>JAJKFI010000008.1:20664911-20688751 GCA_029204185.1 Lerista edwardsae
GAGAGAGAGAGAGAGAGAGAGAGAGAGAGAGAGAGAGAGAGAGAGAGCACTATAGGCTCACAAACTTTTCCCTCTTCCTTTTCCAAAGGCATTTTTCCTCCCTTTGTGCTTAAACATGTTTTCACTAACTTTGCATCATATCAATCAATCAATCAATCAGTCAGTCAGTCAGTCAATCAACAGGTACTTATATACCGCTTTTCAACACGAAGTTCACAAAGCGGTTTTCAGGCAAATAGTAATAATAAAGTTAAATGGCTCTCTGTCCCAAAAGGGCTCACAATCTTAAAAAGGCAGACCGCCAGCAACAGCCACTAGAAAGACTGTGCAGGGGTGAAGAGGGACAGTTACTCTCCCCCTGCTAAATTTAAGAGGAACACCACTGGAAAAAGTGCCTCTTGTCCAGTTAGCAGGGGTTATATTTAAAATACACCAAGTTTTCTTGAAACCATTACAGGTGTGTCCCCCCCCCATATCTTCAGGGGATATATTCCAGGCCTCCCCACATAAGGAAACTGTGGATAAGACTGAACCCCATCTTGGTCCCTCTCAGTGTCCCCCCCATGCCCATTACTTTCATTTTTCTTCTGTGGCACCAAACAAGCATGCCTCTTCCTTTAATAGAAAGGTATAAGCAAGGATGCTTAAACAAGGACAAGCAGGCAGGCAGCCTGAACACTAGAGAAACAGCTCCAGATGTAAGCAGGAAGCTTCCTGCTTCTTGCTTCCTATTAATGTCCTGCCTGTGTCCCTCTAGCGTTCAGGTTGCCTGCCTGCTTGTCTTTCTATAAGCTTGCCTGCCTATAGCATTCTGTTAAAGGAAGAGACATCCTTGCCATGGGTAAGAACAAAAACAAAGGTAATGGATTCCAGGGGCACAAAGATACAGTTCCGTCTCTTATCTGCGGTTTCCATATCTGTGCCTGTACTGCAGTCTCTGGTTTGAGAGAACCACAATTTGCATTAATGCACATGCAGTGTAAAATTATGGCTTGTTCTAGGAAGGGACAGGGGAAAATCATGATGTGGAGAGTTTACGTGAACCTGTATCAATGGCTTTACGTCCACACCAAATCAAAGTGGCTCATGCAGGCCAATTTTAATCCAAACCATACTTAAGATGATTGTCTGATTGTCATGCATGCACTGTCAGATATGCTTTGACTACCGCAGTGATGATTAATTCAAATCATTACTTTGTTTGCATGCATCAGGGCAAAAAGCTGAGCAGAGCTCAGCTGAGCTGAGTTATTGTGTATTGCATCAGTCTTTCCAATCCCTATTATCTAAAAATGCTGAAATGAATTTTGGTTTTATTTAAGGTATGTTACTGTCTGGAATAATTGCATGACAAACATTATAGCTTTACTTCCTGGTTTCTTTCCCTTCTTCATAAATTGTGCTTATTTAACTTAAAATATGGAAAGTGCCCTATGCTGAATTTGATCATTGATCCACCTAGCTTATTATTGTCAGCACAGTATGGCAGTAGTTCTCTGGGTTTTCTGTGCCAGGCTTGAACCTGGAATTTTCTGCATGAGAAGATGTGGTCTACATTTGATCTATAACCCTTTCCTTAAAACAGGGATTCTTGATCAGGGGTATCCCTATCCCTTGGGGGTACGGGAACCAAATGCTGGGGGTATGGGACTCACAGTGCAATCCTACGTACCCGCTCTGCCAGCCCAGCGGTCCCTGCATGGTACGAGAACAGCGGTTCACAGAGTCCTCCTACTCAGATGTTGGGAACAAGCTGAGTGGTGGCGGGTCTGAGGCTGCGGGGGTGCCCTAATGACAGCACTGCAATTGCAGCACCTTGAGACACTCAGGGGCTTCAGTGTTTACCTGGGGGTTGTGCTGAGATCTGGAGGGTTCTGGGGAGCCCCTCTGTGGGCCTCCCCAATGCAGAATAAAGCCCCAGTGTTCAAGGGGAAAGCATTTCCTGTTTTTGCGAAAGGTAAGCCCTGAAGCCCCTGGGTGTCCCAAGGCACCGCAATTTTAGCATGACACCCTTAACTGGGCCACTCCCCTTGAGGGGGAATTGGCCAGTTTTAGTTCCCAGCAGTGAGCCGCGACCCACAATTTGGGAACCACTGGCCTAGAGTATTGCAAAAGTGCTGTAAAGCATGTTCACAACTACTCTATTGCAAGCAATACTGGTGGGAAGGTCTGTAACTGTAAAAAGATTAAGAACCCCTTGCCCTAAACATATATAAATATATAAAGGCCTGAAAGGTCATATTTAGTATCAAATCTACATAATAAAACTATAATGCCGTGTGAGGAATTCATACTGTTAGCCTGTCAGAATCCAGTTTCATTTGAGTGAATTTCTGGATGTCAAAACTGACATGTTTTAAAACAAGTCCAGCAATTATATTCCCTTTAAAAAGCCTGCACTCCAGCCAAGGGCTGGTGTGCGACTCCCCACCCCCTTCTTTTCTATTTAAATGTGAGTTACTTGTCACAAATCTTTCAAAATCCTTACAGCATAATCCAAAGTTTAGATCAGAGGCCAGTTATGTTTTTTTTTTAAGTCAGATTTGAAGCGTGAGAAGGTCATTTGGCAAGAATTACAGTCTCTGTAATGCTGGGGTGAAAATAAGCATGCAAGTGAAACTGAAGACTTAAAGATAAAATGTGTTTTCCTAAGGAGTCCAAAACCATTTTGAATCATGGTTTCATTGCGTGGTTTGCATCCAGTTCTTAATTGTGGTGTAAGTGTTCAGATGTAAGGCTTAACCATGGTTAAATGGTTAAAGCCTACACAGAAGCATAATGGAGTGATTCAAACATGTAACGCTAAACTTGGAATTATGTGAATGAGCCTCAGGCCTGCTTCCTCCCTCTCCTCTTAGGGCACAGTCATTCCCATTTTCTTTTCCTATTTTGCGACAAGCCATAGTTTGTATTTCTGAACCAGGAAATGTTTATACTGTATGTTGCAGACTACTAACCAGGGTTCCAAGGCCAGTCTCGGCTCAGCCATGAAGCTTCCTTGAGCAGGTCACTCTCTTAGCCTCAGCTACCTCACAGGTTGTTGTGAGGACAAAATGAGGGAAGGTACTATGTACACTACCTGAGAAAGGGTGGTATAAAAATATAACAATTCTGAACTAGCTCAGGGCCCCTTCTAGTTCCAGCTGAGCTTCATAAATGCAGAGGGATTCTGCAGCACAGTGTTGGGCATCTCTTGTGCTAACTGGGTTGCCAGTTCCCCCCTTCCCGAAAACATGACAGTGCCTCAGGATGAGTGCCTCTTGGCCTGTGCATAGCATTTCTTCTCTTTGAGCCCATGCCCTAGCCGTCCCATTGCTGGCTGCTGTGGGACTCAAGTTCACTTTTAAAATCTAGAGTTATGTCTATGTGTCTCCGGATTTCGAAAGGGCACGTTTTAGCTGCTGCAAGCCCCATAGGATCCATTCGGGCTGCCCTGGGGCCCAGGAAAGGGGCCCTTGTTGACAACCAGGAAGGGCGAAGGAGAACCTTGGACTCTTCTTTCTCCTTCTGTTCCTCAGTGACCAGTAATTCCCAGGTGAAAATCATGCTGCCTTGGGGGCATTGCAGGATAGGAAAGTGAGGGCACAATCCTAAACTGAGTTAGGTCGGCATAAGCTAAACCAGCAAAGTTTGGCCAGCACAAGAGCCACCGTAAAGTATGTTTGGACCACTCTCGGAGTCAGAGAGGCCAGCACATAGACGTGCACATCCTCCCTGACTCAGAGAGTGGTCCAATTACGCTTTATGGTGGCCCTTGTGCTGGCCAAAATTTGCTGGCTTAGCATATGCCGGCCTAACTCCAGTTTAGGATTGCGCTCTGAGCCTGTCATCAAGCCATGTAAGCAAGAGGAAAAGGAAGGCTGAGCTGAGGTGGGGGAAGGCAAAGTGAGGAACTTGCATGGAAAGGGGTCTATGCCTCAGCCCAGCAGGCATTAAATGCACCAGCGATTCCCCTCTAAAGTGGTCACACATTCAGGTACTGATCAAACCTAGTCCGATTAAGTTTACCAAGAAGACTGTGTCAGAAGCCCACAGAGCACACTCTGAATTATGTTTGTAAAAGATGGCAATAAGAACAAAAAGGTTGGACAGACTTTTTTTCTGGCTTTATATCTGCCTGTTTTGTTGACTGGCAACAAGGGGGATGGAAGTCTGGGTGGTTGCCAACACCACCCGCTACTCCTGGCCTCCTGCATTGCTGGAATTTGAAATAAGTTCTCATTCCTATTGATCCATTGCTGAATTTCAGAGGAGAGGGGCAGCGTTGGGGAAAGAAAAGAGTTGTAGGTGAAAACCAGTGCTTTCGGAACAATGCGAGTTCTGCACTCGGGGCTGCGCAGGGTTAAAAGATGCCCCTATGAAAAGGGGTGGCATGAGAAGAGTTGTGTGTGTGTGTGTGTGTGTGTGTGTGTGTGTGTGTGTGTGTGTCATAGGTAGTCTGGGTGTTGATTAAACACAGGCCTGTACTCAAGTAGGCAATGAAGGGGGCCAGGCTGAGCACAAGCTGATGGAATCTTGTTTATGGAGAAACGCACTTAGCACATTATACAGATGGCATGAATAGACTACTGTTTGCAGAATTACAACCACAGAACAACGTGGAAGTTGTTCCAGTGAATTTGTTCGTCTCAGACAAATTGGGCCAGCTCAATGCCCCCATGACACATTCTTCTTTACAGCCTTGTCTCTTTCGGAACGAGCCGCGGTGGATGGTTTCAGGGAACAAACTCCCTGTAGCATTGCTCAGTTTGAATGGGGCAGGAGAGTTCTTCTGAGTATTTACAGTAGTGCGCCTGCACCTGGCCTGGGCTGCTTTGCCGACAGCTTCTTTAAGTGTCCATGGCAGTTTCTGAGACACCTTCTGAAATCCAGGGAGTGCACAATTCCAGGGATCTTACAGTTCAAGTCCCAATCTTGGCTCTAGAGTTATATGCTTTTTCTTAAGATAGCTGTGGCCAACCAGTGCTTCTTGGAGAAAATCTTCCGGATGGGTGGGTGGGCTGCAGCTCAGTGACAGGGTATATCCATTATATGGATATACCCAGTAATGGCATCTAAATGATTTAGCAACAGGTACTCACTTTTGATTGGCACTTGTGTCGGGGCCCGCCCACCGGAAGTGAGGTCATAGCCGGAACCCAGGAACTGCCCCCAGGGAGTCCCGGGCCTTCTCTGGGGCCGCCGCGCGGGCTACCGATTCCCCCCCCAGGAACCGCTGCGCCTCCTCAGGAGGGAGCCCCAGGCAGCCTACCTGCTCACGCTGCCACCGCCGTCGGTCTCCCTCACTCTGCTGCCTGCCTGCCTGCCTGCCTGCCTGGCTCTGAGAACGTGCAGGCAACTCAAACGTGCAGGCAATTCAAACATTGCAAGGAGCGGAGCGGAGCGCCAACGGAGTCGACGAGTGGGCCGGCGAATGGGCGGGGCCAGCCCTAATCCTAGGAATGGGTATGCATGTACCCCCGCGTACCCGCTACATGACATGTCTGGATATACCTCAGGTTTAATCCCTGTAGGTACAGGTAGAGCTGGGAAAGACCCTGGAGAGCTGCAGCCAATGGGTATAGATAATACTAAGGCGGATGGACCTATAGTCTAACTCGGTAAGGAAGTGTCATCTTTTTGCTTTGGAGCCATGAATTCCTTAACAGCTATTTCAAGTCTGGTTGTGTACACTGTTAAGTGCGATAGTGCCCTCAATCACTGCTTTCTTGAACAGCTGAAACAGATTTAGCTTGCTTCAAGTACCATCCCCTATAAATCTGCCAGTCTCCGACATGAAAACTATGTAAATAAAATGCCAGATTCTTCAGGGGTACAAACATTTGCAAAATATAATGTCTGTATAGATTTTCTAGGAATCCGTTCAGAGTAGTGGTTCCCAACCTTGTTCGCACTAGGACCCACTTTTTAGGTACGACAACCTGTCAGGACCCCCCTAAAACTGGAAGTGATGTCATTAAGAAGGAAGTGATATTATTGTGCATGTAAAAAAACACATGTGTAGACTACCTTCGGTTACCAAATGAAATAGTTGTTTTCAGGTATGTCAAAATGAAATCAAAATACACGTATTTCAGAAACATAGTCCTCTCTTTGGAGGTTCTCTGAAAATGTTGCAAAATGCAACTTTTTACATGTTGCGCAGACCCATCTACGGTAGTAAATGGGGTCTCCGTGACCCCCTAAAAATCAGCTCGCGAGCTCCTGGGAAGTTGCAATTTAGCGGAAGAGAATTTAGAGGAAGAGAAGGTATCAGTGAGGGGCTCAAATGTTGTTCTCACCAGTACATTCTAGTTTCTCTCTCTCTGTGTTCTAGGCAGTGCTTAACTGAAAGATCTACAGCTCATGCTGATCTGGAGCACGTAGTTCCTGATTCAATTTCTTCGTCCAATTACTGACTGCTGCTTGTGGTCATTTATTCACTGGTGAGGGAAAAACACTCTGCATCTGCTCACTGGGTAACTTGTTTGCCAGTAGGATAACTGCTAGTAGAATAACTGCTCGCTGTGGCTACCATTGTGGGACAGTCAGAAGGGACAGAGAAATCTTGTCTTTACCTGAAATGGACAGGAAGTGGCAATGGGACACAGATACCATACCTCAGTTGACACTGTGTTAACATGGTTAACTGGTTAGCTGCCTTTGCTGATGTCAACAGGCTGTACTTGCATTGGGGGTGGCTAGCCAATCAGCAACTCCTGACTGGGGCAACACCACTGCACTCCATCTGTTCCTGGTGTGTACAGGAATTCCACTCCTTCAGTGGCAGCTGATGATTGTCCTTCATTGGGAGTGAACTGTTGGTTGCTCCTATTTTATATCATCCAGATTTGAGGTGCAACACTGAAAGGGTTTTTGAAGGTTTGTCCTGGAAGGCCTGGCGTGAATTATGCCCTGCTTCCAAGGAAGGAGGAAAGGGAGGAAACATCCGTAATGCTGTATGCATAATTCTGTATGTACGTAGATGCCATTTTTGTGCAGTTACCTGAACACATGGTCAGAGGCACATCCTGGGTTGGGTGTGAACAATGGGGGCATGTCCTGCAGGTTCAGTCCAGCTGCCCCCTCTATACATATTTGGCATATGTTGAACAAGGCTGCTGTGACAGCTAGATCCTACCTACAGGTGCAAGGGAGTGGCAACGGGATGCAGCATCTTGTTGTCTCGTGTGCTCCCTGAGGCATCCGGTGGGCCACTGTGAGATACAGGAAGCTGGGCTAGATGGGCCCTTGGCCTGATGCAGCAGGGCTCTTCTTATATTCTTATGTGCATGGGTGTATGTGTTGAGTCTAGTCTCTTGCCCTTTTAAGCAGTGCAGGTGCCCATCACATGGCTTTGTGTTTATGTTGCCAGGAGCAACTGGACACCTGTATTTTTGCCCCTCAGATTTTAATCTGATTACTCAGCAATGTATTTATAAGCATTTGTGGTAGAAACAACCAACCACACAGTGGACATAGAAATTAAGACTGCAACTACATTTACAGCCCAATTCTAACTAAGCTCACGGCACCGATGCCAACTTTCCAGAGGAGTGTGTGCTGCATCCTGCATTGGGGCCTCCTCAAAATAAGGGAATATTTATTCTTTTACCTGAGAGCTGCACTGTGGCTGCATCGGTGCTGGAACGTTGGTTAGGACTGGGCGGTAAAATAAAGAAAATCAAGTAAAATAAAGCCATAAAGAACGTGATACTGTAAAATACTCAGTGGTTGTCTAGATACAGAGAATCAACTCGAACGTGCTCTCTACTATGAGCTATTTATTCTTGCTATCCTGTCTTAGAAACATAATACCTAAAGTCTGCATCAGGTCCCCATGGATTTATCAAACATGAGAACTGGTTCACAAGAGAGCACATCGGCCAATGGCATTGAAAGAGGTGGGACAAGCAGAAGGGAGCGTAGAATATCTAGGCCCTTAGCTTGATAGTATTAGCCCCATTTGCAGCTGCTCTATCAATGAGGCCACCTGATTAGAGTTGCATCAGCAGCAGATTGCTAAGGTTCTGTTGGGGGGGGGCAGAGGACTCAGGGTGCCTTTTATTTTGAGCCTGCTGTTTCCACCTCCCTCCAGTCCGCTGCCAATGTGAGCTGCAGTGATCTGTATCCTGCTCACACAAGCTAATCATTTCCCTCCTTATTGTGCTCCCTCTGTGCTTCTGTGAAAACATGAGGAGCAGAGTAAGGCTTTTTGGCTTCGTTCTTTCCTGCAGAGGTGACGGGCCCAAAGCAGCATCCGGTCACACTGCCCAGGGCTCTGTTGTACAGGACACATCCTTCCATGCTTAGCACATCTTTCCATGTGCATAAGGACAGCTTGTGCCCTAGTGAACAGCATTGAGGGCACAATCCTAACCTGGAGTTAGCCTGGCACAGTTAGGCCAGCAAAGTTTGGCCGGCCCAAGGGCCAGAGTAAAGCTCATTTGGACCATTCTTGGAGTCAGGGAGGATGGCTGACGTCTGTGTGCTGGCCCCTCTGACTCCAGGAGTGGTCCAAAGAAATTTTACCGTGTCCCTTGTGCCGGCCAAACTTTGCTGGCCTAACTCTGCCGGCCTAAGCCCAGGTTAGGATTGCGCCCTGACTCGGGAGCAAAATTATATTCTAATATACGATGTGGCTAAGTGAGGAAATGAAGGTAATGATAGTGGTTGTAGGCAAGAGCTGTAGACTGTAATGCCTGGAGGCCGTGGAATGAATATATAGTAACACCACATCGATAGGCCTCTAGAAACCTCATTTCTGACATTGTCTCGTGCTCGTGTTTGTATCCTACTGTTACTCCACAAAACTCATGGCTGCATACTTGGAATTATTCCATTTTATTCCTGTGAGATGGGTTCGGCTGAGAGATGGTAATTTGCCCAAGGTCTCCCTGGTACAAATCTAGCGCTCTGTTCATCACAGGAGTGGCGTTCAAACTCCTTGCCTTCAGGGAGCCGAAATTCCATGACAACAAGAAGAGGAAACCTTCAGCTTTGCTTTAATTCTAAAAGACATGCTAATATGCTGCTAAAATGGTGCATAGTGAATTATTATAGCCTGTGAGCTTTTATGGAACAATTATTATTACTGTTGTTGACAAAGTGATCGCTTGTTGGGGGAAGTAAGGAAGTAGTAGCTTGCTCAAGTCCCGCAAAGCCTCTTCCTTTATGGTTGGATCCAGCCTGAGACACTTTTGTCATGATGGTGTGCTGAGCCTGGGGGGTCCTAGCACCACGGTCAATCATCCAACCAGATGACTACAAATGCTACCGAAACCAGCAAAAGGCAACCCTCTTTGACAAATGGGACAGAAAGAAAGGAGTTTCTACATTACAGCCATCCATGGCTCTGTCATACAGTCTGTAACTTCCTTTAAAAAAAAAAAAAGGAATGGTTTCCAGTCTTATATTTAATAACTTGGATGCAGAGAATCATAAGCACTGATCCACCCATGTAACAGGGTTTTTCTGCCTCCTCTTTCCACTGCAGCCCCTTGAAAATCTACTCTTGAGAGTTGAGAGATTCTTCCGAACAATGTTTGATGCAGCACAGGGAGCTGCAGCCTCTGGAGATGGGGCAAATGAATGGAAGTCCAGGATTGGCACCCGCCAGAGTGCCAACTGCTCATGGAAGTACTTTGTTGATCTGTCGCAAGGATCTCCAAACTTTTCAGTACAAGGGCCACGTACTATATTTTACACATTTTTGTGGGCCGAAAAAAATCCAGTTTTTAAATGAATGAAATTTAAATGAATGAATACGTTTTACTTGGGCTTTTTTGTATTTGGCATGATATGATTTAGAACAAAAGAGAAATGTGACAATTACGAAAGAAACAATACAATGCTTAAACTGAGAAATGATATATAATGACTTGAGTGAAAATATCAAACAGTAGCAAACAGTCACACACACACACACACACACACACACACACACACACACACACACACACACACCAAGTTGCTGTGGGCCGGATAACATCTCGTGGTGGGCCAGATGTGGCCATAGTTTGAAGTCTCCTGCTCTGTTAGATATTGTGCCTGCAATAAGTCCTCTGAAAAGCCATTATCCTGGTCCATTTTGTCCTGTATTCCATCTTTAACTGTAAGTAGCCTGAGAACTCCACATGCTCAGTCTCCCTAGGATCATATAAAAGACAGTTTATCACTTCTCAGTTCAAGAGTTGAAAAGAATTCTGGCTTTAAGACCCACTAGAGCTTGAACTGTAAGGTTCTGACATTTTATTTGGGACTGGGGAGTTCCGAATGGAGGAAGATTGCACCTCCTTCTCCCCTCTGATAAAAAATCTCCCCCTCCCCTAACTCTGCAGGTAACCTGAGACTGTACAGTGATAAAAGCATTATTAGAGCCTTGCTTGACTGGCACTTCTCCAGCTGAGCCCAGCCAGAGTTGTAAATGTTTGGTAACAGGTGCTCCGCAGTGGGAGACAAACATGCTCATAATTAACACCTGAGCATGATGATAACCTCCCATTCCTTTGTGCCTGATTTTATTAATGTGGATGGTGTTTCTGCATTCTCTACAGTGTTGTACTTTATTGTGAAGGCGGCTTCACCCATTATAATTTTCACTGTACACCTATGACTGGTTTTTAAACTGTACGCATAAACAGAATGTGAATGTGGAAGATGCATGTTTGGAAAGGCAAATATTATATCTCAAGGAAAAACATCTTGGAAAGCCTGGGGTGGTTGCAGCCATCTGTTGAGTGTATGCTCAGAGGCAAACCTGGGTTTGCTGCCACATAGTGTGTGAATAAACCCAGTCAAATTTCACTCTCTCTTAATTATTCACCTGAAGAATTGCTTGATTTATGTGTTTTGTGTTAGGCTCTTACATCCTGAACGTAAATGCAGAACATGGACTGTTCAACAGGCCTTCATTCTATAAGCATGCTTTAGCAGAGGCAAAGAGTGCAGTTCAATAGAAGCACTAGTTCCACTCCACTCAGAAATGGACAAACTTACAATATTATGGGCAGGGCAATCCAATTCCCCCTTCGGCAGACGCAAGCCACTTGCCTCGGCAGAGCACTGTTGCGCACGTGCTGTAACACACATGCGCACCAGCACAAGAATAGCTGTGCCAACACAGGCAGCTGCGTCGACACAGGAGCTGTTTTGGACTTTATATTTCTTTGGTTTTTTACAGCATCCAGAATTCAAAGTGAAATTTAGGCTCATGGAAGCTTCTTGTGCTAGTCCAATAGAATTTTTTGACTTTCCATTTTCATACTTTTGACTCTTAACATTTCAAACTGTTTTTGAAATTGTGGGGAATTTTCAAGCAGATTTCCAGGGAAGTTGAGGGGAGGCATGGGTTATCTGCATAATTGAAGGTTTGTGGGAGTTGAAGGGACAATTGAATTCACTTGGAATCTTGTTATTTTTAGATGGGCTGAGCTTCTGTCATTAGACTGCTTTTTATCACTTAAGGTGCGCTTGGACATTTCTTTCCGTGTGAAACAGTGAACTTTCTAGATCAGATGCACACATGTATTCCCTTTGCAAGGACAGAACAAGTTATTTTAAGGCCAAGGAAGGTCAATTGAGCTATAACTGGCTCTAATTATCACGCAGCTAAATAGCAGTTCGCTTTGGTCCAGCTGGTTGGCTCTCAGAAAGGGGAGATATTCTTTCCTTCCTTTTGAAGCCATCAAAGAAAACGAGAGAAATGGTTTTCACAATGATCTGCATGTCGGAAAGCCCTGCCGTTCAGGATAAGTGAGCGGTAAACAAAACAAACTCATGCGGTTTGCAGCTTTTGTGAAGCTTTTGTGAAGTAAGGGCTGGATCCTCTGATGTGCTGAGTGCCTTCAGGAAGGGCAAGGCGATCGCACTCAGCTTGTGTTGACTCAAGAAGTGCCAGAAGATCATTCCATTCACAGTGATCACTTTTAGTATGGATTCTCTGCCGCAGCTGTTTGTCCAAGTGCTTCTCTGGTCTTTGTGTTTTGAATTTCTGATCGAAAGCAACAGAAATTACGCACTATGGATTAAATATAGATCTTCTTAAATGTGATTAGAATTATCTGTACGTTTGTAGGTACTGAGCTCTGATGATTAAGTAGTTCTCCAGATTGAGAATGTGTCTACACAGCAGATGTAGTGAAGAGTTGTTGTTGTTTTGTTGGGCATTAACAAACGTTTGGGCAGTAACAACTTCATTTGGCAGTTAAAATATCTGAATAAAACCACAAAACATTTTGATGTTTAAGATTTCCCCCCAGAAATTAAAGTAGATGACTTTTCCAATTAGAAATAATGCTGTGGCTGCATCTGCTGACACTATATCACATGTATCATCTACCTTAGTACATATTTAAAGCATTTAAAGTTAATAAAAAGGAGAACTTGGAATGAGAATGTAGAATAAAAACACATAACACCACAGTTTCCTGTTTTAATCAAGAAATTTTGGGAAAAAAATATCACCCCCAAAACACACAACTATTAATGGGGTTTCATGGGCATTCCCTGTCCTTGGGGAACCCTGGGAACTGTACTACTCTAAGTGGGAAACAGCCAACTCTAACAGAGAATTTACAACACGAAACCTCCTGTGTTCAGAGGCCCACTCTTGGGGAGCAATGATGAGACTGCCTTGTTGCTTTCAGGCACCTGGTTGACCACTCTGGGAAGCAGGATGTTGCATTTGATCAAATTTTGAACTGATTTGATAATACTTATGAGAATTATCAGTCATCTTCCCAAACTACAATCCCCAGGATTCTTTGGCAGAAATCTTGACAAGTTGCTCTGAAACTGCTACATGTTTGTAGTGTCAATACAACAACTAAGCATTGATAATTTGTCATATATATTATTTATATGGCACTGCTAAAAAAAAGTGCTTGACAAAGATTATTAAAAAAAAAAAAACACGGACAGCAGGCTCACACACACACAGAAAGATTAAAATATTAGGGAAAGAGATGCAACACAGATTATCTCCCCAAAAGAATCCTTGTCCTTAAGGGACATCCACTAAAATTGAATGGTGGGAGAGTTAGAATGCACAAAAGAAAATATTCCTTTACCCAGTGAGTAAATTAATTTAGAGAACTCCTTGCCACAGGATGTTGTGATGGTGCTTGGCCTAAATGTCTTTAAAAGATTAGACAGTTTTATTGGGGGAAAGTCATCATAGGCTACAAACCATGACTATATGCAGCCTCCTGGTTTTAGAGGTAGCTTATCTGTGAATGCCTGATGTAAGGGAGTGGCAGCAAGGTGCACGAAGATGGACTAGATGGGCCCTTGACTAGATGCCACCTAGCTGTGCCAATGGGGCATGTTCTGCATCCTGCAGTTGGGGGGGGGCCGTCACAGAGGCCTCCTCAAAGTAAGGGAATGTTTGTTCCCTTACCTTGGAGCTGCATTGCCCTAACCCCCAGTGTTGGAAAGTTGGTTAGGATTGTGCCCTGATTATCAATCGTATTTATATACTACTTTTCAACAAAAAGTTCACAAAATGGTTTACAGGCAAAATAATAACAACTATGTTCTTATATTGTTTTTTCTATTCTTCCAAATATATATTTATATTTCTTTTTTCGTTTTGGCATGTGGTAAAAATGAATAGTAATAAGTAGTCTGTCCCAAATCACTTGCCTTAATTCCATTCCTTATACCAAAGTAGGGAACTGCCAGGATAACAATAGTTTTTGTCTCAACTGCTTCAATAGGTGGATTCTTTCCAGCGTATCCAGAAGAAAAATTATCTTGGGAATGACTTCCTATTGCGTCTACAAACAACATCAAATCAGAGCAACTCCTTGTTGAGTTTTTTTAGTCCAAAAAAAGCAATGAAATGATGACAGAACCATAGCGTACTTTTATAATTCCTTAAGTGGTGATGCAAAAAGCTATTTAAATTCATCACTGTTTTATTTTGATAAAAGCCTTATGTAATAGTGATCAAGGCAGGAAGTGAGGTGTTATTATCCTTCAAATGCCTGATGTACAGAAAAGGGTATTTCTGATGCATGACCTTAACCGAACAGGAATTCCTCTGCTTCTTAGCATGAGCTTCATCTCCACGCTGCAGCCTTTTGCAGCTGTGGAAAATGCAGGCGTTTTGAATAAGAGATTTGAATCAGGATGCATTATGTAATAGTTGATCAGGTTATTTAGCCCTAAGAGCCATACCAAAGCTGCATGATGAGCAAAAGTCCTGTGGATAATTGATGAGAACCTGGAAAGTAATCATACATAGTTTATAGTTAACATAGTATATATTTTAGTAACATTTATCTCCTTGCTGTCAGTTAGCCTGTTTTCTGCTAATTTCTGCTGAAGATGTAAGCATTTAGCCCAGCACTTCCTAAAGTTTTTAGCACCAGGATCCGCTTTTTAAAATGGCAATCTACTGTACTGTGAACCATTAGACAAAAAAAGAGAACAATATTTTATTAATAATTATTAATTGATCATTGGGGTCCTGTGCTCCCAAGGCTGCTAGAGACCTTACATATAGTATTTGTGTGTAGATGTTTGCTAGATAACTCCATAGAAAAGGAGTTCAAGGACTGTTTCCCTGAAACTTTACAGAAATTCCTGTTATACTCAGAATGCTGGAGAGCAAGATGTGCAAGGCTGAAACTGAGTTCATGCTAATCACAAGAGAAAATAGGGAAATAAGGGCCAGATCCTATCCAATTTTGCAGCACTGATGCAGCTAGAACATTTGTTCCCTTACCTTGGGGCTACATTGTGGCTGCATTGGTGCTGGGAATTTGGATAGGATTGGGCCCCAAGACATTTTAATATCATACCACTGCTTAGCATTCCAGCTAACTATTTTCTTCTGCTAACAAGGCAAGGATGCCTACAATGCTGAGAAAATGCTGATTCAACAACTTTTTGTGCTCCACTAAAAAAAACCCCACTGATGAATCCCGACTCACAGTTTGGGAAACACTGACAGCCTATATAATCTTGTGGTTAATTTAGCTTGTGGCTCTTGGGCCCTTTTAGATGCTGGAAGGCTGTGCGACATCCACCCCCCGGCTGAGTTTCCTGAAAATAGGATGTTTAGCCATTGTTTCATGCCCTAGCTCTGTCTGTGGGCTGGAGGTTCTTTGGGATCTGAGGAAGAAGCAAGACTAGTCCAAGGTTGTCATAAAAGAGCTTTATTTGCCTAAATAATCTAAGAGCACAGCATACAGAAGCATTTTAGAGTTGTTTTAAGGTACCTTTGGCACTTGAAGTAATAAATAGCATATTCTACTATTAGAATATGCTCTGGATTCTTGAATTTGGTTTACTGTCTCGCATGCCAAAGGTTCACTAAATCCTTTTGGTTTGTTCTTTTACATTTGGCCTCACCAGTGTCTCTCATTGCTTCCCTGTTCATGAAATATAGGCCAGCCTCCTAAATTTTGAATGTTCCTAGACTCTCAGTATTAAGTGGACATGACAGTATATCTGAAGACAGTGGCCTGTTGGAAGGTGATGAATTCTTAATTTCCCAGAACTGTATGTATGAAGTCAACAGTGACAAAGTGACAAGGAAAAAGAACAACAACAAGAACACCTATGATTGCTGTAGCAAGACCTCAAGGAGAGGGGAGGAGAAAAGGGAAAACACACTGTGTATCATTTTCCTTGACAAAATGCTACATGTCGTCCATGATTCTGTTGTTGCATCATACAAGTACAAAATTAGGTTAAATGACTTCAGTAATCCCAACTTTCACCAAATTACCAGTCCTTTGGATTTAGGCATAAACTTGGAGAATTTTTAGAACCCAGATGAAGGTTGAGGAGGACTTTATGTAGAACTTATAGATCATCACTCCAACATTCTCCCAGCTGAGAGCTTTTGATTTTAGACAGAAAGTTCAGTGGTGACTGAACTTCAACATAAATGTACATTCAGATGTAAAGAGTATAGCTTACAGCAGGAGTTTTCAAACTGAAGTGTTGCGATCAGAAGTGGGTCGTTTCTAATGCACAGGGAGCCCTGCAAAGTGGCCCACAGGGCTTCCTGACCCTCCTGGACTCTGGGGCAGACAATGGTAATTCCCACCAACCCCATTATGGGCCAGAAACGACACAATCATAGCAATTGCATTGTTGCCATTCCCCTGCCCCTGTAAGTACTTACTGTGGTTCGCAAACTCCCAGAGAGTTTGAGAACCCCTGGCTGAAAGGTTGGAGTATGTTGGGGGAGCAAAAAGGAAGGGAGCATCTGGCCTGTAAAGAGCTTGCATTCATAATTTTTTGGTGGGTGTTTTGCAGCTGACTAAAATGTGTTGGGTTTGAAGTATGCTACAGATGGGTCCTTCTTCCTGATGACTTAAAATCCAAATAAGGTCGGATATTTTTTTTCCTGCTCAAGCAGTACAACGTATTACTAAGCCTGGTAATTCTCTTCTGTACAGATACAGATGCTTCAAAAATTTACCTGCTATTTGATTTCATGCTAGTCATTCCAACTGAATATTCAGTCTTTCTATTACTTTGGGGATCATGTCAGATCATATCTGTAATATACAGATCATATCTGTAATGAACGGTGTGTGGTTATGAAATTGGGGTGGTGGTTATTGTAGGAGCTGTTTATTGTATAGCAATTAGAAATGGGTGGCAGGAAACCTGTCACGCTGTTTTTTAAAATGTAGAGATGGGCAGAACCGGCTTCTGTAAAACCAGGAAAGCGTCTGCTTGACCTCTCTGGGATTTCTGCCAATAAAGATTGTCATACTAAGTCAGGATTTGGCTGCAGAGCCTGTCCCGTAGGAAATCAGTGAGGGGAAAAGCAGGAGTGGCTATATTCTGAAATATGCTCATTACAAATTGCAAATAAGAGCATAAGGAAATAGCATACATATGTGGTTTCTTTAATAGCAGGCTGTCAGGGAGAATGAGAGCTTTGAAAAGTCTTTGTGGGCTGTTGAGTCTTGGGAGCAGAGGATTTAGGAGAAATACCCCTTGTTTCTAGAAAGTCTGTAATTGTAAATAGCCTAAAGCAAAATCACATTGATACAGCTCTGCACTAGATAAACAGATAAGGTTAGTCATGACTAAGGCCAAACTAGACAAGCTGTTTGTGGTGTGACTAGAGTCTGCACGTTTGTTTTATTGTTCTTTCTATGCAAAAAGCAAGATCCAATCTGGTTCAGGACCGCAGAGATTGCAGAAGGTTAAAGCCCGCCTGCCATGATCTCAATCCAGATTGGGGCTCCACGCAACTGCCATTTCATAGGATTGTAGAGCTTGGCCTTCAAGGCTATTTCAACCTCACTATGAAAAGCAGGAACATCCTCGCTAGAGCTTCTCCAGATGGTGCCTAACAAGCCTCTGCTTGAAGACCTCCAGCAAGGGGAACCCATCATTTCTCTTGGCAATTGGTTCCATTGACAAAAGGAACATGTCATGTTAACATTTCTTCCTGATATCAAACTGAAATCCATTCATGCAGCTCTGTTGTTCTGTGTTATATTATTGTTGTGGTTGAAAACATACTCAAGGAAAAATTCCACCTTAGCTACACATTTTCATTTTGAAAATGTCATCATCACTTTCCTGTGCCATATTTCAAAGAAACTAAAAGGGCAGTTTCAGGACAAATGAGAAGAGGACACCTCTCTTCACTCCCTTGTCATATTTTTAGACTACTAATTTTTATTTGTCCATTTATAACTTCCCTGTCTTCCATTAGGAAACTCTAAGCAGTGAACATGAGCTTTGCACCCCAGACCTTGACAGCTTCCAATAAGGTGGCTGTATCGTGTACTTGTAATTGGATCACTGTTACAACCTGAAAGTTGCCCTTCTTTGTAGAATAACCCCAGTGCAGTGCTTTGCAAACTTTGGGAATTTGGTCACGTCTTCTGAACTTCTGAGCTGCTCTAGCCCAGCATCAGCTAGCTGGTCCACAGCATAGCATGCAGAGTTCCCAGCACACCATAGTGTGCATGCACCCTGCTTCTGTGTGCAAGGAGCAGGGCACTCATTCAATATTGGTATGCGAAAGAGGACTAGAATGAGACATCTATGACTCCTAAAATAATCTGTAGGGGAAAAAACTCTCCGATTAGACCAAAGGAGCAACTTTTCTCCAATAAAGTGGGGCTGATTGGGCAAGTCTGGAACAGTCACCCACAGACATTCAACATGAATTGATAAGGACCCTTTGCTTGGAGGCCATTCAACCTACTCATGTCTTGGGTAGTCAGGGGAGGAAAGCTTCACCTGTGTCATAGTCTTATTTTTCCCTTGAACCTGCCTTTCCATGTTCTTGCGCCCCCTACCCCACCAACGCTTGAGAACTGTTGGCCTAAGCCAAACACAAAATCTCCAGACTTCGCTTTTTAGCAGCTCAGAACACTATTCATTCTGTTGCTGTACTAATTGTACTTTTCTGCATAGAACTTTATAGGGAACAGTATATATGCAAAGAGAACATTCTCTAATTTCAGAGGTTTGCCATCAAACCACGCAATCCATGTAAGATGACATGCTGGATTTAAGCCAATTTATTCCACATTCCTTCACATTTATGCTGGTGTTGTCCTGGGCAGCTTGCGTGGCTTAAATCTTATGACGACGACACATTAACTGTGTTTCCAAAATTTTGAGCCGACTTGTTTCTCCATGCTATTGCTCGGCGCTGTCTGAAGCAGGGTAGTCTAGTAATAACAGTGAAATGGGCCATTTTTGTACATTTCAATAGGCTCTGTGGCACTTGGCTCAAGGAGATCTGAAATGTTGGAAATAGCCAAAGATCCATTTCGTTGCCATACAGGTTATGAGTATTAGAGTGACAGTTTTGCAGAGCCATTGAGATCTTCTCACCAGTCTATATATCACATGTGTTCATCTGATTGGTGATCTGTGATAAAGATAAACATCTTCAGTCATTTCCCCCCTATATCCATACACAAATGTTTTTAAACGTAACTGGGAAAATATAAAATGGCATTCAGCGCTGAGTAAAAGTGCTTTCTAATGGGGTAAGCAGAACTCATACACACAACAATATCGTATTCTCTTTTGCCTTGGCTAGGACCATCCTTGAACACTCCTGTGGTCAATATTCTACTGGTTGTTGTGTAACTTCTGGTCCAATCCAATGCAGGGCCTACAGTAGCAGATCTTGCAAACAGCTGTTGTAAGTCCTGTTATGGCCGTGCAAAATGTGCCCTGCTATTGTGCACTCCTGAGCCTCTGGTGCAAAGGGTCGGAAGCTCTGCAAGTGCTTATGCATTACCATTGCTGCCCAGGATGTCTCCAATAGCAAGTGGGAGAGGCCACTTAGAGGTTGCATGGCATGTTGTGCCGCCTGCAGCACTTACCGGCTTACCGCCCCTCTAGTTATGCTTATGCATGTGAAGCTCCCCATGACTGAAACTAGATTTTGCAATAACTTCATTCAAATTTGGTAGAGCTGCCAGGATCAGATAAAATAACTTCCACAGATCACTCCTTCTCTGTCGCATTAGTACTCACCTCTGTTTGGGAGCCCTGTAAGATCTAAGTGTTTGCTTTTGAGGCAATTATATGTTTGAGCTTCAAGTTCTGGCATTTTGTGGACCAAACTGGACAACCCATTAATTGCGTTGTTGTTTTTAAGGGTCCGGTCCTATCCAACTTTTCAGTGCTGATGCAGCTACAATGTAGCCCTGAGCTAAGGCAACAAATGCTCCCTTACCTTGAGGAGGCCTCTGTGACTTCTCCTACACAGCAGGATGTAGATCATGCCCCATTGGCATGACTGCATCAGCACTGGAATGTTGGATAGGACTGAGCCAGTAACAGCAGTAACAGTAACAGCAGAGAGATTGTGTGGCCTGGGTCAGGTCAGGGGAGAGGGGGACTTTGGCATGGGTAAAGGGATAAAGCCCCCCACTCCTTACTACCTCAGTCCCAACTGTAAAGAGCAAAAGAAGGCTAGGCCATGGCTTGACTCCATTTTGTGAACATGACTCCATTGTGTGGGAAAGAGCTGGTGGCAATCAGCTCACTTCCCAACATAATCAGGAGTGTAACCCCCTATCTCCTTTGTTTCTGCAGAAAGGTGTGAGGTCATAGCTAGGGTCAGGAAGCACAAATCAAATCAAGAAGGTTCCATCCAGCTAGTGATGCAATCAAGAAGATTCCACACAGCTGAGACCCATCACTTAGATTGTGTACCAAACCTTTTCTGACCATTCTGTGACCTCCGAACGGTCCATCACCCCATCAGGAGATGGCCGACCTTTATCCTGATAGGATAATTGATCGTGCCAGAGGAGTATAAAAATACCCAGGTTTGGGGGTACAGTTCTGCTTACCCACCATCAAGACCATCAGAGCTTCAAGACCACCATCAAGATAATCAGAGCTTCAGACATCACCAGACCCCTTCAGATCTCCAGACCTTAAGATCATCTTCTCCAAGCCTGTCTAAGATGCCCTGCATGGTCCTGCTGCCTGCTTGGACTGAGAGGAAGGTGAACCTGCAAGGCCAACTACCTTGCAGGTGCTAGGGCCCAGTCAGTGTTAGGCATCTAGTTGTTTCGTTATTTTAAAGTGTATCTTAGTTAAGTCTCTGTTAGTTCTTTTAAGCCTTTCCTAGTTTTGTAACCACTTGTTTATTAATAAATTACAGCTAATCTATGAAGCTTTGTTTGTATTTGGAACCAGACTGAATTCAGTTTTGCTACTTTGGCACACTTACCAACTTTAAAGTTTACAACTTGGGATAGATCCCTGTAGTTGGGGCTAGTTTAGCCTGGGGAGTTTTGAAGTTAAGAGACTGGTTGGTGCTCTTAGAGACTGTTACTCTGAGCTGTGATCCCAGGCTAGTAGCAGAGGATGGGTGCCTTGTTGCCTTGGATAGTAAGCGCTTAAGGTCACACTCTGCTGAAAGTTCACAGCTCATATGGGCCCTGGGCTGGTTATAGGGCATATGAGCCTGTGATTTACACCAACCCCGATAAAGAAGGCAGGTTCCATGGCTGCTGTTTACATTAAACATAAAAAAACACGGGTGACCAAACAACATGGTGAATAATATCTGGTTTGGCCCTAGGGTTACATGTTTAGCAACCCTGGTGCCACAAGGGCTGTGATGACCTGGCCAAAAATTTTCTCTTAGTTATTTCCCAAGAAATTTTGAAATGGGAGGTTGAAGTTTTCACTTGTCCACTGGATGATACTCCAAAGCTCCTAGTGGAAAACTGCTTTCTTTGGAAACAACCAATACTGACTTTAGGGGAATATGAGTCTTAACCTAAGTATTTACCATTCAGTTTTTCCACTACAATGAAAATTAGAGATGGAAACTATATGAAGTGAGAAATATTACCATATTCAAAGCAGCAACACATTTTCCTCATGAGCCCTTGGAAAATAACCCGTAAATCTGCCATTCTTAGTATAGTTTATAGGTTGGAACACATAGTTTATTACTTAAAATTCCATAGAGTCCGTCACATTCTTTTTTATTATTATTATTAAACCTTTTTGGAACCACTGGAGTAAATGATTCCATCTACTACCATTCCCTTTGTTTTGTGCCAGGGTGGTAAAAAAAAAGAAGGCAACTTGCATTTCTGAAAAAAAATTATATTAAACGAGAGATTCAATCATACAGTAAATGAGTTTGGAATCTAAATAGGCTTAAAATTGTATCATAGTTGAGAATCAGCCACTTGTATCCAACAAGTGAGATACATGTGCATACACATAGGTCAGGATGTGTCTGTATACCAGTTCTCCATTGGTCGTGATGGGTGGACTTGCTTAATGGTGGTGGGGATGTGCAGCGTGGAGGTGCGCTCCAAACATTTTCATTCCAGATCCTGGTTTGGTTTTGGAACCCTTTAAAAAAAAATGCAGACCTATTTGGGCCCTTTCCCATTTGCTTTAATTCCTGTTGCCTCAATCCAGGCAGTAACAAAAAACTACTTGTAAAAATGTATCTTTTTTCATTCCATTAAAAAAAAGCCTGAAAATGAATGGGTATGAATGGAATTCTAAAAATACTTATTTGCATCATTCAATTTCCAACATGTTCATTTTAGAACAAATGGAAACCAATCCGAATGAGCCCCATTCAGTTTGGTTTCCATTTGTTCTTCAAACAAATGCACCTGCTGATGTACAACAAATTCAAATTTCTTTGAATTTATAGAATGTTTATAGGATTTATAGAATGCTATATAGCTACAGGGCAGCTGTAGATGAAACCATTATGTACAAAAATCAATAAAATACCGCATTACACTGAAATTAAGATGGTAGTAATTAACACCGTTAGTTGATAACAAGCCAAAATTTCAGGATCTTTATTGAAGATAGTTGTAAGTTTTGACAAAGTGTATAACATCATTCCGAGCAGGGCTTCTGGGGAATACAAATGGCAGCTGCCAGCTACAAGATGGACTGTTGCTGTTTGTGATACAACACAGTAGCAAAAAATGGTAAGCTGGGGAGGGGTGAGTTTTGAGCTCCCTTCCATCTCCACCTTTCCAAATTTGAGTATTTTGAATGTTCAGCTCAGCATTAGTTTTGATTGGCTCAGTGATTGATAGACTTGACACTTTATCTAATTGTATACAGTTGTGCCCTCTGTGTTTCTCAGGATCTTGGCTAGATTCAGAATTTAGCAGCCCTTGTTGTTGTTGTTCAGTCGCTAAGTCGTGTCCGACTCTTCGCGACCCCCTGGACCACAGCACGCCAGGCCTCCCTGTCCTCCACTAGCTTCCTGAGTTCGCCCAATTTCATATTCATTGCTTCGGTGACACTATCTAACCATCTCATCCTCTGTCGCCCCCTTCTCCTTTTGCCTTCAATCTTTCCCAGCATGAGGGTCTTTTCTAAAGAGTCCTCTCTTCTCATCAGGTGGCCAAAGTATTGGAGCTTCAGCTTCAGCATTTGTCCTTCCAGGGAGCAATCAGGCTTGACTTCCTGGAGAATTGACCGATTGGATCTCTTTGCAGTCCAGGGGACTCTCAAGAGTCTTCTCCAACACCATAATTCAAAAGCATTGATTCTTCGACGCTCTGCCTTTCTTATGGTCCAGCTCTCACAGCCATACATGGCTACTGGGAAAACCATCGCTTTGACTATGCGAACTTTTGTTGGCAGGGTGATGTCTCGGCTTTTGATTAAGCTATCTAGGTTCACCATAGCTTTCTTCCCAAGAAGTAAATGTCTTTTAATTTCATGGCTGCAGTCACCATCTGCGGTGATCTTGGAGCCCAGGAAAATAAAGTCTGTCACTGCTTCCATTTCTTCCCCTCCTATTTGCCAGGAAGTGATGGGAGTGGTTGCCATGATCTTAGTCTTTTTAATGTTGAGCTTCAAACCAATTTTGGCACTTTCCTCTTTCACCCTCATCAAAAGGATCTTTAGGTCTTCCTCACTTTCTGCCAGTAGAGTGGTATCGTCTGCATATCTGAGGTTGTTGATGTTTCTCCCAGCAATCTTGATTCCAGCTTGTGAGTCATCCAGCCCTGCCTTCCTCATGATGTACTCTGCGTATAAGTTAAATAAGCAGGGTGACAATAGCAGCCCAGACATACATAATTGTATACAGGTGTGTTCCTGCATCCATGGGGTATAGGTTCCACAGACTTCCCACAGACACAAAATCCACGGTTATGGGGGTTTACCTGTATTTATGATTGATTAATTAGTTGACAGTTGTAGCCAAGATATCTTCGCAAGAATCCTTTGAAGGTATCTCTGTGATTTCCAGGATCTTGGCTTGATTCAAAATTGTAGAATATAACCAGCCCAGCATAGGCTGTGATGAACTTTGTTGTTGTTGTTGATGATGATGATGATACTACTACTACTACTACTACTACTACTACTACTACTACTACTACTAC
>JAJKFI010000008.1:20688761-20702295 GCA_029204185.1 Lerista edwardsae
ACTACTACTACTACTACTACTACTACTACTACTACTACTACTACTACATTTTACCCAACATGAAACAGGCCCAGCCTGCAAGTTTAAAATCTAAAGTTAACAAGAAAACAGCATGTTATCCTAAATGTAGAATAACCAACTGTCCAAGTGTTTTGATCACATTGTCCTTCCTTATGAAGCTCTTCTGGATCTGCAGGTAGAGAAGAATCACTGACAGGAAAAGCCCTTTGCCTTAATGCGAGACGTCTTCCCTGGTGGCCTGTGGTTCACAGATCACACTTAAGGAAGGTAGTTAACCTGTGAAGGTCTTAAAATGCTGATGCTTTCCTCTGGAAAGGCAGAAGCAGCGGTATCAGTTCAAGGCTCAACGGGAAGCCTGTGCAGGTGACTAATCTTGTTCTCGTAATAATTGCTGTATGAGTGTTTATAATTGAGATCTTGGCCCTACTGCACAGCAGCGTCCTTTTAAAAAATTGGGATAAACGCCAGCCTTGGGTTTTGTCAGCAAAACAAAATAGTTAGGCTTCTTTTGGAGCCCACAGTAACTTGCTAGGTAAGCAATGTCCTATTTAGCTGCCTCTAACATTTGGCAGCCCTTGCCTGTTGTCTCCTGGCTGTGAATGGTAGAGGACACATGTTTGCCATTTTAGGCATAAGTGTCAACACTGTGTGATGGACCATAACATACCTGTGACTCCTCCAGTTAGTTACTCTGTAGGATGTGGAACCTCCTACTCACTTTATATCTTCTGTGCTCTCTCTTCCCTTTTTCATTCATTCTCCTTGTTCTTTGGAAGAACTAAGGGCCAATCCACAGATGCATTATGAGCCAGTCCTATTTTTCTCCCCACCAATGCAGCTGCACCAAAATGGGTACTACTGTATCCTGCCAGGGTGGGAGGGGGATATGTGGAGGTCTCCTCTAGGTAAGGAACTATTGTTCTCTGGAGGAGGAAGGGTGCCATTCCTGACTTCTGGGAAGCCCCTCCCCGCTAGGAAGGCTGGGCTGGTCTCAAATGAACAGGCTCCTCCTGGGGCGTCCCCCTGTCCCCCAGACCGGCTCAGCCTTCTGAGAAGAGCGGTCACGTCGGTCTCAGTGTACAAAAAAAAAAAAGTCAGAAAGTTTACGTACTGCGGTTGAATTTGGCTCCTTTAGCACCCCCTCAACCTGAGTTCAGGGCTATTGATAGCCGATGTGCCGGCTTGAGAGAGGAGCCCAATACGAGCTTGGCCGGGCTCAAGCCTACCCACCATCTTGTTGCGCCTTCGAGGCTGCCGTAGCAGCGTCTTTGCAGTGTGTAGAGCTCCTCCCGCTGCAAGCGCGCCCCAGCTGTGGAAAAGAGGCAAGGCGTGGCTGACAGTCCAGCGATCCCGTGGACCAGACCACCACAGAAAAGGAATGGCGGAGAATGGCGGCTGCCTACCCCCTCTCCATCACCGACTGGGCTGAGATGGACAGCCGCGGAGCGATCGGCCTGCGGTGAGACGTTCAGGAGGCCCCACCACGCGCCTCCAAGGCCTATCAGGCCCCGTCTGCAGCCACTTCAGTAGGCACAAGAGTTGCTCGCCCCCCTCTTCCGCGGTGACGCGCCCAACGAAGGCTGTCCGGACACAACCTGTTCCTCACCCCACAAGCCAGCGTGGGTTCCGGGCCAGCCATGTCCACCCCAACACAAGCGGCAGGTATGGAACTCCCCTCCCTGCAAATCGAGGTCCAAGCCAGCCACAGCGGATCGGGTCATCAACAGGGCATTCCCGGGGCCCAGGCAGGGGGTTTTGTGCTCCAATCCCAAGCTCAGCTGGAGGCACTGGTTAGAAAAATGATGGCTGAAAATGCTGCGCAGAGCCAGAAGGGCCACATTAAGCAAGTGGGCAAGCGAGCCCAGAAACGCTCCCCGTCGCCAGTTTCCAGCAGTTCTCCCTCAGCCTCCAGCAGCCCAGACAGGGATTCCCCACCAAAAAGGTACAAGAGAGCTGGGCATGGTCCCAAGGCCCCCAAGCCCAGGCAGCGCACACATAAGAGGCAGAAGCGCAAGGAGGCCTTCCTGTCTGATCCCTGGCAGTCTGAGACCCCTGAATCCTCAGAGTTATATTTAGCAGGGGAAAGCAACTATTCTCTTTGGCTCGGCGCGAGTGGACAGCGTTTTCTCTTGCTTTCCGAGACCGATTTGGGGAACGGGGACGCCCCAGGAGGAGCCTGTTCGTTTGAAACCAGCCCAGCCTTCCTAGAGGGGAGGGGCTTCCCAGAAGTCAGGAATGTCACCCTTCCTCTCCCAGAACACGAATTCATGGTAAGAAATTCAGTTTTTCTCTTGCCTGGGAGTAAGCCTCCATAGAGTGGGGGGACCTATTCAGCCCTGTGCTCACTGAATAGTGGACTCATGCCATGGGATTGGGTCCACTGCTGAACCTGCCCCCTTCCTAAAATTGATCCACCCATCCCCCACCTCATCACAGCCCTGTTCTGCCCTCCCTGCCCCCATTCCATCCTCCCCACCCCCTCCCGTCTCCCACCACTTTACCTCCAACTTTGCGCTACTCTGGCTTGCATAGGAAGAGAGGCTTTTACAATTGGCACTGAATGCTTTACTGCAAACAGGACCAGCAGATGAGGGGCATCATCACCACCTGGCCTGGATAGGCTTGGGCTGTACATCACGTAATGGTTTGTGTGTCTGAATGGGCATCACATTTAGTCTTTGACAGGTCAAACATTCATATAACCTTGCATCACATTTAACACAATGCTTTCCAATGGAGGTTATTGTGTAGGTTATTTAGCATGTCATTTAGCATGCATGATGTATGTATGAACTCTGTCTGGCACCTGATTGCATTAACTACCTCCATTGAACATAATGGGAATTACTTCTGAGTAGATGTGCATAGGTTTGGACTGTGTGACATATGGACTGTTGGTTCATATGTGTGAACTGTGGCTTGATGTCCTAATTTGTTAACAACTAAGAGATAGAATATATACCGTAGTTCCCAGAATTCCTACAAAATGCAGAGCTGTGATTTGTTCTAAAGTGGAAATAAAAGTGTTCCCTTTCATTCTCCCACAAGGAAGAGGGGGGATCATCTGAACCCATGGCTCTCTGAAGCTGGATCATGTACTGTAGAACTAAACCATAGTTAAATGTTTGGTCTGATCTGAGCCACTGCTTTAAAAAGTCCCATTATTCCAATGCAACAAAGCCAACTCCAAAGGTGCATTGATGGTTACTCTGAGCTGCAATCCTGTGCACACTTCCCTGGGAGTAAATCCCATTGAGTTTTATGGGAGTGGACTTAGTTCTGAGTGGACATGTTTAGGATTGTGCTGTTACTCAGCATTACTCAGAGTCATTGAATTTTGGATTATGGGGCCAGCCAATATGTGAAATGCCTTAAAACTATTGTGTGAATGATTTGAATGATATGTGAATATATGCAAATTATTTGAATGATACCACAATAAAGAATTAAGAGAAAAAAATTCATTTGTCATTATCAAATATTGTGCATGCGTATGGCTCTACTGATTTTCTGAACAGTATGCATATAATCTATTCCCTCTGTCTCATTTCCTGCTCTGTGGTAGGTTCTTATAATGATTTTGGCACAAACTGGCCATGACAAGGGAAGTCTCTTCTGTTGGTTTACTGTCTTCTTGGGCCAGTCCTGCTTATACGAAGCTGCTTTATCCGGCCAATATTGTCTCTATTGGCTGATAGCAGCATTCCAGGATTTCAAGTGGGTGCCTTTCTTAGCCCTATCTTGAGATGCTGTGGATTTAACCTAGGACTTCCTATATGCAAAACATGCATACCACTGAGCCCCACAGCCCTTCCCCAAGTGGAAGAAGCTGGTGGATTGCATGCTTGAGTGTCAATCATGTCAAAAGCTCCTTGAACATAGAAAGCTAGCAGCTATGTGAGAGAGCTAGTTTAGATCCTGTTTCCTTGGTATGCTGGCTTTCTGCACTTGGGGAGCTTGGACATTGGAGAGTCATATAATCATAAAATTCAAAGGCTGCAGCCTGAAATGAAGTTCTCCCTGGAGGAATGAACAATGCAAATGTATAGATCAGTGATAAGATAGTTGCTTGCTGTACATCCACACTGGGCTAAATGGCAGGGTGGGATGCCACACACAACTTTGGGGAAAATAGTCATGCTGCACCTTGACTGTAAACAGGTTATTTTATTTTGAAAATGCCTCCGATAAATGGCTGCAGTGCATAAACTAGAAGATCCTGATCAAGCTTACAGCAAGAACACACAGACAAAGGAAAAGGAAAGGTAGAATCCGTTTTGGTCACCAGATTCGAGATGAGATGTGTTTTTTAGTTGAACAAGTATTCATCGAGCCAGTAAGAACACCTTGCTGAATGAAGGCTAGGCAGAAGCACAGAAGTGGCAAAGCTCTGATTGATTTGTCTGTCAAGTTACACTATTGCAAAGAGGTGTCACAGGACCACGTGGGCAGAGGTCTGTTGACTGTGACATTTGTATTTGCTGGAGAGTCTTGCAGGAGCTAACCCAGGCTGTAAATTGCAAAATGACTGGTTGCTCTTGGGAGAGAGGGAAAAATATTGCTAACTTGGGAGTTTCCTTGACCAGAGGCCCCTTCCCAACAAACCCTCATGACACAAAAAAAGATCTATTAGTATCTGATTTTGGCAAGTCTGTTGCTGAGCATCACATCCTATGCACAAGAAGCCCGAGGTTGCTGGAAAGGACACAAACAGAGCATGCAGGCAGTGGTCCTGTGGTATTTCACAACTTCCTGCCTCTGAACCTGTTCCATACAGCCATCATGACCAATGGCCAGTGATATACCCCCATCCTGCCAAAGCCTTGGGGCCTCCTGAAGCAGGGTTGCTGCCACAGCCTTGGCCATCCAACGGCTCAGCAAAGCGGCTGGGAATGGTGGAACGCAGTGATCCCACCGCTGGGCCGACCTCCTTACCTGCAGCTCTAGGGCAGGCTCTCTTCCTCTGCACTGTTGATAACAGCTGGGATCAGGATTGCAGCTGGATGGCTGAGGCGTTGGTGGGAATTTCCCTCCCCTTCCTCCAGCAGCACTGCAGGTAGAACGGGGCTACCGTTGGCCAAATCCTTTTTCCATAGATCAGTTATGTGTTGCGTGCTGGCATTTATTTTTTTAGTCAGCTTTGAATGTATTGCTGGTATAGTTCATTGGATGACCGACCCCAATTTCTAGAATTACAACACAGGGGAAGAGTCTCTCTTTCTGCTTTCCTGTTACGTTCAGGGGGAAAATGCACCCTCCCTTTGGTAGTTGCTGCTGCCACCAGTCCAGGACCAGGCTAGCAAGAAGGAGCTCCTGGGCTAATTTGTAATTTGCAATTTGTAGTTTCCTTGCAATTTGTAGTTTCTCTTTAATTTCTTCTCCCTTCTTTCAAGATGGAGAAATTGTGGTTTTATATTCATCTCAAAGAGGCCCCAACCCCAAAGGAATAGAACCCAAATATCTATTAATATATATAACAACGACAAACTAATGTACAAAGTCTCTGTATCTAAAAACCCAATTAGCTAAAAGTACTAAAAACTGGGAGGCTCCCAACCAGTGGTGGGATTCAGATAAATTAACAACCAGTTCTATGATGTCATATCCGGAGCCAAAAAAAAACCCCAACGCCAGCCGAGGTAAGCGAGTGGGCGGGGCCCGGTAAGCGAGTGGGCGGGGCCCGGCCATTTAGCAACCGGTTCTATAGAACCTTTGAATCCCACCCCCTGAATCCCACCACTGCTCCCAACCCACAGAACCTGTCTCCATAAAAAAACACCGTCTTTGTGAACCAGCTGAGAGGAATCTAGGAGAAAAACAAAAGAAACCTTCCATAGTTACTTTCCACTGGCTACACAGGTGCCACAATAGGGCTAACCTTCCCTCAGGTCTCCTTCCCTGGGAGATGCCAAGCAGTTCTGCTCTCTAAAGCTTCTATCTTCATCCCCGTGAAGCCAACCACTCTCACCTGAACCACTCTCACTCTTTTTACACGCAAGGAGCTCTATCCATTTCTACTGCCAATGCAAGAAAGACTAGGACCTATATGAAACAACAAGTTTCATGACATTTTCCACTGAAAGAATGTTTCCTATCTGTTTGTTTTACACCATGAATGAATTTATAAATACATTATCGCTGCTAATTGGGCAATGAAGCACCTCTTGAAGTGTTATCACTGTTATATTTAGCAGGGGGAAGCAACTATTCTGCATAGCATTTCTCCCGGTGGTTGTTGCTAGGGTAATTTTTGGTGGTTCTTTTTATATTGTGAGTCTGTCTGGAACAGAGAACATTTTCACATTGCTTCATACAGGGACCCCCCCCCCCATACCTGTGGGGGTTTCATTCTGGTCCACCATCTGTGGATACAGAAACTGTGGATATGAGAAAACATCATGTACAGTTCATAGCAGCCCCGTGCCCCCTTGCCATTACTGTACCTTTGTTTTTGTTCAGTACTGCTGGAGATAGGGGCTTTCTTGCTTTAACAAAGGAAAAATCTTGCTTCACTGAGAAACGCAACTGCACGCACCCAGCCTGCACCCAGCCAGGAGAGACTAACTGGCGGTTAACACGAAACAGGACAGTTCCTGTTTCCTGTTAACATTCAGTTAGTCTCCCTCTAGCATGCAGGCTGGGCGCCTGCAGTGTGGTTGTCCAGTGGTACTAAACAAAAATGAAGATATGGTAATTGTTCAGAATGGACCCCAGATCCATGGATAACTAATCCACCGATACCGGATTTACAGGGGACGTCAGTAAATAACTTTGTTAACTTCTGTTGCTGAAAGATGATGATGATGATAACAAATATCCAAGGTCTTTGGGAAGGTCCCAATATTCAACATGTTAAAGCCAATCACCAGCCTTTTTACTCAGGATTACAGAACTGTCAGCACATCCTAGTTCCATATTTGAAATAGGTTATTTGGACTGAAATTCCAGCTTCACCCACAATTATGCACTGATAAGAAAGGAAAAAATGTAATCGTTTACTTATTTCAATTATATCCCGCTTTTCTTTCAAGGATCTCAATTACTGACTGGCAATGAGGCTGTTATTAGAGTTGACAAAAGAATGAGGATTTCAGGTGGCAAATCTCCATTGAGTTGGAATCTGATAGTTCTTGATTGAGGGCAGAATCTTAACCTGGAGTTAGGCCGGCACACTTAGGCCAGCAAAGTTTGGCTGGCATAAGGGCCATCGTAAAGTGCGTTTGGACCACTTTCGGAATCAGAGAGACCAGCACACAGATGTGCGCCATCCTCCCTGACTCCAAGAGTGGTCCAAACGTGCTTTAAGGTGGCCCTTGTGCCAACCAAACTTTGCTGGTCTAACTGTGCCGGCCTAACTCCAGGTTAGGATTGCACCTTGAATGCCAGTTTTATTTCTTTGGAATGTTTTTGAACTTCATGACATGACACAGTAAAAATTGTAATATCAGGCACTTACTGATGTGGAAAGCTCTACTAACCGGCACTCTACTACTACAAGTCTTGTTACGTTTCACTATTGTATTAACTAGTCACGATTCTGAGTGGCTGAGAGTTCAGGATGTCCATGCATCTTTTCAAGTGGCTGTAAAGTGTCAGAACGCGCAAGCACTTTTCTGAGTGCCCTCGAGTGGCGGTATCCAATGGTGCCAAGTAACTTGCTTTTGGTAGCTTTCTTTGGCTGTTATTACAGCAAGTTTTTTTCTGGTGGACAGGTTATCCATGAGGTCAGGTATCCAGTGGTGGTCCTTCTGTTAAGAAGGGGGGACAAATGGCCTGGGTGCCGCCCTGGTGGAGCGGGAGGAGAGCGGCAACAAGGCGGCTCCCCTCTTGGAGACATGAGCAGTGTTCAGCCCACCCACCCTCCCTTGCCGCCATACTTCTCCAACATGGAGCATGGCAGAGTGGTGCAAGGGGCAGGGAGCCAGCAGAGGGGGCAACACTCCTCCTCCTCTGCCCTTGGACGGCCCATTGATGGGGTCCGCAACTGCAGGTATCAAGTGCTAATATCAGAAAAATCACAATATCCAGCAACATATCTGGTAACTGAAGATACCAGATATCACAACTTTCCCTACAATTGGCCAGTGGGTTGAATGCCTAAACTATTAAAGATGCTTTAATCATGTAAAGTTTGACCCATGCCTTTAAAACAAAACCAAAGCACTCCAGGAGCAGCCATAGGGGTATGGTGGAAATCAGGTATTTGCCCTTGCATCGCAGTCTCAATGAAGCATTGCCCTTCCTGAAGCTGCCTTGACCCCAGGAGGAAATTCCCATTGGTGCCAATGGAACCCTTCCATTCTGGGGCAAACAGCAGCTTGAAGGGGGGGGGTATCAAGATTTCAGTAGAAATAGACTTGATCCCATTTTCCTCCCCCAACTTGTTCTCATGACTGTTATTTAATCTTTAAAAAGGTAAATGAAGAAATGTGTAAACTATACATTTACCCTAACTTGCAGTTGTCCTTGGGGCACTGAACCACACATCTTGTGAGGTTGCTGCTCATATTTCCGCCCTCAATCATAACAAATGATTCACAGCAAGACTGTGGAATATATCTATTGGGCTGTGATCCTGTGCACTCTTATCTCTGTGTGTCAGTAAATTCAGCAGAAGTGCTTTTCAAACAGACATGCATAAGATTGCACTGTTGCAGTGCAATGCTCTTTTAAGGCTGATGGTTAGCACCACCCAGTGCACAATATGAAACCAGAATTTTTCCTGCTCATTTTAAAGAAATAGTTCTAAACACATTTCTAAATGCGTTAGCAGCTTGAACAGCTATGAATCATGTCTTCCTACCTTGAGGTGTCATCCTACTATATACAGCATACTTCCTAGGCTGCTGTGTAAGCTTCCTATATTCCAGTGGTTCCCAAACTGTGGGTCTGGACCCACCAGTGGGTTGCAAGCCAATTTCAGGTTGGTTCCAAAGCATCTAGAGCAGCCATACTGAAAATGGAAAATGGTTGCTGGGGCACGTCGGTTTGACGCTGTCGAGCCATTGCTTCGGCGACTACACTGGCTGCCGGTTCTGTTCCAGGCCCAATTCAAAGTGCTAGTTTTGACGTTTAAAGTCCTTTATGGCTTGGGTCCTGGGTATTTGAGGGACCGCCTCCTCCCATATAATCCTGCCCGTACTCTTAGATCATGGGGGGGGGGGCTTTTGACTGTGCCGCCACCAGGAGAGGTGAGAGGGAAGGTGGCCAGGAAGAGGGCCTTCTCCGTGGTGGCCCCCCAACTTTGGAATTCCTTCCCCTTAGAATTGAGAACTGTTCCCTCTGGTAATATTTTGGTGGGGGCTGAAGACCTTTTTATTTCGAAAAGGTTTTTATACTCTTTTATACTCTTATATGGCTGGTTTTTATACTCTTGCTTATATTTTATGATCCACGGGGCTTGTTGTTGTTTTAAATTTTAATTGTTTTAATATTGTTTTTAAAGTATTGCTTTTTAATGTTAAAGTGTGAATTTTATTGTATTTTACTGTTTTTGTTGTAAGCCGCCTTGGGTGCCTATGGGCAGAAAGACGGGGTATAAATTGAATAAATAAATAAATAAATAAATGGGAAGATGGTATGCTGGAAAGGGGTGGGCTGTGTGGTGGTTTTGCTTGTGACAAGGTTGTAAATAGGCTTTTTTCTTTCTGATTCACTTTGCTATTGGAAAACGACTGACAAATAACCCAACTTATTGCTGCATTCTCAGGAAAACAGCAGGCTTGGCGTCACAATGATGGCACTTCAGGCCATGACATCACTTCCTGCGGTCCAAGACTGTCATTCTAAAGTCATTCTAAAATTCCAGATTGTCATTCTAAAAAGTGGGTCCTGGTGCTAAAAGGTTTGAGAACCACTTCAATATACCTTTCTTTTTGCACTCCTTTCTTTATTCAGTGATTAAGTGCATAGCACTGAACAATCACGCTTTCAGGAGACACTGCCCTTGTTCCTAATCTGTACTTAGGTGATTAAACAGCCATGAATCACAGGTGATTGCTGCCTGCTTTGGGGGAGTCCCCAAGGTGTATTCTCCATGAGGGGAAGGCTCAAGTTAACCTTCCAGGTTGTTTAGTTTTGCCAGCTTAATATTGGCTTGTAAAAAATTCTAGACTTCAGAAGATTTTGGTTTCAGTTTCCTTCTTGGCGCAGCTGCTGTGGGCTTTCATTTTCCTTCCTCCCTTTGACAACTGCAAAAACCTTCGTCAGGATGTGGAAACATAATCACATCACTTTGAATTATGCTGCATCCAGTTATGAGCCATTGTGTTTTTTTAAATACCTGTAACTCCTCCTTGCGGCAGAGCAAAAATTCCTGGAACGCCAGGCTTTCCTTGTGCACAACAGTGTAGTCTGGTTGGAGCCGCACCTCCCACCGGACCAATAAAGTATTTGCTTTGGCTGCCAGCACTTGACTCTCTTCCCCTTTACTTCCATTTCCACACCTGGATTTTGTTCTGCTGCCATCTTCCATTACAGGAAGGTGCCATTTAGTTCTCTTGGCCAACAGGAAACAATATGCCTGTCCCTCATAGATTCACTTAAAGCTAAGCAAGTTGGCCTTTCCCCATGTGGCAGTGAATGGCTTACATTCATAATGTAGTGTGTGAAGAAGTGCTTTCTTGGCCCATCTTGAACTCAGTGCCAGCCAATTCCCTTTCTTCTGCTTCTTCTGCAAACAGAGCTGGATTCAGCTTTTACTGACTAATAAGCGTACCTCCATTGTATATGGCACTGTTGGTCAGCAAGGTGTCTGCAGGCAGCTCTTGACTTGCATAGTTTTCATTTCCCATTTTCAAAATAGTGTGATTTACCAAATAGCAGAAGTCTAATTAATTGTGGCAATTTTTGAAATAACATGGTCAATGAGCTGCTAATGAGTTGCTAATGAGCATTCCTGTTCGATGCTAGCAGCTTCCTTTTGGGGGTGGGTGAGGAGTCTCCTCTGAAGCCAGAAGATAAAAAATAGAGAAAGAAAATGAATTCACAGCTGCAATACCACTTCCTCTGTTTCTTTACCAGCATCTTTGTTTTTCTCATTGCTTTATCAGCCACTGATTTCAGTAGCCATTCCCACTCCCAGCAGTCTCCCACCTCAACCCTTCCCCTACACCAGTGGCTCCCAAACTTACCTGGGTCACAATGCCCCCATCGTCTTTTCTTCTTGGCTCAACTAGGTGCTGCCATCTTGGATTCACAAAATCTCACAAGATCCAAGATGGCAGCGCAGAAGTCTTACAAGATTTTGTGAGATCTAAGATGGTGGCACCCAGGAGCACAGGCAGGTGGGTCCATCTGGGAATCCTGCAGTGTGAGTGTGCCGCAATGCCCTAAGGCCTCACAGTGCACACTTTGGGAATCCCTGCCCTTCGCCATCTTGGGCAAGCAGAAGCCACCAATTGGCAGAGTGAGTGTTCAATGACTTTACCCAACCTATACCATTGGTATTGGTTCCGATGGGTAAAATATTTTTAATTGACCTGTTTGCAATATACGCATTGGTTTCTTTGAGTGCAGCCCCCAGGTAAATTAAGAGCTGCCTATATTATCCATCCAAGGACCAGGGACATTTTAACCTGGTTCCACAGATTTCTAATGGAGTGCTGAGGTGCAGTGAACCTGGCAAGATAATGAAGATGACTGGATTGTCATGGAAGTTATGGGTTCTGCTCTCAAATGAGTCTTGTGTATGCTTTGGGGGAGGGTTGTAGTTTAGTGTTAGAACATAAGAAGAGGCCAAAGGCTCATCTAGTTCAGCTTTCTGTATCTCTTAGTGGCACACCAGATGACATAGGGAGCATATAAGACAGCAAGATACTTGCATCCTGTTGCCACTCCCTTGCATCTGGCATTCAGAGATACCCTGCTCCTCATTGCTTATAGCCTGTGATGGATCTTTCATCCATAAAGCTGTCCATTCCCTGTTTAAAGACATTTAGGCCAGATGTCATCACCAAATCCTGTGGCAAGGAGTTCCATAGATAACACTCTGGGCATAGAAATATTTTCTTTTTGGCAAGGAGTTCCATAGATTATTTACACACTGGGCATAGATTTTATTTTCAAGTGTCCCAGAAGGTCCTGGATTCAGTTCCTGACTTTGGATGTAGTGTTGGGTTATGGTGAGGAATTTTTGTTTTTGTTTTTAAAATGTTTTATGCCTGCTTTTATTGCCACTTTTTATGGCTGCCTTTTTTTCTTTATTATTGCTGCTTTTATTTTTCTGTGATGCTACATTTCTATGTATGCTCCTACTATATATTTTTATCTATCACTTATTTTTTTTTATCTATTGCTGATGGTTTTATGATGTTTGTGCTGCTGCCTCTGACTATTTTTGGTGGCTTTTTGCTGCATTTTTATATGGTTTAGTTTTCTTGTAAGCCACCTGGGGTGCCCATGGCAGATGGAGAAAGGTGGAGTGAGAATGTATGACATGAAATAAATAAGTACCCAGGCTATTATGTCTCATAATGACAGGTAAACTCCTCTTGACTTGATTTTGGATCAGGCTAATGGGAGGGAAATGATGGCTTCAGCCAACCAAAAGAGTGTATCAGCAGACAGTGAAAAAGATTAGCCAGGGGCTGTTTTGGGGCAACGACCCCCCCCCCAATTTTCAGTTGTTCTGCCTACTCTAGATAGACAGATGTCAAAAAACAGCAATTGCATTTTAGCCATTAGCGTTGCAGTATATCAGCCTTCCTGAGAAGGGCCCAGTCACTTTTTCCATTATAGACTCCTGCAACACAGATTTGAAAGAGCTTGGCACTAAGACTTCCACTCTAGGAATGCCAACTCTTTTTTTTTTACCCACATCTCATAATGTTCTCCAGATGTTTTGGGTTTTTAGGGATTAAATGTAATTTTAACTTTTTCGTAGCCAGATATTTCTTTGCGTGCGTGGGCAGTTGAGTATGTGCATGCAAAAGCTGTGACAATGTAAACATTTTAATGTGGCATTTTTGAACAGGCAGACGGTGCCCTCACAACAGACGTATGAAGTGGGTGATCATTGTTTCTGTTCCGTAGTTGGGTAACTGAGGTAACCAATAGCGACTGGAACCTTGGTGTAATGGAACAGTCATGCGTGTGCTCTGACCTGTGAGAAGGCCATTGTCCTGTGAGGAGGTGGATCTTCAGTGAAGGAGCAGGCTGCTGGGCTTTGATTGTACAGTACAGGTAGCCCTTGGCATCCACTGGGGTTCTGTTCCCACAACCCCCACCAATGCTGAAACCTGCGGATAATCAAATCCTCAGGTTTGGGCCCTTACCTGACCCCCAGAGGTGACTGGAAGCACCTTCCAGTTGTGTCCAGAGATGTTCTGAGGCCCCCTCCCCCAAGGTGCTGGAAGCTCTTCTGATTTTTCCATGAGTCAAATCTACAAGGTTCTGAACCTGTGGGTGAAAAGGGCCACTTGTGTTTCTAAAATGCAGGGTAAATATCCAATATCCAATAGGTTAAATAAATAAATAAATAAATAAATAAATAAATAAATAAATAAATAAATAA
>JAJKFI010000008.1:20707334-20734879 GCA_029204185.1 Lerista edwardsae
TAATAATAATAATAATAATAATAATAATAATAATAATAATAATAATACTTGTATTTATATACCGCCTTTCTTAGGTCACTAGATTTCTCTAATGACTGTAACTCAAGGCGGTTTACATAGGGCAGACTTTATTCATAAACCAAAGGTTTTTACAATTTACAGCAACGTTCTGTCTTGCAAGAACTGCAACACATACAGATGGATCTTTCTGGATTTAGTCTTCTTTCTGGCCGCCCGTTTGTCTTCTGCAGGCTGATAAGCGGCTTCCCCGCTCCCACCAGAGAAACAGCTGCCCTGGCACACTCCCCCTCTCACAAGGCAGCCAGAGACAGCTCAGCTGTTAAGCAGTCGCAATTAACGAGGTCTGCCGCTCACAGAGACTTCCGGTAGTCCCGAACTGGCGACCTTCAGATGTTTCAGCTCTTCAGGCAGGCATTAACCCTCTCGACTAAACCTTCTGAAATGACACTGAAATGACAATTCTAGGCATGCTCAGAATCATTTCCTATCAAATTCGTATCACGAGTGGTGCAGTTTTTTTGTTCCCAGCAACGACTACAAAGCCCCTTAGTCCAGCAGGAAATGACATTTCCACCTGCTTTGGTAATGAGCCAGATGTCTTCCTATTGCCAATTAGTCCGCTTGTAAGACGTTTTGTTTTTTGCTGATGTGCACACATGCGTGTGTCTGTGTGAATATGCCAATTCCATTTTTGCAGGCATTGCTTGCAAATGCTCACAAAAGGTTTCTGAGCTGAGCAGCAGGTGGGTTCACCGCCATTTTTCTATTTAGTGATACTAGTGAGCAGAAGGCACTAACCAACTAGCTATGGGCCTCCTCAGTAGTTAAGTTCTTCACCTAAGTCTAGGTTTCTGCTATGCTCCATGCAGTAAAAACATCTATAGTTAGAAGCAGGGCCTTTCTTGTTGTGGCTCTAAGACTGTGGAACTGCTTCCTGGATGAGGTATGCTGATTACTTCTGATTTTCAAGAAGGGTTGGGAAAACATACCATATATAAAAGTGTTAAGTTTCATTCTGTTACACCTTTGGAATTTAGGTAGTTGCTGCTGCAATTAGAAATTGTGCTATTATGTTTTATGTTCTGTGCTTTGGTTTTATTCAGTGCTTTTATGAGTCACCTTTAATGTGTTGTAAGCTGCCATATGTTGCAAACATGTCAAGCCACGGAGAGGTGAACTAGCCGTCTTAACGGATGAATGAAATATTGCCATGGTTAACACAAATGAGATTTTGAATGAAAGTAACGTGGTCACAGAGAACGTATGTGCTGTTTCAGAATCAGTCTTGATGGACTGCTGTTACGCAATGCTCAAGCAAGCACCATGCAGACGTGATCAGGCGCATGGCAGTGGTGGGAGGAGAGTGCCCCCCCCCATGCCAGAGCAGTCCTGAACTTGTGCCCCTGACTCTGTTTGCAGTGTCAAATGCTGTACCCAATCAATCAATCAATCAACAGGTACTTATATACCGCTTTTCAACACGAAGTTCACAAAGCGGTTTACAGGCAAATAGTAATAATAATAAAGTTAAATGGCTCCCTGTCCCAAAAGGGCTCACAATCTAAAAAAAGGCAGACCGCCAGCAACAGACACTAGAAAGACTGCGCAGGGGTGAAGAGGGACAGTTACTCTCCCCCTGCTAAATATAAGAGGAGCACCACTTGAAAAAGTGCCTCTTGTCCAGTTAGCAGGGGTCTGTCTATTAGAATTACCTGTCTGTCTGTCTGTCTGTCTGTCTGTCTGTCTGTCTGTCTGTCTGTCTGTCTATCTATCTATCTATCTATCTATCTATCTATCTATCTATCTATCTAGAATTACCCAGGGAGAGAATTCTCTTCATGATTACAAAACATGGGGCAGTCATGGAAATAATCTCTCTGGATTTTTCCATGCAGATGCGGTCTATAAGGGTGACGTTTTGGGAGCATGTTCTCATGGGGAGTAGGCTTGCTGATGCACTCTCAGGCCCCTTCCCGCCTTAGGTTCATTTCTACTCAGACAGTAACCCCTTCATAAGACTTCTTGCATGCTACAGTCACACTCCATTTTCAGATGTCTTTTTTTTGCAGTTTCTAGAACTGGGGAAAAAAGGGCATCTCCAGAACCAGACCACCCAATGTTATTACTGAGCACATCCTGTGGGGAACCATAAAACACTTCCTTTCCCTATCCTTTAGCACTGACTGACTGGCCAGGCCTTAAGCACAGTGGTAATAGAGAAGGTTAGCAACTGGCCACCCAGAGATAAGGGGGACCAGGAAAATACAGAGCAGAAGCTGAAAAGAAAGGGAAACCCAGATCCAGACAGAGGAGTAGGGCAAAGGAACTGTTCCTCTGTCCATGGTGCTCAAGTATATATGGCTTGACATGTCATCCCAGTGCAAAATCATTGGTTACATATACTATTTGGAGCCGAGGTGGCATTACTGCAAATGTGACAAGCTATACATATTTGAGCACCATGCACAGTTTTGTCAGGGGGGGAACCTAGATTTAAATCTTGTTGAACCCTGAAGCTGCATGTACCAGACCACTCCATATAAATGAAACTTTGTGTGATTTTTAGAGCCCTATGGCTGGAGAGGCATGCATTCAAGTCTTAGTTCAGTCATGGTGAACTTCCTGCATACTGCAGCTTACTACATGTCAGCCTGCCTTTCCTTGTAAATTGAGAAGAATGCAACTCTGTTCAGTCATGAAGAAACTCTGTGGTTTCTTTCAGTGTACCCCTTGGCCATGCACGGGCTCCCGTACTTGCAGTTGAATATGTCAAAAGGACCGTTGCATATATGCGCATTTCTGGGCAAATGGGAATCCCAGTCATACAGAATTTTCAATCATGTGGAAGCATAGAGGCCGTTGGCACATGCCGAGGTCATGGCCAGAGAATGTGCAGAACTCAGGGGCATTGCCTGCAGGTGTTCCAGTATCAGGGGCATGGCCTGTGGATATGGTATCACTTCTCCCTCTATGTTCAGTATACCCATGGGGAGGAATGACTGAGCTGGCTTGTCTTGAGTAAAGACAAACCATTTTATCCACGTGTCTCTTTCCTTAGTGGTTAGTTTCTGAAGGGGAAAAATGATCCAATAAGCTTTGGATGTGTATGTGATGAGATGCCAGCAACTCCCCTGTATCACTTTCTTAGTTTGAGAATGCTGTGGTATGGTGGCTGGGGGGTGGGTGGGGAAGCTGCTAGCAGGACAGTGGAGACAAGCTTGGCAACTATGCCAGGGGGTGCGAGACATGATGGATTGTCATCCAATTCCAGATACCTCTAGCATATCAACCAGGCTTGTCCTCTAGAAGTACTATTCATTCCAGCTCTATGCTTGGAGACCCAGGTGCTCTTGGTTCCACAAAGCACCTTCCACTAGTTAAGGCTAGAGCACGAGCACCAGCCCGGACAGGGGGTTGGTCATTCATGACCAGAGGTATCTATCTAGTAATATCCTATTTGGATGACTGCAATACATTGAAGAGGGTTTCAGAACTACAGTTAGAGGTGAATATGTCAGCTGGATGACTAATAGGGATTGGGGAGATGGAACACGTCTTGCCAAGTTAAAACAACTGCACTGCCCTCTGGTTTGTTTCATAGCCAAAATCAAGATGCTGGTTATGGCCTTTTAAAGCACTAAATTCCTGGGAACCTCAGGGGTGCCTCCTCCTACTTAAGCCTGCCCAGCTACTTCTTTAGAGGCCCAAGAAGTTAGGCAGGTGGGCCTTTTCAAATAGGGCTACTGCCTTTGAAAGTTTCTACTGAGAGAGGCTCACTTGGCACAGAGTCCAAAGCTTTTTTTGTTCCAGGTGCAGACCATTTTATTCATCCATTATTAGCAGCATAATGTTGAACGGCTACATGGTGCAAGTTGGTGATTACATTCTTATATGTCATCGCTTAATGCTAGGAAGATGCAAACATGCTGTTGCATAGGCAGGGGAGGGCTCCACACCATGGCACCAATTTTTAGGGGGAGCCCTGCCTTTTAGTTGCTATATCTCTAAGAGCGCAATCCTAACCTGAAGTTAGGCCGGCACAATTAGGCCAGCAAAGTTTGGCTGGCACAAGGGCCACCGTTAAGTATGTTTGGACCACTTTTGGATTCAGAGAAGCCAGAACACAGATGTGCGCCATCCTCCCTGACTCCAAGAGTGGTCCAAATGTGCTGTACGGTGGTGCCAGCCAAACTTTGCTGGTCTAACTGTGCCAGCCTAAATCCAGGTTAGGGTTGCACTCTTAAGTATGGTTCTTGTAGCTTGAGTCATAATGTTCTGCTACTCTGTTTTTATCTTAATAATATATCACTGACTGCCCTGAGAGGCTATTCTGTGTTGGAAGTGGGGGTGGGAAAGAATACATTTCATTTTACGTAACTAGAGGGACAAGACGAATGACTATAAAGGCGTTAAGACTGAAGTTGAGAGAGGATTGCTATTATACAGGATTGATATTATAGTGCAATTGCTCATTGTTCACCCAAAGAATTGTTGCAGACAAAATGCTGGTCTTCATGATATAGCAACTATACCGCAAATTTGGTTGACTTTCATGCTGCTTCTGAAATACAACAGGGCTTGTTGGAGCCTGAACTCCGGCGAAATGTAAACTTTACATCCTGGTGTTCTTCCTCTGTACTGCTCAAGTGTAAATGTTTGCAGAATGGGGAACCTGCATAAGCAAGAACATGAGAGGTTTGGGTGGCAGCACTTCAGATATTTAGGAATGTGCCTGCCAAAGAACTCTTGTCAATATTAAGCACAATTCCAAATCCATACCAAGGCAAATTCTCTGCAACGACTCCCTGTGTCTGTAGGTGGGCTCGGCACCCAGCCATGAACAGATGGGCATTTGTGTAAGCATCAGCTAGGGATGTTTTGGGCACAATTCCCAAGTGAAAGCGTTTTTAAAATGTCCTGAGCCCTGAACTCCCACAACGAAGGCAAAAGAGATGTGTTATTGCTTATCCGCCTCTGAGTAGGATTAACATTTGAACATTAGAACTGGCCATTGCCAATGTTACATAAACAGAGCTCCGCGGACCAAGATTCAAGAAATAACCTGCCAGTATGGCACTTCTGGGTCTGTGCACAGTTCTGAGCATGAAGCGTATGCTGGCATTAATGGCATTGGTTTACATGTGCATCAGCTGCACAGGGTTGCAGTTCAGAGTTGCAGGCTTCCATGTGATGGCCTCAGTGTGTGTGTGTGTGTGTGTGTGTGGGATTGCCTGGGATTTTATGGAGGTCCTGATTGTATGAACTGGCAGCTCCAGAGGCAGGTAGACATGTGGTTATCGTGATTTGCACATCACAGTGTCTCAGAAAAGGTTGTCAGAATAGCACAAATGGGGATGGATGCATAGAGGAACACCGTGGATATCCTACACATGGAAGCACTGGTGCATAAAACTGATATTATCCTGTTATCTAGATGCCAATATTAGGAAAGTTCAAGAATTCACACAGTGAGTAACAGTTACTGTCGGTCAACCCTGGACTTGACTAGGTTTCTCAGATCCAGCAGGAAGGTCTTAAAAGAGCCCCCAGGTCCAGTGGCAGATCTTGACAAGAGGGCTGAACTAAGGTCTTAAAGAGCTAAAATCTTGAAGAAAAGAGCCTGAGATCCAGTTCTTGATCCAGCGTTTTAGTAAAGTTCCTGACATCCTGAATTGCACTACTCTCCTCCTGGACCTTCTTGCCTGTTCTACATGGTCATCCTGGGTAGCTGCTGAAGGGAAGGAAATACAGATGAAGAGTGTATAGCTAGCTTTGCTAGGGCTGTCTTTTGATATTCTGTCTGGAAAGGTGATATGCTGTCCTGTTTGTTAACCTTGCTTCGGCACAGTTCTTGTGGTTCTATTCTGGAATAATCCAAAATTTGTCCAACAGGGTCATGGACCCAGCAGTGGGCTCCCAAGGAAACAGTGTATGGTAGTCACTGGCCATATAATATGATTTAGGGCCATTTCAGACCTGTTTAAAAACAACAACACCACACACCTCCATGTGTTATTCCCTGACTTGTCCTGGTGATGCATTAAGGTTAGATATACAATGTATGAGACATGGGGCGCAATCCTTAATCATCTTTCCAGCACCGAGGTAAGGGCACTGCAGTTCCAACATAAGGGAGCAAACATTCCCTTACCTTGAGGAGGCCTCCATGATTGCCCCCTCCCCAACTGCAGGATGCAGCACACGCCCCATTGGCACCGCTGTGTCAGTGCTGGAAAGTTGCTTCGGATTTGGACCCCAGACTATTGCACTATTCTGTGCTAACCAAGGCAGAATTGTCCACAGAAAGTTTGTCTCCACTTCCAGGCTGTGCACATGTTCTTCAGAACCCCCATCCAGATAATTGGAAGCATGTTTTCTGGCACAGGCGTGGTAGCAGAGGCCAGTGCTGTTCTTGGTCCACAGGAGCTGCGGTGGAAGCTGCATATTCCAAAAATAGAACTCGGAAAGCAGCGCAGTTGAGGCTCACCTGCCCGTCAGGCTGTTGTCTCCCAGGATGGTGGTTTTACATCTTATGTGTTTATCAGAGCAGCAGCCTCCTTGCCTCTGTATTTATTTAGAAAAGTGCAATGGGTGTTTATGATGGCACAGTAAGACTTGGGTAATAACAGTGCTCTTGGTCTGGCACCAAATTTAATGTTTTCCCTTTTGGTTTACAACTTTGTAAACCCCATGCCCTGGTAGCTAGCTGCTTTTGGCAAAGGCCCTGGCGAAAAACGAAGGCGCTTCAGAGCAGGCCAACCATCCAGAACTGGGACACTCACTCTTTTTATTTTTATTTTTTGTATTTTTATTCAGAACTCTTATAGAGTAATGTGGGTTGGTGAGCACTTTGCAACCTCTAGTGTGTATTTAGGCCCCATGGTACATAGGTATAGGTTGGGTTCAATATGAAACCCCAGAGCACTCATTCACATTATTAAACATAAATTTTATGATGAAGGCGTTGTCTTGCTGGGAAAGACACATTTTTATGTATTGTGAGTTCTTATGGTAGTTTGGGTATTTGGATGTGCTTTTAAAAGAATAGTGGCAATATGAATGCTTGGGAAAACGTGTGGTTCCCCTTGAAAATTTCAGGCATGACATTTTACAATAGTCCCAAATCCTTTCTGCTTTGAAACTGGCTGTTCATATCCCATCATACTGTAGCTAATAATTGATGTTAAGTGATGAAGGAATGCTTTGCTGTCATTTCTCATTTTTGGTTCCACCCATCATCTTGATATCGGGGAATATATTATTGAAGTGAATAAGGGGGAAAAAAAACGGTTTTCAACATGTAACCTAGATGCTGATCTGCACAAGCGTGAACTCTTGCGGCCCCCATTCAACTGGCCCATTCACGATGCTTTTGGAGAGACGGGCAGCCCAGTCCTAAGCTGCGTTGGAGCAGGCAGGCCAATGGGTCTGCACTATATCCAGCACAGCTTGGGAGGCCTGAGGAGTCTCCCTGGCGCAAGGGCACGTTTGTGCCCTTATATCACGGACGATTCCAGTCTCCGTAATGGCTTCCTTGGATCTGCTCCCACAAAATCATGGGCACAGCTCCGAAGAAGCTGCGCAGCCCAGGGACGAGGCCTTGGATGAGGACTAACAGCTGTGTCCCAAGCACCCCCCCTCCCCGGGGCCAGCCGACCCGCTGGCCCACCTACCCTCCGCCCAGTAACACCTCCTCCCCGCCCTCCCTCCTCCCAGAATCTCCCAAGGCTGGCACACAGGAGGCTCCTTGTTGGCACTCTCAGGCCAACACTATGAGTAGGGTCAGCCCAAGGGCTGTAGCACCAATTTGGGGGTGCTGGTCAGCGCCCCCACTTGGGCACTAATGACGTTGCATCATCGCAAACACGTTGCATCAGTGCTACACCATCTCTTGGATTGTGCCCTGAAAGAGTTACTTTAGTGCTTGACTAGATGGTAAAAATGTTCCTGGATATTCCTGCTATGGGGGATCTTATGATTTTCTTATGTAAAATAATTCCCTTCACATAGAAATCTAGATGTAAGGAGAATTCAGTTTTGCTTTCTCCTTGAAATGCTACCTTTCTATATAAAGGGATTTTCTCTTTCCTTCTTAGGGAAGCATTGAGCAATATACTCCTCCATCTGCCATTTGAAGTGTTAACAGCTCAGAAACCGATTTACCATATGATGCACCAGTTGTGCAGACTTAGTTCAAATGACTGTAGTGCTGGCCAATTCATTATCACTTCTCCTCTCAGGAATGTAAAGATAAATGCCATAATTTCTGGAAAGTACTGAACATGGAGAAAGTATTTAACAATTGACAAGAGAAATGAAATTGTATATGCATTTTTATGAAAGCATAGTTGAAATGTTTCAGAACTCTTGCTGTGCTCCAAGAACATGCTGGAACTTGGCCTACCTCAAGCTTCCAAGTAAACAAGACTTGGTGATGGCACAGAAGCCTCCAAAGTTGCAGACAGATGGTTATTTCTAGGAGTGAGTTGTCTCCCCACCATCACCACCTTGGTTATGGGATTTATGCTCATAGTAGAACCAGTGGCGTAGCTACATGAGGGACTGCAGGGAATTACTACAGGCATCCCAATGCGCTGTGTAAGCAGCTCCTGTGACTTGCTGTCAGTTATTCTGGGCAGCAACGGCAATGTGTAGGTGCCCGGAATGGCTCCAAAGGTGAGTGGGAGGGGCTATTTACATCGCACGTTGTGGTGCCTCCAGTACTTACTCTGCAGTACTCCCCCCATAGCTATGCCACTGAGTAGAACAATGGTTCCCAAACTGTGGGTCGGGATCCACCACTGGGTCATGAACCAATTTCAGGTGGGTCGCAAAGCACCTAAAGCAGCCATATTGAAAATATTGAAAGATGGGATGCTGGAAAGGGGGAGGGCTGTGTGGTCATTTTACTTTGTGTCAAAGTTGTAAATAGGTTGTAATTTTTCTTTCCTTTTCTGATGCACTTTGCTATTGGGAAATGGCTGAGAAATCACCCAACTTATTGCTGCATCCTCAGGAATGCAGCAGGTTCTGGCATCACAATGACGGCACTTCCAGCCATGACATCACTTCCAGCGGGTCCTGGATAGATTGTTGTTCTAAAAAGTGGGTCCTGGTGCTATGAGAACTCGAGTAGAACATAGGCAGCTGCAAAACTGAGTTGAACTGTCTCAGTATTGTCTACACTGACTGGCAAATAGGTTTTCAATTTAGTGTGGCAAGGCCAAATCAGAATCTTCCGTGCACACAGTGCCAGAAAAGTGCTATGGAACCCCCTCGGGAGCAGGAGACAGGGAAGAGGGCTTCTTTCAAGAGGCCACTCTTGCCGTGCTGGTGGTTGAAGATAAGTTAATGATCAGATGAATGCTGGACTTATTCTTCTTGGCATGTTGGTCGCCAGGAATCTCTAGGTTAATCCCTTCTGTTTAGGTACAAATGTGAGGAATTTGAAAGCCTCAGTGCAAGCTAAATTGAAGCTGACAGGAGACCTAGTAACCCTGACTGCTCTGCTCTGGCTAGCGGTAGAGAAAGCGATTCTGCTTTGGTCTGACAGAACCTGGAGACGGCAGGCTTGCCTTGTGAGGAGTTTTGCCAGCCAGTGCCAGACTGACAGAGGCAGAGCAGAGCAGTTTCTCTGGATTTCATTAAAGGAACTCAAAACTTGGCAGGCTGTTTTTTTTTCCCTTCTCTGTTCTTGTGTGTGTGTGTGTTTGTGTGTGTTTCAGTGTGTGTGTTTCTGTATGTGTGTGTTTGCGTGTGTGTGTTGACTTCAGCAGTTGAAGCTACTGAAGTCATATTATTCAGAGTGTCTTTTAGAATAATGTTCCTTTATATGCTGCTGTCTACGCTGTGTTGCATCTTGTATGTAGACACTCCGCAAATGTCCTTTGGGAAGCCTGCGCCAAACTAGGAGCAATAGGACAGCCCTGTGTATTTAGTCCACATGTTGGCCTTATTTACATACGAAGTGTGTGTGTGGGGGGGGGGGGCAGGACCGTATTAACCCATGGCTGGGCCCCTAGGCTTTCAGGTATGTTGGGCCCCCCTCCAAAACTCTTCAGGAAAGCAATACAATGAATTATCAGCTCCCCATCACCACCCACACTCTTTGCCCCACGTGGTTCTTAGAGAGCTCTGCAAGCTTTGCCTTTGCAATGTTGGGCTTGCTGTAGTCTCTTGCCAGCTGGCGGGTTGGCGGGCCAGATGGGGAGTCCCTGGGGGCTGGATCTGGTGACCCATTCATTAGGCTGATGCCCAGACATGCCAAACTGAGGGGCCCTTGGTCCTATGGGGCCCCTAGGCTTCAGCCTACGGCCCTGGTGGGGAGTCTGCTCTTTGCACAGGAAGGAGTATGCAGAAGAGGGAAGGGAAACCCACCCTGGTACTGGACCTTGGAAGATCCTCATGAACGACCCTTGCTTTAAACGTTGGAGAGCAGCAGCTAGTCAGTGTTGGCAGTACGGGACTGCCTGAGTCCTTGAGGACATTCTGCTAGTCAGAGTAGGCCATAATGGACCCAATGCCCAATTACTAGGATCTTCTAATGATGCTGTTCTTCATATCCCACTAGCATCCCAAGCCTGGTTGGTTGGAAGCAGGGGGGAGGTCTTTCTCCATGGCAGCATCTAGTGATGCAATTCCTTGCCTTGTCTCTTAACTTGAAATGGGCCTTTGGCCTGTTGGCTGGTTTCTTACGTCTACTTGGTAGGCTGGTTGGCTCTGAAGGGTTTTTTTTCTTCCCAATGTGATGTTTGTCTGCTGAGCTGTTGCTCCCCACTTTAAATTACATGTGATATTATTCATGTTTTATTGCACCCTGCCTTACCTCAGTGCTCTCCAGTTTTCTCTCAGACTGTCCTGCCTCCAGTATTGGAGTGGGGCAAGGAGAAAACTGCTTCAAGCAGTAGTGAAGCAAGGAATTCGCTCCCTTCAACCATGTGCTGCTTTTCATGTAAAGAGTAGAAGCCCCCGCCCCCACCTCATTTTATATGTGGGCAGGTGCCCTGTCCCATCCAGTCTGGTACTGAGGTGTAAGAGAACTTTGCAATGTTCCCTCCCAGCCATGCCAAGCCAAGCCATGCCCAAAGCAAGGAGAACCTCAACAAGGACGAGTGTCTTATAACTGGGGTTTGGACCTTCTGCTGCTGGTTTGCCTGTCTGCTAGCATCTGGATAGCCAATGTTCTGGCATACTGGCAGCAGGTTAGTCAACTGCAAACACAACAGACTATAAATGCCACCTTACTCTTCAGCTGTGCAGCTGGTCACTTCTCTGTGCCCAGGCAGACTCGGAACAATCTCTCCTTTCATCGCCAGGTCACTTTAGTTGAAGAGTTTATGTATTCCATTGACTCGGGAAGCTCAGTGGTAACACACGAGGGTTGCATGCAAACTAGACCAGGTTTAACATTTGACATTCTCCATTCAGAGATGGGGAGACTGAGAGGCTGCAGCTAGTAGTAGAGGACATGTTTACATGTAGGGTTCAGGCTGCAGGCAGGACTGATAAAAGCAACTCTCTGAAACCCTGGATTGGCATAGCCAGATAGTATAGGGCTGCTGAAGTGAACCAAAGTTCTGAATCTAGGGTAGCTTTCTATGACTGCTTTACCTTTCTACCTGACTAAGAATTACCTGTGGCCAGTGGCATTTCTAGAAGGGGGGCAAAATGCTAAGTTTTGCAGGAGCCTGAGCTCCTGTGAAACATCGCCCCACTCCCTCGCCTCCAGAGCCATTTGCTGCTTGGAGAGCTGGCTCAGAGGCTTTGCTCTCCCACCCGCGAATGTCTCTGAAGGTGAGGGGAAAAGGGCCGCTCTACAAGGAGCTCAGGCTCCTGCAAACGTAATGTTTCCCCCCCCCCCCAGGAACACCACTGCCTGTCGCTATTGGAAGAAGTGCCAATTCCCATGAACATTTGCACCCATCTTGGGCCTGGGTGAAGTCTTTATTACAGCATCTGTGAATTGGTGTGGGAATTGGCTTTGGCCTTTTTCCAGCTATAATAATGCTAGTGAAGTGTATTCTGAAGACAGGTTAGTATATATATTGACTTACTACCCTTACATCTCACCTTCCCTTCAGGGACCTAGGGTGATGTATATGGTTCTTCCCCCACATTTTATCTTCATGACAAAACTATGAGATAGGTGAAGCTGAGAGCCACTGATCTAAGGTTATTCAGAAAGCCTCCTGTTGAAGGGGAATTTGAGTTAGACAGACATGCCAATTCAGGGTCCAATCCTAACCAACTTTCCAGCACAGAGGTAAGGGCAGTTCAGCTCTCCTAGGTAAGTAAGAGAGCAAACATTCCCTTTTCTTGAGGAGGCCTCTGTGACTACTACTCCACTGCAGAATGCAGAATGTACCCCATTGGCACAGCTATGTCAGTGCTGGAAAGTTGGTTAGGATTGCGCCTTCACTTACAGACCATCACGGGGGAAATTTGGAGTAGGATAATGGCAGATGAGGAAAGGGTTGCGTCCTCTTCCTTCTGCCACAGCTTCACTCCAAGTTGTACTTGTTGGAGGTGGCTTGTCCTGCTCAAAATTGAATGCTTGGTCATTGTTGCACACTATTTGCATGCAACATCCAGGTTGGAGATGGTATGTGGAGGAGTGTGATTTGGGCCCTCTTTCCCGCTACTAATGTATCTTCTAGGATTTGCTCAGCTTGCTTCTAGAAGTTTCTTTCTTGATAACCTAGCCTTGCTCCTCAAATCAGTGAATCCATGTTGCTTTTAGTTTCCATTTACATGTCCCTTGATTGCCGCAGGTGCTGCTGCCTTTGTCACTATTCCCAACTGACCGGGGAGCACAAATAGGCTTCTGGCCCTATGATTTGTCCTAATTGCATTCAAATGAGGACAATCCCTTTGTTTTAACCTGGCCCAGCCTCTTTTCAGCAAATTTATCTAGTAGTGTTTTTGCACATAAAGTTGTGGATGCCTTTTAGTCTGGCATGTCATCACTTCGTAATGTTCTCTGCGCAAAAGAAAACTGTTCTTAAAACACAGTGTACATTTTAGTCAATGCAGCTTTTTTTTATTATGCTTGCAGATCAGAAAATAAATAAAAAACAATGACCCACAAAACTCAATTGACTTGAGTGCAAGTAAAACACGGCTTAACTGGTTTGTAAATTGCACCCTAAAGCCATCAGTCCATCATGGAGCTAGGCCTGGTTGACCCACTGAAATCTATGAGCTTAAGCACACTTCATGCCGTCGTGGAGTGGGGTCTCAGTCAAATTATTTTTCCTTAGGTAAAAGTAGATTTTATAATAGATCATGGACGATCTAACTTGTGTACTTTGGCTTCTGCTGCTGAAAGAGAGTGACTAATCGTTATTTTTCCATCCCTGCCGGAGGAATTTTTGCTTCTAACATGCAACACTTTTTTTAAATTAGATTTCAGGTCCAAATTATTACTATTTAAATGCCACCGTGTAATCTGCAGCACTCTTTGACGCGTTTTCGATGAGGAAGGAGTCATACTCGAGCAGTATCAGATGTTAACTCCATATGGCACGATTGTGTGAGGCAATGTGGCTTGCTAGTTAGCATTTAGAAAGTGGTATTAGACGCAAATAGATCGTGATGCGGTAGAGCTCCCCAGAGGCTACAAGCTAGAATCCTAGGCTAGAGCCTAGGAGATGTTAGCCTTCCACTTTCCTCATCCATCCCCTCCCAGTCCAGGGAGTGGTACAGGCAAAGGCTAGTGCATCTCTACATAAGGGGGCAGCATTGCTCAGTCAATGTGAGAGCACAATCCTAACCTGGAGTTAACTGGCACAGTTAGGCCAGCCAAGTTTGGCCAGCACAAGGGCCACCGTAAAGCATGTTTGGACCACTCTTGGAGTCAGGGAGGATGGTGCATGTCTGTGTGCTGGCCTCTCTGATTCCGCTGGGCTCTCTGGTCCAAACATACTTTATGGTGTCCCTTGTGCCAGCTAACCTTTGCTGGCCTAACTGTGCTGGCCTAACTCCAGGTTAGGATTGCATTCTGAGTTTTGCAGCAGGTCCAAAAGCAGCCCCAGAGAGCCTGAAAAAAGGTTCTTGCATATGGTGAACCTGGATTTTTGCAGAAGAAAGGAAAGCACGACAGAGGCTAGCCAAGGAGAAACCAAGTCTAGTTTGGTTCCCTCAACCAAATCTTGAAATGCTGCCCCTTTGCTGTGCTGGAGTTTCCAGTTCCGGTAGTCCCTCCTTATTCCTCTGAACTGCCCATTTGCATTTTTGGAACCGTAGTGGCTACCTTTCCCTCCCTCAACTTCCATTTTCTGAAGTGTTACCAGCTAATCGCTCATGTCTTGTGCAGTTCAAAGATTTGGATGGAATGGATACAAGCAGTCTCTGAAAAAAAAAATTGCTCTGTTTGGGTGCTCAAATCAAGCAGCAACAATATACTTGGTGTCACTTCTGAGCAAACCAAGAGGCAGAGGCATGTCAGCCTTCATTTGAAATGGCTGAAAACCCCTAAACAGGATTGCTGAACAAACCCAGGAGCTTAGAATGCCTCTGATTGTGAGACACTCTTGGCAAAAAAACAGCAATATGTATCCCAAGTGTCTCAGGCACATGGCAAGGGCTGGATCCTGATTAGTTCATCCTGTTAGATTGACTTATAAATGTCAATAAAGATGGGTACAGTACTGATGACTGAGCATCCGAGCTGGCAAATGTGTCACTGCTCAATTACTCAACTGCTCGGGAATAAGGAACAGGAGAAATCGGGACCTTGAAACTGTGTGTGTGTGTAAAACAAATATTGCTTCTCAAGCTTGTTTCATCTGTCCCCAGGCCTTCAATAAATCATTGCTCTTTTATTATAGGCAATATATGGGGAATTTAAGCCATTTAAAATCCCTTCAGATTCCAATCTGCTGCACTTGGAAGCGCTCACCAAGCTCTGATGCACATGGTTCCTCTGTCGTTTGAAAGCACAAGCGTTCAGAACTTTGCAGAAAATAACACCAGGAACAAAACTTGAACCCGCATTCAATAAATAGCACCCAGTCACACATCCTACATGCACCCCCCTTCTAACCTTCAGTTACCCATCTCTCTTTGCCATCCAACCACTCTTTGCCAACGCCTCCGTGTTCTGTAAAATGTCAGGTTTTTGAATGATTAATCCAAACTGAGCAAGCTGTCCCTGAAGTAGCACCAGAAGGATTGCCTATGCCGGATCATACCAAGGTTCCATCTAGCTCAGTACTTTTGTCCAACAACAATGCACCTGATACTCATAGGATGCTCACAAGTAGAGAAGGATGACTCTGTTCCCAAGGGATTTGGGTAACAGACCAATCCTAAAGGGGCTGGCTGTCATCAGTGTGCCTTTTCCACTGACACAGTTGTAAAGCGGTCAGCGCCAGTCGTAGAAGGTGCTCTGGCAGTGTGCTCAGTGAATACATCCAGGTTAGATTATTGCAACATGGTTGGCTTTCAAAATAGTTTGGAGACCTAAACTGGTCCAGATTGCTGCTGCCAGATTATTCCCAGAGGCAAATAGATGGGAGCACATAATGCCTGATTTGTATCATCTACATTAGTTAGCATTTGTCTTCTGCTCCCAATTCAAGTGCCAGTTTTGGCTTTTAATTTCCTTAATGCATTTGGATCACGTTACCAGAAAGCTCACATTCTTCCTTATCATCCTCTCTGGCTTGTGAGAGCTGCATCAGAGACTTTGCTGTCTGGTTCATCATTGACGCAGAGCAGTCCGGCATGCACAAGAGGCAGGGCCTTTTCACTGATGGCGCCATTGGTGTAGAACTCCTTTCCAGAAAGTTCCGTACAGCTCCCGCACTTGCAGATTTTTTTGGAAGAACGAAAAAGATTTTTGTTTGGCAGCACTTTCCCAATTCTATAGTTGTGTATTGATTTTAATCTTATTTTAGTGTTGATCAGTTTTGCATTAATTATGTCTTTATTTTTGTTAAATTACCTATTTGATCTCTGGTAAGAGTGAACTAAAAGTTAAGTAGGTAAGAACAATAAATAATTATTGAGGAAAAGATGGAGATCTTGCTTGTTGCTTATCTTGGGCACTGTTTGAGATTGGATCTTTTAACTAACAATCTTTTCCCATTGAAGACTGGTTGCACACATGAACAAAGCAAAAGTATTCTTGGTCAAAAGGGGAAAAATGGGGCTATAACATCTTTTAGAGCGCAATCCGGCCTAGTAAGGCCGACATAGCAGGGCTGTAGCCTAAAGCTCATTAGGAGGCAGCAGCAGCAACGTCCAGGACAAGGGGAGGTTTTCCCCTTGCACCTGCATAAGCCCCAGTTGCCCCTATGGGCCTTCTCGGATCTGCGCCTGCTGTCTTGCAGGCTCAAATGAACGTGCACAGAAGTGGCCCGAATTGGGGCTGCTCTGGCTGGGGACAGGTGTTAGGATGTGGATGTGTCCTGCATCACAACCCCCATCTCCGCCCACTGCGCCACCCAGTTACGCCCCCAGAACTCCTCTGGAACGCCCTCGTGGCAGCCCTGCCGACCGAGTGATGCAGACGCTTGACTGGCGCATGGCCAGTGCTGCCGGTGGTCTGGTCTTGTTTTCAGCATTGTCTCCTAAGACGGAATAACTGTTGTAAGTGTTCCTTTCAAAGATGCACATATTTTTTTTAAAAGCACTTTTATGAGTGTTGTTTACAGAATGAAATCAATGTAGGAGTTAGCTGTGCTGCTTCTCAAGGTCATTGACCAAACAGATACCAGACTGTGAACATGCCGTGCCTTAGCGAAAGGTTGTTAAAAGGAATAATTTATATTTCATCTGCAATAAATATTTCATCTCCGGGGATTAATCTTGCAAACAGGTTCTGGTTAACAGTCTGCCTCCTGCTTTAGTCTAAATTCTTCTCGAACTTCTTGCACAAGAGGTGTTCAGCTGACAGCTCTAATGTCAGTAAATAAAAGATTTTGATTTTATGCTTTTAAAATGTACAGCAGATCTTATCTTGGCTCTTATTTGGAACTGTATCATGCTCTGAATATGACCGTTTTCAGAAGAGAGATTAAAGACTACAAATGATGCAGAAACAGGGGGGCTCCACCCCCAATTTCATCTCCTTTTGCAGAACAGGAAGTGAAATTGATTCGGCAGTGTATGAGAATGTAAAATATTAGAGGCTTCTCCAGGCATATTAATTTAGCTTAGTAGTAAAATTGCATTAGGGTTACCAGCAGCTGCAAGGTCTCCAAGATCGCATTGGTGTTTCTGCCTGAGGATATGCACGAAAGGCCAGCTTGATCCTCTACCATGTCCCCAGAATTCCCCGATAACAAGAAACTGAAGCTCAGGACAGGTGAGATGAAGATACGTAGTTCATCTGAATTGAGAGGTGATGTGTTACTGTTCTAGATGGGGGTTTCACTCTTCTTTCCAGATCAGGATCACAGTTTGGGGAGTGCTTTTTATATCCAGCCCCATACTTGGAGACCCAAGTACCCTCTGTTGCATAAAGCACCCCTTCTGCACAGAAATAGGCTGACTGTAATTATCCATGCTCGGTCTAATTTCTTGACTGTGCATTGTGTGGAGGGCTGCCCTTGAAGACTGTATGGCAACTACTCCCCCTCCCCACCCAGTTTCACTCCCCTGCCGGTCTCCGATCTGCCCTCCCTCTACCTCTCCCACCTCTCCCATTGGATTACCTACTCCAGCAAGTGGCTGGCACTCCAGTGACATGCGCAGGAAGGCTCCAGACTTTCCACTGTTGCTCCAGCAGCGCATGCTGCTGAAGTGTGCTTTACAGCTGCTTTACAGCAGCCTGGGCTGGCAGAACACTAGCCAATAAGATTGGACTGTTAGTTGCAAACACATGACCACTAGGAACTAGTGCACCCTGAAACCTAGTTGCTTTGACTTCTGCTTCCACCAGCCTTCTCTTAAGGTCCGTTTATATCTGACAGAGCCAGTTGACACTTGATGCAGAACAAGCTGGTAGAATTCTGGATGGTACCACTTCAAGGAGTGGTCTGCAAGGAACAATTTTTGAATGCATCAAAAAGGTGTCCAGCCTTAATGAACATCAAAAAGAAGCATTATCATCCCCCCCCCCGATAATTGTTTACTACTTGCAGCAAACTTTTGGGGGAGCATTCAAAAACATGATTCCCTCTTCTGGAGTCTGAAGAAGTAGAGTCCAGAGATCTGTCAGCACATTCTCCATCAGCTGCACATGGCTCCAGGTGGGGATAGTCACCACATGTGGAACAAGTTGGTGCGTACCAGTGCTTGAAGTGGCCCACACATGGTGACTGTAACATGAGCGCCAACCATTACATTTGGCAGAATGAGATTGTGGAAGAAATTCAAAACAAGTGCGCTGCAGTGACAGAGAAACATGCAACACTCTTAGAAAAGAATCAAAGCGTTGTCTGTGTCTCTTCCCAGAGTGCTGTTGTAAAGGAATATTTCTAGTGTCACCATCTTGTCACTTTGCAAGATTTGGTGAGTTGGGGGCAAGACATTTGAGTATGTGGTCCCATCAGTCTGCCTGGTGTTTGTGTGAAGTTTAAAACATAAAGGTAACTTGAATATGAATATAAATATATATTTCTGGATGAGACTACTGGAAGTTTGGTTATTGGAAGTGAATCAGTCACACAAAGTTGGCTTTCTGTTTGCAGCATCCTGGCAGAATTAAGAAAAGCCATCTGTATCCTATTGTTTCTTGGGCCTGATTTATTCATTGAATTCCTGCTCCCCACAGTTCGGCTCTGTGTGATTGCCACAATAACATCAGAATATCTATATACACATCATTGACAAAGAAACATCAACAAGAAAATCATATTGTTAGGCAAAAATGGCTTCATTATGAGCCACAATGGAAGAGGTTTGGAAAACATGGGCAGCAAGTTAATGAACTCACAACAGACAGTTGAATGCAAACGCATTCAACATTCAGCCGGAGAGGAACTGGAGGATCAAGTTGGCAACAATGGACTCTTCATCCTATATTTGGTGTCGTTGCAATCCTGTTGTTAAGTGCAATCTTAGACAGGCAGCAGATGGGCAGATATGCTGAACTCTGAAAGCTGAAATAATGCAGTCTGAAGACTGTAAGAGATTTTGGTACCAGTCCCCAGACAGAGGGAAAGCAGTGGCTTAAGAGGTTTATATCTCAATTAAACTGACCTTGATGTGATTTTCTAAACCGGCAAGGTTACAGGCTGTCCAACGGGAGGTGCCTGAGGATTGTGTAGGCTTCTTGCGTTGTGCCTTACATAGGCTTGGTTTAATGGGGAGTGGTGTTCTCCTGAAGATCATTAAAGTATGGTCCTCTTTGTATGGTACTAAAATTCTGACCTACCAACCTAGTGCAGTGGCGTGCTGTGTGGGGGTGGAAGGTGAGGCAGCACCGCCCTGCTGGGGTTCATCAAAAAGCGCCACCACTGCTGCCGAAGCTATGAACATGCAAACACCCACAACCCACACACTCAGAACAGTGGCTGGATTGTTTGGGTTGTGAATGTTTGCTCACTCACAGCTTCAGCGGCGGCCTTTATCAGAACTCCAGCAGGGTGGCACTGCCTCACCATCGGCCTCCACACCACACGCCGCTGATCTAGTGCCAAATATTAGTTACCGTCCATTCTCATTAACCACGGACCCCAACCCTGCGGATGTGCTTATCCGCATCAAGAAATGTTACCCATGTCGCCACACATGAGATCTCTTCGCACCAATTCGTAGCCAAAGTATTCTTGCATCGCCTATTGCTCTCCCAACTTAAAGTGTTCGCTCTCCCAGCTTAACAAGTCTCTGCTACTCTCAGTCGTTCATGCCAGTTTAACAAGTGCTCTTTTCCCCATAGGATCAATCATTCAGTGGTTTCTGGAATCGTGGGGTTTTCCAGGAACCTAATCCTAGCATTTAATGAGAATTGACTGTATTATCAAACAACTCTACTGGTCATATCAATTTAGTTCTCCTGGAATTACTGTATGTCTTTTTTCATTCTCCCTGTTTTTCAAAAGTTCAACCAACTTCAGCCCCTTCCCTTGAACAAATCTTGCCCCTTGCAGTTGGAGGTCCATCGTACTCCTTCTTGCTCATCAGCCTGGCGCTTGAGATTCTTGGAGATGCTCCCTCAGGACTTGTGTGGCCACATTCATTAAATCAGTGGACTGCAACATGAAAATTGTTTAAAAGCATTGAATTTCACTCCCTGGTCTGGGATCTCCACATCCTTTTACCTACGATTCCTGAGATGGAGCCAGGTTTTGTGAACTTGAAGTCACGCTGCTCTGCAATGTGAATAATTGGATGCATCATTCATGATGACAGATGGGAAGCTTTCCAAATTAAAATTACAATCAGAAATATTAACGTGGTACTCAGATTGGCTAGTGATGCCTTTTGAAAGCCAGGGGTGGTGAGTGTCTGACTTTAGCTAGCGAGCAAATTTTCATCTTTCGACTCTAAAGTTTACATTGAACCGCTGCCACAGAATCTGAGATTTTATGCAAAGAGATTTTATTCTACTTGAAAAAATATGCTGACTCTTATCTTGGAATGGTGACTTTAGGCTACAGTTCTGTATAGTCCGCACTTACATTACCAGGGAGTAAATTCCATTGAACTAAATGACATTTCTGAATAGGCATTTATAGGATTATGCTGTAAGTACCTTTTGGGGGGGAAAATCAAGTGATTTTGGGAGAAATTCTGAATTTCAGAGAATAAGAAGCAAATATGGATGACTGGGTACATCAAAAGAGTTAGTGTTTGGTGAGCAGTGGCTAGACTTAGGCATGGAGAATCCGATCTTCAGTATGTAGAATCTAGATTTCCTTATAGGGTGTTGTATATACCGCACTCTTGGCTGCTATGAATTGGCAGGAGGTGCCATGCTTTCTCTGGCTCTTCTAATTGGGCTGGCTTCCATCTTCCCCTGCAGATGGGAGGAAAAGGCATGGAGGTGGATAAAACAGAGAGGAGACAGAGAGGTGGAGGAAAATTGGAGTTTGCCTGAGCTTCTGGGCCAAGATCTACTCCCTGTTGCAAAGAAACGGAACTTCAGAGTTCTCCCTTTCTGCTCTGAACTTACCATACTGCCTCCTAGAGAAGCAAATAATAATATTGAGCTACTTTGCAGGGTGGTTGTAAGGACAAGATAACGGGTGATGAAATACTGAGTGTGTTTGAAAGAACTTTATAAATGATGATCATGGTTAGCATAAGAATAACAATTTATTGTTAAGGGTCAATTTAGACACTTTAATCATGCAAGGTGGCCAGATGGGGCTGTGATTGGGAACAAAACCACAATGGTGACAAAGTACTAAAGCCCATGTAGCAGTGGTTCCCAAACTGTGGGTCAGGACCCACCAGTGGGTCGCAAGTCAATTTCAGGTGGGTGGCGAAGCACCTACAGCAGCTATATTGATAATATGGGAATATGGGATGTTGAAAAAGGGGAAGGCTGTGTGGTTGTTTAGTTTGTGTCATGGTTGTAAATATACTTTTTTTCTTTCTGATTCACTTTGCTATTAAAAAATGACTGAGAAATAACCCAACTTATTGCTGCATTCTCTGGAAAGCAGCAGGTTCTTGCATCACAATGATGGCACGTCTGGCCATGACATCACTTCTGATGGGTCCTGGACAGATAGTCTTTCTAAAAAGTGGGTCCCAGTGCTAAAAAGTTTGAGAACCACTGCCCTATAGTATCATTGAGCTCCTCACCCTAGCACACTGTCAACAGAACTAAACCCCTCTCTGATGTAATTTTAGGCATATCTTACGACAGCTTTGAATGGCAGGACACTTATTCTTCCTATGTTGCAAATTGGGGTAGGTGCACAGCTCAGAGAAAAAGTGGCCTGCCTAAGGTAATCTCGTGAGTTTGTGTCTGGGCTGGATTTTGAACCAATGAATCTCCCGGCCTTTGATGTTGCTCAGTATCAACTTGCCACATGTCTCCTAGAGAAAGTTTCCGTAAAAGTTCCAATTTTATGTTCCTGGTCTGGAAATGTTCCCTGTACAGGCACGCCCCAGTATCTGCTGGGGTTCTGTTCTGGACCGCACCGTGGATACTGGGGATGCATTTTTAAAGATAGGGGAACATCAGTAGTTTTGCTGCATCAAGATAAAAAAAGAGATTTGTTTAATGTTCCCCTATACTTTTAATAAGTGTCCCAATATCCATGGCATCTATGGATAACTGAAACCATGGATACCAAATCAGTGGATACCGGGGCATGTAAGTACTCAGTTGGTGCTATATGACAAGCTGGTGAGAAGTTGCCATATGGTGGTAGCCTCCCATAGGGATTAAGCAGCTTATGGACTGGCCCTGATGCCAAATGCGCTGAAGAACGCATACATATGCGCACACACACCATGGCATAGCAGCATCTCATGGCATGGACATGATGATAGAAATAACACACTGCAGCAAACTGTTCCATTAGAATGGGCTATTCTCAACAAACTGGACCACGGGGTTCATCCAGTTTCTGCAGGTCCTGTCCTTCTTCCTACAGATTTCCTTCTGTCCATGGCTCCTTAGCAGATGGGCCTTCCACCTTTTAGCCTTACTTTCATAGCAGAGGGTAGTAAAAAGTATAAAATTAGAAGCTTTGTCCTGCTTTTTACGTGAGTGGTGGTCTTCAGATAACCTCTCCAATTGGATAATGGCTAACACTATCTCCTCTATTTTTAGAAGGGAGCAACACTTCAGATTCTGTGGATAACCATGTGTGTCTAGTGAACGAATTCAATGACAGAATCCCTCCTAGTGGCGCCCCTTTCCTCCCTTGCAATTAGCGTAACCATCCATCAAGGGGAACATAATCCCTAAAGGCTCCTTTTTTGTGCAGCAGATGGAATTGCACTGGTGCGCAATCTGGCCAAAGGTAAGCCGGTTTAAGGCTGGGGACAAGTGGCCGTTGGGCAGAGAGCTGAAGATGATCAATGAAAAGGTTGCTGCCTCTGGCTACACACATCCATTTTTTTCCTGTCCCGTAGCGGGTCCAAGTGGCCCATACTCTATCCTGCACTGATTAGTAGCAGGCTGGAGGCTACTCAAGGTACTCAAGACAAACATCCCTTTTCCCCACAGAGCCTCCCAGGGACTGCCTGGCTGCTGAAGGATGCAACAGTAGCCACCTGGCTGTCGCTGTGCTCCTGAGCGGTCAGGCAGTTGAGGATTGGGCTGCCCATTGCATTTTCCCTTGTGGGGGGAAAGATGCAGGTATTTGTGTTTCTGTAGATATGAAAAGAATTAGCCTTTAGTCATTGTGTTTGAATGGGCAAATATATTTATGAACCTGTTCCTTCTATTTGCAATAACATCTAAGATTGGCCTCACCAACCAAAACAGAAAATATGACTGTCCACAGATGCAAAATTTTGGTGGTTATTGTTTTTTAATCCTAAGTCTTGGTTTTATCAGTTCATCTGACTTGGTCACCAAGTGGGAAACACCCTTGTCTGCAGCATGTCTCTAACCAACACATTTCCCCTGTCTAGCTATCATGTTGTCATTTTCATCGTCATAATCACTGTCATCTTTTATTTGTGTAGTACCTAAAATTATTTGGAACAATAGATATAAAAAGGTACAATAGATAAAAAAGGAGGAATTGCTTCCCTTGGACCTTTCAGTCCTGCACAGTAGGAAGGGGGCAGGGAGTGAGTAGACTGAGGCAGAAAAGCGATCAAGGCTATAGTTCTCACATACTCCGCTATGAGGACTGATGTAGCAGAATGGCCAACAACTGAACTCCTTAGCATGATTTCCCCATTTCAGGCTTACCTCTGCCATTACCTCTGTGGGTGGACTTGGGTAATATAAGCCACTCTCTGCCCCAGCTGCACTCTTATAAGAGCAGACCAATTTGTACTACCTTACAAGGTGGTTGTAAAAATTACATCAAGATAATACTAGCACTTTGCACCGTCAAATAGCACAATGCAAAATATGATTATTATAGTGTGCAGTGGGCTGACGCACACTTGCAAGATGTGGTTTATGGTCGCTTTTGGCTTGGTGTGATGCTCCACATGCTCTTGGACCATGCTCTGCCTCCTGCAGCATCAGATGGGAAAAAAGTTGTATGCCATGAATTGCCTACCCGTTTGGACGTTCCATCCATGCCTTCACATGGCGTCTCATTGGACCCTGCAGGTGTTTATGGCAAAACAAACTTTGCACTTGCATCTCTTAATGAAGTGTTGGTAGCTTATAAAACAGTCTAAGTAAATAAGAGTTTAGAATATGAGATTATTGCAACAGGTGATAACAGTGGATTCTATAGCTGCAGTGTGTTTGTCTTTCCATTCAGATTAAGGTGATTGTTTTTCATACAGTCAGGTGGCTCTTATCACTACACAACAGCCAGAAAACGAGTGTGATTCTTCAAATCTGTTCTGAGGTCAGTCCGTTTTCAGATCTAAGAAGTGACCTTCCGAGTGTCCCTTAATGTAGCATTGGGTGTAAAGCCATTTTTTCTAAAGGTGGAGGTAGGCAGATATGTTTAAAATTCTCCCACCCTTCTGCTAAGGAAACTACAGTCTAATACATGGAAAATGAAATCACAAGAAGCAACAGAAATTCTTTCTTTGGAGCCTTAGGAAAGAGAAGAAGAAGATATGTGTCAATCACAAACAAAGGGCCCTGGGTGTGGGATTCTCCATGTTTCAGCCTCTAGTACAGTGGTTTTCAAAGTTTTTAGCACCGGGAACCACTTTTTAGAATGAGTCTGTCCATCACCAGAAGTGATGTCATGGCTGGAAGTGCTGACATCGTGACACCAGAGCCTTCTGCTTTCCTGAGAATGCAGCAATGCGTTGGGTTCTTTCTCAGCAATTTTCCAGTAGTAAAGCTGAATCAGAAAGAAAAAAGCCTATTTAGTTAATTTACAACCTTGACACAAAGCAAAACAACCAGAGAACCCTTCCCCTTTCCAGCATCCCATATTCCCATATTTTCAATATGGCTGCTGTAGGTGCTTCGCGACCCACCTGAAATTGGCTCACAACCCACTGGTGGGTCCTGACCCACTGTTTGGGAACCACTGCTCTAGTGGCTTTTGAACTTGCAAGCTGAAGGACGTCAGGTCAGGATTTAACCTGTGCAACACTACCAGCTGTGGCTTGAGGAGAAAGGGGCAGGTTGGGAAGCCTCCTTATACCTATAGGCCAGAGGGAGCCATGTGGCACACTCTGACTTCTGTAAAAACATCTTGATTTGATCAGGATTTCTTGTTGGGCTGAAGATTAGAAGAGCATGGCTCAAGAGGAGCAGGGCCTGATCAAGACACACCTTTGAGATAGAGGATCCATGGAAGTCCCTCTTTCCTATTTCATTCAAATCCTGGTATTTACCTGGAAAGCTCCAGCAGGTACCTAAGGCAACACCTGCTTCCAGACCAACCTGCTCACACGCTGAATTCACCCCACAATTTCTTAGGGACTTATTTTAATTTTTTTTATCAATAGCGTTTAATCCTATATCATTTTTCAATTGTTTTTGTTTTTTGTTCACATTTTTATTTATTATATTTTTATTTTTTACTTGTACACCACCTTGAGCATAGGATAAATAGAGCATGAATCTTGAAATGATGATTGTGATGTCTTCCTTCAGTTGCTAATGCTTTTGTTGCTTTCTTTTTAAGTGCCAGACCAAGGCTTCCATGTTCTCCCAGACTTTTAATACTTTATAAAATCTCCTTTACAGGTCTAAGGATGCAATTCTGTACCACTGTCCTGAGAGTAAGCCCCATTGATTACGATGGAACTTATTTCTGAGTAGACGTTCATAGGATTCCACTATTGTTTTCTGAATTGGTGTCAGCTGTTCTGAATGGTTTTAGTGTTTATACAGTAGTTGATGCTGGTTGATTTGATTGCCGCTGTTTAGTTTTCCTGTGGATTTGTGGATTCACTGCTGTTTTCTTATTGATCATTTACATATGCATAAACTCTCTCTCTCTCTCTCTCTCTCTCTCTCTCTCTCTCTCTCTCTCTCTGTGACACATAAAATACATCTTTCATTTTATATGTTTCTATTTTATGCAATGCCCTGATATCCTTGGACAAAGGGTACTATTGAAAATTGTTAAATAGTAACTACTGTACATAACTGGGCAGAAAATTATATAGGAAAATCTGTTCCTTTTCAAACCAGCAGGATGACACTGTGCCTGGAATATTTTCCCAAGTCATTGCAGAAGCCTCTGATTTGCAATGATTTGCAGTTAAGTAATTTTGTGACTTTTATAACCTTTGGCTCATTTAGGAATGAGTTTCTGTAAGGTAGCACTTTTAGTGCAGTAACATAACTCAGCTCATGAACCTGTGCTTTGCATGCACAAAGGTCCAACACCTGGTAGAAAGCTTCTGAGGTCACAGGACTGAGAAGGAATTCTGCCTGGGCCCTTGGAAGAGCCACCACCAATTAGACTGGAAGATATTAGGCTTGATAAACCAGCATTCCAGTATAAGGAACTTTCATCTGCTGCAGGGCTATTAGAATATATTGTGGCTCTGAAAATGCGGTTCCCCTCTTCACCCTCCCCGCCCCAGCTAGCATATCTTCTGTAATTATGAAGTGAGCGGGATTATCACAGGCCCTTATTGATCAGGGCCTGGAACATCACCGGAGGCTAAGAACATCACTATCCCCAGCGACAGTCCTGCCATCTTTGTAAAGTACTTGTATGAAATATACTCTCAATATAGATTCCAGTTTAAAAGCTATATAGATCCTGTGTAATGTGAAGGAGCCTAATCAATTTCAGTCTCCTGCTTCTGACTATAGCTGCAATGAAAGTGACACAATGGATTGATAGCCCTGCCAGCGGTACTGCAGGGCAGACAGGGAAAGAAAGCAATTGAGATGAAAGATGCAATTCCCCCTCTGTAGTGGTGGAGATAATGTCTTCGCGACTCCATCCCTTTTTAAAATGAGAACTGTACTTAGCTTTGTCTCATTTTGGCAAAGGAAACACTGAATTGAACTTCAATTGCTGGCACAAAGATCGCTCCCTGCCTTCCCTGTCTGGTTCTCTTGGGGACTGGATATAAAAACATTGTAATTTCCTTGGGACCTACTTTGCAGGATTATTTAGGTGAACCCCTAGGGTAGGAGTGTGTAAAGGCTACGAGTATTAAAAACTCAGATGTGTCCACTTTTTTTTTTCTTTTCCTAAAGCTTCCAGTCTTCAACAACATCTGGTTGTTCTGTGCACATGAAGCCACCGTAGACCCAGAGCACAATCCTAACCTAGAGTTAGGCCAGCACAGTTAGGCCAGCAAAGTTTGACCAGCACAAGAGACATGGTAAAGTATGTTTAGACCACTCTCAGAATCAGAGGCCAGCACACAGATGTGTGCCATCCTCCCTGACTCTGAGAGTGGTCCAAACATTACATGCTTTACGGTGGCTCTCATGCCAGCCAAACTGCCAGCCACTGTGGCTGTCTGCTGGCATAATTGTGCCGGCCTAACTCCAGGTTAGGATTGCGCCCTCAATCATGCCATTAGTCCAGTGTATTTTA
>JAJKFI010000008.1:20734889-20749277 GCA_029204185.1 Lerista edwardsae
TGGAGTGTAGTACATTCTGCTCAAATTTGTTTCTGAAACTTATGGAGAAATCCTGGAGGTTGAATCAAACTGATTTCCTCTTCCTGGAGTTTAACCTGCTGCTTATGTCATGCTGTCAATGCCTACTGACCCAGAACGTGATGATCAGGGCTGGAGATCTAGCAATATTGGTCTGTATTATCAGCCTGCAAGGCTGCAGCATAATCCTATTTAACACTCTCCGATTTGCATAATCTTCTATCTATACACTTCTAACTCTGCTGCTTTAGTTTGTGGTAGTTGCTGCAGGGACCGACAGTGAGGGTGGTGTTCCCATTGTGTTTTCCTCCCTCCCACCACCTCTTCAGATATACCACAAAGATTTTCACCCTCAGAAAATGCAAAAGATCAATTTATCTCTTATTTACTGATAATTGGCTTCCTGCTTGTGGAAGCCTGCAAGAAAACAATACTGCCATCTAGTGGGAATGGAGATGTTGCCCTTTTAAATTCCCTTCCCTTTGCCTGTGAGAGAGTATCCTTTTGTTTCTTTTATTTTTTTTAATGACTGAACAACAACAACAACAACAACAAAGCATTTCTATGCTCTGGCTAATCCCCCCTCCATATTTCAAGTTTTAAGCAACAGACACAAACACAGATACACACATGCACACCCTTCACAATTAGAGTTCTACAATTCGGTGTATTTGGAGTTCTCCTCCTGAGCTGCATGGCTTCACTGTGCACAGTTTACACCTATTGCCCTGTCCTAGTTACGGTCTTGTGACGCTTCCCTGATCTTCTCCAGAGCCAATTTAAATGGAGATTGCTGTTCACAAGACCACTGAACCTTTCCAGTTGGTGTATGAAGTGCTTTAGGGCGCACTCCTAACCTGGAGTCAGGCCAGCACAGTTAGGCCAGCGCAATCCTATACTGCACTGGATTGGCAAGACCGACCGGCCTATGTCAAATCCAAGCACAGTATAGGGCAGGCTGGAGCCTCCCAATGGCAAGGGCACGTTCGCGCCCCTACCATTGGGGAGGCTCCAGCCTCCCCTATGGGCTCTTTGGTTCTGTGCCTGCTAAACGGCAAGTGCAGATCCGAGGAGACCGTGCGGCCCAAATCAGAGCCATATGGCCTCCTGATCAGGCTTAGGACTCATCCTTATGGCCGAATCCAAAGCCCACCCACGTCCCGCCCCCAACACCCCACCAATCCCGTGTCTAGACAGACAGAGAGCCTCCCTCACGCCGGCCGCCTTCAGCCGACACAAGGGAAGCTTGGCGCGGGAGCAACAGTACCGGCGCTGCAGGCAGTGCCGGTCCTGCTGCTCGAGCGCCGATGTGGGGGTGCCGATTGGGATCCTGCCCAAGTCAGGGAGGATGACACACATCTCTGTGTTGGGCTCTCTGACTTGGAGAGTGGTCCAAACATACTTTACAGAGTCCCTTGTGCCAGTCAAACTTTGCTGGCCTAACTGTGCCGGCCTGACTCCAGGTTAGGATTGCGCTATTAATTATGGAGATAGTGGTCCCCCCCGACTTTGGAATACCCTCCCCTTAGAATTAAGAACCGCTCCCTCTTTGGCAATATTTCGGCAGGGGCTGCAGACTTTTTTATTTACACAAGCCTTTAACTGTTGACAGGCTGGCTGGCATTTTACATTCTCTTCTTTACATTTTATGATCCACGGGGCTTGCTGTTTTTAAATTTTAACTGTTTTAATATTGTTTTAACATTGTTTTTTAATTGTTAACATTGTGGTTTTGTTGTATATGCAATGTTGTAAGCCGCCTTGGGTGCCCATGGGGCAGAAAGCCAGGATAGAAATTAATTAATTAATTAATTAATTAATTAATTAATTAATAATAGAGAAGTGGACTTGGTCAACCGTAAGTGCTGAGCACACAAAACTTTCAAACCAGCTCTCCATTTTCTTAATAGAGTTGTTTTCTTGGTACTCCTGGAGACATTGTGGGATTAAAACAGGCACTCATAATTACAAGACCTTGTGGATCTTTTGCTACTGCCTGTCCCAACAAGATTTGTGGAACTCTTTGCCACAGGGTATTATGCTGGCACCTGGCCTAGATGTTGTTAAAAGGGGATTGGATAGGTTTATAGACAAATAGAAATAGAAATAGAAATTTATTGTCATTGTACTCAAGGTATGAGAACAACGAAATGAGGTGCTCTTCCCATCATACAACTTCCCATCATACAATTGGACAACACCAAAAAAAAAAATACAAATAACAATTAAAACAACACTAAAAACCATGAGGTATACATTTGTTAAGACCACCAGATTCAAAGCTCTGCATTTAGCCTGATCACAGCACTTGGGTAAAAACTATATTTAAACCTGCTTGCCCTAGCTTTCAACACTCTATATCTTCTTCCCGACGGTAAGATTTCAAACATCGAATGTCCTGGATGTGAAGAATCTCTCAAGATCTTTTGTATCTTCCAACTACATCCCATGTTATACAAATCCTCCAATGAGGGAAGAGGGCAACCAATGATCTTTTGTGCCCTCTTTATCACTCTTTGGAGTGCCTTCTTCTCCACCCCTGTATAGCTCATGAACCACACACAGAGGCAATAAGATAAAATGCTCTCTATAGAGCTTTGATAGAAGGCAACCAACAGACTCTCTGACAGTTGTGATCTTAAGAGTCTCAGAAAGTGCAATTGTTGTTGGGCCTTTTTTTCTAGGGCTGTAGTATTTGCACCCCACGTTAAATCTTGTTTCAAGGTAATACCTAGAAACTTACGTTCTGCCACCTGTTCTACCATAACACCGTCGATATACAACGGCTGGATATCCGAACTATTCTTCCTGTAGTCCACTATAAATTCCTTCGTCGAGGAAAGGTCAATCATGGGTTTCAAGCCATGATGACCAAATGCAACCTCCAGGTTTAAGAGGCAGCCTATCTCTGAATGCCAGAGGCAGGATGCAGGTATCGTGTTGTCATGTGTGGTCCCTGAGGCATCTGGTGGGCCACTGTGAGGGATTCAAAAGCTGAACTAGATGGGCCCTTGGCCCGATCCAGCAGGGCTGTTCTTATATAAATTGGACCCGAACCTTCTCCTACAGGACGTATGAGGTTGCCTTATGTGGAGAAAGATGATTGATCCAGCCAGCCCAGCAATGCTTGCTCTGACTATTATTATTATTATTATTATTATTATTAATAATAATAATAATAATAATATAATAATAATAATAATATAATAATAATAATAATAATAATACATTTATTTATATACCGCCTTTCTTAATATCACTAGATTTCTCTAATGATTGAACTCAAGGTGGTTTACATAGGCAGACTTTCTCACAAACCCGAAGGTTTTTACAATTTACAGAATGTTCTATCTTCCAAGAACAGCACTCCTACAGATCTTTCTTTCTGGATTTAGCCTTCTTTCTTTAGCCACCCGTCTGTCGTCTGCTGGCTGATTAGGCTTCCCTGCTGCCACCAGAGATGCAGCTGATTTCAGCACACTCCTCCTCCCACGAGGCAGCTGAAACTCAGCTTTTAATCAGCCGCAGTTTCCAAGGTCTGCTGCTCGCAGAGACTTCCGGCAGTCCCGAGCTCACGACCTTGAGATCTTCAGGTGTTATCTTCGGGCAAACGGAGGCATTAACCCTCTCGGCTAAATCTTCTGCCCTAGGCTGACAGCATGTCATTGAGTACAAGATCCTTTCTTTGCATAAAATAGACTATGGCCAAGCTGATCTTCTTTAAAGGACAGGAGAGGCATTCCACTGAGCTTTATAATGGATTTTCCCTTGTTTTCAGCGCAGGCTTAGTCGGTCTTACCAACTCATCCATAAAAACATACCTTGTGAATAGAAAGTGGTACATGAAAAGTACAGAAGAAGACAGGATATGCTAATTAACAGGCACCAATCATTTGCCAGGTACTGCCCAACCGACAAAAAAATGTGTCTAGCTGCTCTAACCAACTGCCCAGTTAGTAGCGTCATTACGGGACAAGGCACAGCGCAATACGTATTGCAGGGCAAGCACCCCCTCCCACTTGCTGTCAGAGCCATTCAGAGCTGTGACAGCAATGCAGTTGCCATCACTGCCCAGAATGGCTCTGATGGCAAGTGGGAGGTGTTGCGTCACACTACACATTGCAGCGCTTGCGGCACGGTGTGGCTGCCACCCCGTAGCTACAACACTGACCAGTCAATGTTCTGTTTTGTTGCTAGCATGGGAGGACTTGTATTCATGGTTGAGACTTCAGCGCACTCTTCCTGGTGGGTGCGCCAATCCGCCCTTTTAGTTGACTTTCGTTTTCGACAACCATAGCAAACCCGAACAGCTGATCAGTTTATTTATATTGTCCTTATAATATGCATGTTTCCTTTTCAGTCTCACTATCCCTGTGTTTGTCTTAATACCACCAAGTAACTGCTTGACATCCTTTTAGGAAAAAAATGAGATATTTTGCCTTCATTTCACAGAACTGGAGTTTTTGTTACCCTTATTGCAAGACTATTGTGGCCTTGCCCATCTGTATGCAGAACTAGCAGGAAACGAGTAAGATTGTTTTGGACAGACCTGTCACCCAATCTGTCTTTCCCCTTCCTATGTCAGCTTTCTCCTACCTGTTTCCCCAGATACTTTGCTCTTCTCCATCAGAAGAAGGGGGGTGCTTCCTGCTCTTCCCTTCCTTGAAGCTAACTGTACACACAACGGAGCAGCTGTTGGCCTGATACAAAATCCAATCTTTGGGGCTGTTTTGTGGTTTTTTTTTTTTGGTTTTTTTAACGATTTTATAAATGATGTGGGAATCTTTAATTCTACACAGAGGGTAAGGCAGAGGTTGGCTGGAGTACAGAGCAAACCTAAGTACCAGATGTGATCTGAGCTTGTGCAGAAGTAGCCTTTCAGTACGTAGATTCACCACCCCCACCCCCCACGTGATTGTAGGAGAGGAGATGAAAGGAGGAATGTTTGTCGTATTAATGCAACTTTTAGGCTGCAATCCTCTACTCCCTTTCCTGGGAGTACGTTCCATTGAACACAGTGGGACTTACTTCTGAGTAGACATGCATAGGCTTGTGCCCTCAATATTTTATCTGGTAGTAGTTGGCAGGTACCTACTAGATGGCAGTGATGGCAGCGTGTTGGGGCTAGTTCACACACACATATATACACACACAACACTCCATTTCTCTTCAGTTGATGACTAGCAGTGGAACGTGTGAATTGCTGCCACTAAAGAGCACACCATTTGAGTTGATGCAGAATTCTACCTGTTGTTCTGTTATCGTGAGCCAGGCAGTTGCTGGAAACACCTTGGGAGAGGGGACATTCCCCCGGGCTAAGCGAGGGCAATGGGTTTCCCCTCTTCTGCACAGGTAATTTTGCCGACAGATAGGTGAGGGCCTCTATGTCAACATGGAAGATAAGATCTGCCAGCAAAGGTCTTCGCTGGTCTTGCCCCCACTCCTCCTGTCCCCCAGTTCTGCCCTCCCACCCTGCCCAGAATCGGTGCAGTGCCAGCAAGGGTAAAACTCGCCAGCTTCCGGTGTCGTGTTGCTGCCTCTGGGCACGCGGGGACCGGTGCTGGGCCAATGCCAGCAGAAAGGGCTTACCGTCAGCGCTGGGGGTGACTTAGGTTTACAACAGCAGCACAGGCGGTACCCTTGTACCACCCATGCTAAGACCGATAGTATCAGGCCCTGAGTCCCATGTGCAATTCTTCTCTGGATTTGCAGTTGCCAGTTCACACTGGCAGTGCATGTTTTCTCTGTGTGATTCCTGCAACATCCATTGGCTCTATATGTGAAGGGGTCATCACTGGAGATCTTCAAGCAGAGGTTCGACAGGCACCTGCTGGAGAAGCTCTAGAAGGATTTCCTGCTACAGGCAGAGGGTTGGATGAGATGACCTTGTATGTCCCTTGCAATTTGATGATTCTGTGATTTAATTACTTCTGTTTCCTGATGCTACTTTAAAAATGCTGTAAGGTACTTTGGGAGCCCCTTTGGAGGCGAAAAGGCAGGATATACTGTAAATACCTGGATAAAATAGATAGTATTACACTTTTGCTAAATTGGCCCAATTCAGATCGTAATCTCAATGATGATTTAGAAAGCGATGAGCAAGCCATGGCAAGCCTGTAGCTCCCCTGCTCCCTTTCTCCCTCCACACGAGGGGAAGAGATTGAAAGCTGCCATAGACCACAGTTTCCTGTTATATCTGAACTTGAGAAACTGTGACTTATTTTAACATGGTTATTTTAAACAAATGTGGATCAAAACGTAGGTTCAGAGCCTGATTTTGGAGGGGAATAAAGTACAGTTTCCTAGATTTCTGAAAAACTGTTGTTTATTCCAAATCAATGGAATACATCCAATCACCTCCCATAAAGTGCAGTCATAAAAGATGGGGAAGGGGAAGGGGAAGCCCTAGACGCACTGTGGCACATTCACAAATAATCTAAATCATGGTTTTGATGATGTTTATCACTGTTTTTTTTTTTTACTGTTACAATATGTAGGACCTGCCCTGATTTCAAGGAATAGGGCCAAGAGGCAATATTTTAAACATCTACTCATTGACGCCCCTGTGCTTCATCACCAGCTTACAATCTCATCACAGCAGCCCTTTGTGTATGTGTCTTGGCAGGCAAATAATTACTTTTCTCCCTTTGACCTTGGGCAGAATGAAATGGGCTCATGAAAATGGTACAAATTTGACGTGCCCCTCTTTGGCTTCCAAGTTCTGCTTTTCGCTTCGTTTTCTGTCTTTCCATTCATTTTAGCACACACTTCTGCCTGCCCTGGGCGTTTTGGCTGCTTTATTGCTTGTCTCCTTTATTCTTCCTCCTTTTGATGTTGTGTGTAGGAGGCATTTGTATCCACAGTGCCCATATGGCAACTGCTGAGAATGTCCAGGATGATAACTTCAACCCCCCCCCCTCTCTCTCTCACACACACACACACATACACACACACAAACGAGGAAATTATTATTCTCATTAGCTAGCTGAACGTACAGTGTCTCCCTGTGTGGGAGACAAGAAAAGTCATGTTTTGCCACAGTTATGGTGCATCCATATGGAATGGCAAGGAGTTTGAGGGCTAGATAAGATTAAAGGAAGGAGTCAAATTGAGCATGAAATTGCTGGCAAGTATAGCTCTGGGGGGGAAGGGGGAAGTGGACAGACGTGGGCAATGAAACATAGGCAGCTGTTTCAGGGAAACTGGAATAGCTCTAAAGGTGTCCACATCGTTGCTCTCTCTCCATACATTCAACGTTGGTTGCATATTGTCCTCACCTAGTTCTCCTTTTGGGGGGGGGCTTGTGAGGAGGTGCTGGGGATGTATTTGTGGGGCTTGTAGCTTGGATTAAGCATATCAGAATGCAAGGAAGCACACATGCTCTAGTTATGGGATGTGGTGTGTCTCCTGTGATCCTAGAGAGAAAATTCAACTGCTGAGGACAAGGTTGGATTCCTCTTCATGGGTCATGTTAACAGCTTCTGGGTATCATTAGGTCTGATCCTTACTTTGGATGCCCAGATGGTCATTTACGGCATGAAGGCCCTTTCATCAGCGTAGCCCAGTGTGCTACCTGTAATTCTTCCTGGACAGAGAGATCCTGGATGATATTATCCATGCCCTGGTGGCATCCAGGTTAGTCTACGTCTAGATTCTTGCAATGTGCTGTGTGGGAGCCAACCGGTGAAGATCACTTTGACACATCAAAATAAAGTTTTAAACATCAGCGCTGCAACATGCCATGCAAGTGACCCCTCCCCTGCTGCCAGAGCTATCCCAGATGGCCAGAGGAACATGGGGGAGCTGCCGCTGCATTACTCTGGCCGTCTGGTATGGCTCCAGGGGCAGGGGGAGGGGCCATTTACATAGTGTATTGCAGTGCCCTCTAGCTAGGCCACTGCCTCAGGTGGATGTCTCTAGGAGGATGAACATGCGGAAACATCGCATCACATCTCTCTTCCTCTAGCTTCCGGACCCAGAAAGAAATCTGATGTTGTTCATCATCGTCATTTGTATTAAAAAGTAGATTCCTGGTATGATGTTGCCTGATAGTGGGCGAGGCCATTGGCCCACCCAGCCTAGGATTTCTTCTAGGTCTGAGAGTGACTCTTTAGAATCTTAGGCAAGAATCTCCCTGATAATTTGCTATCTGACCACTTAATGTGGAACGTCATGGATGGAACCAGGGACCTTCTGCATCCAAGCATGCGCTCCTGAGCTTTGGTCTTTTGTCTAAAGGAGACACTTGGGGACAGAAAGATGCCTCGTTTTGATAAATTGGTATGTAAAATGCAAGCTCACTTCTCCTTCACTTCTCCCCTTTTTGACATGGACTGATTTAAAAGATTACTGAATTATACTTCAGCAAATGAATTACATATAAGTTCCATTTTTTTGGGGGGGGGAGAATAACATATGTAAGTTTTCACAGCTTGTTTTTGTCTTTTCCCTTCATTACATTTCATAACACCTTTTAACTTTTTAGCAGAATGCTTTTAAAGAACAACAATTTAGAACATTTTCAAGAAATACCCATTAAACACATTTTCTCTGTGAAAGTGTTTGCCTCCTGTTTCTCTCTGCATTTGCCAGTCTCTTGAGGCAAAGAGTTCTTCATAGTTGTTTACTTTTCCCGACCCCAACATTATTGAGATGGAAGTTACATTTCATCTTCATGTACTTGCTTGACAACGTACTTCATTTTACTAACGTGCAGGGAGTTTTTTTTGTTTCATCTTATCTGTGTGTGTGTGTGTGTGTGTGTGTGTATTAGAACTGTCACCCAATTAAAAAAAAATCTACTGATTGAAATTTAGGCTGCAGTCGTCAACACGATAGTGACTAAGCTGCACTGAACACAGTGACAGCCCAATCTTAACCCTGTGCTGGAATAGGGAGGCCAGCTGGTCTGCCCCACATCCAGTGCAGGGTTGGGATGGCTAGTGATGCAGTTCAGAGTAAAGGGAATTTCTTTACCCCGAGTAAATAGGGACTCCCAATAGGGACTCCAAGTGGCCCATGTAGGGCCAACCAGGTCGAGGCCTGGGGTTAGGATCCGGCATAAATGTCCACCTCCCCCCCCTCCCCTTTCCGGTATGGCCTGGCTGTGCCAACACAGGTTAGGATTGGGCTGTAATTAAACTACTTCTATGTTCTTATATTAATTTTCTGCATTGGATAAAAGCTAGCTTGACTTTGCACCATCAGCAATGCTGGACCACTCACTGGTGGGTTTCTGCCAGTGGAGAGTCCAGAAAGGGGCAGCGATCAGGGATGGGTTTGGATGGACTGGCATCTGCTGGCATCTGCGGTGGCCAAACCTCTGTCTCGGGCATGAGACTCACCCCCACCAGGCACCTCAAATGTACTCCATCAAAAGAACTAGTGTAGAGGAATCCCATAGGGACCAGGCAGCAGCTGGAGAGGTAAGTAAAGTAAAGGTGCTTCCGGTTGCGTCTGGGAGGTCCTCTGTGGGTCCTCCAGATACTGTGGGTCAAATCTGCAGGTACTGAATCCACAGGTAAAAGAGAACCAACTGCATAAGAGGACACCACTTTGAGAGGTGCCTTTTTTTGCCCAGGTAGCAAGGGTAATTATATTGGTTACACGCAGCTTAGCAGCTAAGCACAATCACCCTGATTCAGAACAACAGAGATGCACATGGAAGTGGAGCTGATACAGTTGTAGAGGCCTATGCTCGTTGTGAAAGAAGCTGTGCGCCTGTCTTTCAGCATTCATCTGCTTCCGATTGAACTGGCTGATTGTCTCCTGTGATGTTTCATGTGCTTTCATGCTGGCAGTCCTCCCCTGTCCACAGGTTCTCACGGTCGGGAGGAGTCTCTCTCTGCTCCTTCCCTCCAGTCCTGTTGTTGGTGGCAGATTCCTTTCACATAGTTTAGGCAGGACTGCTTCCTGGAGTTCAAGGCACAAGTTTCACTTTCTCCTGGAATGCAGAGATCTGTTTGTAACTTATCTTGCAATGGTATTTGCCTTCACAGTTCTCCAAGTCAGCTAGAAATTTGTTGAATGCAATGTTGTGAAGTGAACATAGATGAAGACAAGAAGAGCTCTGTGGAAGAGACCACGGCTACAGGTCATACTTCTCTTTCCCACGGTGGCCGGGCAGGTGCTGCCGGGAAGCTCACAATCATTCCCAGTTTTGTAATATTTTATTTCCATTTAACACGAATTATTTGAAGATGGGTGGCTTAGTAGTGCCTTGATTGTCAGAATTACTCTATCTGAATTGATGTGTTCCTTTGTAAAGTGTGTTTTTGCCATGATGGGTGGTGGCTCAGGGTTAAACCATCGCCTTAAACAAATCTAGATGCGAACTGAGGTTCATGGGGTGATGAATTACGTTTTCACAAGATCTCTCATAGGGCTGGATGGAGGTGAACATACGTGTGCATGTGTGTGTATATAGCATCAATCTGATGCTGCGGTCTTCAAATGCAGTGATACACCCAGAAAATAATTAAACAAAGACAATTAAAATAATTCATACTGCACTAGTGCAGTTAACAGAGAAATATTTTAGGTTGTAAACGTCTCCAGTGGACTGAATGCCGACTGACCTCTTTGGGAGAGGACTAGAGACAGAACCTTGCCTGGCATTGTGCCATCTGCAGAGAAGCCACTTGGCAATGCTGTGGGGCAAGCGGGTCAAACATGAGGCCTGAAGGCTGGATATGGCCCATGAAAGCTCTTATCTGGCCCAATTGGGATCTCCCTTTCAGCACTGCTGCTTCTGCCAAAGATCCCTCTCCCAAGGGAGGGAGTGTCAGAAGTATGCCTCAGAAGGCAAGGAAAGGGAGGAGCAACAGGATGCAGGCATCTTGTTACCTTATGTGCTCCCTGAGGCATCAGGTGGGCCTCTGTGAGATACAGGAAGCTGGACTAGATGGGCCTTTGGCCTGATCCAGCGAGGCTCTTCTTATGTTCTTAACTTGCTGCTCTCCAGCTTCTAGCTCAAGCCACTGGCCTCTGGTACTCTCAGGCAGAGGGTCTAGAGTAGTGTGCAGCTTTGCATAGTCCTAACTTGGTCTATATAATCATTGTGACCTCATTCAGATATTCCCCCTCATGCATTCAGTGAAGATGTGAGGGGGAAGAAGGACTGTGGCCTCTGGGCATGCCCCCTAGAGGTTGCTTATCCAGCATTCAAGGGAAAAGGACCCTTACCTACCCAACAGCTGTGCTCCCCAGTGACTCTGTGCTGGAATCCTCGGAACATACATATCATTAACATTGTGGCCACCAGGCACAGGTCTGCTACCCACCAATGATTGCACAAACATGTGAGGGAGAATGTGAAGACAAGTTACCTTTCTTCTATGGAAGAAAGATCTGAAGATGTCCCAGGGCATCCAATTAAATCAGAGAACAAAATTAACTCCACCTACTCCTTTGACTTGAGCTAATCCAAAGGCCCAGAAAGCATCCATATTTGCTTTGGCCCAGATGTGGCCACAGATGGCAACCACTCCTCCACGAGTTTTCCTTGTTTAAAATTGCCTAAGGCAAGATTTTTTATATATATATTTATATAAATTTTTTATTTATTTATTTATTTATTTATTTATTTATTTATTTATTTATACCCTGTCAGGCCTAACTCAAAGACTTTTTACATTTGTGAACAAAATTATTAATAAAACTGCAAACAATTACAAAATAATATTAACATTACAAACAATAAAATTACGAATAATTTAAAACGTTAGAAAACACACTTTACAGTTCATACAAGTTAAGGGCACAAACACATTTGCAGATCGTCCCTATAGATGCTTACTCACTACTGTAGTTGGTCCCACTTAGTTTCATGAGGCTTGTTTCCATATAAGTATGCGTTGGATTGGCCTGTTGGTTTGGACTCAGGTTTAGATGAAGGTTTGTTAAACCAGAATTGAGCTGTGTGCTCACACATTCCCTTCTGTCCCTGCTGTTTCCTTCTCCTCCCACATGCTTAGCTGAGTACTCCCTACATACCAGGAGCCAATGGTTTCCTCCCTTGAAACCATATTTGCCATGGGAAAATATGGTTTCACATTTTGCAATTTGGTCACGTGTGTAAGGGGATCAGGAAAGGGAAGGGGTATGCATAGGTTGTTCATGCCCAGTTCAGCAGATGGACAGCCCAATTCTGAGCTGCCCAGCTTCCGGAGGAGCAGCAGTACCCAAATGGCTACCGCTGTATCCTATAGGAGCTGCAGCCGCCGCAGGAGTCTCCTCAGGAGAAGGGGAAATTCGTTCCTTTCCCTCGGGGAAAGCCCCAGTCTCCGCAGTGGGACTACTCAAGTCTCTGCTATCTATTTTGCCGGCAGAGACTGGAGCAGCCCAGTCCGGCTAACCAGCCTGACGCAGGGGTTCAGGATCCGGCAATGGAAGCTACTGCCAGTCCCACCCCTGGCCAGGGCTGCTTCTGTCCCTGCCCAGTTCCAGCCCTTTCCGCCTCCCCTCCACCCCAATGGGCCTTACTGCTGGCTGGAGCTGCTAGAGTGCTGGCCAGCCATACCGCCCGCCATACTGCCCATGCTAAGGTGCAGCACCAACTGGTGCAGCCCCAGCATGGGCAGTACTTACACTCCAGGTGTTGACACCTACAGCTGGTGGTGCCAATGTACTGCCTGTGATAAGGCCCATAGGATTAGGCCCAGCGGCGTCATTCCCCTGGTACGCTGGGTGGGACTTACCTTTGAGCGGCAGTCCGCCCGTTGCGTCATGCCGTGTTCCGCCGCTTTCCCGCCCGCCCCAGCGGAACGTGGCGTGACGCAACGGGCGGACTGCCGCTCAAAGGTAAGTTCTGCCCAGCGTACCGGGGGAATGACGCCGCTGATTAGGCCCTAAGAATGTTAAATGTGAACCAGACCTCAATATTGCATAACACTGATCCTCAAAGCAAATTGTCAGGCTACTCTGGAACTGTGAGAAAGTACCTAATGGGTGCAAGGATAATAGTCACCAACACAAATTGCTGAGTTTGATTTTCACAAGCAGAATCTTTGAAGAAGATAAAAGCATTCATGAGAGCCTAACATTTTGAAGTCATAAAATGATAAATTATATGTAATGCCTGGTAATAATGTTTTAGTGCACTTCTGTTCACCTTGAAAATTAATACCATCAGGAGAGCTTTATATCTAAAACCACATGAAAAATATTAAACCTGATTCTATCAAAGAAATCTGCATTAAAAACTTCTTTTTCCATTGGCTTTCATACATATGTGAACCATTTGTTTTTGCATGCCTAATGGCTGAGCAGAATAATGAATAACGAATCAAAGCTTGGTGTTGGTATTTAAAATAACCTATGTTGCTCAAATGATGGCTCAGTATAGACATTTTGTTCCACTGAAAAACAATGAAAGGAAGCTAGATAACAGGAAGTCTTCTTTATATCAGGAGATCCACTCTTACTGAGATCAGGCTATCTCACTGAACTGGACCATACCATACAAAGTTTGGCAGCAGTGTTTAAATTCTCAAGAGTTTTTGTTTTTTGCTATTAATGCTTTGAGACATCACCAAGAAGAAATGAGGATTCAATCGGAATTTGGATGAATGCCACAGAACATGCTGGATTAATGCTAGACCTTTTAAAATGATGAGAACTCTGAAGTACTTATGGAAACCACGCCCTCTCCATCATTTCCTTGCAACTTCCTGACTTCCCTAATTCTTTTGGAAGCAGCATTTCAGGTTACTAGGTTTGACATCCTCTCCAACTGTCCCTGTTTGCTATTTGGGGGCCAGGTCCCTGTCCCTTGTAATTCGCTGTCCCTATTTTGCCTTTGGGGAATAATTTAAAACGTATTAGTCTGCAAAGATGTGCATTAAACTTTGTAGATGTTTCCTCTCCCTCTTCCCCAAGTATCTTGAAGTTAAATCTCTGAGGGCAAAATCCTAACCAACTTTCCAGCACTGATGTAGCTGTTCCAAAGGGGCATGATCTGCATTCTGCAATGGAATAGTAGTCGTGGAGGCCTCCTCAAGGTAAGAGGATTTGTTTGTTCCCTTGCCTTGGTGCTGCAATGTTCTTACTCCAGTGCTAGAAAATTGGTTAGGATTGCCTCCTGAGTGAATTGCAGAAGCATCCTGACTCTAGTGTGCATGTGTGCACATAAACACAGATTGCCAGCAAACGGCATCTCCCCAAAATGGCATTCCCAGCAGACAAGTTCCTTGCTACAGAAGCCCATACAGGACAGGAGCCCATAAAGGACAGGCTCTTTCAGAGAGAACAATAATCAGGCAGCCAAGAGCCTTAGTATAGCTACATTTTAAAAGTGTCCCAGTTCAGATGTCAACTCACATATTTCTTCTTCTTCTTCTTCTTCTTCTTCTTCTTCTTCTTCTTCTTCTT
>JAJKFI010000008.1:20749287-20769598 GCA_029204185.1 Lerista edwardsae
TTCTTCTTCTTCTTCTTCTTCTTCTTCTTCTTCTTCTTCTTCTTCTTCTTCTTCTTCTTCTCCTCCTCCTCCTCTCCCCCCCCCTCTCCCTCTCTCTCCCCTTATGCTCCTAGCTTCATAGAAATCACCCGGGTTTGTTAAACCACAGTTTGTCATGACATCCAAACCAGGAAACTGTGGTTTGAATGCTTCTTACATATCAGCATTTCAAATCAAAGTTAAACTGTGATTTCTAACTTGGGTTTGTAGACAGTGCTGAAACCATGCTTTTCTGGTTCCAGCGCTATAGCTGTGGGTTAACAAGCCAGGTAAGGGTGTTTTGGTAAAGTTGGGTGCATGAGCAGAGGGGGGGGAAGGAAGGAACTCTCTTCATTCCTCCAATAACACATAGTTGGTTGGATCAAGGAAGTGACAACTGAATCTATGTGAAACTGTATCTATGTGAAAACAGGAACATTCCAAAGTATGCAAGAGTGGCCCTCATTTCCTTCATGAAATGTTGGGAGGGTAAGATTTTGTTGATGGTTCTCCCAGCAATGCCAGGTAATCCTTGCAGCCTCCTTCGCCCGTAGCTTGTTCATTAATTTGAGTATATTATACAGAGAATAGAATTTCTGCTAAAGAATGTCTTTTTGTTGTTCTTGCCTTTCTGCAGTCGTTTCCCATATAAAGCTGAAAAGCATTTGCAAAATGTTTCTTACAAGAGGTCCTTAAAATGACATTCGCTCCACCATTGTCTGTGCATGTTGGAAGAAAGCCCACGTCTTAATGGAGCAGTCAGAGGGCAGATGCTTATAATAACACACTCGGTGGCATTTGCTTGCTGGATGAAATGCATTTTGGAATCGGCCCTGCATGTTCCTTTTGGGCCCTTACCAGGTGTTTCACGAGTGATTGCCCACACCTTAAAAAAAAAAAACTGATTCAAGTGTTAGCTGGGCAATGTTGGTTGTTCTGTTCCTCATTCAATTGGCAATCCATACCCACTCCTTCCCTGCTGATTCCCCCCTTGGCTTTGCTCAATGCAAGATAATGCTGAAATGAAAAAGCTGTTATTTCTGGAAGTATTTTGAGGAGGTTGTGTTCGTTGCTTTGTATTAGCTTGTACCCAACAATTAACTGTGACTGGTGGGAAAAGGGAGGGAATGATTGCACATTTGCTTTTCAGAAGTATCAAATATGTAGCTCTAATCTGGATTGCTGCGTGCGGATATGCTGTACATGCAATGCACTACATTGGTCCGTGTGCAGCAATGTCCAGTTGCTCCGGGCGTTATGGTGTGCAAAGAGCTTATATTTTTAATTGGTCTATTTGGGAGCAAGTCGTCTGAAAACTGCAGCCTGACTTGGTGAGACCCTGTGCTATCGAATGTGTGCACAGAGGAGGCTGCTTTATTTTATTTTATTTATTTTTATTTCTTTTGAAGAATGTATACCCCGCTTTTCCCTTGCTGGAGCAAATGCCAAGGCAGCTTACATGGGCAGGCTATTCTAAACCACCATTTTTTTTCCCAATAGGGTTTTTACAAATATACAGTATTCTGCGATTCATGGACTCCTCAGTCCCAGACTTCACAGTGTGGTTCTCTCCTCTGGCCATGTGACATGGAGCTTCAGCAGGTGATTGTAAGTCCAGCCTGGACAGGTCCTCAAGGTTGTACTCATTCTTGTGCCGGCTGGACTTCTCACAACATTCCCATTCTGGTTAAACAGCTAATCCCTGTTCTGCCACAGTGACCCCGTTCTGCCACAACAGGTCCTGCAGCTTGTCACAGCCTGGTGTTCTGTCTCCCATCCAAAAATAGACCACAGATTCTCCTGCTTAGCTTCAGGCAGTACCAGGAGCAAAACCAACAGTTCACACCTCCTGTATACCTCTGGCTTTACACTTAGCCAGACCATCTAGTTCAGTATGATCTACTCTGGCCAGCAGGAGTTCTCCCAAGTTGTCAAGCTTGTTGTCAGGCTCTACATCACATATGAAACTTTGCTATTTACTTCATTGATTCTTTTCCATGTCTCTGAAAATATTGCCCGTATATTTGGGACATGTGTCCATGAGAATAGCTATGTGATTTTCAGAAGGATAGGATTTTTCTGAATGTATTTATTGTACCTAAATGTTGTAATGGCTCCTGCCCTGCCTTTCCACCCCAAAACAGGCCTATAAGATAACTTCCAAGGAACAACACAAACCTTTTCCTATCAAATGTGCTAATCAGCTTTCTGTTATTCAAGGTGCTGGGCTGATGTCCAAAAGACCAGATTCTTGTCCTTTTTGTGAACTGGCTTCATGGTGAAAGGTATGGCTAGGGCAGAAGGAGAGCCTGGCTGGATCAGACCAAAGGGCTTCATCATATTGGCCACGGTGGAAAGACTAAATAGTATCCTGCTTTCCACAGTGGCCAATATGATGAAGCCCAGCTCAAGACTTTCCTGATTAGAATGGAAAGAAATAGTTACTTTATGCGGACACACTGTGAACATTCTGCTTCCCATTGGGAACCAAAAACTACGGAGATTGGTTGGCTCCCTACCAGTGACTGCGTGAAAAGACCTTGTCTCATGGTGACTTCCCCAACTTAGCTTAAAAACATTGGTGTGAATTTTCCTAAAATCTGCCTATGCTGTTGTGTAAAAGTGGGGTGCTAATAAGGCAGGGTGAGTCGTGCATGTAGGAAGCTGCCTTCGGCCAAGGCAGATCAGTGGTCCTGTTAGTTAGTACGTGTGCCCTGACACTCATGGGTTGCAGGCCCCTTTTTGCTGCTGGTTCTGCCTGGAGACTCCAAGGATTGAATATGGGACCTTCTGTATTTGAAGGATGTGCTCTGTGACCAGGATAAATAAAAGGATTTCTGCTTTCCTTTCCTTTTTTTACCCGTCACGCTGATCTGTAAACATGTATTGTATGTTGGCCACCTACACAAAAAAAACCACCTGGAAGCTCTGGAAGTTACAGCTCTTCTAGCACTGCCTCTGCAAATGGGGTTGCATCATCGGAAGAGTCCTTTTAGGGAAAAGCTTTGCATGATTGATGGCTGAGCAATGTGCCTTTCAAGCGCTCTGCTTGGCTGTCCTGTTTTGCAGCCATTGACTTCCTTACCTCCTCCCCACCCCCCACCCCGAGCCTCATCCCTCCTTTTATTTTTGCTGCTATGAAACCTTTTCAAAATGAGTACTGTACAAGATTTGTTATTTTTAAAAAAAGAATACTTATTTTAAAAAAAGAATAAGTATTTTAATAAATGTTAAATAAGTGTTATTTTTTTTAAAAAAGAAGAAGAATACCAGCATCTGAATACTGAATTTGTAAGGGAAAGGATCTGGGATTTCACATCGCTAAATATTTTTCACTGGAAAGCTGGAAAGATGTTGTTGTACAGTCCCATCAATCTGCTTAGTTTAGACTAATTCCAGGAGAACAGTCATACTGGGCTCCTTTCAGAAACAGGGAACTGCTTCTCCTTGGATTATGAATGCCTGGATATTGATGGTTGCACTGGTCTTTCCCACACAATTGACATGCTCCACCTTGGAATGTGGATCAGAAGAAGAAGAAAATTCATGTACTGCTTTCCAATAAAAAGTAGTACGCAAAGCAGTACAGAGCAAAGTAAATCAATAATCACGCAATCCTAAGCTGTACAGCTCCCGTAGAAGCAGCGTTAGCCAAATGACTACAGCTGCATCCCACGGGATCTGCAGCAGCCACTGGGGTCTCTTCAAGAGAAGGGAACGTCCTTCCCCGTCCCCCAAGTAAAGCTCCGGCCCCCCATGGGATTCTTTGATGGTGGGATTCTCATAATTTGATGGTGACTTGAGCAGCCCTAAGAACATAAGAAGAGCCCTGCTGGATCAGGCCAAAGGCCCATCTAGTCTAGCTTCCTGTATCTGAGAGTGAGCCACCAGGTGCCTAAGGGAGTTCAGTAGACAACAAGATGCTTGCATCCTGTTCCCACTCCCTTGCACCTGGCATTCTGAAGTAGCCTACTACTAACGTAAGGAGGTTGCACCACCCATCATGGCCTATAGCCCACAATGGACTTTTCCTCCAGAAATCTGTCCAGTCCCCTTTTAAAGCCATCTAGGCCAAATGCCATCACCACCTCCTCTGGCAAGGAGTTCCACAGATTAATTAGCCGCTGGGTAAACAAGTATTCCCTTTTATCTGTTTTAACTCTCCCAACACTCAATTTCAGTGGATGTCCCCTGGTTCTGGTATTGTGAGAGAGGGAAAAGAACATCCCTCTATTGACTCTATCCCTCCGGTGCATAATTTTGTATGTCTCAATCATGTCCCCCCTCAGACACCTTTTTTCCAGACTCAAGAGCCCCAAACACTGCAATCTTTCTTCATAAGAGAGGTGCCCCAGCCCCGTAATCATTTTTGTTGCTCTCTTCTGCACCTCTTCCAGCTCCACTATGTCCTTTTTGAGATGTGGTGACCAGAACTATACACAGTACAATGGCCTTTACCATTGATTTGTACAATGGCATGAAAATATTGGCTGTTTTATTCTCAACCCCTTTTTTAATGACCCCAAGCATGGAATTGGCCTTCTTAATTGCTGCCACACACTGAGTCGACACCTTCATCGAGTTGTCCACCAGCACCCCAAGATCTCTCTCCTGAGCTGTCACAAGTAACTTTGAACCCATTAGCCTATAGGTGAAGTTTTGATTTTTTGCCCCAGTGTGCATCACTTTACACTTGTCTGCATTGAAACGCATCTGCCATTTGGCTGCCCATTCCCCCAACTTGGGGAGCTCCTTCTGGAGCTCTTCACAATCCCTTCTGGTTTTTACCACCCGAAAAAGTTTTGTGTCATCCACAAACTTGGCCACCTCACTACTTATGCCTCTTTCCAGATCATTTATGAACAAGTTGAAAAACACTGGCCCCAAGACAGATCATAAGAACATAAGAAGAGCCCTGCTGGATCAGGCCAAAGGCCCATCTAGTCCAGCTTCCTGTATCTCACAGCGGCCCACCAGGTGCCCCAGGGAGGCATGAGACAACAAGATGCTTGGATCCTGTTGCCACTCCCTTGCACCCGGTACTCTGAAGTACTCTGAAGATCCTTGGGGCATTCCGCTTTTCACCTCTCTCCATTGTGAAAATTGTCCATTGACCCCACCCTCTGTTTTCTGGCCCTCAACCAATTCTGAATCCATAAGAAGACCTGCCCTCTTATTCCCTGACTGTGAAGTTTCCTCAGCAGCCTTTGTTGGGGGACTGTGTCAAATGCCTTCTGAAAATCCAGATATATGGTATCCACCAGTACTCCCACATCCACATGCCTGTTGACCTTTTCAAAGAATTCCAAAAGGTTTGCGAGGCAAGACTTACCCTTGCAGAAGCCATGCTGACTTTCCTTCAGCAACAGTTGTTCCTCTACATGTTTTAGGATTTTATCTTTGATGAGGCTTTCCACCGTCTTACCCAGAACAGACGTTAGGCTGACCAGCCTGTAGTTTCCAGGGTCCCCCCTCCTCCTTTTTTTAAAGTTTGGCATGACATTCATTGGTTATCCTCCTCTGGCACCGTGGCTGTTTAAAGGAACAAGTTGCATACTTTAGTTAAGAGGTCAGCAACTTCATTCTTTAGTTCCTTGATAACTCTTGGGTGGATGCCCAAGTGACTTATTTATATTTAATTTATCAATTTGACTGAAAATATCTTGTTTATTAACCATTTTCTGACTTAAATCCTTAGTTAGGAGAGGCTGTTTGGGCAGTGGTATCTGCCCAAGGTCTTCTGCCATGAAGACGGATGCAAAGAATTCATTTGATTTCTCTGCAATTTCCAGGTCCCCTTTTATCTCCTCTCTTCCTCCCTCACTGTCCAGTGGGCCGACCGCCTCTCTGGCAGGTTTCCTGCTTCTAACATATTTGAAGAATTGTTATTGTTCCCCTTTATGTTGCTGGCTATGCGCTCCTCAAAGTCTTTCTTGGCCTCCTGTATCACCGTCTTACATGTCTTCTGCCAGCGTTTATGTTCTTTTTTATTCCCTTCATTTGGGCAAGACTTCCGTTTCCTGAAGAGGCTGGAAAGAGGCTGCTCTTTACAGCCTCGCTCACTTTATTTGTCAGCCGTGCAGGCACCCTCCTGGACCTAGCTGAGCCCTTCTTTCTTTGTAGTATACACATCCATTGGGCCTCTACTGTTGTTATTTTAAACAGTCTCCATGCAGCCTGGAGAGACTGGACTCTTTTTACCTTGCCTTTCAATTTCTTTCTAACTAGCCTCCTCAATTGAGGGAAATCTGCCCTTCAAAAGTTGAGGGTTTTTGTGTCAGATTTGCTCTGCACTCTTTCCTGGATATGCAAGGCGAAACCAATTGCAGCACGGTCACTGTTCCCCAATGGCTCAGTAACACCTACATCCCTAACTAGATCTCGAGAACCACAAAATATTAAATCCAGAGTCACCTGTCCTCTGGTGGGCTCCATGACTAGCTGCTCTAAGGCACAGTCATTCAGCACGTCAAGGAATCCGGTCTCTCTCTCTTGACCAGAGCACCAGTTGACCCAGTCAAAATGAGGATAATTGAAGTCCCCCCTGATTACTATCCTGTCTCTCTTGGTCACCCCCCTGATTTGTTTCCTCGTTTCAAGGTCTCTTTCAAGTTTTTGATCCAAAGGACGATGGCACACCCTCACTATTACATCGCTCTTTTGGCCTGGTAGTTTAACCCATTGTGACTCTATGGCATCCGTAGTGCGACTGGATGTGGGCTCGTCACTGGAAGAAGGGGGTCCCCCCTGGGGGATTGATTCCCTCTGTTCCAGGCTGACGTCCTCCAGCCCTGAGACTTTCCCTGGCAGCTGATGAGCTGAGGATGGGGCAAAGCCTGCAAGCCCTGTGTTGGGCTGCCTGACCTGAGGCACAGGAACAGGTGGTGAAAGCCTCTGTTGGGTCCCACCCTCTACATGGGCCTCCTTCTCCCCTCTCCTCCCCGCTCCCCACCTCTCCCACTCCCTCAAAACACCATGTACTGGTGCTGCTGGAGCACCAGTGGCCGGTCTGGTTGGCTCTGAGGCTGGTGCACACTAGGGCAGGCTCAGCTCTAGCGCTCTCTCCTTTCTGAGTGTCACAAACATGCTTTATGGCACATTTGCAACACTTTTAGCTGGCGGTACACATGTACCACTGGCAATAGGATCGGGACGTTAATGGCTTCCTGTCCCCAAAGAGCTCACAACCTAAAATAATGGGAATGACTTATGTGATCATCTACTGTCTTATGGTTTCGTATCTACATATTCACTGCAGTGACACTGGCTGTGTGTCTGACAGGGTCTTAGATTTGTTAAAGCAAACAGAATTACCACCAGGTTGCTGAGGGCCCAGGGCAAGGTCCTGTGGTGCCTCCAACACTACCCTGTGGACCCACTGATAGGCATGGATCCAAGGCCAGCACCCCACCTGGCCAGGGTCAAAATGGGGAGTGTGTTTACGGGAAAGGAGAACTCATTGTGGGGCTCTTCTTCTTGATGGAGACTTTGTGTTTCTTATAACGTACCGTGTCTACTCATAGTAGCATTGAATTGACTTGAAAAGCAGAAATAATGTATTCTTTCTTCACATCTGAACTCTAAGGAAAACAGATTCAAATAGATATTCCTTTCTGAATCTATACTGTAGTTAGAGCTTAGCAAAAGCAAACATACCATTTTAACTTGCTTAGATATGGAATCAGTATGCAGACTTTTGCCTAGAACAGTGTCCTTCAAATGGTGGGTTGCGACCCACCACAGGAAGAAGAAAGGGGCCATTTCCCCTTAAGGGGAGTGGCCCCAGAAATTACTGCCAGCAGCGCTGCAACGATCGCAGCGCTGTGGGCATTAAGGGGCAAGTGCCCTACCTTTATGGACAGGATGTTAGCTCCTATCCTGCAGCGGAGCTATTTTTAGCATCAGGGAGGCCTGTGGAGGTGGCAGCGGGCCTCTCCAACCCTTCTTCACTCCCAAGGACCCCATAAAGGTAGGGCACTTGTCCCTAAATGCCCACAGTGCTGGGATCGCTGTGGGGACACCAGGTCCTCCCCCTCACCTCCGCCCAGCCCCTCAAACACTTGCAAAGTCCAAGTCGGACTTTGAAGACCACTGGCCTAGAATGTAAAACTCAGTTTTATGTTCTGGCCCATTGTAAAGGATAAATTAATTCAAGGTTTTGGCAATTCTGTTGGAAATAATTTTAATCTGTTGCAACCAGTTTTAGGTCTAATTTCATCAGGTTTTATTTACCTGAACATGGTTTATCGAGTAATGTGATAAAGTCTTGGAACATGAGTGGTTGCTTAGCTATTTGGAAGTGACTAATGGCCTGGCAAGATGGCTTGGCTGAGTATCGATCGTCCTATTTTGAGTAAAACAAGAGAATCTAGGGCCAGCTATGGACAGATTCAGAAATGCTCTGACCTTACCTGCTCTCTGTAGCCCTTGGCAGATGTTACTATCTCTCCCCTACAGTCTGTACAGCGTTTGAGGTTAGAAAGGCAGTATCCGCAAAGCAGTTCTACTAGTGCTGGGGGAGGCTGGGCTCCTCTGCTGGCCTGCATTTGGTCCACCTCTGCCACCCCACATTCATCACCCTTGATGCAGTCACACCTGCACAGAGTGAAACATGTAGAGGCAGAGCATGGTTGCAGGTGCGAATCTCGCGCTCAGTTTCCACATGTTCAGCAGAAGGTGAGAATTGGACTATATGAGCGTACCTACAACTTAAGTTCTCCTCTTGAAGTCCCCCCCCCACATTTTCAGGCAGTAAAATTGAGGGCATTTTGGTGATTTTTGCTTGAGTGTAAAGTTGACTTCCTGGGACAGCGGCAACAGCAATTCAACTGTCTTTATTTTGTTTTGTTTGGCTACTGCTCCTTTTTTTAATGGATGCAACAGAACTCCTCTCAGCAGCTACTGGCGGACAGCCACGATTTTTCCCTTCAGAAGACTCCGCACAACATTGCATAAGCAGCAGCAAAAGGTGAGCCCCTTTTGCCTTTCCAAGCCTCCCAAATTTGGCTGGAAATCCTCACATTTCTTCCGTCACGGAGCTCAAGGAGTTTGTCCATGGAGATCACCCAGCCCAGCACTGGCCAGAGGTAGACCTGCTTACAGGGCTGTAGTAACCGAGACTAGACCTCTAGGCTTTCAGATATTTTGGGCTCCCTCTTCAGGAAAGCTTCTGCCACACCAAATGGAAGCCCCTGGTGGATGGGCAGACGGTGGGCATGGTTCTCCTCCCCCCTTTACAAATAAGGCCTCTGCTAATGCATCAGCTAATGCATCTATTGCCTTGTTACAACACACACACACACACACACACACACACGGCCATCTTTGCAGCCAACCCCCAACTTTAGGCATTCCAGTCACAGCTGGACTTCTCCTCAGAAACGAACCCAGGTTTGCATGGAAGCTCCCCAGCAATGCAGCCTCCTCTGCAGTCCAGCTCAGTCCCTGGAGGTGGGTCTTGCCCCATGTGGTTCTTGGAGAGCTCTGCAAGCCTCACCTTTTCAAGGTCAGGCTTGCCGTAGCCTCTTGCTGGCTGGAAGGTTGGCTGGCCGGATTAGGAGTCCCCAGGGGCCAGCTCTGGAAACCCATGCATTAGGCTGGCCTCGACGTCATCTTGATGGGCCCTAGTCCCTGTGGGGCGCCTAGGCTTCAGCTTAATGGCTAATACTGCCCTGCCTGCTTAGCTTCAGCTGGCATCCTGTGCCCTAGTGCCTCCAGCTCTCACCTATGGCCTGAAGTGGTCCAATTCTACCCACCTGCACACCCCATCTGGTTTGGTTTGTTGAGTCATCTAGCCCCAGTTTTTCTGCTCTCCTTCAGTCTGTTGATGCAGATTCTCAGCACATGCTCCCCTGGCCTGCAGTGTGATCTTTGTTTCCCTGGAGCAGAGTTGGACAAGAACTGCAAATGCATTAAGAGCCTCCCAGGCGGTTCTCAAGGAGTGCCTTGGGCAAGTCAGCGAGAGGGTGGATAAACAGCCGGCAGAAAATGTAACTGAATCTCAGTTTACTTGGCATGGACAGTGACATGACTGTTGCGAAAGGTCTGAAAGCACTGGAAAGGAGGAAAAGGAAAGGCTTGTGGGGAGCAAGGAATGCAGGGCCTTAACAGGGCAGGACTATGCAGGGTTGGCATTCGGGGACAGCACCCTTCGACCCTTTGGCCCCTGAATGCCCCCTGCCAGTGCCTGAAGTGCCCTGATGCAGCAGGAGGGCTCCTGTCTCCCCAAGAGCATCCTTCTGCCTCTTCCACCAGGCACCATCACATTGCTCAGCAATGGGAGCTCAGCCCCAGAAAGTCCTGCATCTTCACTGGGGCCTCTGGGGCATAGATCCCATTTGCAGCTGGAGCAACTGCAAGGAGAGGAGGTGACATTGCCTCCTCCTAGCTGCAAATGGAGGTTTTATGCTTTGGGCAGTGGGCAGTAATGCACATTTTTTCCCCGTGGGCTCCTAACATGCCTGGTATTGATGTAAAATGTGGACCTGTGGAAATTGGGACACAGAAGCAAGAGCCAAGTTGGTCTCTTACTGTGTGGTGGTTTTTACAAAACCTTTTTGGCAGTTCTTTAAGGAAGAGAGAAACTGATAAATTCCCTCTACACCAAGTCCATTAAGTGCCCCCCAGTTCAATTCTACCTCGGACTCCAGGGGGTATATTCTGGTGGGGGAAAGAACTTTGAGAATGGACTCTCGCTGCCTCCCTCTACTTGTATTCCTTTGGCACATTAAATTGCATCTCCTGCCTTTTGTTTTAGGTGGAATTGGGACAAACCTTCATTTGAAGACATAGGTTTGCTGCCACTTTGCAAAATGTCTGCTTGCCACTATGGGTAGGGTTACCAGATACAAACTGGGACGGAGTGCCCATACCATTGTATAGAGGAGGGAATTTAGGCAGATGCAGCTCATCATGGAAGGGTTTCAAAAGCTCCAGCTGCCAAAATTCCCTCTGCTATACAGTGGTTAACGGTATAGGCACTCTGTCCCAGTTTGTATCTGGTAACCCTAACTATGGGGATTATTTCCGACAGATTGAAGAAGGAGAAGCCAGGGCCAGGGGAGGCAGGAGGCAGATGCCTTGCTCTCAGAACAACTGCCCCTGCTAACTGAGCCAAGGCACACCTTTCACAGTGATGGATCGCTTATATTTTTCCGAGAGAGAGAGAGAGTCGAGATCTCGATGGATCAATTATCCACACCAGCACAGGCGACCTGCTGCCAATGTTTCTTCTGAATCTTTTTTGACAGTTACCTGCCTTCTGTATAATCAGAATCATGTTGTCTTGAGATAGTAGAATGGATCATAACAATCCATTCGCCTTCTGGGACAGGGAACAATTTATGCATGCATGCATGTGTTTGTGCATTCCTTGCAAACAACTTAGTGAACATTTGTGTGTGCGCGAGCACGTGTGCGCGCGTGTATACGCGCACACACATACCTGTAGTAGTAGTAGTAGTAGTAGTAGTAGTAGTAATGTATACATACCTGCAGTAGTAGTAGTATAGTTATTTTAATAAGGCAGGAGCTGGTCTCTGGCTGCCTCACCTAGCAATCCAAAGGTGAAAGCTTGGGGAACTGAGCCCTACCTTCTGCATAATCAGAATCATGTTGTACTGGGATAGTAGAATGGACTGTACCATTTCAGACTGCTTTCAAGGGAATTTCCTTTTTGAATCCTCACTTGTGAAGAATTAAAAAAACCCCACCCTTCTACTAGTATAGCATGGAGCAAGCTGGGTTCAACCGTCTTGATCTGCCGTGCTAGTGTTTTATCTGCAGAAAGTTTTTACAAGGGAAGTATTCAGAATGACACAGCCCATTTGCTCTGTGAAGGGGTGTCACCCACCCTGCCACCTCTTTCTGCTTCGTGCACAGACCAGGCCCAGGCCACAAAGTATTAGCATGCTCTGAGCCTGGATAGGGTGGGTCCCTTTCATAACTCATCCACAGCACTACACTCTGGCAACTTAGGAGTTAAAACCCTTTCCCTGACAGCTGGACTGTTCTCCAGATGCTGCCAGCGATGCTACAATTAGGGTTAATAAAACAGCGGGAGCTCCTTGTGGGGAATGTTAACAAGTCAAATTGGCAGCACATCCTTCATTCCCAGGGGACAGAAGACTGTAAACCATCAACTGGTGAGACTTCCTAGAAGGTAGTGCGGAAAAAGCCGAGTGTGCTGTCTGTCTGTCTGTCTGTCGTATCCTTCCTCATCCCGTTATGTGATCTACTTTTACTTAATCAGGCAATGTTCTTTTCTGTGGAAGAGTCCACAGGCTATTTCATTGTGCCATTTCTGGCCTGCTGATTCTTGTTGGCCTACAAAGTTTTCCGTCCTGTTTCCTTATTTTGTATGCTCTCCCAGTATCTTCGAGATACTGCACCCCCCCCAGCTACACTACAGATACTCCTAGAAATGCAGAACCAGCAGTGAGTATGCAAACATAGAGGAGGGTGCCTATTGAGTTGGTTTCTTGGTCCATCATGGTTGGGATTGTCCACCTAGTGACTGATGTGCCCCAGGGATCTGTCCTGGGACCAGTGCTTTTTAACTAATTCATAAATGACCTAGAGACTTGCATAAGCAGTGAGGTGGCCAAATTTGCAGATGACACTGAACTTTTCCTGGATGGTGCAAACCAGAGGGGATTGTGAAGAGCTCCAGAAGGATCTCTCAAAACTGGGGGAATGGGAAGTAAAATGGCAGAGGCGTTTCAATGTAAATAAATGCAAAACCACTGAGCTGTTGACCGGAAGGCTGGCAGTTCGAGACCACGCAATGGAGTGACCTCCCGTTGCTGGTCCCAGCTCCTGCCAACCTAGCAGTTCGAAAGCATGTAAAAATGCGAGTAGATAAATAGGGATCACTTCAGTGGGAAGGTAATTGTGTTCCGTGCGCCTCGGCGTAGTCATGCCAGCCACATGACCACAGAAGCTTGTCCTAGGACAAACACCGGCTTTTCAGCTTAGAAACGGAGATGAGCTCCGCCCCCTACAGTCAGTCATGACCATTTGGTCGTGGGGAAACCTTTACCATTTTTTTTAATGCACATTGGGGCAAAAAATCAAAAATTCACATATAGGTTAATGGATTCTGAGCTGTCAGTGACAGACGATCTTGGGGTACTGGTTGACAAATCAATGAAAATGTTGACCCAGTATGTGGCGGTAAGGTTAATAGGCTACTTTAGAATGCCAGATGCAGGGGGGTGTCAGTGAGATACAAGTATTTTGTTGTCTCGTGTGCTCCCTGAGGCATTTGGTGGGCCGCTGTGGGATACAGGAAGCTGGACTAGATGGGCCTTTGGCCTGATGAACAAGGCTTCATGCCATGTTCTTATGGCAGCTCTCCAGGTTTTGGACCATGGTATTTTCCCAGCCCTAACTGGAGATGTGAGGGATTGAGTTTACGGCCTTGTTTGTGCAACACCACCACATCACTGAGCTACAGCCCCACTCTTTGAGTGAGCAACTGGTTTATCAAGACAGTCCAGTTCAAACCCAAAGGATTCAAATGACATGCCGCCTCTCTTCTTTAGCATTTCTCTTCTGTTGGAGTACTCAAGAACTCTTGAGTTCTCTTCCAACTCCCATTCTTTAATAACAGCACCCAGGTGCCCATAATTTTGGCAAGTGAAGTTTTTTCATTCCCTTCATGCCAATTGCTCCAAATTGCTGCAGTTTTTCATGCAACTTACTAAGCCATGTTGAGAGGGTTACCAGATACATACCTGGGTAGAGTGCCTATACCTTTAACTATTTAATAGAAGAGGGAAATTTGAGCAGGTGCAGCTCAACCTGGAAGGGTTTCAAAAGCTGCACCTGCCAAAATTCCCTCTTTTATACAATGGTTCAGAGAAGAGCAACAAAAATGATCAGGGGGCTGGAAAACAAGAGGGAACTGGGTATGTTTAGCTTGGAGAAGAGAAGACTGAGAGGGGATATGATAGCCCTCTTCAAATATCTGAAGGGCTGTCATAAGGAAGAAGGGACAAATTTGTTCTCATCTGCCTTTGACAGTAGAACTAGTCCAATGGGTACAAACTGCAAGAGAGGAGATTCCGGATGGACATCAGGAAGAATTTAAGGGACATAAGGGACAGTGGAATAGATTGCCAAGGGAGATGGTAGATTCTCCTCACTGGAGACCTTCAAGGAGAGTCTTGATAGGCACCTGCTGGAGATGCTCTAGAACAGTGGTCAGGGAACAGGGGTAAATTACCCCAAATGGGGTAAAAATGAAATTCCTGGGGGTAACGGATGGTCGCGCTGCCGAGACACTGCTGAGACATATAGATTCATATGCATGCCCGGCTGTGTCTTGGCAGCGCGACCATCCATTACCCCCGTTCCGGTTCCGTCACTGGCTGGCTGGCTCTGTTTTGTTTTGTTTGTTTGTTTTGCTCTGCCCTTTACAACTTCATATTTACATAGCATTAATGTAACGTTGGCGTATCTAAATATATGTTGGGGTAAAAGGTAAAAAAGTTCCCTGACCCCTGCTCTAGAAGGATTTCCTGCTACAGGCAGGGGGTTGGGCTAGATGACCTTTTAATCCCTTCCAACTTTTATTCTAAGATATAGGCACTCTGTCCCCATTTGTATCTGGTAACCGTACATGTTGAGAGTGCATTGACCACTGTAGGAAAAAAAAAGATAATCTTTAGTTCAGAGTAAAAGACCATTCAGTTGGTTATGTTAACCAACATTCCCTTCTTTAGGGAATGTGTGACAAATATTCTGGGGGAAAAATAGGTGGCTAATTCTACTGAGATACTGGATTGCACCCCTCCTAAGGCTTTTATTGTCTCCTCCAAGGGCTTCTGTGTCTTTAAAGCTTTGTAACAGACAGGAACAAAGAAAGTAAATCTCTACATCTGTATGCAGGAAAAGCTTCACCTACTCCACATCTGTTTGTCTTATGCTGCCAGCTTTTTCCTGGCACCTCTTCCTCCCTTTCACTGAGTGTGTAGGCAGGCAGGGGTTGACCCCTTTTGTGCTGCCATTTCAGGCGAAACATACAGTTTCAGCCCCATTCCAAACAGGAGGGAGGAAAATGCAATTATTTGCAAAATGTGTTTTCTTAGTCAGTTTCAATAATCGTGAGTGGGTGACAATGCAGTGCATGCTCCCATTTAAAGTCAATAACTGTATAATGGTCTGAGTGGGAACAGTTCAGTATAAGGTGTATAGACTGCCCCCCCCTTTTGTCAGAGGTAGCAGCTCATTAGGTTATTATGGCTGCAGAGATTTCCACTTAAAACTGGATGAATCACTCTGTTTCACACTTGAATGGTTTAATTAAGTCTCTAAATTTGGCGCAGTAATTCTTCATGGAATAATTGTGTTTTCTACCTAATATATTTAGTAAAATGTTTATCCCCCTTTTTTGTGTTTTTGTCTGTCTGTGGAAAAGACATTGGAATAAGATCACCTCTTTCAGAGTAAAACAGTTTTTCTGCAATTGTTTCAGTTTAACTACACAGCTATTGTTCCTGTACACTGCTAATTTAATGATTAGGCTGTATACTTGTCTCTGCTTGACAACAGACCCTTTCAGACCATTGGATGTTCCAGATAACAGTGCCCTTGGAAATATTCTCTCTCTCTCTCTCTGTGTGTGTGTGTGTGTGTGTGTGTGTGTGTTTTCAGTATGTTTGAATTGAATTTTAAAGGTTTCTTATACGATATACCAGTGATTCTTAAACATGTTAGCATGGGGAGCCACTCTTTAGAATGGCATTCTTTAGAATGACAATCTGTTGGGACCCACCAAAAGTAATGTTATTAACCTGAACGTCATGGCCAGTGGCATTCCTGTGGGGGTGGCACCCAGGGACATACATCCGGGGAATACCCCTCACCATGGCCGCCATTTCCCCCGAGTGGTGTTCCGATGGCCAGAGAGGCTATGTACAACCTCTCTGCCCCTCAGAATGCCTTCTATTGGCATTGTTTAAACATCACTTCCAGTTTTCAGCCAAAACACCTTCTGGAGGCCCTAAAACACATTGTAAAGGCCCGAGAAGGCGGTGTGAGGGGGGGTGGCAGGCAGGGGCGGCCCTCCTCCATTTTGTTTGTTTTAATGGTGGAGCCAACTGAGGCCCCCCCCCCGCCAGTCTTTCCAGCCTGGCACCTGAGGCATCAGCACCCTTTGGCCTCCTACGTACGCCACTAGTCATGGCCAGAAGTGACATCATCAAGCAGGAAAAATTTTTTAACACTCCCATACAACAAAATTAATCAAATTAAAAGTTCACAATAAGTATAAGTTTAAACATTTATTTAAAATACAGAACCCTCCAAATCCTAATTCAAGTAGTTGCTCATCTGATTTTAAAAAATTCCCCAAACATCCCAAAGGCTGCAATCCTACCCATACTTTCCCAGCCGTAAACTCCATTGACCAATATTGTTAAAAGCATATTATATACTGTATACCCAATGACTATCGTCGTTAAAAGCATAGCCTGTTAAAAGCACGGATCTGTAACATTTCCCAAATGCAGTCCATACCATGGTAGCATCAAATGTAATATATTAAAAATAAAATACACATTGAAATAAATGTGAAATTTCAGGACCCACCTGAAATTGGCTTGTGACCCACTTAAAGGGTCCCAACCCAAAGTTTGAGAAACACAGCTCTATATTATATCAGTGGTATTGCAACCATTGTTTGAACAAGATTTGTAGCAAGGTAGCCTAAGCTAACAATTTGCATGTTTGCTGGAATTGCTCAAAACTAATGATGGAGAATAAGATTGTCTGCATCCAATTGGATAATTGATCGTTAGGCCTCTCCCCTTGGGGCTACCAATGATCTTACTTGGATATTTAGGCAAGGCAGTTCAAAAAGAGCATGACAAATTTGACCACACCTGAAATTTTCCAACTATAGCAAATATTCTATTTCCAGGGAAATGGTGTAATTTGACTATGTTTTCATAGAAAGAATAATTGGTGAAGATTTAGAGCCTGGTAGTGATTGAGGGATGTGGTGGCTCTGTGGGTTACACCGCTACTGCTGGGCTTTCTGACCAGAAGGTTGGGAGTTTGAGACCATGCAACGGAGTGAGCTACTGTTGCTTGACCCAGCTCCTGCCAACCTAGCAGTTCAAAAGCATGTAAACATGCGAGTAGATAAATAGGTATCACTTCGGTGGGAAGGAAACGGCATTCTGTGCGCTTTGGCATATAGTCATACTGGCCACATGACCACAGAAGCTTGTCCTTGGACAAATGCCGGCTCTACAGGCTTAGAAACGGAGATGAGCACCGCCCCCTACTGTGGTCACAACTAGACCATTTGGTCGTGGTGAAACCTTTACCTTTTAGTGATTAGGAGATTAAGAGCACAATCCTTACCTGGAGTTAGGCCGGGACAGTTAGGCCAGCACAAGGGACACTGTAAAGTATGTTTGGACCATTCTTGGAGTCAGGCAGGCCATCATACAGACATGTGCCATCCTCCCTGACTCTGAGAGTGGTCTAAACGCGCTTTACAGTGGTACTTATGCTGGCCAAACTTTGCTGGCCTGAATCCAGGTTAGGATTGCATCCTTAGATTAGAAGTGGAAGATTAAGTAAGTATCTAATTGGAAAGTCTCCATCAGGAGACAATAGACAACTAGAGACTAGATGCCTTCTCCTTTAACTACTAAATATAATTTAGGTATTGGTGTCAAAAGAGCTTTTCCCTCATTTAAGAGGCTGATGTTGTTTGTGTTTGCATGTTTCAATAATTGAAATTTTAAATAGCTAATGGAAAAACACTTTTTGTGGCATGTTCAGTTATAGAGGTCTTTGATTTTGGCGATACCAAGCAGCGGGAAACCATCTATGATTCTAAGTGCAATTATATGTATGTTGTTATTTTTTAAATTACGTTTAGAATGATATCATCTCATCTAGTTCTATATGTCGAAGCAAAAACGAATATTATTTCATCAATTTTATTTTATATTTTATTCATGTCTACTCCAGAAGTACGTTCTACTATAGTCAGTCAGATTTACTCCCAGGTTAGTATGGATAGGATTGCAGCCTTAGTTAATTTGTACCCCACCCTTCATTCATTCAAATAGTATTTATATACCGCTTTTCCACACAAAGTTCACAAAGCGGTTTACAGGCAAATAGGAATAATAAAGTTAAATGGCTCCCATGTGCTTTCTGAGGGTAGAACTACATTTAAGGTATACAGAGCTGCAGTGAAAAGGACTGTATTGCTGCTGCTGCAGGGCAGTACTGAGTGAGCTCTCCCTTTCTCCTCCATAACATGTAGTACAACTGGCCTTGTGACGTCATGGCATTTACAGTGTGAATTTTTCCACATCTGCCTTCAACAAATTTGCCAGCTGTTGGAAGTTGGAGACCTTGGACAAACGAGGTTTGCCCTCGGACAAATGCCAGCTCCTCGGCTTAGAAACGGAGATAAGCACTGCCTCCTAGAGTCGGTTATGACTAGACCATTCGGTTGGGGGGGGGGGAAACTTTACCTTTTACTTTATTCCAATTTACTTTTTTTTCCTGTGTGTCTCAGAGTCGGTTATTCACATATAAAGGGTGAACTCAGAGGGTGAACACTGCATTGAAGATTGTCTGAGAGTGGGTGGCATTACGAACTGAGACATCCCCTATCTGCATAGCCAGGCCCCTAGTTCTGTTTCTTAATATGGGCTAAAGCCAATGGATTAGCACATACAGAGGAAGCACCCTTGTATTACAGGCTGAGCTGCTCTGAAATATAGGAAGAAGTATTTGTCCCAAAGTCAAAGTCAAATTTTACAATTTACATGTGTGATGTGGTATTTTTACATTTGGAATGTTAGCATAATTCCCATAATTCCAAAGGACTCTTATGAAATGTGCAGGTGGGCCCCCATATCCATGGATTTCATATCTGTGGTTTCAGTTATCCACAGATTGGGCCCCCCTTACCTCCTTTGACTCTTACTTTTTGCTTGGGGGTGGGGGCAGAGAAAGAACCCTTCACTTAACATAGGTTCCTTCTTATACACGGTTTCAGGTATCCACAGGGAACCCAGGAACCTCTCCCCTGTGGATACTGGGGCATGCCTGTAGAGTGTTTGTCTTTAAGGAAAAGATGTAGGAAATGAATCTCTCTGCATATTCCCCCCCTTTAATTTATATGTCTTACAACAGAGTTAAAACATAATTACACTTAAATAGCTCCAATTAGCTGCCTTAAGTTAACATTTTCTCTAGGTGGGAGCCCTGCAAATCTCTCCTTCCTCTGTGCTATCACTATTTAGGAGGTGATGGCAGGATAGGACTAGAAGGGCAACACCATGTAAATTTACACCTTGTTCAATGTCTTAACATTGTTTTAATTAATGAATTTTCTTATGCATTTGGGCTCGGACCACAATGAATCATAACTCCCTAGCAGATTGCTTTGGGTAGAAAAACTCCAGGCTGGAATATATATATCAAAAATTTCATGTGAACACAGTCATAGAATTGTAGACTAGTAGACTTGGGACTTTCGAGGTCATCTAGACCAGCCCCCTGCTCACTTTGAAAAGTTTTTGAAAGGTCCTTCAAAATTTGGGAGCTGGTTCTGGAAAGCTGTGTACAGGTATGCCCCGGTATCTGTGGGGAATAAGTTCCTGCCCCCGCCCCCCCGGATATCTGAAACCATGGATATATGTCTGAGCAAGAAGATTTGGCAGCAACCCAAAGTAAGAATAAAGGAAGGTAAGGGGGGCCCAATCCGTGCATAATTGAAACCGTGGATGTGGAATCCATAGACATGGACACAAGGGCATGGCCAACATACGAAGTTTTATCTGCATTCAGTGAATGTGCAGGGTGCAGGGCTGAATGACTAAATAGGTTTATAGGATTGCTTGGATCCTTGATGGGTAACAGTTTCTCAGTCGAACTGTGAAGTCAGTCAATTGGAGAGAAGATCAGCTGTTGTTCTTAGCTGATCACTTAAACCAGAGTGAATGAGGGCCACCTCCTATATGTACACTTAAAAATGTAAGCTGTGAATGTGGTGAACATGTGTTTGTAAATACATGTGTCATTCCAGTTTACTCATCAGGAAGTGAGAATTGGTTGCAGCCGGGCTGTTGAGTGTACCCTCAGTCAAAACCCCAGGTTTGGCTCGCACAATGTGTGCAATGGTCTGAGAGGTGAGACAAAACACGCTAATCTCTTCAGCGTTCTTATTTTTCTTCTCTGTCTTCAACCTTTCATTGACCCCTCAAGTGTGTGTGTGTGTGTGTGTGTGTGTGTGTGTGTGTGTGTGTGTGTG
>JAJKFI010000008.1:20769608-20792408 GCA_029204185.1 Lerista edwardsae
GTGTGTGTGTGTGTGTGTGTGTGTGTGTGTGTGTGTGTGTGTGTGTGTGTGTGTGTGAGAGAGAGAGAGAGAGAGAGAGAGAGAGAGAGGTTGAAAGGAGTTCAGGGATTGTTATCCTAGCATAACTGATCATGTAAGCAGGCCTCTAAATATCTTCTAATGGCTTCTCTGGTTTCATGTTCAGGGGAAATAAATTTTTTATATTTGAGAGGGACTCTGTGGGGGGTTGGAGCACAGGAAACGGATTGTGATTGGGCAGGGGAGGGTAGCTCATTCGTTTGTTGAAGGAGTTGAAGGCATTTTGAAGCATCTGGTTTGCTGGGGCAGCAATCTGAGCTCAGGCAAAAGAGAAACTCTGTAAACTCCTGGGAAAAGTTAAGGCTGCTGCGTATTGGATATAGCCACGAGCAAAACACTGGAGAAGGTCCGTGAATCATAGATGGAACCCATCCAAAGCTCGCACTGGAGTGTTCTGCAGGCATTGTAGAGATTAGGTCCCTCTGGGGCTTGGTTGGAGGGGGTTTGCCCTGACAGGGGGCAAGGTCACACATGAACCTGAGTCAGTTTGATCATTACAGCCATGTGCATGACCCCTGGTTTGGACAATCAAAATGAAATTGAGGAGAAGTTGTGGGCAACGCTTCCTCTTCTCTTGTGACCACTGGTGTAAAAGTAAGGGTGTCATTGCTATAAGTAGGGGTGGGGTTTTTGGTTGAAAATAAGAACACAAAACACTGCATTTTGGTGTTTAAGATATTTTCCAGAAATTAAAATAGACTCCTTTTCCAGTTAGAAATAATACTATTTCCATAATAATGGAAATAATAATATTTCCAGTTAGAAATAATATCTGCTGACAATAGATCACCTATATCATCTACCTAGTACACTTTTAAAGCATTTAAAATTAATAAAAATAAGAACTTAAATGTAGAATAAAACCACACAACACCACCATTTTGAAAGCCCAGTGTTCCCGTTCCTTGTTTGTAGATGACACCACTGGGTGCAATCCTAAACTTAGGATGGCATAAGCTAAACCAGCTAAGTTTGGCCAGCACAAGGGTCACCATAAAGTATGTTTGGACCACTCTTGGAGTCAGAGAGGCCAGCACACAGACGTGAGCCATCCTTCCTGACTCCAAGAGTAGTCCAGACACCCTTTATGGTGGCCCTTGTGCTGGCCAAACTTTGCTGGTTTAGCTTGCGCCAGCCTAACTCCAGTTTAGGATTATGCTCTCAGTCTGGCATGTGCATAGTGCTGCTGGACATTTCTGCCAGCGTGTCTGTGGTGTAGCTTTTGGGTCACCACAACAGGATCTTTGGCAGTAGATTGCAAGATAGAACTGAGCTGTCATGTTCTTACCAAGAAGAAATATCAGTAAAATGTCTGAGAAATGTAGTGTGATTCTGCACATCCTTACATGTGGCAAAAAGGTTGGCCATCATTGCTGTAGATATATCAATGCAAAAACAACAGAGTTAATTTAATTCACCTATAATACCAAATGACAGCTTGTGCCAACCATCATTTAGAAGCCAAACCATTGTTTCTGTAGGATGCACAAGATTGGACTAGAGTAGACTAATGTGAGTAGAGTACACAAGATGCATAGAGTAGACTAATGTGCAATGGAGGTTTTATTTGATAGGAAGCAATTAGGTAATACAAAATGATTGGAGACTTCAGTGCCAAAGGGATTAGGAAAGATGCTGCCAGATGTTACAGCATCAATGCTGCATTCAAAGCGAATAATAGGATCTGGCTGACATTTGACCTATTTACGCAGCCAGTGTGATGTAGCAGATGGAGTGTCAGGCTAGATGGGGAAATATACAGTTCACGATAGTTGTTGGGTGAATGTAGGCAAGACGCATTCCTCCCGTGCCAGATTGTTGGCAAATCCCATTCCGTTCTCCACCTGGCAATGGTCCCATTCTCTTCACGCTTGAGAAGAGGATGTGGGATGGGAGGCCTTCCCTACTTGACCATGGTGTTGTCCAAGCAGTGGAACTGGAAGAATTAGATGTAGCCACTGCATTCTCCAGCAATCAGGAGAAGGATCATCGTCTTCCTTCTAATCTGCCCAGCCAGCGAGGGCATGGAGGGGAGGCTCCTGAAAGCAGAACTCACAACTGCTTCCCCACCTGTCAATTTGGAAGCTATGGCAGGTGGAAGAGGTGGCATGCATGGGCTTGTGCAAGCCAAAACAAAACATGCAAATATGAGGTGGGATTTGGATGCCATCTGGGCTCAGGGTGGACCTGAGTCTAACCTACCACACAGGGTTGGTATGAGGATAAATTGTGTGTGATGGTGTGTGTAGTGGGGAATAGAGTTGAGACAGCAAGACTGCTTTGAGTTGTCCATTGTCTTGGGTCATTGGGAGCCATGGTGCACTCTCTACGTAGAGGTACAGCTGGGAAGTGCCATCTGGATTCAGGTGAAATCTGCTAAAAAATTGTAAGTATGTGATGTGCAAAGTCAAGGCTTTGCAGGACAAAAGGTCCCCTGAGAATTTTACATTTCAGAATCTAACAAAAAGATGCCCCTGCTCTAAAGTGGATTTCTTCCTTTTCTGTTTTTCTATAATGGCAAGTTTCCCCTCTTTCCCCCACCCCCCACATCACACATACCCATTCTTTAAAATGATACTAGAAGCATTAACATCTGATAGTCCTTCCTCTAATCCCCGGTGTCTTTTTCTTCTTCTCAAGACTGGCCTATTTCTTTTTCTGCGCCCAAGAATACGCAAGTTCAGTTTCCTTGCTAGGCCATGAGAAAACAGCATTTAGGGGTTATTGCCCATGAAACAAATGTTGAGTTGAAGACGTTCACTTAAATGCAGCTTTGCAGATGTGTGCTGACCACCAGAAGCACCTTTTCTGTCTAAGAAAGCAACCAGGTATAGCCCAATTTTGTGGAGGGAGAGGTGAACATTTTCCCCTATTTTTTTTTAATCTATAAAAGGAGGACAAAATGTAGCTCTTGTGAGCATGAACTTGAGAAGGCTAATAATGCTCTCTACAAAGTTATTGAGCATGGAAGCTGATATTGAGATACTATCATATGAGTTATTATATCCTGCCTTTCAGCCACTTATATTCTGAGGTGACTGACGACAGATCAAAATAAATCACTACAGCAAATACCTCATACAAATAATGAAATTAAAACTCACTGATATTGAAAACCACATGAATTTTACAGCAGTCTGTTCAAAACCCATGTGGAAGATAAGTGACTCACAGAATTAGGAGTGAAAAAAGTACTTGACTTATTCTGTGGGGAAAACACTCACAGATTATTCATGGATAAGGAAACCCATGATGGTTTTGTACCCAAATGTGCATTCATTCCATGGGATATGCTCATTTCAATGTGGGTTCCTGATCTGGGCCTCAGTAATCTCCAACACCTCCCTTATGAGGAAAGGCTACAGCATTTGGGGCTCTTCTGTCTAGAAAAAGAAGCCTGAGGTGGGATATGATTGAGATATACACAATTATGAAAGGAGTGGATAGAGGGTTGTTCTTTTCCCTCTCATGCAACACCAGAACCAGGGGACATCCACTAAAATTGAGTGTCGGGAAAGTTGGAACAGACACAAGAAAATACTCCTTTATCCAGCGTATAATTAGTCTGTGGAGCTCCTTGCCATCGGATGTGGTGATGGTGACTGGCCTAGATGCCTTTAAAAGTAAAGGGGATTGGACAGATTTCTAGGGGAAAAAAGTCAATCACAGGTTATAAGCCATGATGGGTATATGCAACTTCCTGATTTTTGAAGTAGACTACCTCAGAATGCCAGGTGCAAGAGAGTAGCAACAGGATGAAGGTATCTAGTTGTCTTGTGTGCTCCCTAAGGCACCTGGTGGGCCACTGTGAGATATAGGAAGCTGGACTAGATGGGCCTTTGGCCTGATCCAGTGGGGCTTTGCTTAAGTTCTTAACAGCCAACAAGATGGCAAAGCTCAGCTTGGATTGTCACAAGTGGAGTTCTATGGTTGTATGTTTGCATCCCCTTCGGAAAACAAAAACCTACATGCACCCAAAACTCAAATACAAAAGTAATAAAATTAGGACCTTCTCCCAGAGATCTGGTTTTCTCCATGTAGGAAGTTTTTATGTAGAGGAACATTCAAATATCTGATTTCTGAACTGGTGCAGTCCAAGAACAGTTTTGCTACCTCATCCTTTGTAGGGGTGAATTTGGCCACACACACACACACACAGATGAAATACATATCCCCGGAGCATAGGGATTAGCGTTGTCTGGAAGAGGTGTTAGTGGAGACTAGGAAATTCTTTTTCTTAAGACTGATATCTGGCAGATATTTGGTATTGAGAGCTGTTTCTACTAGAATTGCCCTAGCTCAGTAGAAATTTTGTTTTAGCTGGAAGAAATGGTAAAAACATGGTTTTGCGCTCTGGGTTTTTGCTTGTTGTCTCCTTCAAATCCATCCATTTCAGGAAGCCATCCAGAATCGGAATATATTTTCTTTATATTTCCTGGCTAAATCCCCCCCCCCCCCCCCCCCCCCAGCACCACACACTAAGTGCTCATGTTTTTTGCTATCTCTTTTCCCCCTTTTGATCTATGCTTACCTGATTATTCTGGCAAGGCCAAACAGTTGCAATGTTCCTATTTTAACCTTTCTCATTCCTTTGTCATTTGGGGCCGTTTAATTTTAACTTGGTTAACACAAGCCCTGTGTGCAAACACTGTACTTGTGTTTCTAGCTGACCCTGTAGAAGAGTTCTATATCACTCCAAAACATGCTTTCACACTGCCATGTGGGTCCTTGCTAACATGAGTTAGGGCCTACATGAGTTAGGCCTACAGCAAAATAAATTCTCATGGGCCCTGTCTCTTATTCTGTGACACCAGAACTTGTTCATTATATTTTCCCTTCCCTAATCTCTGAATTTGAGAGGCAACATTGACCTGATCTCACTCTATTTCTCCTGCAGATTTTTATAGTTGTTTATTTTTGGTTCCCTAGTGTCTGACAGGGCACAGCCTTTTCCGTTTTGGCTGTAAATGCAGGTGGGACGGATCCCTGTTTTTAGCAGAAATTGGTTGACATTGGGGGTTGCCTTGGTTTTGTTGTGGCTAAGGAACTGGAGAGGAAACCGGGGTGAATCACAGGCAATTTGCAGTCTTCAGCAAAGATGGCCATTTCGTTAAGAGAATTGGCTTCATTAATCCCTTCCTAATCTTCTAAAGCAAACAGAGGCACACCATCTTCAGAGTGAGAGAAAAGCTGTGTAAATAAATCAGACAATGAAGTCAGTCTCTCTCTCTCTCTCTCTCTCTCTCTCTCTCTCTCTCTCTCTCTCACACACACACACACACACACACACACACACGCACACACACACATACACACACACACACAGAGAGAGAGAGAGAGAGAGAGAGCATTTATTAAGCCAGTCTTTGTACTATGTTGCTGTTGTTGTTGGGGTTTTCCTTTTGCTGGTGTGTATATTTCAAGGGAGAGGAAAGTCAAAAGTACATTTATTTCAGGCAGGAAAAGTTACTTATTTTTAGAACTGGTCATTTTACTCCTTTAGACTCATTTCTGTTCCAGAAGTGTGTGTTTCATGAAAAGGTGTTTTGAGTGAGTTTCACTTGTATTGATATTTTTGGTTCTCCATCAGCAAGTATCATGCCTGACTAAATGAACTGAGTGCATCCTGAAAAATCAACCCACCAAAAATACCAGCCTGCACTCACACACCCTTGTCAGGCCTTTGTGGCACAGCAAAGGACTGAAAGACAAGAACAGCTCTCAGTTTACAGGCATGCTTGTACATAAGTCAGCTGGAACAGCATGGAAGGGTCTTTCTCAGAGACCAGTTCTTTAAAAACTGCTTGATTACCGCCAGTGAGTTGACTTTCTTTTCTCCTATGATTAGGGCTCTATGATGCAATGGCAGCGCAACCTTGAACACTGTCTGATGTGTCTCGGGTGTGCCGATGCCACCACATCTGCCATCATCTTTGCACTACAAAACACAAAAAAAAACCCTTACTTGCGCTCCTTGTGCAGTTTCTTGCACTTTCATGGTTTTAGAAACCTTGCAAAGAGCACAGTAACAAGGCAGATGATCTGCTTTCCGCTCTCTTGGGCAGCGCAATCCTATACCCCCCTTGCACCAGTGCTAAGCTCGTGCACCGGGCGAACGCTGTCGCAAACGTGCCGTCAAGCGTATCTGTGTTGGCGCTGCGCCAGCCATGCGCCAGCCAAGTGTCGGCGTCACTCAGTTGGCGCAGGGCCTCCATGAGGGCATTCCGGAGGCGTAACAGGGTGGCGCAGTGGGTGGAGATGGCGGTTGTGAAGCAGACAGCTGTAGTTGCCATATCCTAATGCTCGTCTCTGGCCAGGGTGGCCCCAATTCGGGCCGCTCCTGTCCACGTTCCTCTGCACCTGAAAAACAGCAGGCACAGATCTGAGCAGGCCCATAGGGGCGACGGGGGCTTACACGGGTATAAGTGGAAAACCTCCCCTTGTCCTGCACGTTGCTGCTGCTGCCTCCTAATGGGCTTTAGGATACAGCCCTGCTACATCGTCCTTACTAGGCCGGCATAGTATAGGATTGTGCTCTTAGTGGATGGAATGTGGATTAATGTGGATTAATCCATGGCAGGTTAGAGGGAGGTGGCAATGGCAGCAGACTAGGAGTGAAAGGCACCCTGAATGGGTCACCCCGGCTCTCCTCCTGCAAACTGCTGCTGATTTGATCAATTTGTCTCCTGGGTGGGCTCCCCCTGTTATGATGGTATCATAATCTCCGGGCTTGTTTGTTGCAGCAATAAACCTGCCACTCACATGTGGAAAACAACAAGGTCTGGGACCAGCATAGCAAATTGCCCTTTGTGGGGTGTCACTTTGGTACACAGGAAACATGAACCTTTCTGGGAGGGCCAGTAGCTCAGTGTCAATCACATGCTTTGCCTGCACAAAGTCCTTGGTTCAATCAATCAATCATCAACCAACCAATCAATCAATCTATCAACAGGTACTTATATACCGCTTTTCAACACGAAGTTCACAAAGCGGTTTACAGGTAAATAGTAATAATAATAAAAAAGTTAAATGGCTCCCTGTCCCAAAGGGCTCACAATCCCTGGCATCTTCAGGCAGGACTGGTTACGATCTTAGAGAGCTACTGCCAGTGAATACTGAGCTAGATGGTTTAACTGGGTAACCTTGGGCCAGTCCCTTCTCTTAGCCTCATCTACACCACAGATTTATTGTGAGAATTAAATGAACAGGGAAGAACCATGTAAACCACTCTGAATTCCATATAAGGAGGACTGACACAGAATGTAATATAGAAATGAATGTTGTTATGAATCAGTATTGACCACTAGTGCCTAACCTGACCAAAAAAGAATAAAATCCTCCAAACAAATCTAGTTTTCCACTTTAATTCTACATTCATTTTGTAGGAAGAGTGCTAACGTTTACACAGACTGCAGATGTTTTAAAAGCATGTAAATCAGCTCAGCTCAATGCTTGGCGCACAGCAAGCAGGCAAAGCCAAACTATTTGCAAGGAGGGCACATTGTTTAAACATTCCCTGTATGTGCCATTATGTCACTGCCGCGATTGTGTATCACTGGATAGTCAACTATTTATTTTAATATTTGTGTTAAAGGGAACTTAAAAGCCTGCATATCTCTCTAAGCCCCCACTGTATATCAAAGGGCCAACGGAACTTTCATGTGGCATAAATGTCTTGCCTTTATAAACTTAAAACAAAGGTTTTGTAGATGGTGCCTGGAAGCTTCAGTGCACGTGCACATGCGTGAGCACGCACACACACATTTTATCTTGGTTAGAAGTAACTGACTTGCGCTCATGAGTTCTATTTCTATCACCCTAATCCCCTAGATATGTGCATCACTTCACTGATGCATGGAGACCCACCTGCAACAATGTGGCTGTGGCTGCACATCAGGTAAAGAGAGGCACATTGCAATTTAAGCCACTTGAAGATACTAAAGTACAAAATGGCCTCCTAGCATTCCTGAATTTGCATGAACGAAATAGTTTCACCTCCAACTCTGCCATCCAGATGGTTTTTCTGAGTGTTTTCCTAACCCAGCAGACCAGTCAAATCCTGAAGGCAAGTTGGCGCTGGTCACGCATATCAATAATACACAATCTCTTTTGGCGCATTCCATCATTCCTCATTATATTAATGGATGGAAATGGAAGGAACATATTATGAAGGAACTTGGCAATGATTGCATTCATACAGAAGATTGACCACAGTCTACACTCCTTCCTTGGCTGGCTGTCAAATGCTGGATAAGAAGCAGATTAGGACCCTAACTGTATGTGAACAGACGTAATGGGAAAATATTGCAAAGCCATAATGTTAGCAGGTAACTTCCTCAGTGTCTCCATTCCCAATTAATATGTTCTTAATGATACCAAGCTTACATCCAGACACTTCAAGACCAGAATAGGCTTCTAGAGAGCCATGATCAGACCCCTCCTATAGTTTTTTTCTGGTTTTATCCAAAGGGAAGGAGGCATTTAATTGGGGCCATGGTACTGGGATGGGAGGTTTTGTTCCTTGCTATTTTCTTGATCAGAATTTGTCCCCCAGTACTATTTCCCACATGGGAGAAACATACAGGTGTAATCCAAAGCCTACCTCAACCATAGTTTCCATTTGGGGAGCAAGCACAAATAAAAGCATAGTTTGCTTATCTGGATACCACAGCAACGCACTTTGTATTAAACTGCAAGCCAAAAGTATGTACGGAAATGTATGTGCACGGAAATGTGAAGAGTGCGTATTCTCGCAGCTAATCACTAATTGAGTGGCAACATTACCTCACATCAATATCATGATTTTGCACATTATTTTGCTTTGTGTAGGACTTGCTGCCTTCATAAACATCACTAACCTGGAGTTAGGCCGGCACAGTTAGGCCAGCAAAATTTGGCTGGCACAAGGGACACCATAAAATGCATTTGGACCACTCTCGGAGTCAGGGAGGATGGCGCACGTCTGTGTGATGGCCTCTCTTATTCCGAGAGAGGTCCAAACGTACTGTATGGTGTCCCTTCTGCCGGCCTAACTGTGCCTCAGCATAAACACAGTATATTCTGTAGGAAAAAGATGATACTGATCCTGAAAAAAAAGTATGTAACTCTTGTCAGTTAAAGATGTTCTGAAGTTGCTTACATGCTTTCTTTCTTTTTTTAAGCTGATATTTTAAAAATAGTTGCTTGTACACGTTGTTACAAATCTACAGAGATGGGAAATCCTACTTCAAGCTTTCCTGCTTACTATTCTGTAAATAAAGGAGAGTCAACTGGTTATAAGAGATCCAGTGTACTGCTTACAGTCCCGTTCTTTGTAGACTGTCTGGGAAAAAAATGGAGATGATTACATCAGAAGTGTGAAGTGTGTGTCAATACAGTCCTCAAGCATTTTGAATATGATGGCATCAGAAGCATAGCTTAAGGCTGAGACTAGACATGACAGCACACACAGAGCTTCCACCCAGAACAGCAAGCTAATGTCATTGCTGCCACTTCCTTTGTCCTAGACCTTACAAGAGAAAGACGTTGGTGCCTGGAGATTCCAGGGCTAAACCCAGCCCTCTGGGAAGTACCTGTTGGCTTTTCAGTTGCCAACCCAGAGGCAAGAGAGGTGTGTGAAGGGACTGGTGATTTCAGCCTGCTTTATAGGATTGGGGAAGGAATCACTAGTCTACTACCCTCCATCTCCTCTTCATCTACATATGTACCACTTCTGGTAATATCTATGTATGCACCACTTTTGTTCAGTGGTCACGACATCTGCGCCACCTTGAACTGATTTTAAATTAGTGTAACAAACAGTTCCTCAGAAGCAGAAACTTTGAATTCCCACATAACAGGGGAATTTTAGTTCTGGGCAGATGCCGGCATTCTTTGTTCCATGCTGCAATTCTTGGGGTTTCTTGATGGGGAAACGTGAGAGTTGGTTTCCATATGTGGACACCCCACTCCCAGAATGGGTTCTTTTTTTCCCGAGAATGGTAGCGTGCCTGTAAGGATAACATCAATAGTGTACCAATAGTATTTTGCCAGATATAGAGTAAGGACAGCAACTGTATGCGGTATTTCAAGAGACACATAACTGAACATTTGAAGAACAATTGGGAAGAAGGGAGAAAAAGGACTAAATATCCTGAACACACGGGCAGCGCAATCCTGCCCCACTTGTTGCGATGACATTACATCATAGCGCCGGCGTGACATCATTAGTGCTGATGCAGCACCCCCGCATCAGCGCTAAAGCAACGGGACCAGCGCTGTGGGCTCCAGCCTCCCCGAAGTAGCATTGGATATGGCACAGGCCTATCGGCCTTGCCATTCCACAGCTGCATTGGATTGCGCTCTTCCTTGCAAGAGGACAGATCCATGGTGGCAGTTGTGGTGGTGCCAGAGTGCCAGACTAGGTTTGGGAAGGTCCAAATTTGAACTCCCACTGAGCAATGAGACCCCTGTGGATGGTGGCAAGCCAGTTGCCACCTCCCAGCTTAATCAAGATTTTTGGAAGAATAACATGGGGTGAGGAAAGAAATTGTATGTGGCCCTGGGGAACGTGGAGGACAGTAGAGTGAAAATCAAACCATAGGTCATGACTTTTATTTTCAAGCCAGTGAGAAACTGAACTGGAATTTAATCTGCATGTTGGAGGATTGGAGAGTCAAGTGTGATGAGATTAAAAAAGAGTTATTTTACTTCTTTTTTTTATTATTTTTTAAAATAGTAGGTAAATGGGGAACAAAATCTAGATCAAGAGCACTATACTATATGGGGAAGGGTTTTAGCACAGATTGTTGTTGTTCAGTCACTAAGTCATGTCCGACTCTTCGCGACCCCATGGACCACAGCACACCAGGCCTCCCTGTCCTCCACTAGCTTCCGGACTTCGACCAATTTCATGTTCATTGCTTCGGTGACACTCTCTAACCATCTCATCCTCTGCCGCCCCCCTTCCTCTTTTGCCTTCTATCTTTCCCATCAGCTCATCAGCATGAGGGTCTTTTCTAAAGAGTCCTCTCTTCTCATGAGGTGGCCAGAGTACTTGAGCTTCAGTATTTCTCCTTCCAGGAAGCAATCAGGCTTGACGTCCTGTAGGATTGACTGATTGGAGCTCCTTGCAGTCCAGGGGACTATCAAGAGTCTTCTCCAACACCATAATTCAAAAGCCTCTATTCTTCAGCGCTCCGCCTTCCTTATGGTTCAGCTCTCATAGCCATACATGACTACTGGGAAAACCATCGCTTTGACTATGTGAACCTTTGTTGGCAGGGTGATGTCTCGGCTTTTTATTAAGTTGTCTAGGTTCGCTATAGCTTTCCTCCCAAGAAGCAAACATCTTTTAATTTCATGGCTGCAGTCACCATCTGCGGTGATCTTGGAGCCCAGGAAAATAAAGTCTGATTCTACTTCCATTTCTTCCCCTTCTATTTGCCAGTAAGTGATGGGAGTGGTTGCCACGATCTTAGGTTTTTTTTTTAATGTTGCGCTTCAAGCCAATTTTGGCACTTTCCCCTTTCACCCTCATCAGAAGGTTCTTTAGGCCTTCCTCACTTTCTGTCATTAGAGTGGTATTGTCTGCATATCTGAGGTTGTTGATATTTCTCCCAGCAATCTTGATTCCAGCTTGTGAGTCATCCAGCCCTGCCTTCCTCATGATGTACTCTGCATATAAATTAGAATAAGCAGGGTGACAGTATACAGCCTTGTCGTACTCCTTTTCCAATTTGAAACCAATTGGTTGTTCTGTGTCCTGTTCTAACTGTAGCTTCCTGACCCGCATACAGGTTTCTCAGAAGACAGATAAGGTGGTCTGGTACTCCCATCTCTTTAAGAACTTGCCACAGGTTGTTGTGATCCACATGATCAAAGGCTTTAGCATAGTCAATGAAGCAGAAGTAAATGTTTTTTCTGGAACTCTTGCTTTCTCCATGATCGAGCGAATGTTGACAATTTGATCTCTAGTTCTTCCGCCTCTTCGAAAGCCAGCTTGCGCTTCTGGTAGTTCTCGATTAACATACTGCTGAAGCCTAGCTTGTAGGGTTTTGAGCATCACCTTGCTAGCATGTGAAATGAGTGCAATGGTGCGGTAGTTCGAACAATCTTTGGCATTGCCCTTCTTTGGGATTGGAATATAAACTGATCTTTTCCAGTCTTGCGGCCACTGCTGAGTTTTCCAAATTTGCTGGCATATGGAGTGCAGCCCTTTGACAGCATCATTTTTTTAAGATTTTGAGTAACTCAGCTAGGATGCTGTCAGCTCCACTAGCTTTGTTGTTAGTGATGCTTTCTAAAGCCCACTTGACTTTACACTCCAGGATGTCAGGTTCATGCTCAGTGACCGCACCATTGTGGTTATCAGGAACATTTAGATCAACCTTATAGAGTTCCTCTGTGTACTCTTGCCACCTCCTCTTGATCTTAATTGCTTCTGTTAGGTCCTTGCCATTCTTATCCTTTATTGTGCCTACCTTAGCATGAAATTGTCCTTTTATATCTCCAATTTTCTTGAAAAGATCTCTAGTCTTTCCCATTCTATTGTTTTCCTCTATTTCTTTGCATTACTCATTTAGGCCTTCCTATCTCTGCTTGTTGTTCTCTGGAAATCTGCATTCAGTTGGGTATATCTTTCCCTTTCTCCCTTGCTTTTTGCTTCCCTTCTTTCCTCAGCTATTTGTAAGCCTTGTCAGACAGCCACTTTGCCTTCTCGCATTTCTCTTTCTTTCGGATGGTTCTAGTTGCTGCCTCCTGTACAATGTTACGAACCTCCATCCAGAGTTCTTCAGGTGCTCTATCTACCAAATCTAAGCCCCTAAATCTATTTTCACCTCCACTGTATATTCGTATGGGATATGATTTACGTGAAGGGCCTAGTTTTTCCCTACTTTTTTAAGTTTAAGCCTGAATTTTGCAATAAGAAGCTCACGATCTGAGCCACAATTAGCTCCAGGTCTTGTTTTTACTGCCTGTATAGAACTTTTCCACCTTTGGCTGCAAAGAATGTAATCAATCTGATTTCGATGTAGACCATCTGGTGAAGTCCATGTGTAGAGTTGCCACTTGTGTTGCTGGAAAAGGGTGTTTGCTATGACTAATGTGTTCTCCTAACAAAACTCTTTCAGTTTATAGCACAGATAGAAGGGTTAATTCTGCTGCCCCATGTCATATTCCCAGTTCAAATTGGGGAATAGCATTTCTCAGTGCATTGGAAACATGGAAAAAAAGGGTCAGGTAAAACGTTTCTTTGCAGAATGCATTTCTGTCTGGCAGGCAGTTACAAAATCTTTGACAAGTATCCCAAACGTCTTCATAGGTGCAGCAACAATCATGTGATTCTCTTCAAGAGATTTTTTGGTTACCTCTAGCAGGAGGAAGTGCTACATGCATTTGGGATTAAAAGTAGTTCAGTGTTCTTCCAGTAATTGTTTCCATGTTCAGCTAATTTGCAGTCTCCCTGCTGAGCCTGCCAAGAAGTGTGCCAATTAATGTCAGTTGTGGACAGGGATTTTATTATTATGTGAACTTGTAGATGCTGGGCTCTTATTGCAAAGTTTTCCTCAGCCAGCAACCCAATGTCTGGCGCTTGGTACTTTTCCCTCTAATTATTTCATCTGACCTAGATGTAGCCCTAAAATGTGATGAGCTCAGACAGTCATAAAACCAAAGTCCAGTCCTATCCTCAGTGTATCTCCCCATATGCTGGTGCAACGACAGGCGTGTTGGCATAGTTGTCTGCCCGCCAACCAGACACAACACAAGTGCTGGCACAACATCGGAAAAGCACGCTGATGTCGCTCAGTCATTACTTGGATGCCAGTGCAACTCTGCCAGAGGAGAGGCCAACACAAGGAGGAGATTGGGGTGTGTCATGGGAGGGATAGGACATGGGAGGGAGGAAGAGAAGTCCACATACATCATATCTGAACCCAGCGGTATTCACACTTTTTAGACTGGGACCCACTGTTAGAATGGGTGTCATGTCGGGACCCACCCGAAGTGATGTCATTAACCTGGAAGTGATGTTGTGGCAGAAAGTGACTTCATCAAGCAGGAAATTCTGTAATTGCAACATAATAAAATGACACTCCTGAATTGCAAATTGACATTCTTGGACTGCAGCAATTGTACAACCATGAAACATCCCTGAAAGAAAGCAAGATGAGGGCAAAATATGATGTAAACGGACAAAATTTAAAAAAAAATCTCACTTGAAAATTCAAACTGTTAACACTCACAAAAAGAATAAAAAAAGAGTAAGGTCTGCAGTTTCCAAGATGGCTGCTCCCAGCTTTCTGCAACCCACCTGACATCAGGTTGTGACTCATCAAGTGGGGCCTGACCTATAGTTTGAATAACACTGTCTTAACCCTTTTCAGATGGCAGGGATCCCCCCCCCCCGACTGAAGAAAAATGCTGTGTCAGCAACAGAGCAGGCATTCACATTTCTGTTTCTGTTCCCCAATCTGAATTAACCCCCTCTATTTCCCCCCCCCCATTTACCTACTGTTTTAAAAGATCAAAGAAAAAGAAGTGCAATAATTCTTTTTTAATCTCATCAAGCTTGACTCTCCAACTTGCGGATTAAATTCCAGTTCAGCAGTTTCTCACTGGCTTTTTCATTATGTAACCTGAATTAAAACCTACACACCCAAATGTCTGTTTATTCAGGTGTTTTGGATATCATTTCCTTGCCTCTTTTGTAGATGATGCAGAAAAAGTAGTTTCGCATCCATATCTCAATGCTTTGGCGATGACCGATTGGCAACAATCGAAAGTCCTTTTGCACACAATGGAGGAGACTGCTAGCATGTGCTGGTGTCCTGAACTCACATGACCCTTAGGGCTAAGGGGATATTGGATTTTGTAAGCTTTAACAAATAATTGATTTCTGAATATTAGGATTATCCTGTTCATGAGTTGTTTTTATTGGCTCAGTTTTCAATCTTCCTCTCGCTTTCTTCTTTAAATTGTGTGTGCATGAATTTCTTCTGTGCAGGGGTATAGGTTACCTAGACCAGCTTTGCTGCTAAGTCCATGAGCCTGCCATGCCAAAATAAAATGTTTAAAATTACGAAATGGTGAGATGCTTATGAAGTTGGACCATGTGATCTGTTGGAGGTGTGATGGGTTCCTGGATCTGCCCAGTCTGGCCTAGCCTTGTGGCAAACAGGTCACATCTCTCTGTTGCTCTTCTGGAAAAAAAACACAACAACATTAAGGAAGGACAACAGAGGAAGTCAGCAGCAATTTAAGGAACCAAAAGCCCTTTTAAGGGCTCTTAGGGTGTCCCCAGGCTTGTGCCAGACAGGGGCACGCCCAGATTGAATGTTTTGAGGCCCGCAGCAGCCGCGGGCCTCGTCTTGGAGTCATGGCTGCCATCTTGTTTCTCGGCGCGAAGCGCTCCAGCCGCGCCTGACCCCCGCGCTTCTTCCAAGGCTGGGGACGGGCTCCTACAGCCACCCAGCAACAGCAGAGAGCCTTTGCCTGACCCCCTCTCTCAATCCTGAGGTGGGGAGAGGGCTTGCAGCTGCATCCAGCCGTGGTGATCGCTCCGACCCCCGTATTCTGCCAGGAGCGGGGACAGCAGTGTTCGGCCTACAACAGCCTCACAGTGCTTGAGCAGCGTGGTGAGTCTCCAGCCATGGCTACTCCCAGTGAGGTCCCCGAAGGGGGGGAGATTCCATGGGGGGAGATTGAGGCCACGCTGCAGCGAGTGGTCACAGCGGCCCTAAATTCAGCCCTGGGGGTGTGCATCTTGCCCTGCGTCAGCCTGCCCTCCCTCAGAACATCGGGGGGGGGGCACAGGAGGCTCCCCTGCAGTCAGCAGAGACGCAGGAATTGGCAGAGATGACACAGGCTGAGCAGTTGGCAACCCCACTGTCCCAAGTAGCAGTTGGAGGCAACGGGGCTCAGAGAAGGTCGAGACCACCCCATCCAGGCGCAAGAGATTCAGATCACTCCATGGGGACAGTCTGGATCTCATCCCCTCAGCACAGAGGCCCAGGCTCATTCCCCAGAGGAAGGGGAAATATCAGACGAAGAGACTGTGACAGAGGGCCATGGCACCCGGCTTTTTAAGACTGACATGTTCCTTCAGATGTTTCAGAAGGTCATGAAGATCCTGCAGCTGCAGGAAGGTCAGGAACCAGCAGAGGCCAGTACCTCTTCCAGGTGTGGGGAGACCCAGCGGCCTTTCCTGCTCAGCCGGAGGTGCCTAAAGGCTTCCTTCTGCCCAAGCACTTTAGGCTTCTTATTGACAAAGAATGGTAGAACCCAGCTAGAAACAAAGACAGCCAGAAGCCTACTTTGAAGTACTATTCTCTGCCACCCAATGAGATGCAATACCTCAAACTTCCAGTAGTGGATGCTCCTGTGGCGGCGCTTGGATCCTCGTCAGTTCTCCCTGCAGACTCGGAAGGGCTGCCAAAGGACTCAGTGGACCCACACATTGAGATGGCTGTGCGCAAGGCATTCGAGTCGGCAGCAGGGGCCCTGAGACAGTGGCGTCTTTACAGGGAGGGCAAAGCTCTAAGTTTTGCAAGAAGCCTTACCTTGCAGTGGAAACCACTCCTTTCCTGCACCGTTTTAGCCAATCCTCACAGGGAACAGCAACATCTTGGCATTGCTTACTAGCTACAGCAGCAAGGGAGAGGAGGGATTTACATGACAGGGTAAGGCTTCTTGCAAAACTTAGAGCTCTGCCCTCCCTGTAGAGACGCCACTGCCCTGAGAGCCTCCGTTGCAGGCTCCATGTTTGCTAGGGCTATTTTTCTATGGATCCGGGATCTGTTGAAGGATTTCAAGATCCCAGAGGAGGTGCGGAAGGACATCAGAAAGATGCAGTCAGCCGCAGCCTTCACCTCCAACACCACGGCACAGATCGTGTCCCACGATCTGCCCACAGATCGGCGGCAGATTACAACACCTCGCCGACAGATGGGACCAGACCACATCGGACCGCTGGGTCCAGGACACGATGGAGCTCTTGGAGCTCTTGGAGCACAAGGTTATGCCTTGGAGCTCAGTTTTCTGCCCCGCAACCGGTTCATTCAAGTCCCCAGGCCTGCGTGCCGGATCAAACACCTGGAAACGCTAAAGGCCTTACAACATCTTCGCCAGATAGGCGCGATCGAGCCGGTTCCGACACAGGAGAGGGGCTCAGGGGTCTATTCCCACATCTTCACCATGCCCAAGAAATCCTGGGACACTCGAGTCATACTCAATCTGAGATAATAAAAATAATAATACATTTATTTATATACCGCCTTTCTTAAGATCACTAGATTTCTCTAATGATTGAACTCAAGGCGGTTTACATAGGCAGACTTTCTCACAAACCCGAAGGTTTTTACAATTTACAGAATGTTCTATCTTCCAAGAACAGCACTCCTACAGATCTTTCTTTCTGGATTTAGCCTTCTTTCTTTAGCCACCCGTCTGTCGTCTGCTGGCTGATTAGGCTTCCCTGCTGCCACCAGAGATGCAGCTGATTTCAGCACACTCCTCCTCCCACGAGGCAGCTGAAACTCAGCTTTTAATCAGCCGCAGTTTCCAAGGTCTGCTGCTCGCAGAGACTTCCGGCAGTCCCGAGCTCACGACCTTGAGATCTTCAGGTGTTATCTTCGGGCAAACGGAGGCATTAACCCTCTTCGGCTAAATTGAGATGGCTCAATTGTTACATGAAGCAGAGCAAGTTCAAGCTGGAGACTCTGCGATCCATCCTGATGGCAATAAAGAGAGGAGACTTCCTAGAATCGCTGGATCTCCAGGAGGCTTACCTCCATGCTATCAGGGTGGGGCATCATCTCTTCTTGCGATTTTGCTATCGGGCAGCACTAGCAGTACCGAGCTCTGCCATTTGGACTTTCATCAGCCCCCCGCGTCTTCACAAAGATTTTGGTCATGCTAGTGGCCCACCTGCGGCTGCAGGGAGTGGCACTGTACCCTTATTTAGATGACCTACTGGTGAAGATGAGAAACCTCCAGCAGGGGGCGCTCCAGGTGGCTCGAACCATAGACTGTCTGCAATACCACGGGGTTTGTGGTGAACATGGAGAAGAGCCATCTGACTCCCTCCCAGTGTATCGCTCATCTGGGAGTGACCATCGACACCCTCAACTATACCGTGATGCAGTCTCAGGAGAGACATGACAAGATCCGGTCCCTGGCGACGGAGGTTCTCCAGTCAGCCTCCTCCGATGTCCTGGTCCTGGCCAGATTGTTAGGAATGCTGACATTGTGCCAGGAGGTGATTACGTAGGCGTGCTTCAGGGCACAGGGCTTACAACATCTTCTCTTGCCTCACCAGGACTTGATATCCCTCAACGACAGCAAGAGGATCAGCCTGGACCCTATAGCTCAAGCAGACCTCAGGTGGTGGCTGGCCCCAGCCAGACTGTCATGGGAGGCATTCAGATTGTGGACCTGCTCTTTACAGATGCCAGCCTGAGGGGTTGGGGGCCCATTCAGGGGGCAGAGTAGTCCAAGGCCTCTGGTCACCTGTATAGGCCATGCAAAGCATAAACTTTCTGGAGCTACAAGCCATAGCCCTTGCCCTGTGAACGTTTGTCCCTCAAAGCAGGAAGACAAACGTTCTGATATACACCGACAACATGACGGCTTGGGCCTATATAAACAGGCAAGGAGGCACCAGGTCACTATCCCTCCACAGGGAGGCACGCATGCTCTTCCGGTGGGCCGAAAAGAACATTGCGTCCGTAGGAGCGGAGCACGTCCCAGGCATAGAAAACATGGCCGTGGACTGGCTCAGTCGGCAACAGATAGACCCGGCCGAGTGGATGCTGCACCCGGAAGTGTTTCAAGAGATAACACAGAAGTTTGGAAGGATGGGAATGGACCTATTCGCTACGCACCTGACGTATTTATTTTAAAATGAATACCCTGCTTTTCCCCATTCTATGGGGAGCTCAGCGTGTCATTATTTGAAAAGGATGATGGCTAGTCAATCAAGTGCTGTCTAATTATAAGCAAGAACAAAAACAAAAATTCACATACAAAAGGAGCTGCCATGTTTAAAGCCTATTTACTGCTTTACATGCTATATCCACAAGGCATCACCTTCAGCCAAACATAAGCTGAAGCCAGAAATATTCTTCCAAGCCCCATTCCGCTATTGTTCTCTCACCGTGGACTGGGGTGGGGGATTATAGAGCCAGGTTCTATTATGACTCTCTAATGCCCTTTACCCCAATACAAAATCCAGCCCCCATTTTCACCTGAAATGCTTGGAGAAGGAGCAGGGCACCTTGGCTCTCACAGTTTCCAAAGGAATTCCACAGTTTCCAATCCATCCCACCACCTCCTTTCGATATTATATGGATATGAAAAAGACAACCTCAGAAATATTGAATTCCAACAAGAACCCAAACTAGAAATGAATCATTAATTCCACTTAAGGGCCTAATATAAACTCCTGCAGATGATGATGACAGCATTAGTTTTGATCCCGACAGATGCCATATTGCCTTTTTCAGATATTCAGTCAGGTCTACTCTGACTGGTCCAAGTCCAACACTGCTAATGGGAATCAGCAGCAACGTCCAACCATGTGCTCTATCTTTTAGGCTTTATCTGTTCAGACATTGCATAATGCACAAATGTCAAAAGAAGGAGGTACTTTTATGGATAGAAAGCAGACTGTATTCCTTAGGGGCTGCTTAATTTTGTTTCCACTGCTGTCTTGTTCTATTTAGCTTTATTACTTCATGTAGATCATGATCCCAGAAACAGAGACAGTCTTTCATTAACAGCAAGGTGAGCTATAACGTTTTAGGAATTCAAGCTTTAGGGCCAGATCCAAAGAGCCTTATTGTCTGCACTAGTAAGTGCCATGAGGAAGGGCCGCCAGTGCTCCAGTAGTGAAGGCGACCAGGTTTTCAGGGTATGGGTGGAGGGGGCAGAACTGGATGGGGGAGGGGAGGATCTGGCCTATGTGGGGGTTGGGACCCATTGGTGGCTTCCACCGCCGGATCCAGTGCCTTGCCTTAGGCTGGACAGCCCGACATGGGGCTGCTTGATTCTCCATCAGCAAAATAGCTGGCAGAGACTCAGGGCACAATCCTAAACTGAGTTAGGCTGGCACAAGCTAAGACAGCAAAGTTTGACCAGCACAAGGGCCACCATAAAGTATGTTTGGACCACTCTCAGAGTCAGAGAAGCCAGCACACAGACATGAGCCATCCTTCCTGACTCCAAGAGTAGTCCAAACACCCTTTATGGTGGCCCTTGTGCTGGCCAAACTTTGCTGGCTTAGTTTATGCCGGCCTAACTCCAGTTTAGGATTGCGCTCTCAAGGAGTCCCATTGCAGGGGTCAAGGTTTCCCAGCGGCTGCCACAGATCCCACAGGATGCAGCCCTTTTGCTATCACTGCTCCTACAGGGTCCAGACAGCTCAGGATTGTAGACAAATCATTGCATGTTAATTCCAGATTATACAGTAATTCTCCCCCCAAGTTTATTCAGTGGGGCTGACGATCTGACTGTGAAGATATGATGGTGCCCTACTCTGGTATGTGATGGGGAGAAACCAGAGGCATATCTGACCTGTAGCCTGGGGTGGAGCGAGCCATGGGCGGCGGGCAGTGGTGGGGCGGTGGGGCACCATTGCACGCAGTCCACAGGGGAAACTGTGTGCTCTTCGGCCCCCCACCCTCCCTCGTCTCCGTTATGCTCCGAAAAGGAGCGTTTCTGGGTGCAGGGAGGTGTGTTGGAGCGACGCATGGGGCAGGGCGACGTCCTGGGGGCGCGGTTTCAGCGCCAGCCATGGGTGCGCTCAGGCCTCCGTTTGTCACTGGGAGAAACCCCTTAAAAATCAAAGTTGTAAAGTTTGATTTTCCTCTTACATTTTTAATTATCTTTTAATCGCAACCTTTTCAAAAAACCATCATATTTTCAGCACATAAAGTAGTTTAGATCTAAAATGGATATTCAGTAAGACAACCTGATCTCAAAAAGACTGATTTTTTTTTGTTTTCTTTTGTTTATTATGTTTTAGTGTTCAGCAAAATTCATGCTTGCAAAATTCCACTTATATGAAAGTTCCAAAATTCGCCATGGGACAGGCATGATGGGTTTGGGGCTGAATCTTGCTCTTTCTGCAGCTAGACATTGGCTCTACTATTCTACCTTCGTTCTGTTAACATTGACTATCGAGGAGCAAGTAATTTGATTGGTTGGTGGGATGGTTGTGTAGGGAAAAGGATCTTTGTCTTAGGACCTGTAGACAATTAGATTATCCAAATGTTGCTTTGAGAACTAGATTAAGCCATGCTGGTGCTTTAAGCTAAGAGACCCCATCCCATAAATTATCAAAAGAAGTATAGTAGAGCACTCCCGTATCCATGGATCCTGTTTCCATTATGCGTTTCAGTTATGTGCGGTTTCCATGGACAATTCCAGAAATAAACAATTCCTAAGTTTCAAAGTGCGTGCCATTTTGAGTAGCATGGTGAAACCTTCCCACCCTGTCATTTTCATGAATCCTCTCTGTCCTCTGGACCCATGCCATCCCACTTTACTTGCATCCGGTTAGCTTCTGTGTTCTCTCTGTCTGCATTTGTTGCGATGTTGTGAAAATATCATAGGTGTGTATTTCAGTGAAAATGGCTTATGTATAGGGTTTGCTACTATCCCTGGTTTCAGGCACCTGCAGCAGTTCTTGGAACATAATCACCCATGAATATACATGGACTGGGGCTCGCATTATCTGTGGGTCTGACATAGTGGATTTCAGCTTCTGTGGATGCTGGCGTGGCCCTGCTCCCAGGCGCTCCAAGCCCAACCAGTTCCACAGGCATTCTGACGCCCACAGAGGTCATGTGTGCAGTTTCTGCACAATGAAGCCCGGAGCCATGCAGAAGCCTCTGCAGGCCTTGGAAAGCCACCTGGACCCATTTAATATAAAGTCAACTTCTGGTTTTCACTGAAAACAGGAAGTTGTCTTTGAATGGCTCCAGGCTTCAGAATACTTTTGAACCTGAGCAGAACTCAGCTCTGGTTGGGTTTGGAGAGTGGGGGGGGGGGCTGGAAAACTGCGGATTCAAGTATCCAAGGTTTTGCTTATCCATGGGGGTTCCTGGAACGGAACCCCTTCTGATAATGAGGACATATTCTGCATATTATTCTAAGAGAAAAGATAAAGGGCCCAATCCTGTCCAGCTTTCCAGTCCTGCATCTGCAGTGCAGATAGGCCATGCACTATATTCTGTGCTGGTGGGGAAGTTACGGAGGCTTCCTAAGGGTAAGGGAATGCTTGTTCACTTACCCAAGGGCTGCATTGCGTCTGCATCAGCACTGGAAAGTTGGAAAAGATTGGGCCCAAATAAAATAGAAAAATTAAAGCTCCATATTAGCCTATTCACAGGCAAAGGTGCACCAAGAAATGCAAATATCTTGAACAAAGCTTACAGTATTTGCATTATGAAGTGTTTTCAAGTTGAAATACTTTATGATTTCCTGATCAGCATATCTAAAAGCCTGGCAGATGTTCATTTGATGACAATCAGTGGCTTTAATTTTTCAACAGCTTGTGTAAAATGTTTGTATTCAGAGGCTCTTTGTAATGTGAGGCCCTCAGCTGTGGCTTACTTAGCTGGTACATAAATCCGGCCCTGGTTCCTTGAAGTAATTCTTACGACCAAACCATCAAACATATCCACAAAGATGTGTGTGTGTGTGTGTGTGTGTGTGTGTGTGTGTGTGTGTGTGTGTGTG
>JAJKFI010000008.1:20792418-20824242 GCA_029204185.1 Lerista edwardsae
GTGTGTGTGTGTGTGTGTGTGTGTGTGTGTGTGTGTGTGTGTGTGTGGACTTTAATTGTACAGCTGCACTCCTCCTTCCAAGCGCGGTTCTCCTCCTCTTCCCAGCAATGATGCCATCCCACATTATGAAGACATTATCATAAATAATTAAAAAGTAAACTCGACTTGTCAACATTAATGACCACAGTGCCGCTTCTGAGGCATTACGCAAACTGTGTGATAAGTGTGTGTTTTCACATCCTTAATAATTTGCACATAACCTGCAAATAACCTAATGCTTATGCAAGACATAGTTATCTCTTTTTTCTTTTGGTAGCAGATATATGTGAATTTAGGGGGAAATGGCTTGAATGCTGTTTTCCATGTATCTCGATTTAGATATAGATCCATATACACATAAGAGTGTGTGTGTGTGCGTGTGCGTGCGTGCGTGCGTAGAGTCCATAGTGCTAGGTTGCATTCCATAAGCATAGATTTATGTTTTATGGCGCAATACTAACCAACTTTCCAGCATTGGGGTGAGGGCAATGCAGTGCTGAGGTAGGAGAGCAAACATTCCCTTACCAGGAGATCTTCATGACAACTACTCCACTGCAGAATGCAGACCATGCCCTATTGGCACAGCTACGTCAGTGCTGGAAAGCTGGTTAGGATGGAACCCTTAATTGGTATATTGAACAGCTAAGGCTGAAATCCTTTTCATAGACATTTATGAGTAACCCCTCATTGAAAACAATGGAATTTACTTTCAGAGAAACATGTATAGGATCAGGCTGTACGGCTTGTGTTTTGTCTAGTCCCTGTATCTTTCAGTCACTAACTAAGCTATTATATTTTGCTTCAGTTAAATCTTAAGCTTACAGAAACTGAGAGTAGAGGAAATTATAGGGATCCCCCCAATTGTTAAATTGCGTTTTTCAAGAGAATTGAATTCCTCCTTAATCTGCAGATTTTATGGAGAAAACAATGAGTACCAAACTGCCATTGCATGGAGCACGAGTTCTTAAAAGTGCTGTTTTCCGTGGTTTTCACTCTTCTTCTGTGGAATTTTGAGGCTTCTTGGAAGACCGTCGAAATTCCTAAATGAGAAGATCAGTGGACATCCTTCCCTAGAAAGGAGCTAGACTTTCTTCATGTTAAGAATCTCCCCCCACTATTTTATAGATGCAGGAATGTGTTGAATGTATTTTAGGGCAGGAGTCTTCAAACTTTTCAGTTCAGAGCCGACTTTTAACCCCAACCTGCTACAAGAGATCTGTTTTTCATTTTTCACTGAGGACAGCCTGCACATTGAGTTGCCATGAAAATCGATCGCTTAATGGATTATAAATTTGTGGTATTGTTGTTTATTTTTACTGTGAATGATTTTGCTTTCCCTTAGTATAAATTTTTTTAAAAATTATACTATGTCCAGAGCCGGCTCAACCATGAGGCCAACTGAAACAGTTACCTCAGGCAGCAAATTGGTTGAGAGTGACCACCTTGGTCCATTTGCCTCCACTGCGCCTCCACAGTGCCTTATTTTCCTTCCATTCTCTGACTTGGACAATTAAGAAGGGGATAGAGAGGAAGAGGAAAGGTGGAGGGGAGGAGAAGAGAGTCCTGAGTGAGAACACTGAAGAGCGAGAGGAGCAGAGGCTGGCAGACAACAGCATTTGGCTTGTTGCCTCAGGCATCAGGAGATCTAGGCCAGCCCTGACTGTGGTTCTGCTACAGGTGGAACTGCATTTCTTGACAAAGTCAGGATGGTGTAGTGGTTTGGGAGTTAGAACTGGAAGATCCAGGCTCAAATCCCTGCTCAGTCATGAAGCTTCCTGGGTGACCTTGGGCCATTATCTCTCAGCCTATCCTACCTCACAGGGTTGTTGTGAGGACAAAAGGAGGGAAGGAACAATGTACATCACCCTGAGCCAGAGGTGGATCGTTTGTGGGGCGGCACATGGTGGCTGCCCAGGATGCCATTTGTGGAGAGGTGCTGGGGCTTCTGCTGTGTGTTGCCCGCCTGCCTCCCCGCTGGGGTGGTGTAGTGGGCAGGACGTTGGCACTGGGGCGCAGTGACGCATAATGACATTGCCCTGCCCCATGTGCTGTCAGAACCCGCAATGGCTCTGACCTGAGCTCCTTGGAGGAATGACCTGACCTGACCTCCTTGGAGCTACCTGTTAATGTGAATAAACAGTAGAAGACAGGAAAGGTGGACAGATCAGAAAGGACTTGCAAGAACTGTTTCATTTAAAGACCCAAAGGCAACTGCCTTACTCTTTAAACTCCGTCAAGAGCAGCAGACAAAGAGTCCGCAGTCACCTTTCACATATCCAGATGCTCTTCTTCATGTGATGTCTTCACTTTTGTTAGAGTTAACAGTACAAAAGACAATCATTGTGGGAGGGGAAAAATATTTCAGACATTGGCTGGGGCATTCCAGGAACTGTGGCTTGGTGCCAAATCCCCACATGTTTTGCATCCACTGCCTGAAATATGCAAGAGGCTCCCTTTTCCACCTATGCTGCACAACCATTCTCAAATAAACTGCAAATACCATTTTCAAATCATCGGCTGTGCGCCAACCTAGGACAGGGAGAACGATCAGAGAAGTGGTGTGCATGGATGCTTCACATCTTTGGAACTTCCTGGAGACTGACTCTAGCGCCCAAGCATCTCGCTTTCCCACATGTTGCAAGAAGTGGAGCAGTGCAAATAACCCCCACAGCTGCTTTTCACTCTTGTAATTTCGGAGGGGAAACTTGAACCATTTTCCAGGTGAAAAGCTGCAGAAACATTTGCAGAAATGCCTGCAGAAATGCAGGTAAAATGTTTGCAGCTCATCATGGATTTGTAAGTCCTTCTTTTGCTTTTATGCTGGTTATAAGGCATGAATGAACACGCACACACACACACACACACACACACACACACACACACACACACACACAAGCTATTTGCAGACCTTTTTGTGGCCTTTGGGGACCATTGTTTTACTATCATTTTGATGATTTTAAACATCTGTGATGTTTTAGTTGATTTAATATATTGTTCTGGGCATTTTATGTCTGTTTTCACCGTCTATGTGCCTACCCTAGGCTTTTGGAATAAGCAGAGCCATAAATTCAGTCCAGTGCTGTTTTTGCTCATTCTCAGATTTCTCACCAGAGTTAGAAAATGAAAGAGTCTTATCGGGTCCAAATCCAGACATGTAATCCAATATTCACTGTAGGGTGGCCGTAAGGCCAAATCCTAGGCCTCTTCGAGAGGTTGCGCAGCCCCAATTTGGGCTGTGCGGTCTCCTCGGATCTGCGCCAGCTTTTTAGTGGGCACAGATCAGAGGAGCGCATAGGGGAGGCTGGAGCCTCTCCTACAGTAAAGAAGCGCCTGCTCCTTCGCTGCGGGAGGCTCCAGCCTCCCCAACCCAGCGTGGGATATGGTGCTGGCCGGCCGGCCTTGCCATTCCGGCACTGGGTTGGATTGCGCCCTGAGCCCACAGTAGGGATCTGCAGGATAAATATAGCGAAAATTATAAAGACACTCAGTGAAAGGAACACAATGAACATTCTAATCAGAATGTATTTACTTTCTCTAATTGCAGATTGATTTGGAACCAGAAGGAAAGGTGTATGTCGTCATAGATCTTTCTGGCTCCTCAGGTGAAGGTAAGGCTAAGGATTTGATTTTGCTCTTTCATAAACAGCAAGAGGTTTAATACATTCTGGGTCCCTTAACCCAAAGACATTTCTTAAAGTGTATGTGTCACTGGAAGCCTATCCAAATTCAGAGGTCTTTCTGACATGCATCTCTATCAAAACATATTTGTAACTTTTAAGTATTTTGTTGTATAACCACTTTTACCCCTGTGCAGTGTCTTTTCCAGTGGCTGTTTCTGGTGGTGTTCTGCATGTTGTTGTTTTTTTAGATTGTGAGCCCTTTTGGGACAGGGAGCCGTTTAACTTTATTATTATTATTTGCCTGTAAACCGCTTTGTGAACTTGGTGTTGAAAAGCAGTATATAAATACTGTTGATTGATTGATTTTAAGAATACAAGAGCATCACTGGATTAGGCCAAGGGCCCATCTAGTCTGGCTTCCTGTATCTCACAGTGGTCCACCAGATGCCTCAGGGAGCACACAAGATAACAAGATACTTGCATGTTGCATCTCACTGCCACTCCCCTTCATCTGGCATTTACCCTATTTACCCTCATTCTCCAGTGAAGACAGCAAACTATGGCTTGGGTTTAGCTTTATTAAACACAAGTAACCAATTTTTAAATCAGGAAAACTATTGCACACACTGTCCCTCCCTTGCCAGTCTGGGGTAGGCGAAAAAACTGCCATCCATGGCCAATTCAGATGACAGAAAAAAATTCCTACCTTGCCCTCATTATGTGCAATGCTAAGTGGTTGGTTGAGAAGCACCACATGCTATACTACTGAAGCTAAATAGATGTATATCTGCTGGGTTCATAGGCAGAAGATTTCTGGTAGCCTCATTCTGAAAGCCTTTGAGCTTTCTAAAAGAAGAACAGGAAACGAGCATAAAGATAGAAATAATGGAACATGTGAAATGAAACCAGCGCTTGTAAAAATGTATACGTTCCAGTAGAGCCAGTCTAAATTGACCACTTTTTGTGGCTGCCACCATATTTGTGCCCTAGAATCCTTCTTGGAATAATGCTGCATTTTGGGGCACTCTGGATTAAAACAAAATGGCGGCCACCAACCCAAAAGGGTTGGGAGGAGCACCAATGAATCCTTCCCAAAATTGTCCACTCTCTCCTAAATATGAAGGCGGTAAAGCAGTTTAGGTTCATCCTCAGTCTTTTATTCCTATTTCCCGCAGTGCAGAATATGACCAGCTGTTAATATGTTCATATATTAATGAATAATTATTTGATGAAGGTTGGTTTGATCAATATTAAATTGACTTTTCCATTAGCTTTGACCCTGTAAGCTGTGATTCTACTGCATAACTATGGTGACAAGCAAGATACAGACAGTGATAGCTACTGACTTAAAGAACTTCTGAAGGTGCATATTTCTCAAATTATAATAATCAGGGAATATTCCTGTATATTTTAAAACAGAAAGGTTGAAAGGCAAAGCCAGCGCAGGGGAGGATATCTCCCACTGCAATGGCTGGATAGCTACATTTAGAGCACAATCCAAATAGTGCAATCCAAATAGCTGTAAAGCATGTTTGTGCTGGCCTCTGGGTCTGGCCTTCACCCTGCCCCCAAAGAGTGGGAAAGTGCTGGCTGAATTTGGCCGGTGTGGAAGGTTGGAAGGATAGGGAGAGGGTGGGAGGGATGGGGGAAGGCAGGCCCATGGGCAGACTAGCCCAGGGAGGAGGTGGAGCCAGGATCTGCCACTTATGCCAGATACTAACCCCCGATCTGGGCCCAGTCAGCCTTACAAAGGCCTCTCCAATCTGCGCTAGTGATTTTGCGGGTGTGGATTTAAGTAATTCCATAGGGGGTGGTGGCGCTTTACTTGGGGTAAGAGGACATAAGTTCCTTACTCATAAGAACATAGAGCCCTGCTGGATCAGGCCAAAGGCCCATCTAGTACAGATTTCTGTATCTCACAGCGGTCCACTAGGTGCCCCAGGGAACGCACGAGACAGCAAGGTGCTTGCATCCTGTTGCCACTCCCTTGTACCTGGCATTCTGAAGTAGCCTACTACTAATGTAAGGTACATTATGTAATGTACATTATGTAATGTAAGGTAGCCTACAACCCATGATGGGCTTTTCCTCCAGAAATCCATCCAGTCCCCTTTTAAAGGCATCTAGGCCAGATGCCATCACCTCCTGTGGCAAAGAGTTCCACAGATTAATTACCCGCTAGGTAAAAAAGTATTTCCTTTTATCTTTTTTAACTTTCCCAACACTCAATTTCAGTGGATGTCCACTGGTTCTGGTATTGTGAGATTGGGAAAAGAACATCCCACTACTGACTCTATCCCTTCCATGCATAATTTTGTATGTCTCAATGATACAGGTGCCTTTTTTCCAGTCTTTCTTCATAAGGGAGGTGCCCCAGCCCCGTAATCATTTTCATTGCTCTCTTCTGCGCCTTTTCCAGCTCCACTATGTCCTTTTTGAGATGCGGTGACCAGAACTGTACGCAATACTCCAGATGTGGCCTTACCATTGATTTGTACAATGGCATAATAAAGTTAGCCATTTTATTCTCAACCCCTTTTTTAATGACCCCAAGCATGGAATTGGCCTTCTTCACTGCCGCCGCACACTGGGTTGACATCTTCATTGAGTTGTCCACCAGCACCCCAAGATCTCTCTCCTGAGCTGTCACTGACAACCCATTGCCATATAGGTGAAGTTTTGGTTTTTTGCCCCAATGTGCATCACTTTATACTTCTCTACGTTGAAACGCATCTGCCATTTGGCTGCCCATTCCCCCAACTTGGAGAGATCCTTCTAGAGCTCTTCAGAATCCCTTCTGGTTTTCACCACCTGGAAATGTTTTGTGTCATCACAAACATGGCCACCTTACTGCTTATCCCTGTCTCCAGGTCATTTATGAACAAGTTGAAAGCACTGGGCCCAAGACAAATCCCTGGGGCACTCCACTTTTCACCTGTCTCCACTGTGAAAATTGCGCTCTCTGTTACCTGGCCCTCAACCAATTCTGAATCCATAAGAGGACCTGCCCTCTTATTCCCTGACTGTGAAGTTTCTTCAGCAGCCTTTGTTGGGGGACCATGTCAAATGCCTTCTGAAAATCCAGATATATGATATCCACCGGTTCTCTGACATCCACATGCCTGTTAACCTTTTCAAAGAATTCCAAAAGGTTTGTGAGGCATGGCTTACCCTTACAGAAGCCATGCTGACTTTCCTTCAGCAATACTTGTTCTTCTACGTGTTTTAGGATTTTATCTTTGATGAGGCTTTCCACCATCTTACCCAGAACAGACGTTAGGCTGACCAGCCTATAGTTTCCAGGGTCCCCCCTTCTCCCTTTTTTAAAGATTGGCGTGACATTGACTATCCTCCAATCCTCTGGCACATGGCTGTTTGAAGGGAGAAGTTGCATACTTTAGTTAAGTGGTCAGCAACTTTGTTCTTTAGTTCCTTAATAACTCTTGGGTGTATACCATCTGGGCCTGGTGACTTATTTATACGTAATTTATCAATTTGATCTAAAACATCTTCTTTATTAACCATTATCTGACTTAATTCCTTAGTTAGGAAGGGCTGTTTCGGCAGCGGTATCTGCCCAAGTTCTTCTGCTGTGAAGATGGACGCAAAGAATTCATTTAATTTCTCTGCAATCTCCAAGTCCCCTTTGATCTCCTCTTTCCCTCCCACACCAGCCAGTGGGCCGACCGCCTCTCTGGCAGGTTTCCTGCTTCTAACGTATTTGAAGAAGCTTGTATTGTTCCCCTTTATATTGCTGGCCATGCACTTTCTTGGCCTCCTGTATCACCTTCTTACATGTCTTCTGCCAGAGTTTGTGTTCTTCTTTATTCCCTTCATTTGGGCAAGATTCCATTTCCGGAAGGAAACTTCCTTGCTCTTTACAGCCTCTCTCACTTTATTCGTCAGCCGTGCAGGCACCCTCCTGGACTTAGTTGAGCCCTTCTTTCTTTGCGGTATGCACTTCCACTGGGCCTCTAGTACTGTTATTTTAAACAGCCTCCAGGTAGCCTGGACTCTTTTTACCTTGCCTTTCAACTTCTTCCTAACTAGCCTCCTCATTTGAGGGAAATCTGCCCTTCGAAAGTCAAGGGTTCTTGTGTCAGATTTGCTCTGCACTCTTTTGTAGACATGCATGACAAAACCAATCGCAGCATGGTCACTGTTTCCAAATGGCTCAGTAACACTTACATCCCTAACTAGATCTCGAGTACCACACAATATTAAATCTAGAGTCACCTGTCCTCTGGTGGGCTCCATGACTAGCTGCTCTAAGGCACAGTCATTCAGCACGTCAAGGAATCCGGTCTCTCTCTCTTGACCAGAGCACCAGTTGACCCAGTCAAAATGAGGATAATTGAAGTCCCCCCTGATTACTATCTTGTCTCTCTTGGTCACCCCCCTGATTTGTTTCCTCATTTCAAGGTCCCTTTCAAGTTGTTGATCCAAAGGACGATGGCACACCCTCACTATTACATCGCTCTTTTGGCCTGGTATTTTAACCCATTGTGACTCTATGGTGGAGTCTGGCTCACCTTCAATTTCTACTCTGCTGGATTCTATCCCTTCTTTGACATAGATGGCCACCCCACCACCAACAGGCCCTTCCCTATCCCTCCTATAGAGTTTATAGCCTGGGATTGCAGTATCCCACTGGTTCTCTGCATTCCACCAGGTTTCCGTTATGCCAACTATATCAATGTTTTCCCTAGCCACCAAACATTCCAGTTCCCCCATCTTTGCTCGGAGACTTCATGCATTTGCATAATAACACCTATATGCAGGGTTCCCTAAGGAGGGACTCCTATTTGTTCCCTTTTCTCCACCTCTCTTTCTACTGTCACTCTCATGCTTGAAGTTCTATTTCCTATTCCCCCATTACTCTGTGTTACTCCTCCACGCTCCTCCCCCCATAGGAATGAGGAGTTCCTAACCAGGTGCTACTCGGCGCCTGTTGGCTTTCTTAGAAGCTGCTCTGCCACCTTTTTAATGTTATGCGCCAGCAGCCTGGTTCCATTCTGGTTCAAGTGAAGCCCGTCCCTCTTGTACAGGCCTGGCTTGTCCCAGAACGTCCCCCAGTGCCTAACGAATCTAAACCTTTCCTCCCGACACCACCGTCTCATCCACGCATTGAGACCCCTGAGCTCCGCCTGCCTAGCTGGCCCTGCGCGTGGAACGGGTAGCACTTCTGAGAATGTTACCATTGTGGTTCTGGCCTTCAGCATCCTGCCTAGCAACCTAAATTTGGCTTCCAGGACCTCCCGGCTACATTTCCCCACGTTGTTGATGCCAACATGCACCACGACAGCTACCTCCTCCCCAGCACTCCTTACCAGCCTATCTAGATGAGACGTGATGTCCGAACCTTTGCACCAGGCAGGTCCTCACATCCATCACAGACCCCCCCTCTATATTCCTAACTATAGCTCTATAGTAACTCTATATTCCACTACAAGGAACCCACAACCCCCCTCCTGGTGAGGAGCATCCTTAGTGCGACTGGATGTGGGCTCACCACTGGGAGCAGGGGTCCCCCCTGGGGGATTGATTCCCTCTGCTCCAGGCTGAGACCTCTTACCCTGTCCTCCAGCCCTGGGACCTCTTACCCTGTCAGTTGATGGGCTGCCTCTCTGAGGGTGGGACGAAGCCTGCAAGTCCCCTGAAGTCCCATCGTGGTCCCTCTCTGCCTGCCTCTGCTTCTCCAGGTCCGCAACCAAGACCTCTAGGGAGCAGATGCATTCCCTGAGTCCCTGGAGCTCCTTGCACTGAGGACACACCCATGACTTATGCCCCAGAGGCATATAGTTATACATGTGGCACCCTGTGCAAAACACTGGATAGCCCCCACCCAACTGCTGGCTGTCTGCCTCCATATCTTTGTTTGTTTGGGAACGAGCTGCCCAGCTTCTCAGAGAAAGGGCAGAATCTGGGTTCCTGGCTTCCTCACCCAGCTGCATAACTCACACAGATGTGTAACTCACTTGTCTTACCAGGCACTTTGTCATGGATGATGCACTTTGTCACAGGACAGTACTGCTCATGAGGGCACTTGCTGGAAGGTTCTGCTATGTACTCTGACCTAGCCTTCCCCTTCCTTTCTGCCTGCTTGAAAAGGGCTGGTCCACACCTGGGCTGCAAGACCAGGAGAACAATAGAGACTGATTGCAGCCCCAGGAATTCAGATAACGGGATTACTTTCTGAAAGGGGTAGCTGAGTCACTCCCTGTTTGGCTGTTACATTCCCGTGGTCCTTACTATTCCACTTTATGCTGCTTTATACCTGAGCTTTTGGCTAAAGTGTATTTTGCTTAGACTTAACCGCACAATGGATTTACTGTAACTACCTTTAAGGTGAAAACTTACTCGTACTTAACTGTAACCTTTCCTTAAACTTAACTTAACCTTAAACCCAGTGATGGGATCTGCAAATTGAGAAGGGGAACGCTGGGCGGGACTAACGCAGGACTTCCACGTGATTGTCTGCCCGTCTGCAGCGTTCCGCGGCTGCCCTAGCCTCGGGGTGGCTGCCCCGGTTGGTGCGCCCCACCGCTGCTCGCCCAGGCACCCAGCATGCCCCCCACCCATCCTCCGCGGTGAGCAGGAGCCTCCCCGAGGCCAGGGCAGCCGCAGAATGCTGTGGACGGGCTGCCAATCATGTGTAAGTCCCGCCTAAGTCCCGCCCAGTGTTCCCCTTCTCAATTTGCAGATCCCATCGCTACTTAAACCTAATCTTACAGTAGATTTACAGGTGAGAAAGAAGACTTACCTTCTGTTTTCAAGGCTCCCTCTCCCTCCTTCTCCTCGCGCAGACGCGCAACTCGCTTGTCTCACCAGGCACTTTGTCTCAGACAAGGCACTTCGTCGCAGGACAGCACTTGTTGCTTGTGTGTTGTACTGTGTTGTACCACAGCTGCCTCCAGACTGCCTACTCCAACCCCAGTTAGTATTGGGCTGCCCATGTTCCATGAGTTACCCACTTCCCAAAAACAAGCCTGTTGTTACATAATCTTCAACCTGAACATGAACAGGCCAGGCTCTTTTTTCTTCTTCTTCCAAATAACAGAATGTTGTATTGTGTGTCTTCTCAGCAGTCTTTGTAAAGACTTTGAAATTTATTGGTATCTATTAAGTAGACAAGGTTGTTTAATTTTCTGGTTATAGTGAGAATGTCTGCCTTTTACCTAGTTAATGGTCTGTCTATCCATTTTGTAAATAGGAAGTGCTCAAGCTTGGCATTAAGGAATATCTACCAGGATTCTCTAGAAAGAGGGATCGGAAATCATCTGGCTGGCTCTTTCAAATAATCGTACTGTACAAAGAAACATTTTCTGTGTTTTACCACATTGGTGCTCAGAATGAATAATTGCTACACTGGAGTAGATAGTCGTTCACAAAAGCACATCATCTCCTGAAGCTTTGCTTCTAAGAAGCCTTTCCAGTCCATTTACTTTTTATACAGATGTTTAAATTCCTGTGTTTGTTCTTCAGAAGGGTCTGTGTATACACATGAAATGATGTGCTGGACCAACTGACTGATCTTTCAGTTTTAAGAACTCATTTCACAGCCTTCAGTTCTCTCCACCAACCAAGGGGAGTTGCTATTTTCTGGTCAGGTCAATAACTAGAGACTAAACTCTTTGGGGCAAGAAACTGTCCTATCATCCCTTGTAGAGTTCCACAAGATGGCAGTACATGTGTGCCCCGGTCACTGATGGGCAGCCCACTCCCGGACTGCCCTTAGCGTCGACACAACTTTATTGGCGCTAAGGCAGCAAGACCGATGCTGCAGGTGCTGCCATGTCGGTGTAAGGGAGGGAGTGGGCAGGTGGAGGGGGTAACTGGGGGGGGGCTGTGGGCGGGCCCACAAGCGTGCCGGCCCGGGAGGGATTCCACCTTATTCAAAGTCCATTCAGGAGGCCGTGTGGCTCCGATTCATGCCACGCTGTCTCCTCAGATCTGTGCCTGCTATTAGCAGGCGCAGATCCGAGGAGCACATTGGAGAGGCTGGCACCTCCCCTGTGGTAAGGGCAAAAATGTGCCCTTGCGCTGGGGAGGCTCCAGCCTCGCCTATATTCAGTGGCGTACGGGGCCGCGGATCGTGCCTATGGCAGGGCGACGAAACCGTGCCTCCGGCACGTCGCCCCACCCCCGTGCACCGCCACGCCACACCTCCCTGCACCCAGAAGAGCTCCATTTCGGAGTGCAATAGGTGGCAGGGAGGATGGGTGGGCCAAAAGACGCACTGATTCCTCTCCACGCTGCTGGCGCCCCGCCCCCCCCACTGCTGGCGCCCATGCGTTCCACACCCCCGGCTAAACCCTCCCTCCGCCCCTGCCTATATTGCACTGGATATGTTGTAGGCCTATCAGCTACGCCGTTCCAGTGCAGTATAGGACTGCTCACTCAGTATCCACTGTTTCAGTTATCCACAGATACCATGGATACTGGGACTTCTATTAAAAAGATAATGGGAACATTAAAAAAAATCTCTCTTTTTAACTTGTTGCAGCAAAACCACTTATGTTCCCCTACCTTTAAAAAGGCGTCACCAGTATCCATGGTGGGGTCCATAATGGAGCCCCAGTGGATACCGGGGCATGCCAGTAGATGCGTGTGCATAAACACTAAGTGTACACCATAAAGTTTCACACACACAAGCTGCTGAGGTCTGTCTTGAACTCCTACCGATACATTATCAAAATGTACTGTCAGAAGATTATATTCACCTAGTACTTCTCCAACCAACACCCTCTTGGCTGTTAAATTAGGGAAGGGCAGGGATTTTGCAGAGAAGATGCATTTAGCCCACTACAAATTGTGAAGAGCTCTCCTTACTGTGTAACAGTGAAGGAGGTGGAGCTCTCAAAGAGTCTTTGTTATGAAAATAGGGGTGTTACACACATGTTGCTGTTTTCATTTGTGAAATGCTGGAGGCATGTAAATTACCATCAATCTGGCACACGTCAACCCCCTCAAGTCTTATTCCATTACCAAATGAAGGGCTCCCAAGCACTTGGGAAGACTGTTTTTGAGCACAATTAATTTGTTCGTATGCATAGTTTTCCCAAGGATTTGCTGAACCAGACTTTCTGGTAGGTATTTATGATTTCCATTGTCTTGTTAGAGTGAATTTAGCAGTTATAATCCAATTTCTAATCAATTCACAATGTATAACATTAACATGATCCTTCTGTAGGCCTGACAAATTAGACCAAAGCAATGGACTTTTGATCTATTTCCACATCAACATTAATGAAGTGGTGTTGGGTGCTGCATGAGTCATGTTTATTAGGCTACAAACCAAGCACACGAAGGCTTTAAATGCATAGACTGAGCATCATCCCGGCAGGGACCTTCCCGTTATTATCAATGCTGGCAAATGCTCTGCCAGTTGCGAACATAAGAACATAAGAAGAGCCCTGCTGGATCAGGCCAAAGGCCCATCTAGTCCAGCTTCCTGTATCTCACAGCGGCCCACCAGGTGCCCCAGGGAGGCACGAGACAACAAGATGCTTGCATCCTGTTGCCACTCCCTTGCACCCAGAACTCTGAAGTAGCCTACTACTAATGTAAGGAGGTTACAACCCATCATTGCCTATAGCCCACAATGGACTTTTCTTCCAGAAATCTGTCCAATCCCCTCTTAAAGGCATCAAGACCAGATGCCATCACCACCTCCTGTGGCAAAGAGTTCCACAGATTATCTACCCGCTGGGTAAAAAAGTACTTCCTTTTATCTGTTTTAACTCTCCCAACCCTCAGTTTTAGCGGATGCCCCCTGGTTCTGGTGTTTTGAGAGAGGGAAAAGAACATCCCTTTATCTACTCTATCCCTTCCATGCATAATTTTGTATGTCTCAATCATGTCCCCCCTCAGGCGCTTTTTTTCTAGACTGCATGGAACATTCCCTGAAACAACAGAAGAAAATGGAAGAGCCGCTTTTTGTGCAGAACACTGATCATTTGTGAGAGTCCCATACATACACCAGAGCCCACATTTATTTCAATGTATATAATTTACATCCTGTTTTAGACTCATACATAGGCTTCCCTCAATGAGTAACAGTATAAAAATGGTAGCCACGCTCCAAGAGTGGCAATGCCAACCTAAAATCAGATGCACTCAAGTGTCCGTATCACCTCAGAATGAAAAGTGTGTGTGTGTGTGTGTGTGTGTGTGTGTGTGTGTGGTGTGGAGGGGGGGAATGCTTCTTTGAATGCGCTTCTATGTCAAAGTCTTGGTTTTCTCTGAAAGCTGATCTCCAGCTGGTTTCACAAGAGCAGCCTTAACACATAGTCTGAGGTGACGTGATACAGCCCCCCTTCTGAAACTAAGCAGGTCTAGATCTGGTCAATTCCTTGCCTGGGTTGAGCACCTGACAACCCCATCTATACTACCCTGGGTTCTATGATGGAAGAAAGGCAAGAGATGAATGTAGTGAAATCCACTGTGTGCTATTACTGGTGATACAGTCACCTGAAAGGATTTACTGTACGGAGTCCTCTGTATTTAAAAAGGCTCTCAAATGAGAATACAGCTGCCAGCAGATAGTCACATCTTAGCGGAGGAATGACAAATTATCCTTACTCTGTAGAAACCATAAACCCTTTTCGATAATAAAGCTAGAGGATTTGCGTTCTCTATTCTGTTATGTATGCACAATGTCTGGTACAGTCTAGGAATGTATAGAGGCTTCAGACTAATAATAAAGAAAATAATGCTTCACAAAATAATGTTGATTCTACATAGAAATGGTTCTTTGAAAAGAGATTTGGCCTTGACCTGCTAAATGTTTATGCCTCTGGATTCATATTGTTTAAATGAATCATTATAAAGAAGAGATTTGTTCTGTTTTAGCCACAAGATTTGTGCATTCACTTAGCTAATCAAGCATTTATTATTTATGTTCATTGTGTTGTTGCTCTTTTATTTATATTGCACCTACAATTTGGGATTGCAAATTTTCTCAATTCCATGCAATTGTTGTTCCATGGGTTTGCTTGGCCCCACATTCCATTCCACTGACCTTTCCACTGGCTTGAAGAATTTCTAACGTTGATTGAGAAATGGGGCACATGCACATCAGTGCATAGGCACAGTATTGATTCAGATATTGTGCAAAAAGGCATCTTGATGCAACCATCAATTTCATCAAGTTTCCAGATGTGCTGTTGTGCATCAATGACATGTAAGACAAACAAATTGCACACTGAAAATTGCACGTACCCAACAGTCTGAAAAACAACTTTAGTGACATCTAGCTGCTTTCCAGCTTGCACAGATAGCAGCCCAATCCTACGTAGGGTTATCCTGCATAATTGCCATATGGCAGTGCACACACTGCACCACGGACAGCCTTTTGGGGGCTATGGCCGCAAATGACATGATGCCGGAGGTCAGCTGGTATTGCCCACTACTTCTTGCAGTGAAGGTACGCCAGGGGTGGGAGTGGATGGAACCAAACAGAGAGGGGGAGGAATGGGGATGTTTTTGGGTAGGGAGGGGTTCGGCAGAAGGTGGAACAGAGGTGGGCCCTGGTGACAATGTGCACCAGATTCTAATGCCATTCCCTCTCCCCTTCCCTTACTCTCTTCAGACGTGCACCAGCATAATAGCTGTTACATATCCAAGAAGACGGTGGTTTGCCTGGCTTTAGAACAGCAGTCTCCAGACTCTGGCCCCGAGACCAGATCTGGCATTTGCTGACTCCCTCCACCAGGTGATCAGTGCTTACCATTCCACTGGGGAACCTGCGTACAGCTGCGACTATGGCCCCCAAGTGTCACTGCTTCCAGATTCCAGGGTGTGTGCACTGAGTTCTGGGCAGGCATGGCTGACCGCAGTGACACTTGGGGGCTGTAGTTGCAGCTGTACACAGGCTACCCGGCAGAACGCTAAGCATCATTTGCTCTGGGGTTGCTTTTGGCTGCTGCAGTTTGGAGACCGCTTCTTTAGGAGGCCCATGGACTGCTCCCCCAGTGGATACAGTGGACACTCAATTGACGCAGCTGCATTGGCAAAGGGGATTTAGTTGGGGTTGGGCTATCGTAAAATGGTGCCTATATCGTGTTGACAGTGATATAGCATTGTGGTGAACAGACATCTGGCTGAAATGATGGTGGCCATTAGCTTCTATATGTGGAGCAGTGCAGGAGATCAGTTCACCTAGTTCACGCCCATCCTTGAAAATAAAGAACCCTCTCCTCTGTAAATCAGAACAAAAGCTGAGGAGGGCTTTGATGCATTCATACGCAGGTTTATTTTAATGGCAACAATTAAACGAAAGCTTCTAGATGTCAACTTGATTATGTGTTTGAAATAAAATGTTTAGAAGGGGAGGACTTCAAGCGTTTGTTGTATTAGATGATTGATTCCTGCCTTCACAATTGCTGAATATTTGAAAGTATTGGCCATTTATATTCATTTCTGTATCTGCAATTGTATCTGTGTATGAGTAGAAATTAAGGGCCATCCCTCCAGGTCTCCCACAAATCTGCAACCTTTGAAAACGAAATGGATTGTACTTGAAAACAAATTGGCAATTTCTATTTTTGAGATGGCAATGCACAGTGAGCCATCAGAAGCACTGAACATGTAAGAATGAATGTTTCCAGTGAAACTGCAATTTTCTGAATTCCAGCGAGACCCCCATGAGCTGCAAGTAATAGGTAATGCCTACCTGTTCAAAATGCATTTGAATGCTCACAGTGTTCTCCTCATCTGCTTCTAAATCTCAGAACAATGTTTTTGGAAGCAGAGTGGTGATTTCTTACACCCACACTGAATCAGGCACATGGATAATGTCAGCATGGAGAGGAGCTGTAGCTCAGTAGCTTTGCAGGCAGACACTTTCTGATTTGGTTCTTGGCATCTCTAGATGGGGTTGTGAAAGACGTCAATTGAAAACTTTGGAGAGCCATTCCCAATCTACCAATATTGAGATAGTTGGATCAATCGATGAGGCAGTTTTGTACTATATATTGTATATAAGTGGTAAGATGATTCCCAAAGCAGACGGATAACTCTGCAGGAATTCATTCATAAATTGGAATCTAACAAGCCCACTGGCTGCATATCGTGTCCTGCCAGTTGCTTTATAACCCACGCAAGGGCACGCAGCTCTCCTGCTGTCCAGTGTGATGGCATGGGCAGCCTAATCTTAACCTAAGTTGCCCTACACTGATTCAGCTGTGCCAGTAGGGCTTCTGCATCCTGTAGGGGAATTTAGCAGGCAGGTATAGCGACAGTTGTCCCCTTGTCTGGGGTATGTAGCTGGCACAAGTCCACATTGAACCATGTAGGCAGATCAGGCCCTCAAAGTGGGATAGGAATAGGATATGATGCACACTGGCACCAGTGATCCCTGCACCTTCCAGGCTCAATCCACCCACCCTTGTCACCACCCTCTCCTGCCCTGATCTGCCCTCTGCATACCTGACCTACCTCACCTGACCCACCTGCTCCAGTGGGACCAATTCTATTCAGTGGTATTGACAGGAAGGCTCTGACCTTCTCCCCAGGGCTGCCTTTCGGGGTACCATTGCATGTATATGTATTGCATGTATATGATACTATTGCATGTATATGATGGCTAGCCTCAGGGGAGTGCACACTCTGATGCATCACATGTGAGGGAGGGATAGGATTGGGTCACTGATGATGCAAACTGGTCCTGCATGACTATGTGCCAGTACATCAGGGGAAGGAATGGGTGTCCACGTTCCTTCCCTGGGCAGTGGGTAAATTCAGAGTATGACCAGTTCAGAGTATTGCCTGAATTGGCTTATTAATTTTTTTAAAAAATTAGGTATTCAGTTCACCACCTCGTTGGCATGGTTGCACTGGCTCTGGGAAGTTGGTTAGGATTGGGCTGTCAGAGACCAGTTTAGATCCATTTCATGCAGAATAATATCAAACCCTCTTGCTTTCAATGCAACTTTAAATGAAATAATCATAATTGTACTTGAGTAAATATGTATTACTTTTTTAGACGGTTTCTTTTGGTGGTTTTGTTCTACTAGCAGAATACATAAACCAGGATGGAAACAGATTAATAAGCTGTTCACTTGATTCAGTTCTTGTTCACTGCAAGAAATGAAAAATAGAAGAGCCCTCCCTGAACCTGTTTTTGGGGGTTGACTCTCTACTGTGGAAGAAATATACAATACGTTTGCTCAGCCAAGAAATTCTGAGGGCATTTTAACAATCTCATCTTGCTGTAGCCATGTGCAGTATGTAGTATAATGTAGTATGCAAAGAAGGAAGATTTTAGAGCTGGATAACAAACTTCACTTGTAATTGGCAATTGATCATGTTCTGCAAAATGGGTCAATTCTCGGGTGGAAATGGCATTACAAAATGGCACTTTTCTTACTAGTGGCATGAAATGGGTTTTAAATAAGGTCTCCCATTTTAATTTAAACTAGTGCCACTAATCCTTTACTTATACTTCTAACACTTTGAGCCTGTTTTGAATTGAAGCCTTGAACGGTTCCAGCACTGGGAGGGAGGTGATCAATTTTTCCTCTCGCTGTTCTGTAAATTAAAGAAAGACCCAGCAAGAGATTGAAATCAATCCTAACACTTTTTGTTAAAATAAATGAGTGGGATTGACTTCTACTTATTTGTTCTGATCCAGAACTGTGTGTGCTGTCCAAACAAGCCTAGAGTGGCCCAGAAAGTGAGTATATTTACTTATTTTATTTAAAGATTTTTACTCTCCTCAAAGCAGCTCACAACAAAGGAATAATAAAGCAACAAAACAAACAAGGATACAAACAGAACTATTTGTTGTTGTTCAGTCGCTAAGTCGTGTCCGACTCTTTGCGACCCCATGGACCACAGCACGCCAGGCCTCCCTGTCCTCCACTAGCTTCCTGAGTTCGCCCAATTTCATGTTCATTGCTTCGGTGACACTATCTAACCATCTCATCCTCTGCAGCTCCCTTCTCCTTTTGCCTTCAATCTTTCCCAGCATGAGGGTCTTTTCTAAAGAGTCCTCTCTTCTCATGAGGTGGCCAAAGTACTTGAGCTTCAGCTTCAGGATTTGTCCTTCCAGGGAGCAATCAGGCTTGACTTCCTGGAGGATTGACTGATTGGATCTTCTTGCAGTCCAAGGGACTCTCAAGAGTCTTCTCCAACACCATAACTCAAAAGCATCTATTCTTCGGCGATCTGCTTTTCGTATGGTCAGCTCTCACAGCCATACATTGCTACTGGGAAAACCATCGCTTTGACTAGGTGAACCTTTGTTGGCAGGGTGATGTCTCGGCTTTTTATTAAGTTGTCTAGGTTCGCCATAGCTTTCCTCCCAAGAAGTAAACGTCTTTTAATTTCATGGCTGCAGTCACCGTCTCCGGTGATCTTGGAGCCCAGGAAAATAAAGTCTGTCACTGCTTCCATTTCTTCCCCTTCTATTTGCCAGGAAGTGATGGGAGTGGTTGCCATGATCTTAGTTTTTTTTTAATGTTGCGCTTCAAGCCAATTTTGGCACTTTCCTCTTTCACCTTCATCAGAAGGTTCTTGAGGTCTTCCTCACTTTCTGCCATTAGAGTGGTATCGTCTGCATATCTGAGGTTGTTGATATTTCTCCCAGCAATCTTGATTCCAGCTTGTGAATCATCCAGCCCTGCCTTCCTCACTATGTATTCTGCATATAAGTTAAATAAGCAGGGTGACAGTATACAGCCTTGTTGTACTCCTTTCCCAATTTGAAACCAGTCAGTTGTTCCATGTCCAGTTCTAACTGTTGCTTCCTGACCCGCATACAGGTTTCTCAGAAGACAGATCAGGTGGTCTGGTACTCCCATCTCTTCAAGAACTTGCCACAGTTTGTTGTGATCCACACAATCAAAGGCTTTAGCATAGTCAATGAAGCAGAGGTAGATGTTTTTCTGGAACTCTCTTGCTTTCTCCATGATCCAGCGAATGTTGGCAATTTGATCTCTAGTTCCTCTGCCTCTTCGGAAACCAGCTTGTACATCTGGTAGTTCTCGATTAACATACTGCTGAAGCCTAGCTTGTAGGATTTTGAGCATCACCTTGCTAGCAGAACTATAACAGAACTATAACAGTTCATAAAAAAAAATTATGTAGGGAAGGGATAGTCGATAGAGGGATGTTCTTTTCCCTCTCTCAAAACACCAGAACCAGGGGGCATCCGCTAAAACTGAGGGTTGGGAGAGTTAAAACAGATAAAAGGAAGTACTTTTTTACCCAATGGGTAGTTAATCTGTGGAACTCTTTGCCACAGGAGGTGGTGATGGCATCTGGTCTTGATACCTTTAAGAGGGGATTGGACAGATTTCTGGAGGAAAGGTCCATCGTGGGCTATAGGCAATGATGGATTGTGCAACCTCCTTACAAAGGTGTTGGGCTACTGGTACCGGGTGCAAGGGAGTGGCAACAGGATGCAAGAATCTTGTAGTCTCATGCCTCCCTGGGGCACCTGGTGGGGCCGCTGTGAGATACAGGAAGCTGGACTAGATGGGCCTTTGGCCTGATCCAGCAGGGCTCTTCTTATGTTCTTATGTTCTTATAAAACCATTATTAAAAGAAATAAGGACATTAAAGGACCTCTAGCAGGGGTTCCAAAGTGTGTACCACGATGCTGGGGAGGGAGCTTGGAGCCATGTAAGTGGCGGGGTGGGGGTGGGGAGGCTGGGAAAAGGCAGCAGCATAATAATAATCCCCAGGATCACATTGCTGACCTGGCCAGAGAGGCTGATTTCAGAATTGCCCCTGGCAGCACTGGCGAGGAGGGTGGGGGGCCCTGGAGAGCCCCCCTGCAGGGCTCACCAAGCCATGGAGTGTGTTTACAATGCAATCGCAACCCACTTCAAAAAGGATTGGACCCTCAGGGCTCAATCCCAGCCAACTTTCCAGCACCGGGGTAAGGGCAGTGCAGCTCTGAGATAAGAGAACAAACACTCCCTTACCTTGAGGAGGCCTCCGTGATCACTACTGCTCCACTGCAGGATGCAGCACAGGCCCCACTGGCACGGCTATGTCAGTCAGTGGTGTCATTCTATAATGAACTAACGGAACGGTGGGCGGGACTTACCGCGTGATTGGCTGCGCAGTTCTGACGCGTCGCCACCGTTCCGAGCCCCGCGCGGGCCCCCCCGGCTTCGGAGGGGGTGCCCGCTTGCCTGGGTGGCGCGCTGGGTGCTGCGGAGAGCCGCGGAGGGGCGCGCCACCCGGAAGAAGCCCTCCGCGGCGGAACAGCAGGCGGCGACGCGTCGCGGGGCCCCTGTCAATCAAGGGGTAAGTCCCACCTGCGTTCCGGCACTTCATTATAGAATGACACCACTGATCTCAGTGCTGGAAAGTGGGTTAGGGTTGCACCGTCAGTCTATGTAACAAGAAATCATGATGTGATGTGATGTTCCATATGAATCACTCTCCAAAAGGGGCAAGAAATAGTGAGGCTGGGAAATATTTTAAGGCCTATTAACCAACTTCCAAGGTTTGTAATGATGATTCAAGCATTATGATCCTTGGATTTCTTTTTAGTCTTGATTTTTAATCTGAAGGAGAATTCCTGCTTACCTAGTTTTCAAGCTCCCTTCCTTCAGCCATCCACCTGTTTCCTCCACCTCCTCTTCCCTTTAAACACGTCGCAGGCGAAGGCAGCAACAGTGGTTCTCACCACAAGATGAGGGAAGAAGGGATATCTTTCCCTTCTTCCTTTCTCTGGTGTCCTGGCAGCCTGCGAGGGCAGAAAGCTCCACTGACACTTGAGAAATGTAGTTTTCCCAAGGGCTATATAATAAAAAATAATGAATTACTACTGAAGGACCCAATCTCATCCCACTTACCAGCACTGATGCAACTGTGCCAATGGGGCCTGTGCTGCATCCTGCTATGGAGGCGCAGCCACGAAGGCAGTGGTGGGATTCAGGGGGTTCGCCCAGGTTCTATAGAACCGGTTGTTAAGTGGCCGGGCCCCGCCCACTCGCTTACCTCGACTGGCTTCGGGGATTTTTTGGCTCCGGCTATGACATCATAGAACCGGTTGTTAAATTTATTTGAATCCCACCACTGCACGAAAGTGTCCTCAAAGTTAGGGAATGCATTGCATCAGTGCTAAAATGCTGGATAGGATTGGGCTGTCAGTAATAGCAAGAACTGCTTCTAGTCCATCTGACTGTAAAGTATCAGGTACATGGTTTGGCCAAGGTATTGATAAGTACGGTGCTGCTCAGGTTTTGTAGTCTTAAACAGAAACAGATGCTCCCCAATTATAGCATTTTCCCTGAAAGGTCTGGGAACATCACATGATAAACAGTGCTAGATTTAGTCAGGTGTGGAGCTGTTCTGATGGGATATACATATAGTATTTTTTAAAAATAAACAAACTATAGTATTTCATAGTACTCATTTATTTTCGCACACTATAGTGTTAGGAGCTGGGCTGGTAAGCATGGATTCAAAGACCTGTTTATCCATCAATTAACTGTGTGGCCTTGGAACAGTCTCAGTCAACATCTGCTTCCAATCTGTAAAAAAAGAAACCCAAGAATAACGGCAGAGCCTAGTTTTGAAACTTTTAAACAAGTATTTTGCACTTGTGCATGATTAATAATGCAAGGTTGCCTTTGAAACGTGTCCGCTGGTGTGCTCCGTTTACATCTTTGGATCCTGATTGTCCTTGATCGATCACAGTGGCAAGTGGTGAGAGCTAAAACACTTGCGAAGGAAACCCTGGATTTTCAAGCCCAGCGGATTCGTCTTTGCACTGTTCCTGCCCAAGCCATACTGCAGTGGTAATTTGATCGTGAAAGCAGGAAAGACAAGCGGGAGTGTAGAAACGATTCCAACTGTTCCATTATCGGTTCTGGCAACACTGCATTCTTTTCACTGCATCAAAGTTCTTGGCATTAACCTCTTGTCATATTTCATTTCAGCGTCTCATAGTGGAAGCAGTGTACGTGGTTAACATAAGAACATAAACTGGATCAGGCCAAAGGCCCATCTAGGCCAGCTTCCTGTATCTCACAGTGGCCCACCAGGTGCCCCAGGGAGCGCACGAGACAACAAGTTGCCTGCATCCTGTTGCCACTCCCTCGCACCTGGCTTTCTGAGGTAGCCTACTATTAATGTAAGGAGGTTGCCCAACCCATCATGGCCTATAGCCCAGATGGACTTTTCCTCCAGAAATCCATCCAGTCCCCTTTTAAAGGCATCTAGGCTAGATGCCATCACCACCTCCTGTGGCAAAGAGTTCCATTGCTTAATTACCCGCTGGGTAAAAAAGTATTTCATTTTATCTGTTTTAACTCTCCCAACACTCAATTTCAGTGGATGTCCCCTGGTTCTGGTATTGTGAGAGAGGGAAAAGAATATCCCTGTATGTATTCCTCCCATGTACAATTTTGTATGTCTCAATCATGTCCCCCCTCAGGCACCTTTTTTTCCAGACTCAAGAGCCCCAAACGCTGCAGTCTTTCTTCATAAGGGAGGTGCCCCAGCCCCGTAATCATTTTTGTCACTCTCTTCCGCACCTGTGGTTGGGTTGGGTGTATGTGTGAGACACACACACACATATCCTGCTGAGCTTGAGTTGGGACTGAATGGTAGGATTTATCATCTCCACTCTGGTTGTCACTGACTTAGCAGCTAGATGGAGAAAGTGTCTCAGTTCTCTCCTCTTTCATGGAAGACGCCAGTCTTAGCAATATGGCATTCCTCCTTATTTGGCTCCTTTTTATGATGGCAGTGGTCCAAGACCACATTGATTTTCCATAGTGAGTGGTCTTTTGTCTTCTGTAAGCATTATTTCTCAAATGAAATGCAAACCTGGACTGCTTTTCTTTGTGCTGTTATAGCAGTGCCATTTCAATCAGCCTCCTGTGTGCATGACACTTTTGTCAGAATTGCTTTATTAAGAGATCAAAAATGCGATTGAGGGCACAATCCTAATATAACTACAATCCAGGATTGTGCCCTAAAAAGAAAAGAAAACATCTCCCTATTCAGCTAACACAAGGTCTTTCAAATAGTCAACGTTCAAGGAATTCTTCCTACACATCTTGTCTGCCGAGGACCTCCAGACATTGCAGGAGATTATTAGGAGTGTCCTAAGATGTGTGCTCAGTACTGTGCAAAGGGGGAACATGCCCTCTTTGAACACAATCCCCTGCATCTTTACACTGCAGCCAGAGATCCAAATCATGTGTCTTTCAGAGAAGCATATCTGCCATGACTTGCTAGCAAGTGCTGTGAAGCTTCCAGGAAAACACTGGGGTTCTGCAAGGCACCGTGGTTTTCAGTCTGTGTTAACACAATGCCACATGTGACAAAAGAGAGGAACTTGATACCAGAATATGCTGCAAAATGTCAGATGCAGAGATGCTTAACTCATCTCAAGCCAATAAAATGGTCACGAGGCACAGCAGGCCATCTGAATTAGGCTGTTGGCACAGGAAGGAAGGCAGAAGATTTAGTTGAGAGGGTTAATGCCTCCGTTTGCCTGATATGAAGATAAGAGCTGAAGATCCGAAGGTCGCCAGCTCGGGACTGCTGGAAGTCTCTGTGAGTGGCAGACCTTGCAAACTGCAGCTGATTAAAAAGCTGAGTTGCAGCTGCCTCGTGGGAGGAGGAGGGTGCTGGTCAGCTGCATCTCTGGGGGAGCAGGGGGGAGCCGCTTATCAGCCAGCGGAAGACAGACGGGCGGCTAAAGAAAGAAGGCTAAATCCAGAAAGATCCATCTGTATAAGTGTTGTTCTTGAAAGATAGAATGTTTCTGTATAATTGTAAAAACCTTCGGGTTTGTGAATAAAGTCTGCCCATGTAAACCGCCTTGAGTTACAGTCATTAGAGTAATCTAGTAATCTTAAGAAAGGCGGTATATAAATACGAGCAAAGCCCAGTTGAAGCCCACATGCTACGCCCAAGTCAATCTTTTTCACCCCAACTGCCACCCTTCTACAGCTTCCCTATACCGCTTCTGAATTTTTCCTACTCCCGATATCATCCCCCCTGTGACACCTCTTCAAGCTTACCTCCTTGCCACCAACACCCTCCTGTTTCCTGCAATTTCAAAAGTTAGAGAGAAAGGTGAGGACAAGTCAGGGCCAGAGTGTCTCCCAACTTCCTGTTTTCCCTCTCCCACCTTCTCTGACTTAAAGGCAGGAAGTTGGGAGAAGGCAACATGGTGGTGGTGGTGGTGGTGGTGGTGATAAGTGGTGGATTAACTCTTGCATTTCACCTGCTTCCAGCTTCTCTGCACCCCCAGGCTTAGATTTGGACATGGCAGCCTGTGGTGCTGAAAATGTTCTTCGGTTGCTATGTTAGAAGGACCTCAAATCTGAGATTCAGGAGCTCATGGTGTCATTTAGCTGCATACTGTTGAATGACCTAAAAATCTGGTGGCAGTGATAGGGAAAAAAGGGAGAACACATTAAGGGAAGAATCCTTGGAGAGGAATTTATCCGAAGGAAAAACTGCAGTACTTTTTCCTTCAGGATGCGTGAAATACTGTTTTAAAGAAGCGTTTTGAAATAGTATCTGTTGTAGCCAATTAGACTGCTGCAGAATTCCTGCTGCCCCACCACTCAGGGCCAAAGGAGGAAGTCGAGTGGCTCTCAACTTTGTGTGGAAGTGTTGGGGCAATGGAGGGGGCCCTCTGAGACCAAGGTTTGACCTGAAAACCTGACATTTGGCAGCCTGGGTAGGGAGCCTGAAGTGGCTCTCTTGCAAAACTGGAGATCTGGCAGCTCTGCCCAAGTTCTAGCATGGAAAAGGAAGGCTGTGTGTTCTGGCACGTTCAAATGAAGCCCTAGTCATGTGATTCTTTGGTCCCAAAACCGGCTAGAAAGGGAGCCAGACAGGACCTGTTGCCTTCACTCTCTCTCTCTCTCTCTCTCTCTCTCTCTCTCTCTCTCAGAATAGGTGTGGCTCTGATGACTGTACTGGTTCATTTGGTCCAATAGCAGCATCCTTGTTTGCTTCCTTTAAGCATCCTTCACACAGGCTGGCAGACGTATCTCAGTAGGCAAATAAATTCCCTTGTCTGCAGGTCACCACCGTTTTCCTCCCTTCCATATTTGGTCCAAGAACCAGATAATGACTCACCTCCTCTGTCTCCTCCTCCACCTCTCCATTTGCCATACCTTCTAGAACCTGGCGTCTTTGCACTAAGCTCTGGAAGATGAGGTGATTAATTATGTTTGTCTTGCTGCCTGCACTTAACTGAAAACACGGGTTCAGGTTTCAGCTCAAGAGTGGGCAGATTATGCTTCAATAAAATATCACAGCTCATGTGTGTAGGTGGGATTTGTGTGTGTCATCAAGCGCAGCACATTGAAATCTTTCGTTTCCATGCTCGCAAATCATGCCTTCACAACAGTTGCATTGCACTTCAGCCTGTGCTGATTAAACCTTTCCCTCCATCATAGGATGTCGAATGTTTGCATTGTGTCACAATCAAGACAGCCTTCCTGTGAGGGGAGAATCCCGTCAAGGACTCCTTGTCCTGGGGAAAGAAAAACTGTAACTGATTTCATGCATTCCTATATGTGTGTTTCCTTTATTCCACAAGCCTCCTGCTTATTCTTTTGTTTCTCTACAGTGCCCTCAATTGTTTGTAGCATTCTGTTCTCTTAAAAAGTTGCCCAATTGTTAGGAGCCCATACACCTAACATCTGATTGTGGAACAAAATATGAATGCTGTATATTATGTGTATAAGGCGCAGTGTGGGGAAAGGAAACAAAGCATAATTTGATCAAAAAAGCAAGTAATACTGTGATGACCTAGCCATCACTCTTCCCCTCCCACACACACATGCGGGCAGACATTGTTTTCCTGTCTTATTTATCCTGTACAGATTACTTATTTTGTTTATTTAAGAGCGCAATGCTAACCTGGAGTTAGGCCGGCACAGTTAGGCCAGCAAAGTTTGACCCTCACAAGGGCCACCATAAAGCGTGTTTGGACCACTCTCAGAGTCAGGGAGGATGGCGCACGTCTGTGTGCTGGCCTCTCTGACTCCAAGCGTCGTCCAAACATACTTTACCGTGTTCCTTGTGCTGGCCTAACTGTGCCAGCCTAACTCCAGGTTACGATGGCGCTCTAAATAAATACATGTTGATTGACCCAAATGCTGCTCTTGCATGTGCATAGTGCAGATGATAGATGCGAGGGCAATTCTAACTTCGTGCTGGAACGGCAAGGCCAGTGAGCCTGCACCATATCCAGTGCAAGTTGGAGCAGGCCGGAGCCTCCCTGGGGCAAGGGCACGTTTGCTCTGTTTAGCTGTTAGTTTGCTGTTGAGCAAGTGCAGAGTTGAGGACATCATGTAGCCGGAATTGGGGGTACACAGTCTGGGGACGGGAGCTTGGATTTGGCCTAGCGGCCGCATCCCAACTCCACCATCCTCCCCAGGCCAGCACGCCTCCCGGCACACCCAGAAATGCCCTCTATCTTGTCCTCCCCTCACCCAGAGCTGCCCTTGCACTCAGCTGGGGCAGGAGTGGCACAGTATGGCCTTTGGCTGGCACCCTTTAGCCAATGCTGCTGCTACCGTTGGCCCAATGGCTGCAACGCTGATGCAAGCGCTGCTGCTGTTAGTCCAACGCAAGCAGTTAGCGTCGGCCCAAGGGCGCACGCTGGATTGTGCCCTGAAATATGTGCAAGCCAAAGTTTACAAGCCATCCCCTGATAAAACCAGTGAGCTACTACCTTTTATTGAATCTCATATTTAAATGCTGGAAGCAAACTTTTGCATAAATCAGGACTTCTTCAATCCAATGAAAATAGTAACTACTGTATATTTCTAGGGTTTTATTACTTTCAGAGTAAAACATTGATAACGTCAAGCTGATTATTCAAATACTGATGATTGCCTGCCTGGCATCTGGACAGTGAGGAACAGGCCCCATCCCCACAGTCTTGTGCACTCCCTGCTTTATGGAGAACACAAGAGACCCAGGCAACTGTCGGTACAAGCCTACTATCCCCTTTTTGGTAAAGATGGCAAAAATGACTGCATGGACTATCTTCACTGCAAATTGTTGTGTGTGTGTGTGTGTGTGTGCGTGCGTGCGTGCGTGCGTACACATGCATGCACACATGTGCTTAAATATGGTGAGCGCCAGCATCAGGAGGTGGTCCTAACTGGCACATGCCAGGAGCCTGCACCCTCCCAGGGATCCTGCCTGTCTCCCTTATTGGCTGCCTGTGGGGCTTCTGGAAACAGCCCCTATTGATTCCTTGGGAGGAGAAGGGAGGAAGAAAGAATTATCTTGAGCACAACTTCCTCCCTCCCTAGCAAGCAATGACTCCTAGATAAAGATACTGCGAACGTGGAGCACTGCAAGGTGGGAAGACAGGGGGGAGAGCCTCACCCACCCATGGGGAACCTGCTACTGAGGCAGGTAAGCTGGAAGAGAGCAGAGCTGGCCAGGGAGGGTTGAGTGGGGAGAGTTGAAAACAAGGAAGGGCAAGCTGTGAGGGGAAAGAGGCTGATAGGGGAGTGGACGGAGCACATACGAGGAAGGGTGCCCAGAACCCGATTGGACCCAGGTTCCAGTAGACCCTGGCCCCGACCCTTTGTTCAGTGAGTGTGGCCTTTTCAATAGTTTTATTAGCAATGTGTGTTTTCCCTTGAAGTTAATCAAAGTTGCCATTACGTCATGTTTCATAGCAGGCTGCTGTGGTCAGGCTCCACAGTGATGTTTGCTGGCATTTGCTGCGACTTTCCAGAATCTGATTGCTGTTGGAGAGACTGGCCGGCCGTCTTTCTCCTTGGCAGCATGGAGGTGCAGTAGTATTTATGAATGGTTCCGTTGGTCTGCAGTTTTCATCAGGCTGTTCCTTTGGTCCACTTAACAGTAGCTGGAGCCATTCCCATTGGAGTCCAAGAGGAAAGCTAGTGGAGTCTCCATCCAGAGTCCAACACTATAATTACTTGGTTTTATATGTATGTTTAAAAACTAGCTCAGTGTTGTAGTCAGAGTTCAAACTGTGGATCATCCTGAATCCAAATGTTCAAACATGCAGTTTTTCTGCACCTGACATGATGCACACCAGGAAGGGTTCCATTATTGCCGTTTCTGTGGGTTTTGATGGGCAAAGCAGGGGCAATAGGAGCGATATACCATGGGCTACTTCTAGAGCATCTGTCTGCCACTTGTGGTCCAGTCCTTAGAGTTGTGTAAGGACACTAATCAATACATCTTGGAATTGTGTAACTAGGAAACACAAGCATGAGCAAAATGCATGTGCATCCATGTGCAATGTGTCGCTCAATGCCAGAGCACCTGGTGTGCATGCAGAAGGTTCCAGGTTCAGTCCTGCTCCTGCTAGGTATCTCCTACTAGGACTGAGAACAGAGAAGCAGCTCTCCAGGATTTGTAGAGTGGGGTCTTCAGCACAGAGTGTACTGAGTTAGATGGCCAAATGTCTGACGGGCAGTCCAATCCTAACCAAGTTAGGAGGCAGCAGCAGCTTAGCGTGGGGCAAGGGAATGAACATTCCCTTGCCCGGCAGTAAGCCACAGGCAGCCCGATAGAGCTTCTCAGATCTGAACCTGCTATTTACCGGGCACAAGTCTGAGCAGGTGCCAGGTGAAGATATTTTTATTTGTTTCTATTTTTAACATCTGGCAATTTTCATTTGTTTCATGGCTTGTTTTCTTGTTGGCTGCTTTGAAAGTCTTCTTTAAGCAATCGAAGGATCAATTTTTTTTCTTTTTTAGAAAATAAAATGTTCTTTTCATAGTTGCATAGATGGGGGAAGCGTGGCATGTGTGACTTCCATCTTTCCTACATGGTATCTGTGGGAAGGTATAGAATCCCAGGTTCTTTGTCACTCTGCTTATGAAGTGAGTGGTTTGCTATAAATGACCTAGTCAACTGATTCTGATGGCAGAGTTCACAATCTGCAGGTCTCCCTCTCGCTGAAATGAATGGTACATGCAGGAGGTGCCTGTTCAATCCCTGGCATCACCAGGCAAGGCTGGCAGAGACCCCTGGAGAACTGCTGTTGACAGTACTGAGCCAGATGAACAAGTGGTCTGATACAGTACGAGGTGGTTTGGTTTCATACTGTACATTCATGGGACTTAAAAGCTGGCTCTTTCCCATATTTATATTTGCAAACTCTCCAAAGCATTCTGTCTCTTGCTCAGAAACAAAAATACGCCCCTTCTTATTTTATTTGATGGCAAGCAAACATTGCACAACCTGAGGGGATGATTCAAACACAACCCAGAAGTGTAAAGAGAATGCAGAGATGTAACACCGCCAGCTAAAAATATAGAATGCTCTCGTGCATAAGAGATCAGGAACTGTCAAGTTTGCCTATGATGCTAGGGTACAATCCTGCCAAAGACAACCCTTTAAAATTAGGATTCACTGTGATGGAAAAGATGCTTCCATCTCATCTTAAGCAGATGCTTAATTTCCCCCTTGAAATTGTTGGGCTTGAAGAAGTGTGTAACAAAGTTATGACAAAGAGGGAAACATTCTCATGTTTCTCCAGGAGAGGCATTTTGTATCTAACTACTAGTTTCAGATAACCACATTACCAATCTTTCATTTAGCAGCAATAACTTTTAGAGTACAGGTATGCCCTGGTATCCACTGATTCAGTATCCATGACTTCAGTTATCCATGGAAACTGCGATGCCTATTAAAAAGATAGGGCAATATTAAACAAATCTCGTTTTTATCTTGTTGCAGCAAAACCACTGATGTTCCCCTATCTTTAAAAAGCTATCTCCAATATCCACGGTTTCAGGTATCCATGGGGGGGGGGGCAGGGTCTGGAATGGAACCCCAGCAGATACTGGGCCATGCCCATAATTTTTAATATACCAAGTACAGGTACTTCATGGTTTTCAACTTGTCCGTTTTCACAGCATTCTCGCAAGGAAGATCACTATTAAAAAGAATGAAGGCTGCAATCCTGTACAAACTGATTAATGAGTGAGCTCTATCAGATACTGTGGCATTTAGGTCTGAGTAAACATGCATAGGATTGCTCTGTAAGTCTCAGGCTGTTCCAAGGTTGGGCCACAGGCAGCCGAATCCTAATATAACTAAACCTGCACCAGAATAGGGAGGCCAGTGCAGGCTTGGGGCTGCATCAGGCACAACTCAGAGTAAAGGAAATCAATTCTTCTTACCCCTTGTCACGCCTCCACAGTCCCAATAGGGCTACTTGGAGCTGCACCAGCAAAATTGCTGACGCAACTCCAACAGCCTGTGTAAGGCCGACTGGGCCAGGGCTGGGAGCTGGGATCTGGCCTATGTTCAGGCCCAGGCAGGTCTGCCCACAGGCCTATCTTTTCCCCTGCTCCAGTCTGCCTTCCCAACACCCCCCACCAACCCCCTGCCCCGGCTGAACTTGGCCGGGGCAAACTTACTGGGTCTGGGCATCACTGCTGCTCCTATGAGAGCTGCTCCTATGTCACTGCTGCTCCTACTGTAAGCCTGGATCTGGCCCAGCGGAGCCAGTGCATATCCTCCAAAGGAAGTGCAAACATGCTTTACGAAGCGTTTGCGACACTCCTGGGCTGGCACAAGAGACTTGTACCGGCCCAAGCCCAGCTCTGAATTGCACTCTGAGGCTATCCAGGCAGACTAGTCTAGGACTGCTCAATAACCTCACAATTCCAGATGTACCAGAGAAATTTCTGAGTCAAAGCTGAAATGAATGCTGGGTGTGAATGTCTACCCCAAAACATAGCCCCCACTATGGCACCACTGGCAGCGTATACTGGCAGCGGTTGAAGATCACTCCTTGAAGGGAACCTGCCCTTTTGGTCTGCTAGCCTGTGAGCAACATTTCCCACCAGAGTTGCCCACTTATGTTCCCAACACGTCCACAAGCCCAATGGTTGCCCTGTGTGGCCCGGAGACAAGGATGCCACACGCTTGGATTTGCCCTGGGTTATTTCTACAACTGCCACCACTGAACAAACATTCATACCTTTAAAATCAGTACTTGATTTGGAAGGTGAAGTGCAAAGTGATTTCTTTGTTCCAAAAGATGAAAAGTTTAGAGTAGCTTTTGTCATTCAGATGCCAGACAAGGCCATGTGCAAGTCCTTTACTACTACTACTACTACTACTACTACTACTACTACTACTACTACTACTACTACTACTTCTTCTTCTTCTTCTTCTTCTTCTTCTTCTTCTTCTTCTTCTTCTTCTTCTT
>JAJKFI010000008.1:20824252-20876450 GCA_029204185.1 Lerista edwardsae
TTCTTCTTCTTCTTCTTCTTCTTCTTCTTCTTCTTCTTCTTCTTCTTGGGTCTTCTGATTAATGCTTCCTCCACATTAGGAACACCTGCTTTTTCCTTACAAGGAAATGCATTCATCTGTAGCTGCTACATCTTACCGGAACGGATATGTGTGTGTTCCCACTCTAGGAACTGTATAGGAGGTGTGAAGTAAGGGAACATGAGTTGCTCATAATTTCTTGTCTCCTGCTGTGTGTAACATCTGAACTCCATCTGCCTCTTAGTTTTGTTCTCTTATCTGTGGGAGAAAGAAAGCTTTTGAGCAGTCTAGCACGTTTACTGAAGATTTAGCGGGTTCTTGTGTCAGGGGAGGGGCGTTTAATTAAAACAGTTTTTTCCCCCAGATAAATACTGTGCACCCTAGTCCTGAGCTGCCTGTGTCCTGTAGGAGCAGCAGTAGCAAAATGGCTACCACTGCATCTTGCATGAGCCCTCCTCGGGGGAAGGACTCTCCTCAGACTCTCCTCAGGGGAAAGATACATTTGTCCCCTTCCTCTGGGGAAAGCTCCGGCCCCTGCAAAGGGGCTACTCAAGACTCTACCAGCTATTTTGCCAACAGAGACTGAAACAGCCCTGTGTTGGGCTTGGATGCCTGACAGAGGGGTTCAGGATGCTGCGGCGGGTACCGCCCAATCCCATCCTCCCCCCGAAGCCGCTCCTCCCTTCTCCTGTCCAGTTCCACCTTCCACCTGACTTCCCAATGCCCTCCTAACCTGAAAACCTCTCCACTGGCCCACAGTATCACTTACCATGTTCAGCCGAGTCATGGCCGCTCCTGAGCAGTGAGGAGGCCTTGTGCCGTGGGTGCAGGCCCAGCACCAGTGGTAGAACCCATGGCGGTGCCGCAGACACGCTTTATGGTACGTTTGCAACACCAGAGCCTGTGGTCCTTCATTGTGCTGGCTTCAGGACTGAGTCTTAAAACGTAATCCAAAAGCCTTTAGATGGCTATTTCTCCTATAAAAAAGAGTGGCTTTGCATTCCGCTTCAAAGAAAAAGCTTCTCACTTTTGCCTGTGCTCTAATAACTGCACCACTCGATGAGAGAAACTGCGTTGAGAGCCTTGTTGTTGTACTGCTTTTCAGCAAGCCCTGCTTTTCTTAAGTAGTTCACAAAGTTGTTTACGGAATATTTATTTATTTGTCTACATCATGAAATACATCGTGAAATCTAGGTAAATGTTGAACAAAACCTTTGATTTATAACCCAGCCCTGGATGCACACTTAGAAGTGACTTTAGATGGGATTTTTAACTGCAGTAGTATTTAACCTGTATAGAAGGTTGCAACTGTGGGTGAGGCTTATGGAAGGCAGCCTCTACAAAAGTGCCTCCATGGCCTGGCCAAGATAACATGGAGATGCCGATTGTGGAAACTTGTTTGTTTGTTTAAAGAATTTATACCCCGCCTTTCTCTCACACTTAGGGGCACTCAAGGTGGCTTACACGATAAAAATATAACACAGAGTATAAAATTAAAACAATACTAAATCATTTAAGAGCACAATCCCAACTTGCGCAGGAACAGGCAGGCTGGCAGGCCTGTGCCACTTCCTAACACAAGTTAGGACTGTGCTGGAGCTCACCATGGGGAAGGGGCAGTGGCGTTATTCACCCGGTACGCTGGGCAGGACACAACGGGCGGACTGCCGCTCAAAGGTAAGTCCCGCCCAGCGTACTGGGTGAATAACGCCACTGGGAAGGGGAATGTTTCCCAGGGTAAGCCCCAGCTGGGGCTGGGATCTAACTCAATGGAACTATAGTTCCCAAAACTGTTGGTTTTACTCACCATCAGATTTATACAAACTAAATTGATTGAATTGCATATCTATATCTACTCAGATTTTTTTTTAATGGGTGACAGTCCTAACTACTACATTTTTAAACAAACTACAGTCTGATCCTCTCTTTTTTGCTCTTCAGTATGCCTTGTAGCTAGCGTCGTCATCCGCAAATGAACTCCCGGAACGCTGGGAGGGACGTGGGAGGGACTTCCGCGTGATTGGCAGCCCGCCCGTTTCGTTCCACGGCTGCCCTGGCCTCGAGGGGGGGCTGCCCCCTGTTGGCGCGGCCCCCACTGCTTGCCCAGGCACCCGGCACGCCCCCATCTGTCTCCCTCTGCGAGCAGGCACCCCTCGAGGCCAGGGCAGCCACGGAACAAACGGGCGGGCAGCCAATCACGGCGAAGCCCCACGTAAGTCCCTCCCAGTGTTCCGGGAGTTCATTTGCAGATGACAACGCTGCTTGTAGTGCATTTGTCCCCCCCTCCCATGTTAAATGTGTTTATTTGCCTGTAATCCTAAACTTCAGGGATGGTGTTGGAACAATTATATGTTTTAATTGTGGTGCAAATATCTCTGAAATACAGCTTCTAATAACTCGGGATTTTTTTTGAAAGGGTTTTTTAAGAACCATTTTATTAGGACAATTTAACCCTTAAAGGTTAACAACTCTTGGGCCTCTCATAGATCAGCCTTTTAAAGACTTTTGGCTGATTCATTATCGTTTTCCATTTCACTGTGGCAGAACATCCATTGTTTGCAAAATCTGGAAGGAATTAGTACATTATGATTGCTTGCAGACCTTCTGCTAATGAAGAAAAATAAAGCTTGCTGCAATATACGCATGCAATATTGCAATAAAACACAGGTGGTTTCCATTTTCCCTTATTTCCTCCCTCCCCCTGCTATGGGAGCCAATGGCAGAACTCAGACTAATTTCAGTGAGAACAAGACTTTGACCTCCAATTTCTTAGTGTTACATTTTAATAGTTCAGGTCTGTTTGCAGCAAGAATCATTTAGATTGCTGGATAGTTGGCTTCTGTTTCCTGTTTATATATGGAAAAGCATTAACTGTAATGCAATGTGCTTAATTATTACTATTTTTGTATCAGTAGGGCAAATCATGAAATTAGAACTTCATCAGCCAGCATGAACTTGGCGCATATAAAGCTGACTTATACCAAGTCAAAGCACAGATCTAGCCCAGTACAGTAATCAATCAATCAATCAATCAATCGTACTTATATACCGCTTTTCAACAAAAGTTCACAAAGCTGTTTACAGGCAAAAAATTATAATAAAGTTAAATGGCTCCCCGTCCCAAAAGGGCTCACAATCTAAAAAAATGCAGAACACCACCAGCAACAGCCACCAGAAAAGACACTGTGTTGGGATGAAGAGGGACAATTATTCTCCCCCTGCTGAATATAAGAGGAATACCACATGAAAAAGTGCCTCTTGCCCAGTTAGCAAGGGTTAGTAATACCTCTGACAGTAGTACCAACTCCATGGGTGCTGGTATGCTGTCAGCATCCACAATACATTTTGGGGAGTGCTCCACACAGGGGAGTGCACCCCCACACAGCGTGGCACCCCCATGTTCGACGCTGGGCCGGGAGTGCACCTGTTCATCGGAGCAGTCAGGTGTGCTCCTCAAGTGCCCGCCCGACCCAGCAGCGAGCATGTGCAATGGTCGCACTGCGATTGAGCCAATGAGTTCCTTCCTGAGGCAACACTGGTGCCTCGGGAAGGAGCTCATTGGCTCGATCACAACGTGACTACTGCACATGCTCGCACTGCCCTCGGCTCGGCCTGACCACTCTGATGAACAGGCACGCTCCTGGCCCAGCACCGAACATGGGGGTGCCACGATGCAAGGCAGCATTTTCCTAGCCCAGACCACTGCGATCGAGGCTGGCTCACTCACCCGCCCTGGCCTGGGAAGGGGTTGCCCTGCATCGCAGTGCCCCCATGTTCGGTGCTGGGCCGGGAGCGTGCCTGTTCGTCAGAGCGGTCAGGCTGAACTGAGGGCAGAGCAAGCATGCACTGAAGGAGCTCATTGGCTGGATCGCAACTTGACCACTGCACATGCTTGCACTGCCCTTGGCTCAGCCTTTTCGCCGCTGGGCCAGGCGGACCCTTGCGGAGCACGCCTGACTGCTCTGACGAACAGGCGTGCTCCTGGCCCAGCATCGAACATGGGGGTGCCACGATGCAAAGCAGCCTCTTCTGAGCCGCTATGACAGTGGGTGTGGCTACGTCCGGGACGTGGCTACGTCAGGGGGCGTGGTTCTGTCAGGGGGCGTGGCTACTCAGCACCCCCAGTGTTCCAAGCAAGTTGGCGCCCCTGACCTCTGATAACACCACTTCTTTCAGAGTTGCTTCTTTGTCCTGGGTTGATTGACAGAGACTGTGGCAAATGAAGGCAGTGTATCCTCACCAATCAGCCCCACTTTCCTGCCTTCTCATCAACGGCATCCCTTCTAGCACTGTTTCAGACAGCACTTGGCTTTTGAGGAATGGATCCCCCCTGCTCCGCTGTTGAAGATATTACTATGTTTTTGCCAGGAGTGGGGCTCCGGAGTTTCAGACAGGGATTTTTTCCGGACCCTGCTACCTCAGAAACTGAATCTAGGACCTTGAATACGCAGAGCATCTTCTCTTCCCACTGGGTGGTGACCTCTTTCCACTAATTTCTTGGCAATGCAACAATAATATCTGTGTATTGGCTCAGCGTTGTGTTAATAGAAAATTATATGAGCGTTTGAATCACACAGAATGCAAGCAGTGAAAGATTTTTGTGAACACGCACTAAAATTATCAGTTAACTCAGAACGCATCTGTAATGGTGAAATTTGATTCTATTTTTGGTAGCACAATAAAAGTTGTACAGTAAAATGGTTTCACTGTTGCCCTTGTGTTGATGTTCAGAATGCCCTGGCTTGAACCTGGAGCTCACAGCCTGAGGCTGGAGCCTAGTTAACCACCTACTGTATATTAGAGATGGGCAAACTCTCCCAGTCTCATCTTGGATGAGAACTGAACAAAAAAAAAATGCCTTTTTTTCCAAGCCAGTTTGCATCCTAGAAATATGTTGAACCTCAGTAGTAGATGGTGCAGTAAATATTGCAGGTGCTGAAATGTGCTGCATAAGTCGCCCCTTACCATGGAGCAATTCAGTGCAGAGAGAGCAATGTGCAGGCGCTCATCAAACCAATTGGCAAGTGCCTGCATGTTGCTGTCACTGCCCCGAATGTCTCTGGTGGTGAGGGGATGGGTCTGCTTATAAGGCACATTGCGATGCTTGCTTGATTTACCACTCTTCCCTCCCTGGCTACACCTTTGGTCCCTGCAAGCCCTTTACTTGCTGACAATTGCAGCATGTGAAGGGAAGAGCACAGTGCCTCCTCCATCCCATGCATCTTCATTGGCCTGATGTACTGGGTAGTGGCATGCCAGGGTTACAAAGCCTGGTGGACCATCAGTGGTTTTTCTCCTGCAGCAGCTGCAGGAACCCAAAGAAGAATTTCCTCTTGCACAGCCCACTGAGTATGGTGCAGCACACGAGTCACATCCAGGTGACAAACCTCCCTCCTCATCCTGTGCTTTGGCTTTGCCACTTTGGCTCTCTTTAGTGCTGCTTGAAGGCAAAGCAGAGGGAAGAAATGGAGTTGGTGGCAGTAGCATACCGTCAGGGGGTGGCGTGGTAAGTACTGCAGATGCTGCAATGCACTGTGTAAGTTCCCCTCCCACTTGCTGTCAGAGCCATTCCAGGCAGCGAAGGCAACATTATGGAATGGTTCCAGCAGCAAGTGGGAGGGGCCGCTCAAATGGAGTGTTGTGGCACCTGCAATACTTAACATGCCACCCACTCCCCCTGTAGTGACACTGCTGGCTTTTCAGGACAGCTGGTGAGGATGAAGGAGGGAAGCTGGCATTTTGGATTTTGATTGACCTAGAGATGAATTTGCAATCTTTTGGAAGTTACCCTTTCATATGAGATGGACCTCTACAAGTCCCCAAAATTGTCCTCTGAAGATAAATTTGCTGGTGCCATGCTGTGGGCTGTGTCAGATCATAGGATTTCACAGGCCAGGCAGAGCATCAGGCACTGCATCAGAATCATGAAGCGAGCTTGAATTGCTGTGATGAATATATAAGTTTTTAAGGTGCCACAAGGCTGTAGATGGGTATTTATGGCGACCTCTCTGACTCCTACCAAGTGTAGATATTGAAGAAATCTTACGCAGTCTGCAATTACACTCCAGTGGGAGACGTTGGGATGTAACAGGTACATCCAGAGCTTAAGCGCAGCATGTCAAAATTGTCTGCGTCAGCCAGGCATGCTCCCCACTGATCATCTTCTCGAGAAATCCTCCCGCACAACAGCTTCCTCCTCCAAAGCCATCTTGCAACCTCTTCACGCCAGACACGTTTCGTGTTTACCAGATAACCTTTTTGGCCAGCCTCCACTTTATCAGAGAATGGAGGAAATACATGTTTCCCCGCAAATACTGTTTAGCTGACTTAACTGTGTATGCAGTAAGAAACGAAACACAAAAACCTGGATTTCTCCCTCAAGCTCAGTAAAATAGGGTGCAACCAAATACTTACTACCTGCTAAAGGCAGCCACATAAGCAGGGTTAACACCTTTGTTAGCCCACTAAAAATTATGTAGTAACCAATGGTCACCCTTCCTAATGGCACTACCTGATTCACCAATTTAAAAACTATCTTAGCATAGCAGTCTTGATATGGCCTTTTAGTATCCATTCCTGCCAGTTGATGCAGCCAGCTTTTGAAATCCAAGAGATCATATGCTTGTAGCTCATGTTTTCCTTCCCTAAATGACTGAAGTGCAGACCATAACCTTGGCCAGTTTAGTTCTGTGAATCCTTGCTTCCTCCTGCATCCACACTGACACATTCACTCATGCACTGGAAAGGACAAATAGTATTTCCAACAATACATGTTCACTGCAGCCTTCTGGGAAGTTTTATGTGGCCCATAAAAATGTTGCTAACATTAGTAATTCGTCTCCTTAAAAAAATCCTTCTTGTGTCGATGACTTAGATTCAATTCTCACCCACTGTAAAATATGCAAAGGGCTCCTTACAGTCTTGCATGATTTAAAATGTTCAAGAAAGTGGAGGACAAATAATACCACAAAGTTACCTACAAAAGAGGCCTAGGAAGCGAGATGGCTCAGAAAATGGCAACTGAGGTGGGTCATGTGGTTTAGGTAGATTGATGTGGATTCTGTGAGTGGACTTCCATTCATGCAAGGAAATTGTTCCGCCTCTCTCTTCTTGCTGAAGTTCTCTTTACTTCCTAAAAGGGGCTCCTGAGGATAACAGGCTCTCTTGAACACCTTGGGGTGTGGCATGGAGTGTGCAACAGGAAGGGGGGACATAACAAAAATCAGGGCTAGTGCAAACTCTGTTTTGAATCTGTCATTGACTGGCTGGCTGGCTGATTGATGTAGGGGCATGGCAATCTGCTAGATAATATTCATTTATCCAGTTAAAGAAAATTATACAGTTCTGCCTTTACAGGGTCCACTAGGCTGGCTCACAACAATTATAAAACAAGCAGTCAAGCCATTAACAGCCTCACGTTGAAAATATTTTTAAAATCATCAATAAAATAAAGCAGACGTCTCACAATCAGTGGAAGATGCTGTAGACCAAAAGCCAACCAGAATAGAGGTTTCACTGATTTTTTTTTTAGAAGACCCCGAACAGGGCCTTTCAGTCCTCACAAGAGAGGGTGTTCCACAACTTAGGACGCAGTTCCAGCACTGGGGTAAGGGCAGTGCAGCTTTGAAGGAAGGGAACGAACATTCCCTTACTTTGAGGAGGCCTCCATGACTGCCTCCCGCCAACTGCAGGATGCAGCACATGCCCCATAGGCACAACTGTGCCAGTGTTGGAAAGTTGGTTGGGTTTGTGCCCTTAGTGGTGTGCCACTGCCAAGAATGCCCTGCCTGTTTTTCCTATCACGAGGTAGAATCTGGAGAAAGGCCTCTGATGAAGAAAAGAATGCATGGGCAGAAACTGACCTGCTTCATGATATAGGACTTGAAAAGTAATTACAAGCAACTTGAATCAGGCCAGAAAGCCATGCTGCCAAATCTTCTTGCCTTTTGAATGTTGCTTTTTTTTGTGGAAAAATGTAAATGAAAGTTTGGATTTAAGAGCACCCTCCCCCCCCCCCCAAAGGCTGCCATTTAGAGTTTGGGCAGGACATTTCAAATCTGTTCCTTCTCACTCTGTTTTTTGTCTCGGTCACCTGCTAGCAAGTCAAAATTCTCCCCAGACAGAAGCGTTCTGTCATGGCGATAAAGAGGTGGGCTGTTTTTATAGGTGCAATATCCTGTCAGATGACAGAAGGTCACATCAGAATGAAAGTGTGCCTGCTAAGTAATTTTACCCCTGAATGCTTTTGGGAAACGGCCAGCGCACCTTGGCATCGCCTTGTGAGAAATCCTGATTTACAGTTTGGAAAATGTACAAGGAAAGACGAACATGCGTGTAGCAAAATAATATGGTTTCATGTGTTTTTATTGCATTTGTATTTTCTGATTTACTGGCTTGCCTTATCCCAAAGAGTTAGGGTCTGTAATTTACCTTCATACCGAGCAGCAAAAGAAAAAAGTCAAAATGAAAACCAAACTAAAAAAAATGGTTGCATATGAATGGCTGGTCTGAGACCTCCCAGCAGGCCAATCCCTTACTTGATTATGTGCCAGTCATAGCTTCTCTCACTTTCTGGGTTGGAAAAGGAAGAGGGGTGTAAGCAAAAGAGGAATTGTGTGGAGGAGAGGAGAATGTTAGACTAGAACAGCTCAGAGGAGGAGGAGCCGTCGAGGCGGATGGACGTGAGCCCCTTCTGCCTGTCGGTCGCCTGGGTTGACCTCTTCAGAGCGCAATCCTAACCTGGAGTTAGGCCTGCACAGTTAGGTCAGCAAAGTTTGGCTGGCACAAGGGCCACCGTAAAGTGCATTTGGAGTCAGGGAGGATGGCGCATGTCTCTGTGCTGTCCTCTCTGACTCTGAGAGTGGTCCTAGTAGAAATGTTGTTGCAGGCTTGTGTTTAGAATCCTGCTATGGAATTCTGCATAACTGCTACTAAACCTTTTATGCTACCAACACACGAGTGAGGCCTGAATCAGTCATTTAGGTTTAAGGCTGTGGTTCCCAAACCTTTTTGACGGGTGGCTGAGGCTCCCCATTAAGGCTACAATCTTATACATTGGTGGTCAGTTACTCACAAAGATTCCGTGGCTGCCCTGGCTGTTTTCCATGGCTCACAGTTTGGGAACCACTGGTTTAAGGGATGGTAAAGTTTAAATTCTGAGGGCATGCCAAGTGCATTTTTGAATATGAAGGTCACACCAGGCAGGGAGTCACAGATGGCTTAAAGGAAGCAGAGGCAGGCCAGAGGGCTATATGAGAGCCTAGAGTTTTAAGCCGTCTGCCTGGAAAAGCAGCTCAGAAATCTAGTCCCTGGGTCAAAGCCTTATTAAATGAGGGAACCCTGTTTGAAATGTCTGCTCTCCCATACCATAAACTCGCCAGATGGATTTAGACAAAACTGCTATCTCTCAATTCCACATCTGGAATCTGCAGATAATAATCCTGGTATATTTTACAGAGTTGACATAATGATTACTAAGATAATGTCCATGAAGCACTTTGGACACTTCTGTGCTGACTTGCTATTATTTCATTTGGCCCGGACACCTGCATAACTTCTAAGATTTGATATGATTTGGGTGTACCCAAAAAGAAAAAGCAAACAAGCAAAGCATAGCGGTGACTGCCCTCCACTCTCTAAATTACTCATTAACAGTCCAGTGGCTGTATTTTGATATGTAATTGATTAACTGTCTTAATGGGTTTGCATCAATTGAAAAACGAGGAAAAAGCACGATATTGCTCCAAGTAATTTTCCAGGCCTTTGTCACTACAGCAGTTCATACTCATGCTTACAATGTAATGCAGAGCCTGATTTCCAGTCTCTACTGCTGTTGTGGACAGGACTTACAGACTTGGTGATTGGCAGCCGAGTCTTTGCTCCAGGCATGGAAAGTTGATGCTGGCGTGTGAGCTGTAAGGCAGTGTCAACAGTTTGTAACACATGGGTTCCATCATAGATTCATGTGGCCTGCTGTCCGGCTTGCAATGTCCCTTTGAGTTTGGGATGTTTCTATAATTTTAATTGATAGTAGTGCAGGACAACTACTGGCCCATCTTGTCTTTCAGTGAAACTGGGGGAGAAAAAAAAAGAACCTCCTGACCCAAGTCTTTCTCTGTAACCTGCTGGGAATGGCAAGTCCTGGGTAGCCTATATAAAGTGTGTTGGTGGAGTGATTCCAAAGGGATTCATTACAAAGTTGCCATACACCCTTATTAATGATGTCAACATAAACAGGCTAAGGGCACAATCCTATGCATGTCTACTCAGAAGTAAGTCCTGTTGTAACCAGGGGACATCCACTAAAGTTGAGTGTTGGGAGAGTGAGAACAGATAAAATAAATACTTTGTCCTCAGTTGTAGAACTCCTTGCCACAGGAGATGGGATGGCATCTGGCCTAGGAGTCTTTAAAAGGGGATTAGACAGATTTCTGGAGGAAAAATCCATAGGCTATGATGGGTTGTGCAACCTCCTTACATTAGTAGTAGGCTACTTCAGAATGCCGGGTGCAAGGGAGTGGCAACAAGATGCAAGCATCTTGTTGTCTCCTGCCTCCCTGGGGTATCTGGTTGGCCACTGTGAGATACAGGAAGCTGGACTAGATGGGCCTTTGGCCTGATCCAGCAGGCCTCTTCTTATGTGTGCCGTAGGGCTTACCCCCCAGGAACTTGTAGGTAGGAATGCAGCTTGAATAGCATGGGCAGAGGAGAGGGAAATCAACATTGAATCCCCCAATTTAATGGATAAAATTTTCAGATTTAGGGCACAACCCTAACCTGGAGTTAGGTCAGCACAATTAGGCCAGCAAAGTTTGGCTGATGCAAGGGCCACCCTAGAGCATGTTTGGAGCAGTCTCAGAGTGCAATCCTATACTTGCATTGCACCAGTGCTATGCTCTTGCGCTGGTCCAGTGCTGTCGCAAACATGCCGTCAAGCGCATCTGCACTGGTGGGTCGGGTGCTGGACCAGCGCAAGCAACAGCATTGGCACAAGGGCTCTGCTGGGCCTGTCAACAGCACCTGTCAAGTGCCAGCAGTGCTCGGTCAGCGCAGGACCCTGCTGAGGACATTCCAGAGGCGTGTCGGGGGCGTAACAGGGCAGCGCAGTGTACGGTGACAGGGACAATGACGCACAATGGCCATAGTGCCGCATCCTAAACCCCGGCCCAGGCCAGGGCAGCCCCAATTCGGGCCACTGCTGTGCATGTTCACCTGCGCCTGCAAAGTAGCAGGCACAGATTTGAGCAGCCCCATAGGGCTGGCTGGGGCTTACCCAGTTGCAAGGCGAAAACCTCCCCTTGCCCTTCCCAGAGCTGTTGCTGTCTCCTGTTGGGCTTAGAATACGGCCCTGCTATGTCAGCCTTACTATGTTGGCGCTGCTTAGGATTGGGCTGTCAGAGTCAGGGAGGATAGTGCATGTCTGTGTGCTGACCTCTCTGACGCCGAGAGTGGTCCAAGAATACTTACTGTGTCCCTTGTGCCAGCCAAACTTTACTGACCTAACTGTGCCGGCCTAACACCTGGTTAGGTTTGCACCCCCAAACTGTAAATGCCTTTGATTTTTATTTTCCTCTTAGAAACCCTCTCCTTTAGGATTTTCTTAAAAAAGAGCAGACTGGGTGTGTGTGATAAAATGTGTATTGGGTTTGGCTTGTTCACAGTACTTTAGTTGCCAAGAATCTGTGGCTAAATCCCCTTTCATTATCCGATTGTTCTAGGCATTGTATCCACTTTCTCTCCTCTCTTATGTCCCATCATCCTCTTTTAAAGTTTGTCTCCTTCTCCATCATATTGTCAGGGTTTAGGTTTTAAATGTGAAACCTGAGAGAGATTATAGCCTGCGTCCGGGCCAGAACAAGGGAATTTGGATGCTTCTGGTACGTGCCGCAGATCTTCATTGTATTTATATTGCTTCACTTCATATTCATTGGAAGAGACTGGCTCAGTTGTTCATCCAGGCATGGTTTGGAGGACCAGAAGCTATGGGCCCCTCCCTCTTGGAATTGCTTGGCCTGTTGACAGTTTGCATTAATCATAATTGTCACTCAGTGGTAGAGCATGCACCTTGCGTGGAAGAAAGTTCCAGACGGTTTGTTTTGGCATTGCCAAATGAAAGAATCTTACCTTGGAGAGCTACTGCTGGTCACAGTCTGTAGAGCCATGTTTCCCACACATTTCTTATTATGACCCTAACTACCATTTTTAATCTCAGTCTGGCTCTGGAACGCTAAAAGGGAAGCTGCCCGGGGTATCAATTTCAGCTGCATGGCTTCATGGCCACAGAGCTTACCAGGAGCACTGCTTTCCACGACCCTCAGGAATAGCCACACAATCCTCATTTGGGTCGCGACTCCTAGTTTGGGAGCCATTGATACAGAGGATGGATGGACCAGTGTTCTGACACAGTATAAAACAACTTCTCATGTTCACATCCTATGCCATGACATCTGAAACGGCAAGTAAATAACTGTGAGTTGTGTTTGCTTTCCAGGCCAGAACTAGGATTTTGTTTTCAAATCTGGTGGAAGGGGGGCAGTGCTAATCATTTTGCTTATTTATCACTAGACTGCAACCTGAAAATGAAACCATGCTTAAGGATGGAGTACCTAAGCCCGCAGAGATTTCTGTTTGTTCAAATTTATTCCTCCTACCCTGAGTAACACCCCTGCAGGCCCAATTGCTGACACAACTCTGAGCAGCCTGTGAATGGCCGACTGTGCCAGGGACGATGGTTCGAATCCAGCCTAAGGGCCGGATCCTGGCTTCACCCCTCTGCCCGGGCTGGTCTGCCTCCCCCACACTCTTCCACTTTCCTCCACCCCACCCTCATGCCAGCCTGTTGCACCCCTGCAGTAAGGCTACAGTGAGCCTTCAGAGAGCCTGCAAATGCTGCACATGGCTTGCACAGCCATCGGGGGTGTGTGTGGAGAGTGGGCAGTGGTGTCAACGGCTCCAGACGGCGGCAGTGCCCAAGTCCATGTGACCTCCTAGACCCCCCCCCCAGTAAGTTTGCCTCAGTGCTGGTCTCCCTAGGATAGTCTTAACTGGGTGCTGCAGATCCAGGTTGTCGTGCAGAGAGGCCAGCGAACAGATCTGCACGTTCATTTGCCGGCCTTCCCTGCTCCTGAGTCGTCACAAACATGCTTTACGGTGCGTTTGTGACACACCTTGGACTTGTGCCTGCCCATCTTTACCTTCAGATTGTGCTCTAAAGAGAGCAGTCATCGGGCGCAAGAAACTTTAACACAGTTTATAGTATCTTTTAAAGAAATAAATATTAATGTCATGTTGCTGCCTCATTTCACTCTGTGTGCCTTTTGGGAAACACAAAAAAAATCCTTTTTGACAGGCTTCTGGGTCAGCGAGTCCACCGTTCCCAGGGCACTGAAATATTACCTTTTTCCTCATGAAAGCTTTTGCTTGCAGCCCCTGATGCTTACTGAGGAGGCTGAGGGCCAAGCAGTCAACTCTGTTGTAGAGGGTGGTGGCTTTTTTTTTCCCTCAGAGTTTTCACAACTGCATCTTTGTAGCTTTCAAAAAGCTGAAAATCAGTCTGCCCAGGGGCACTTCAGTGTCATATTCAGGAGGAGATGTACTTTACAGTTCTTAGGACAGCAATTTTAGTGAGTTTTTAGTGCCCCAAATCCTGTTTGGGAAGAATCAGATTGTGTTCTCATTTAGGTTTCTGTAACTTTTTGAAACTAAATCACTGATATATACAACATGCTGAGAAAAATGACCTATTTAGCAAGCTATATTATCTTATCCTAAGGGTATGTCCAGTCTTATGCTATTATCAGTCATTCATTTCAGATATTTCCATAAGCATACGAGACATATACGTATTGTGATATCTTCAGGTTGTGAAGGGACCTTGGAAGGGACCAAACCACAATCTCATTTGGGACACAATCCTAACCAACTTTCCAGCACTGACATAGCTGTCCCAACAGGGCATGTGCTGCATCCTGCAGTGGAATCGTAGTCACGGAGGCCTCCTCAAGGTAAGGGAATGTTTCTTCCCTTGCCTCAGAACTGCATTGCCCTTACCCCGGTGCTGGAAAGTTGGCTAGGATTGCGTCCTTGTTCATCCTTCCCAAGGGGGTTATTTATTTATTTTATTTATTCAAGGTGTTTTTATACTGCCTTTCCCAAGATTTCTCAAGACACAAGGCGGTTTGCATTGTCAGGCTGTTCATAACACCCCCTTTTTTCCCTTCAATTTGTGATTACATAACTATTGTTCAGTACAATTCATAGATCTCTCAGTTTCTCCAGATGCTTCCCTCTGAAGGAGCAGGTCCCCAGCTTAGGGGTCCTCCTGGATCTGTGGCTGCTCCTGGACTCCCAGATGGTGGCTGTGGCCAGGGGAGCCTTTGCTCAGCTTCGGCTGATTCACCAGCTGCGACCATACCTGGGTCACTCAGACCTGGCCACGGTGACCCATGCCCTAGTGACATCCAGATTACTGCAATGCACTCTACATGGGGCTGCCTCTGAAGATGGTCCGAAAACTGTAATTACTGTAGAACGTGGCTGCCTGTGTAGTTGCTGGGGCTCATAGGTTTGACAGTCTGTTGCTTCAGCAGCCACACTGGCTGCTGGTTTGTTTCTGGGCCCAATTCAAAGTGCTAGTTTTGACGTTTAAAGTTTTTTACGGCTTGGGTCCAGGGTATTTGAGGGACTGCCTCCTTCCATATAATCCTACCCGTACTCTCAGGTCATCTGAGAGGACCCTTCTGACTGCACCACCTCCAGGTGAGATGAGGGGAATGGTGGCCAGAAATAGGGTCTTCTCAATGATGGCTCCATTCCCTTTGGAACTAAGTGATGAATTCCCTCCCTTTGGAACTAAGAACTTTCTCCCTTTCTAGAGATCTTTCGGCAGGGTCTTAAGACTGTTCTTATGTAAGGAGGTGTTTATTAAGTTGCTGACATGCTGGGCTGGCATCCCTCCCTCGCCAATTGGGGATAGGCAAAAAAAACTCCTGCCATCCACAGCCAATTGGAATGACAGAAAAAAATTCCTACTCGGCCCTCATAATGAGCGACCAGCTAATCTCAGACTGTACGTACCCAACATGGCTTGGAACCTGTGATGGAGTGACCCTGGTTGGCTGCTGCTGCAGTGCAGCATGATCATGATGCGATGGCTAACAGTAGCAGTGATGAGTTAGTATTCGGTTCTTTGCCTGCTGCAACAATGGGTGCATGGGGATTTAGTGCCCTGTGATAAGCAACTTGTTTTGTGAGAAGGGCATGTAGAAAAGGCAACTAGTGGGCAAGCCAAGGCCTGCTGCCATATACCATATATGCTACGTACTGTTACTACAAATGCTAAATACCCCTCTTCCTCTGGCTTGGCTGAATGGGATGGGGTGGAAAACAGAAAATATAATTATTTTTTTCTTTTTTTCCCTTTTTAATATTTTTTATTACAGATATGGGTATAGGAAAAAGGGAAATAAACATAGGGTAAGGGATACATAGGTATATACACAAAAGGTACACATTGATTGCGGCTATTACATCATCCTCTTTGTTACTGTTTGTATAAAATATAAAATAATCTCAAATTTTCAAACAGCTATGCATACAAAACTTAATATTTCTAAATCTTCGGTCTCTTTTATATAATATCTATTACCTGGGTATATGTCTCTTTATAACTCTTAAATTTTCCGTCTTGTATCTATCCAGTTATTAAAAAATCTCCAGTATTCTTGTATCTTTGTTACATCTCCATCCTTCAGTCTTTCAGTCAATATGTCCATCTCAACATTATCATATATGTTCTCTGTTAACTGATCTACATTAGGAATCTCTTCATTTTTCCAATTTTGAGCATACAATAATCTTGCTGCAGTATTAACATGTGTTATAATATACGCCATCCCCTTATCTTGTATACTGTTCGTCATACTTAACAGAAATAATTCTGGTCTAAAATCTATTTTGTCAGAATCTAAAATTCCCCGCAGAACATTTTGTACTATCTTCCAAAATTTTCCCACTTTTGCACACGTCCACCACATATGATAAAAGGTCCCCTCTTTGTCTTTACATTTCCAACACTTATTCGAACACCCTGAATACATTTTAGCTAGTCTGTCTGGGGCTGTATACCATCTATAAAACATCTTATAGAGATTCTCTTTTAGGTTAGGCACTTTTGTCAGTTTTACATTAGTTATCCAAATCTTTTCCCAGTCATCCAACCTTATATTATATCCAAAATTTCTGGCCCATTGAATCATTACTTCCTTCACCGTTTAGTCTTCCATCTTCTATTCATTCTTAATAGAAATTCATACATCTTTTTGATATATTTCTCCTCTTCATTTAATAATAGTTTGTCAAAGTCTATCTCTTGGTCATAAATACCTGTTTTAAGGTCTTCCTTTAATCTCAATTTAATTTGTAATATAGTCCACCAATCCAAAATGATTCCTTTATTTTCTAATATAATCTATTATTTTAGAATAAAGATTCCTTTATTTTCTAAGATTTAGAATAAAGATTCCTTTATTTTCTAATATAGTCTAAAAGTTCTCCTTTTTGATCTAATAGATCCTCATATTTAACATTTTGTTCCTCTGTTAACCAATCCGGCTTAGTCGATATTTCCAAAGGCTTGATCCATCTTGGTATTTTTAAGTAAACTTTATATCTTATTTGTTCCCAAGACCAAAGTAATGCTCTTCTCAAAGCATGTTGCTTAAAATTTCCATAATATTTGGCCTTAGCATAGATCAAAAAAGCATGCCATCCAATTTGCATATCAAATGCTTCTATATTAAGCAGTCTTTCGTTATTTAAAGTAATCCAGTCTTTTATCCAGTTGAGTGTCGTTGCTTGATAATAGAGTTCCCAATCGGGTACGCCAAACCCAGCTCTATGTTTTTGGTCTTGTAAAAGTTTCAACCGTATCCTTGGTTTTTTCTCATTCCATATAAATCTACTCATCATTTTATTTAATTCCGTAAAGAAATTTTTCTTCATTATAATTGGAATTGTCTGAAATAAAAACAATATCTTAGGTAAAACGTTCATCTTTATAACTGCAATTCTACCCATCATTGAAAGCTGGAGTTTGATCCATTTATTTAGATCTTGTTGTATTTCTTTTAAAAGTCTAAGATAGTTATCTTCCATCAACATACTTACTTTTTTCGTCACTGTAATGTCTAACTATTTTACTTTTAATTCGAGTTGGAGAATCCATACTTTCTTTCTCTTTTATATGTGTTTCTTGTAAACATATAATGTCCAATTTCAATTTGGTGAAAAATACTCTTTCTTTTTTGGGGGAGGGGTGTTCATGCCATTCACGTTAATGGGTATAATTTTAATTTGTGTTTCCATCTTTATGTCTTTTACTAGTTGCCACTCTTTTTTCTTTTGTTGTAACTCTTCTGGTTCTCACTCTTTGATTTCTGGGGGCTTCTGCTCCTCGAGTCTCTTCTGTATAGTAGGTATCTCTGTATCTTGGGTCCCTGTCTCTTCTTTTTCATCATTCTCTTTCCGCCTCTGTTTCCTGTTCTTGGAAAACAGAAGATATAATTCTGAAATGATGAGACTTAACTCTGGCCTCTAATTGCTGATCCTTAGGCTATGATTAACCAAAAGGCTGTGATTAACACATCGTAAAAAGGACATAGTAGAGCAGAAAAAGGTGCAGAAGAGAGTGACTGGGCTGGGGCATCTCCCTTATGAAGAAAGACTGCATCATTTGGGGCTCTTCAGTCTAGTCTAGAAAAAAGGCGCCTGAGGGGAACAGGATTGAGAGCACAATCCTATACCCCCTTTGCACCAGCGCTATGCTCTTGCACTGGGCGAACGCTGTCGCAAACATGCCATCTGGCGCGTCCGCATTGGTGCTATGGCGCTTGGCCAGCACAAGCAGCAGTGCCGATGCTCGGGTGCTTCTGCTACCATTGGCAGAGCCAGCCTTGCACCAGTCAAGCATCAGCAGCGCTCAGTCAGCGCAGGCCCTCCACGAGGGCATTCCGGGGGCGTAACTGGGTGGCGCAGTGGGCAGCAACAGAGGCGGTGACACAAGATGGCCGGAGTGCCGTATCCTAAAGCCCGTCCCCGGCCAGAGTGGCCCCGATTCAGGCCGCTCCTGTCCAAATTCCTCTGCGTCTGCAAAACAGCAGGCGCAGATCCGAGCAGACCATAGGGGCGACCAGGGCTTACGTGGATGCAAGGGGAAAACCTCCCCTTGTCCTGCACATTGCTGCTGCTGCCTCCTAATGGGCTTTAGGATACAGCCCTGTTATGTCGGCCTTATTTAGGAGACATACAAAATCATGCATGGGAGGGATAGAGTCAACAGAGGGATGTTCTTTTCCTTCTCTCACAACACCATAACCAGGGGACATTCACTAGAATTGCATGTTCCACTGGCTGCTGGTTCCTTTCCGGGCCCAATTCAAAGTGCTAGTTTTGACCTTAAAAGCCCTTTATGGCTTGGGTCCAGGGTATTTGAGGGACCACCTCCTTCCATATAAACCTACCCGTACTCTGAGGTCATCTGGGGGGGCCCTTTTGATTGTGCCACCACCAGGAGAGGTGAGAGGCACGGAAGCCAGGAATAGGGCCTTCTCAGCGGTGGCCCCACAACTTTGGAATACCTTCCCCTTAGAGTTGAGAACTGTTCCCTCTTTGGTGGTATTTCGGCTGAAGACCTTTCTGTTTCAGAAGGCTTTTAGTTGTTGACAGGCTGGCTGGTTTTTGTATTCTCTCTTTACACTCTTGTATATTTTATGATGATCCACGGAGTTTGACTGTTTTAATTGTTTTAATTTTAATTGTTTTAATATTGTTTTAACTATTGCTTTTTAACTATCTTACACAATGATTTTACTGTATTTTAATTGTTGTAAGCCACCTTGAGTGCCTTCAGGCAGAAAGGCAAGGTATAAATTAAACAAACAAACAAACAAATAATAAAAAGGAAATACATTTTTACCCAGCGGGTAATCCATCTGTGGAACTCCTTGCCACAGGTGGTGATGATGGCATCTGGCCTAGGAGCCTTTAAAAGTGGATTGGACAGATTTTTAGAAGAAAAGTCCATCACAGGTACGTACATGATGGGTATGTACAACCTCCTGGTTTTAGAAGGAGGTTACCTCAAATGCCAAGTGGCAAGAGGATGCAGGCATCTTGTTGTGTGCTCCCTGAGGCATCTGTGAGATACAGGAAGCTGGACTAGATTGGCCTTTGGCCTGATTCCCTGGGCTCTCCTTGTGATATAAAAGCACCATTGTAGAGTCCTGGGTTGAGTGAAGATCCCAAACTCCTGTCCAGTGATGTAGCTAAGCCAGGGCTGGGAGGATACATTCTTCCCCCTCCCCACCCCAGTGGCAGAGTGGCACTTTTCTGCCAGCTCCATGGGAGGGAGGGGATGACAGTGCTTAGTTCTATCACATGGTAAATGTTCATCTCCATATTAGGATTGAGTGAGGACTGCTTTGTCATGAAACTTGCGGATTGACCTTGGACCAGTTATCAACTTTCAGTTCAAACTCCGGCCCAAGATGTACGAATAAAAGAAGCGGAGTTGCAATTGCAAAGCAGGGGCATGAAATAAACTTTAACATAACAGATTAACAATAGTACTATTAACACAGTGGTTCCCAAAACTGTGGGTCCAGGACACAGCAGTGGGTCATAAACTAATTTTCTCAAAACTCAAAACTCAAAGGGCAGATTCAGCTATGTGTACAAGGGTTAAACAAGCTGCTACTTGAGGGTAGGGAGCACTGCTGTCCAAGCATTATTATAGCCACCCCATTGGCATTTGGAAATCAGGCAGCAGCCTCTAGGGTTTCAAAATGTTTGGGGTAGTTACGTTACTGATGTAGTAAGTTGTATATGACTAGGAAATCTTCTAGTCTGTTACTGCTTGATTTACTAAGTCAGGTGCCCCAAGCAGACTTCCCAGGCATTTGCTGATTCCCAGTACAGGATTCAAAACTCTTGCTTTTGCATATGGATCTGGGTGAACTTAGAACTGCAGAGGTCACCGCAGGAACTCTGTGTAATGAATCCATTAGAGACAACAGTGATCAATAGAGGGCTACTGACTCTGATGTATATCGATGAGCTGATGGCTCTTGGACAGCCATCTGGGAATTGGGATTCATTTTGATACAGTCAGGATGCCTGTTGATGGCTTCTGTAATCCAATTAAAGCATCAGGAGATGGAGCAAGACACATCTGTAAGCACAGCAGAACCATTTGCAGAAATGTAGCACATACCAAGGGCTTGATGGTATTAAAGACACTGGTAGAAGTGCCACAATAAATATTGAATGGCATCTAACTCTGCAATGAGAAGCCCAAGGACACAGAGCATTGGGAAATAACAGTACTTCAAAGCTATTAAAAGTATACAGGTTCTCTCATTTTGTTAATTTATTATTATTATTATTATTATTATTATTATTATTATTATTATTATTATTATTATTAATTCTATTTCTACCCTGCCTTTCTGCCTGAAGGCACACAAGGCGGCTTACAACATTTAAAAGGCAATACAGCCACAATATACACAATTAAAATATATTAAAAACAATGTTTAAAAACAGTTAAATCCGTCTTCACAGCATGCCAGCTTCAGTGATCCTGGACTGCAATGCATGTTTTCCTTCTATGGAAATAAATTGTATCCTCTTAAGTTTATTTTATTTTATTTTTCCATTGCTTGGTCATTTTTCACCCAGTCTGCATACTGTGATTGGCAGTACAGCAGCTCTCAAAAGTCTGACTGTAACCATGTTATTTATTTGAGACTTTCAGGGCACAATCCTAACCTGGAGTTAGGCCGGCACAGTCAGGCCAGCAAAGATTGGCGGCACAAAGGACACCGTAGAGTGCATTTGGACCACTCTCAGAGGCCAGCACACAGATGTGCATCATCTCCCCTGACTCCAAGAGTGGTCCAAACACATTTTACAGTGGCCCTTCTGCCAGCCAAACTTTTCTGGCCTTACTGTGCTCGCCTAACTCCATGTTAGGATTGCACCCTCAGTTTGTTATGCGTCTTGTCGTTCTGTTGTATGTTTGTTCCTTTAAAAAGTAGCTTCCTTAAGAGTCTTTTACTCACAGTCAGGATAGAATGATTTCAATAAAAATCTCTGGAAAAAGGATTTTCCCAGACCTACTGCCTAACCCCGAGGTGACCCCTAGCCACCTCCTAATCTGCATGGAATGCAGTTCAAGCCATGTAGCCTGACTATTCCTGTGCAGATTAGGATTGCACTCTGTGAGGGTCTGATCCAAAGGCCCTTATCGCCAGCGGTATGTTACAGACCGAGGAATCAAAATGGTTAAGCTACTTCCACAGCATATTAAAAGGTATAAATTGAGGCACACAACTAATCTAGCAAAACATAAATTGTATTTACTAGAATGTAAATGCATTCTATTTACATGTGAAGAACATATCTCAAGACGCCATAAAAATTATTATTTGTTTTCCAAATCACCAAAATACAGACCTAAAAATATTTTGCCTTTAAATAATTTTAGGCTTTGGACCAAATTTGTCTGCTATTTATAGGAATGTGGCAATGCCAGAATTGTGACTAACACTCCTTTAAATGCTTATTCCTCTACCAAAGCTACTACAGCATACATGTAATTTTTCATTTCTACATTCTAACCTGCAGTAAGGTTGTTTAAAGATATTTTAAAGAGATGGAACTGCAGCCGGATCAAATACATGCTACAAGCATAAACCTTTTTAAAATGTACTTTTAAAAGCTGATTGTTAGTTGTAACAGTTGGAGGGAAGAAAATTGCATTGCAAGAATAAATTGTGAGTGCCCATTACTTTTCAGATAACATGGAAAGTGTGGTTGTTAGAGAGCCTCCCTACTAGGTAGTTTCCCTAGAGCCCAATCCTATGAATGTCTACTCAGACACAAGTCCCATTATAGTCAATGGGGCTTACTCCCAGGTAAGTATGGATAGGATTGCAGCCTGAATGATGTTTGCAAAAACTAGTGCGGTGCAGTGGGTAGAATGTTGAACCTGGGAGGCTTTGGTCAAAACATTACCCCACACACACACTTTCATGAATATTGCACACATTCAGGGCGCAATCCTAACCTGGAATTAGACCGACACAATTAGGCCAGCAAAGTTTGGCCGGCACAAGGGATACCGTAAAGTATGTTTGGACAACTCTTGGAGTCAGAGAGGCCAGCACACAGACGTGCACCATCCTCCCTGACTCTGAGAGTGGTCCAGACGTGCTTTACGTGCTTTTGGCCCTTGTGCTGGCCTAACTGTGCTGGCCTTACTCCAGATTAGGATTGCACGCTCACTCTCTGCCTGGGGTAGAGTGGAACTGTGCTGGCTGGCTCTTCCCCCAATATAAGGCTGTTGGCTGGCCACACTCCGACCTTTGCAAATTGAAGGAAGGGGGAGAATCAGGTTTCTGTTTTTTTCTGAGTGTGTGGCAATAGGCAATTGAACTTCTATGTGATTGGGAGACCTGTTTAATCAAGGTTCCCGTGTATACAGAAGGCTCAACATATGCACATGTAGCAGCCTGATTCAGGGGCGGAGGGAAGGTGTCGCCAGGGGTGGGGCAGCCATGGGTGCTGGCAGTGGCGAGGCAGCATCGTACAGAGGAGCCGGCATGCTTTTTGGCCCGCCGGCCCTCCCCTGCGCTCGTTTCGCTCCAAAATGGAGTGATTCCGGGTGCAGGGAGGCATGGCAGGCTGACGCATGGGGGCGGGGCGATGTGCCGGGGGCGCGGTTTCGTCGCCCTGCCATGGGCGCGATCGCGGCCCCGTTCATCATTGGCCTGATTACGCCTTTGCCTCCCTGGGTGGATACTCACCCATCCCCCGTGAATGGGGTGAGGTTGAATGGGGATCCCGTTTCCCTTGTGAATGTGTAGAGAGCTGTGAGATGAGGGTGACTGTCAGAACAAAATGAGATGCAACAGGGCAGGCACATGTCATTTTGTGCAGGTCTGCCCTGTAAAATAGGGAGTGAGGGAATCTCTTTTTCGCATAAGAAGGAGAGTTCAAGGTGGAGATGGGGAACTAAGCTATTTCCCTGGCCATGACGTCCCCCTGAATCCCCCAGAGGCACTAGGGCTGGTGATAGTGACTTTCTCTGAAAAGGTTTAATCCAGTTTTGCTCTGATTCTGATGGAAAGTTAGCGGGGCACAAACACCCTTAGAAGTCAACACTAGCACCTGAAAATGCAGTCAGAAACACGCTCCTTTGAGAATATTTTCAGAGATCATGTTAGTCTTTTCCAACATCTCTTGAATCTGCCTTTCACAAGACATGAGGAGGTTAGGATGCAGCATAGTTTAACCTTCCCTTCTATTCATTCCTGCCCAGCTGATGCTATGATGTGATTCTTTGAACAAGTTCTATTAGACTTTAAAAGGCCCATCTCCCATACTAGATTGCCACATTAATTAGCTTTTGAGAAAACGAATATAATGCATGCCGAATAGTTACAAATGTGTTATAGCCCCAAATGTTTCGTCCCATTTTCACTAATAGTGTTTTCAGTAATCATTTTATGTACGTAGGTTTGGAACGTCTGCGTATTCCTAAATGCATTTTCAGTCGTGCTTTCTAAATGGGGTTGAACGTAGAATGGAAGGATTTGGGGCGTGTGAGTTTGTGCTCACAAATTTATAATGTAAGATCATAGCATGGGAAGAACCTTTCTGGATCAGACCAAGAGCATCTATTCCAGGAAGCCATTTCCAGCAGTTACTCCTCAGATGCCTCCAGGCAGGGGTGACCCATGCCTCCTTGCTGCTTGAACCCTCCCCCCTTAGTTTTGCTGCCCCTGGAGTGTACACCAGCACACCCACCCACCCAAAGAAAGTAGGAGTTTTAGTGTCTGCCCCCTGTCAATAAAGGTAGGGAAAAGAGGTGCCCTTATCCCTAATTCCTCTTCCTTCCCTGCAGCACTCTGTGCATCCTCCCTCCCCCATGCTGCTCCTACAGGAGCAGGGCATGATGAGAGAAGAGCATGCTGGGTTCCTAGCTTGCCTTACTATATGCAAAACAAGAGTGAGGCAGGAACATGCACACTTGGATACAGGGAATGGGAGGGGAAAGGGGCTCACAGGAAGCAGAAACATGAAGTCAATGGAAACATGCAACCAGGAGCCGCAGCAGTTTTATTCCCCTTTCTTCCTCCAGCAGGAGGAAGAAGGGGGCCACAATTGGCACAATCCTATTGCCTTGCTCACAGCAAGCCAGAAGAGGAGTGGAGTGCCAACGAGAACAGCGGCAGGTAGACAGATGGGCTGGGGACTTGCCAGTTTGCCATCCCTGCAACGTTGCTGCTCAACACAACATTTTCATGTCACTTCATGGACAGACCAGCCTTGCCTTCAGGGCAGGGCATAAAGACAAAGCCTCCCCCAGTTCTTTGCTCCTTGCATCTAGGATCCAGCCGTGTACTGTCTGTGAACATGGAGGCTTTGTTTAGCTATGAAGCTGCCTTATCCAGAATCAGACTATTGCTTAGCATTTAGCATCGTCTATTCACGGACTGGTAGCTGCTCTCCAGGGTTCCCAATCGTATCTCACGACACCAGGGATTTAACCTAGGACTTCTGCACCCAAACCATGTGTCCTGCCTCTGAGCTACAGCCTTTCTATAAAAGGGAATCTCTCTCTTTTAAGTCCAGTTCCCTTTTTAAAGCCATCCAATGTAGTAGATCAGCATGTCTTGTGGCTTTCATCATTTATTGAGCAGATGAATCATTTTAATAAGTTTTTTGTTTAAACTAAGCGTTTTGTATTTTGTACTTGTGCTATCTGACTTCACCAACATGAGATAATAATTGAATAACTAAATGCGCCTTGTAAAACCATCCCAGCCTGTGGACTCAGAGCAGATGACAGCACTTAGACCTAAATGAAGTGCTCACTAAAATATACAATGCTTTCCTTGATCATATAAACTAAAATTGCGTCATATCTTATTTGCAGTCATTATAGACCAGGCTGACTGGTCATGCAGTATTTCTCGAAAATTCTGAAAGCTAAAGGCTGGATGTAACTGCACATGGACTATGTTAGCATTAGCCAGAATTTTCAAACCTGTTTCAAATTCTGCCCAGCGAAGCCTAGTTTAGACATAGCACTGACTTGTTTGAGCATTCTGGGCTCAATTAGGCATGCAGTTTGAACTTCTATACTCCCTCTTTTTCTTTTTTGCATCGGCAGAGGAGAATTCAAGCTTCTGATTGCCATTTGGAACAAACCACAGTTTTCCAAACTGTGGAACTGCAAATTTTTTTTCCAAACTGCAGTTAGTTTAAAAAAACTAGGGCAATGTTTCTCAAACTGTGGATCAGGACCCACTTGGTGGGTTGCAATCTGATGTCAGGTGGGTTGCAGAAAGCTGGGAGACACCATCTTGAAAGCTACAGACCTTACTCTTGCTGTATTCCTTTTTTTGAGTTTTAACAGTTTGAATTTTTAAGTGAGGATTTGTGTTTTTTTAAAATTGTTTTTAGTTCAGTTCTTTTACATCATACTTTGTCCTAATCTTGCTTTCTGTCAGGGATGTTTCATGGTTGTGCAATTGCTGCAGTCCAAGAATGCCAGCCTGCATTTCAGGAGTGTCATTTTATTATGTCACAATGACAGCACTTCCTGCTTGATGATGTCACTTGCAGCCATGACATCACATCAATTCCAGTGGGTCCCAACCTGAGTGCCATTCTAAAAAGTGGGTCCCGGTTTAAAAAGTTTGAGAACCACTGAACTAAGATATCAAATTAGTGCTTGATTCCAGTTTGAACAAACCACAGTTTCCAGTAATTGGCCATTGCAGCCCGGCTGTACCAGTGCAGGTTAGGATTGCACCCTACGTGTGGTTTGTCCAAACAAATCAGGATCGAAGTGTGGTTTGAGATCCCAGATTGTGAACTAACCACATTTGAACCTAATATAGCACTGAGGCTTCTATGACTGGAATTACTACCTAACAAGAAACTCAGTCTGAGCATTTAGGCCACATTCACACAGTCTTGATAGTGTCCCAATGTTTCGACCTAACTACACAGGGCATTCTCAAGGGAATAAACTAAAAATAACTAACTTAGCTATTTTATTTTTTTTGTTTATTCCTTTGAGAATGTCCGGCATAGTTAGGGCAAAACATCAGGACACTATCTAGACTATGTGAATATGGCCTAAATACTCAGAATGAATTTCTCGCTAGACAGTTGAAACTGATAATTGTTCCCTAAATTCAGATGACAAGTAGACTTGTTTAAAATTGAACGTATAAGTTTTCAGCTCTTCTTTTGGCAGGAGTGAGAGAAGCATATAACTCTTTTCATGGTTTCATTATTTACACCTGTGCTTAATAAAGTTAAATTCCAACCTCATTTTGTTGTCTTTCTTGGGTGGTGCAAGGGTAATAGGCTACCTTAGAATGCCAGATGCAGGGGGGTGGCAGAGAGATTACAGTATCTGGTTGTCTCGTGTGCTCCCTGAGGCACCTGATGGGCCACTGTGAGGTACAGGAAGCTGGACTAGATATAATAGGCCCTTGGCCTGATCCGGCAGGGCTTTTCTTATGTGCTCTCTTGGGTTCATTTGCTATCAGCTAAACCATGGTTTAGATTTTCATCTGAACCTGGCCAGAAAAAAGACAAGGAATGTAGCTGCAGCAGCCCAGTGCCAAGCTAGGTATGGGCACTTTTCTTCTTCTCTTCTTCCATAGAAGTCACACATGCAGATGAGGAATCCACATTGCTTCACTTTGTTTCTCCAGACAGAAAGCTGTTCTGTTATTTTGAAGATGCTGATTTGCTTGAGGCTCAGATATTATTTGGCTCTCCAGCATTTCCCTTCTTTGTTGAACACTGAAATAATGCTTTGATTGTTTGATTTTTGGAATGTAGACTTCAGACAGGAATTTTTAGCTGACATTCATGCTTAAACTACAGGGATCCCCCCCATCATCGAGGCACAGTTGCACCTCAAGCGCTTTCATGATTATTAACCACATGCAGAATTCATGCAACAACTGAAATCAATCATAACCTCTCCTGGGTGTTAACTATGTAGTCAATGTAGTCTTCTGGAAACACATTAATTTCTGAGGGAAAACGATGATGTCCCAAGCCTCTTGCATCTTAAGGCTATAGTAGTGACTTTTGACCTTTCAGTTCCCTGTTGTTGTTATTGCTGGACATTCGTATTTTATTCATTTTCTTATGTTCATTCTAGGTTTTAGGTTTCTTCCTAAAACACTTAAAATCAGAATTCACTCAAAATGCCCCTCCCAGTGTTTCTGCCCCATTTATAAGACGTGAAAATGGTGGGGGACGTGAGAGAGGGGGCCTTACTGGGGTGTGTGAGAGATGGAGCCAACACTGCTATTCTGGCACCATCTTAATTTTCTCTAAGTCCTGGGAATGGTGGTGCACAATGACATGCTGTCATTCTCGGAAGACTAATGGGACGGTGGCTGCCAGCTGCCCAGAACAGCAGTACCAAGTCTTGTGGTAGCAGTGAAACAGTGAACTAGGGGATAGTTTTTGCTGTTTGCCAAATATTGAGCTGAATATTTTCAGGAGCAGCTTTTGGCTCTTGTGACAAATATTTGAATCTTCTTTCCACTGATTAAAGTTTTTTCTTCTTCTCAGTCCTAGACTGTGACATTTAGCCAGCAGTTTTCAAAATCTGCAATATTGAACTCCATCCCACTAAGGCAGTGGTTCCCAAACTATCAACTGTGACCCCTTGGGGATCTGCCGAAATCAGCCAGGGGATCCGCAACCCCCCCCCCACCATCCTGTACAATCTTATACAACAGCTATTTTCAACCAGTACAGTGTGTCATGGCACACTGGTGTGCCGCGAATGGTCTGCAGATGTGCCGCAGGATTTTGGGGGAGGATCATTTGTTGGTAGGGCCTTTGGGATGTGAGCTCCTCTACCAGCAGCATGGTGTGCCTTGTCAGTTGTCAAAAAATGGGTGGTGTGCCTTGACAATTTTAGCACCTTAGTGCCATAAGGTGAAAATGGTTGAAAGTCACCGCTATACAATGTGTACGATTACAGCTGTAATGCGGAGCCATGACCAATGGCCCCGTAGCCAAGAGACCTGCCAATTGAAAATATTTGGGAATCACTTCACTAAGGCAACCTAAAATGGATGCTGCCATCAAGTGTAACTAAGACCTAGCCTACCCATCCAGTGGAAATAGGGTTAAAGTGGTAGAATGGACTGTCCCACTTCAAAGCATGGGGGACGACAACGACTGAATTTTGAGTGGTCCCCTATTATGAAAATTCTTTGCAATACAGAAGCAAATAGGAACTAGACAAATATGTCCTAGAACCTCTCTTTGTGATTAAAAAACATTTTGTGTTGGTGAATTCACAACCCTCCATCTGCAGCTAAAGTGGTGGAGCTCACTTTACCATGTCAAATTCCTGTCACCATTCTGCATGCTGCATGTGTAGGCCATGTCTGACTGAGGATATAAAATAATGTGTGTAATGTGAGAAACAGGTCCTGTGTTGTTAAATAATGCTTACTTTTTCTTGTTCTTATAAATACCTCCCTGCGTGTGGATAAAGGGGGTCATGTGAAATTCTTCAGTTAAAATCTATTGTAATTTTAAAAATTCCCCGGTCTCCTTTTAGTTCCATCTCAAGGATCATCAGGGTGGCTTGCAAACTACAACAACAGTATATAAAAATGTTTCAAAATTGCGATCTTAATCATGTCACCAAACAAAAATCAAGAACCACAGTGTCACCAAAGGAATAAATGGCACCTGAAAAATAGCAGTCCTGAGGAAAATGAACTCAGGAGAAAGCCAAACAAAATATTTTTGCTGCCCACTTAAAAAACTGACAAAGTACAGCCTATCTAGGCCTCTCAGTGGTTCCACCATTGCTGTAAGACAGTTCTATGCCACATCCAGTGATGGAATCTGTTAAGCAGGAGCCGGAACACTGGGTGGGACTTACATTTGATTGGCAGCCCACCCGTTCCGTTCCGCCGCCTGCCTGCCCGCCTGCCGCGTGGGCTACCCTGGCCTCGGGGGGGTGCCTGCTTGCTGGGGGGCGTGCCGGGTGCCTGGGTGAGCAGCGGTGGGGCGCGCCAACCAGAAGCAGCTCGCACGGAGGGCGGGCAGGCAGCGGAACAGAACGGGCAGGCTGCCAATCACACGTAAGTCCCGCCCAGCGTTCCGGCTCCTGCTTAACAGATTCTGTCGCTGGCCACATCCCTAGCAGAAGCGCCTCTGATGGCAGTGGGATATGCTGCTCTGCCTCAGTTGATGAATGTGGGCGAGGAAGGAGTCGTCCTTCAGGTAGCACCCTGGCCATTAATCATGCCCTTTTCTTGATTGTATCTTCTTTCATTATTGCCGTTTATGAAATATGCTGTTTTTATTGGTGTCTCATATGCAAGAGAAGAAGGTTACATTTTTAAGCTGAGTAACAAATCCTTCCCTTATGTATGAGGTTGTTGCAAATTTGTAAAAAAGAAACATCTGCCCTTTTTTGTCATGTCAGAAGAGTAATGCAAATTTTACTTTGATGAGCACAGAAGGGGAAAAGTATATGTGTTAGATGCCGAAATGCAGTGACTTATTTGTCAGTTGTATGTGACAAAAATAGCTTGGATAAGCCCTTCTGAGCACTCAGTGCCTCAACGTGAACTAAATTTAACAGCAACTATTGAGATATAAATATGGTTGAGATGCCAGATTGTAATATCAGAGCAACTTTCCAATGTTTCAGAATTGTCTAGGTGACGATGAGCTGAGTTGGTTGCAAGTTGATGATTTGTTTTCATCATACTGCAGTTGCATTAAGTCAGGCGGGTGTCACTGACAGCCCAATCCTACCTAGCCGTTATGCCAGCAGAACTTGTGTTCCGCCAGCAAAAGGTGCTTTATGGCTGTTGCAAAAGCAGCTTTGCAAGTGCATGTGACCTGGCTACCGCTGCAAGCTGTGAGTGGCCAAATCCACACTCCAATGGACCATAGACACCAGCTGGAGCAGTTAAGACCATGCAGGGAATGGAACAGGGCAGGGAAGGTTGGGGTGGGTGGAATGAGGAGGAGATGGGGCAGGGAGAAGGGTGGACTGGGGTTAGGGGTGAAGGCTCAGTGGCAGTGGTGCCTGCCAAATAGTAACCCCTTCCCGGGCCTGATCTGCCTGCATGGATCAACTTGGACTTATAATAGCTATCGAGCTAATATTGAGTAGACCCACCAAGGTGCCAGGGGTTTATCTGCGGGCAAGAGAACAAATGTTCTCTTACCCCAAGGAGGCCTCTGGAGGCCAAAACTCCCCAACTGGAAGCATTGGTATAGAAAAGATGTAATTTGATACAAAGAGAGCCTAGGAACTTCCATCAGGATTAGGATATTATATTTATCAATAAATTGAACCATCTGGAAGAATGTTCTGTGCCAGCAATATAAACTGTTTGGAAGCAGGAAGAGATCAAAGTTAGCCCAAGATAGTATTAGATAATGGAACAGCCAAAAGGAGGAGTCAGACAGAAAGCCTAACATCAACCAGCTACAAAGCCACACAGGAACAGAACTCCTTTTTTTGTTTTTTTGTTTAATGTAGTCTGTATACTACATTTCTATTACCACCTTCCTGCCAAAAGTCGGAAATAGATACTTAATTTTGATTGTGGCGATGCAAGGTAAAGGTCTTTATTCAATACCATTTGCAAAGGGTAGGCGAACTTCCAGCAAGCAGGAAGCCACACCTTTTAACTACAGAATTTAGCAATTTATACCTTTTAAAAGGTTTGCCCTTACTTTATGCTCATTGGTTTAAAGCAAATCAGTCAAAACATTTAAAGATACACCCACTTCACACAAAACTCCAAACATGTTATGAAACTATTTACACATGCTCAGTTTGCTCTTGTCAAGGCTATGTCCTGCTAGCTACAAAATGTTGCTGCGTTATCTTGTTATGAGGAGTAAGTTTCGCTTACACTTGCCAAGCATTCAGTTATCAGTATCGGTTTTTGAGTTCTTCACAAGCTTTTATTGTTAAATGTTTTACAAGTTACTATATATTTATTATAGTTGCATTCTATTAGCAGAGCTGTCAATAATGATTCTAAGCAAAAAAATATTTATTTAATTTAGGCATTTAGCCAAGTCTGTATCTTAAGCTTTGCTTGTCGCAGCTTTGAACGTTTTTTCTGCTGATGAAGCAACATTGGCCTGCCTGTTCTTTTAATGGCTTTAAACTGAAGCTTGATATTTAACAGTATTTTTACACTTATTATGTTAATAATAACAAACCATTTTTCTGACACAAAGCACCTGAGTCGGTTAATATTGACTTGTGGTTAATATTGACTTGTCCCTGTTAACAGGGCAAGAGGCACTTTTTCAAGTGGTGTTCCTCTTATATTTAGCAGGGGGAGAGCAATTGTCCCTCTTCACCCCTGTGCAGTGTCTTTTCTAGTGGCTGTTACTGGTGGTGGTCTGCATTTTTTAGATTGTGAGCCCTTTTGGGACAGGGAACCATTTAACTTAATTATTACTATTGGTATGTTAACCGCTTTGTGAACTTTGTGTTGAAAAGCGGTATATAAATACTATTGACTGACTGACTGACTGACTGACTGACTGACTGACTGACTGACTGACTGACTGATTGATTGATTGATTGATTGATATGAGAGACACCACACAAATTGAAAGACTAGGATGAGAAAGAAAACCAAGAACTTTCAGGTTCAGCTCTTTCAGACTGTAATGCACTTAAATTCAGTCATGATGAGATAAAATAGCTGCTAATGGAGACTGGTCTGGAAAGGCGGAGCCAAATGGTGATTGGTCCTAGCCAGGCTAATGGAGGTGTCTCCCAGGCAGCAAACCTTGTTCATGCAGGAGGCTGTTCTTAGGGGCTTTCCCTGTGCTGCTTCAGTACAACCACAGTTGAATATTTGTGAATATCTGATGCTAGGCCATTCGTAGCCCTATGAAAACAGGTTTTGGCCTTATGGTCTCTTTCTCCCCTTTACTCATCCTTCACCTGCAATAGGTGGACAATGAAAGTTTCTACTTTCACACCTGATTGAACCACAAAATCCTATTACATATGAACTCAGGGCACTGTAGGTTGATCAAACAATGGTTAATTAAAAGAAACCAGGATTTCAAACCACAGTTAGAATAAACCACAGTTTCCAATATTCATATGGAAAGTGGAAGCTTTCAGTTTCTTCCTCTTGTACATGAATAAAGACAGGAAAAGGAAAGTGCATGAGCTGTAAACGGCCACCATAAAAATAATAATAGCAAATATGAAGAACATACGTAATATGTTCATAACTCAGGGAAGATAAGAAAGATTTAAGCTTGCTCATGTTATTAGAAAGCAAAGAAACAATGATTTGCATTTGATTTATAGTGATAATGTAATTATGGGTTCATAGAGCCTCTTCTTTCTTTGGTACCAATCTGCAAAGGCTAGTTTTCAGCAAACTGTTTTTCTCCTCCCTAAGGACACAAATGCTGTGCAGGTTGCTGTATTATGAGCCGTTCTTTTCCCCCCACACAGAATCCCTGGTATTAATGTTATCCCCTGTCCACCTCCTTGTCAGACTTGATCTATATCAGAGGATCAGGAAGGGGGATTTTACTGGAAAGTCAATTCTTAGAAAACCATATTGAATATTACAGCATAACATTTGAGCAGGGATTTGCTCAGGTTAATTGCCACCACTGCATTCTTTGAAGGCTAAAGCCAGACGATAATAGCCTGTCTTCCTCCTAAACCATCAGCAAAATTTTCGTAAGCCCATAAAAGGGCAAAGTGGCAAAAGAGATGATTCAGTGACACCAGAGTGACATGTTATTTATTACTAAGCATTTCTGACTCCATCATTAATACCCCAGGAAAATGGAAAGTATAAATGGGTTTCAGCCTGTGCTGAAAGCTATTAGGTACTGTAAAAAACCTAATCATTTGTATGATTTGGGGCCCAATCCTAGCCTATCCTGGGCTGATGCAGCTGCAAAGCAGCCCCAAGGTAACAAACATTCCCTTACTGCCCCCCACCTCAGGATGCAGCACATGCCCCATTGGTATGGCTGTATCAGCGTTGGAAAGTTGGATAGGATTGGGCCCTTACAGTGCAATCCTGTGCACTCAGAGGAAGGTTCCATTGTATTCACTGGCACTTACTCCCAGGTACGTATGTACAGGGTTGACTGTGATTTTGAATTAAAAGGCAAGGGTAATATCAAGCAGGAAACGTGATAAATCATTCGCCTACAACATTTGCCAGGTAGATACATTTTCTTAATTCTGAGTGATACAGGAATTTGCAGAAATGGCAGTATTCAGTGGGCAAAGTGAGTGGGCCATTTTCATGAGATCTCATGATGTGCCATGTCAGAGCACAATCCTGAGTTTCACATTTGCTGGTTCAAGTCCTTGCGCCAGCCCAGGAATGTAGCAAATACGTCATAAAGCATGTTCACAACTACTCCAGAGCCAGCTGAGCCAGTGCATGAACATGCACAAACTTATGAAGGCTAAATCCAACCTCTGTTGTACCAAAACAAGCTAACTTTGTGCCGACCAAGGGTAGCTGCCTGGGGGTGGTGGTGGAGAGAGTGGTGGCAGGGCAGAACATGGGCATTTTGGGGTAGGGGGAGGGTGGACAGACCAGGTCTAGGAGGGAGTGGAACTGGAGTGGGCAACAAAGGCTGGATCGTAATTCCCTTCTCAGCCAGTCCAGCATTACACTGGGCTGATTGGGTCTGAGCTAGCAATTTCACTGGTGCAAATCTGAGTAACTCCATAGGTCTGGCTGCCATGTGACACAGGGTAGGAGAAGCAAGTTCCCTTACTTTAAGTTGCACAGCAGCCACCTCCAACCCTGCACTGGATATGGTGCAGGCTACTTGGCCTGCCTATTCCAACGCAGATTAGGATTGGGCTGCTATTTGCTTAATTTCAAAAGGGGTCGGTTTTGTTGCAATCCAGAATGTGCATTTCAGTTTTGTAATTGGTAAACGCCTTCATCCTTGAAGGTATCAACCCAGTGTGCGGCAGCAGTTAAGAGGGCCAATTCCATGCTTGGGGTAATTAAAAAAGGGGTTGAGGATAAAACAGCCAATAATATCATGCCATTGTACAAATGTACAGTTCTGGTCGCCGCAGCTCAAAGAGGACATAGTGGAGCTGGAAAAGGTGCAGAAAGGAGCAACGAAAATGATTACGGGGCTGGGGCACCTCCCTTATGAAGAAAGACTGCAGCGTTTGGGGTTCTTCAGCTTAGAAAAAAGGAGCCTGAGGGGGGACATGATTGAGACATACAAAATTATGCACAGAAGGGATCGAGTCAATAGAGGAATGTTCTTTTCCCTCTCTCAAACCACCAGAACCAGGGGGTATCTGCTAAAACTGGGAGTTGGGAGAGTTAAAACAGATAAAAGGAAGTACTTTTTTACCCGGCGGGTGGTTAGTCTATGGAACTCCTTGCTACAGGAGGTGGTGATGGCATCTGGTCTAGATGCCTTTAAGAGGGGTTTGGACGGATTTCTGGAAGAAAAGTCCATCGTGGGCTATAGGCCATGATGGATTGTGCAACCTCCTTACATTAGTAGTAGTCTACTTCAGCTTGCCGGGTGCAAGGGAGTGGCAACAGGATGCAAGCATCTTGTTGTCTACTGAACTCCCTTAGGCACTTGGTGGGCCACTATGAGATACAGGAAGCTGGCCTAGATGGGCCTTTGGCCTGATCCAGCAGGGCTCTTCTTATGTCCTTATGTTCTTATCCTATTTGTCACAGTGCATTTAACTCCCCAAGATTAAAATGTTCAGAATTTCAAAACTCAGGTGGCATACCAAAATTATGGTTATGATATCCACTTCCTAAATAAGGTGACCATAAATAACTCAAGACATATTTCTTAGAAACAGCTCCCGTTATGGGTATAATTCAGTGTGCAATTGCAACTAATTTAAAAGGTGCATGGTGCATTTGTGGTTCTACGAGGAGGGATAATTTGAATTTTGAAATTGACATAGAAATCAAATATGAGGGTTATTCATGTAGGATGAAAAACAGTACACACTTTTGTTCATATGATGTGGCTAGGCTGATATAACTGCATTCACATTTAAAAGCCAAACAGCTTTTAATAGCATGTTATTTCAAACCACTGCTAAAAGAACAGTGGCAGCAGCAGTCAAAACCTTGCCCATCCCCAAGGGAACCCTTTCCTTGAGCAATGGCATTGTCATTATTTAGATGTGAAGTTTTCACCCCTGGAATGTGTAGGATACAGAAAACAGCTATCTGTTGCACCTGACATCCTGTTGTTCCCTGTGTCAGAAAGCTAGCTTTGAAATGCATCTCTGTGTTGGATTCCTGCCACCTGGACTGTGCATGGAGCTATATTTTGACCTACTCGCTGCCTCAACAAGGGAAAAAATAGACATTGGGGGGAGGGGTGCAATATAAAGCATGCCTTGGAGACCTAATTTTAGCCTTGTTTGCCTTGACCATGTCCTTGGTCAGTGCGTTTTCTTTTGCTTACCTAAGGCATTGAGTTATGAGAATAAAGGCAATGTGCCTAGGTTTTGGTCTTTAGCCTCAGTGCCATGTGAAGCTTCTTCTAGGCATGATGGGCCAAGCAGGGGTGTAGCTAAAGAAGTGCAGCGGGGTGCAATTGCACCGGGCAACAAGCTTTAGGGGGGGGGGCAAGAAGCTGAGCTTGACATTAGTGACCAACATTGTAAAAACCTTGGTATGCATGAATAATATCATCATGTTATATATCATTGGAAAGGTAATTTAATGCAGAATGCAATGAAACAAACCAGAGTGTAATAGCTTTACTCTATCAAGCTATGGCCAAAAAACCAGAGAAAATGAAAATACAACTATGACGTCACTACCTCTTGTGATGTCACTTCCAGGGCAACATTTTGCCCTCTGCACTGGGCTACACTTTCAGTAGCTACATCCCTGGAAGTGCAATTTATGTTCTATGAGCAGTTTACTTTTTTTCTATATAAAACATATGCACGTGATCCCTTCTCAGGGTGCAATCCTAACCAATGTTCCAGCACTTGGGTAAGGGCAATGCAGCTCTGAGATAAGGGAACAAACATTCCCTTACCTTGAGGAGGCCTCTGTCACTGCCCTCCCAACTGCAGGATGCAGCACATGTCTCACTGGCACGGCTAGGTCAGTGCTGGAAAGTTGGTTAGGATTGCACCCTCACTCTCTCTTACTTTGGCTCTTCTGCTAAGGAGAAGGTGGAAATGTGAAGAGTGAGGAGATCAGCAGAGAGGGGGCAAGAGAAGGAAAACAGATCAGATGACATCATCCACTTTTGTCATTGATGTCCATGTCCCATATCCCTTCAGGGGCAAGCCAAGTCACGTGAAGTTCAAGATATGGGGTCCCCATAACTGAAGTTGAAGGCAAAGCTGAAGTGAAGAACCAGAGCACTGGGCTGGAGTAGCAACTGGAGTCTGCCTCCATGCAAAGCTCCTAATGTGGAGCAGTTGCACCACAATTGACGGAGTGCTGCCGACAAGAGAGAAGGCACTGAAACTAGAAACAGTATTTTATTATGTTTTGGACCTATGGGGTTTTTTTGCAGGGTTTTTTTTTTTTTTACTAGGCGTGAGGTTATGCTGCTTTTGTAACAACTGCTATAGGCCAGTGCTGCAAGGAGAGGTAATGAGAAATAAGGGCAGCATTGAAAAGAGGAGCTTTTCTTCTATCTGTGCTGCTGTGCTCTGCTTAACAACCACTCCAACAATTGGTACCAAAATGGAAACCTTTAATTTAATTTTAGTGCAGTGAACCCCTTTCCATTCTACAGATTCTGTTCTGATGCACTTTGCCAGTGCCCTTTGTGATGACATGACGATGAGACTCACATCAACGCCGCCTGCCACCGTCTCTTCCCCAGGCAGACAGCTTTTTCGAAAGAGCCAAACAAACCACTCAAAACATGTTGAAATTGGTTTGAAAAAGTGATGGTTTGTGGAGTGGGGAGGGAGGAATACAGTACAATGTTGAGATCCTTTTCAACGCTTACTGGTTCACTGGATGGTTAGACTCATTGATTGCAATTACTTTTGTAGTGCAATTCATATCCACTAAGTTAGTTTTTCCATCTGCAACACAGGGCTCAATCCTGCACTGAGTTAGTCCGGCAAAGCTAAGCCAGCAAAGTTTGGCCAGCATAAGAGACACCATAAAGTATGTTTGGACCACTCTCTGAGTCAGAGAGACAGCACACAGACATGAGCCATCCTCCCTGACTCCAAGAGTAGTCCAACTCCAAACGTACTTTATGGTGGCCCTTGTGCTGGCCAAACTTTGCTGGCTTAGCTTATGCAGGCCTAGCTCCCAGTCTATGCATGATTTCTCTTGGCCCTAATCCAGCTAGCTATCACAAAGTTCTAGAAATAATTTACAGTTTGAAGTTGGGGTGAAAGGTGTCCTCATGCCACCCATGGATCACACAGACTGGCAACTAGTGACTTGCAGTGTTCATCCATAAACCTTCCAAAAGCGTGCTTCAGGATATGTACCACTGATGGTGGGCTTGGCCAGCTTTCACTTCCCTCTTCCCAAAATTGCCTAAATAACCCCTCCCCACTTTGTTGACAATGGCTTATGAAATTCGGGGCCTGTTTCAGTTTATTGCACTTATCACTGACAGAACAATCCTAAACATGTCTACTCAGAAATAAGTCCCATTGTGTTCAGTGGGGCGTACGCCCAGGAAAGAGTGTCTAGGATTGCAGCCTCATTGTTTTAAAGGCAGTGGGACTTGAGTTGGTCACATAGACCTGTTCAGTGGGTAGTAATGGGGCTTCGCGTTAACTAAGAGCGCAATCCTATTCTGTGCCGGAATGGCAGAGCTGGAGGGCCTGTGCCATATCCAGTGCAGTACAAAGGCCCTTGCACACAGGAAGGCGCCAGCCTCCCCTATGAACTCCTCAAATCTGTGCCTGCTAAACAGCAGGGACAGATCTGAGGAGACCGCATAAGGCTGAAGCCTTATGGCTGAATCTTAACCCATTCACAGGGCCGTGTGGTCTCCTTGGATCTGCAGTTGCTGTTTAGCAGACACAGATCTGAGGAGTCCATGGGGAGGCCACCCCCCTCTGGCCTGCCTGCCAGCCTGCCCACCATTTGCCCAGAAATGCCCTCCCCCCGCCCACTCCCCAAGCCCACCTGCATTGGCCCTCCTCTGCGCCGGCCAGCTTCAGTTGGCATAGAGGAAGAGCAGCACGGGCACACCAAGGCTGGCGCTGCAGGCTGACAACACGGGTGTGCGGCTTGGCGCCCCACGTCGGCGCTAACATTGTAGCTTCGATGCAATGCTGTTACATTTACGCCACGTTGATGCTTGGATTGTGCTGCCCCTCTGGATAGATTGGGGGCTGCTGAGTTCAGTGGAGCTTTCTCCCAGGGATCTGTGGAACTGTTCTGTAGATTTGACTTCTTCTGTTTTGTAGGCACGAAATACAGCTTTTTATTACTATTACTAGCCTGAACATACCTGGCGTTGCCCGGGTATTTATGTATCCCAAGTTTCTATTAGACAGGAAAAGGAATGAATTCTATCTATAGTGTAAAATTGAAATAATTTTATGTACAGGAAATGAAAAGTATAAGTACAGTATAAAAATTATAAAGTAAAATCTTTAACAAATTCACTATAATATTAATTTAATGGAAAACTTGATTATAAACATTTTTAGTTTCACCTCCAGGAGCAAGAATACATAAATTCTTGGGTGAACCCATCCTTGAGCAAGCAACATAAAGTTGTCCGTGGGAGAAACATGGCGATCTCAAATCCACTCTTCAGTACTTAATAGACTGCCCCTGTGACTTGTTGATCGTGATCGAGAATGCAAGTCTCACTGGAAATTGCAATCTCTTAAAATTAAAAGGGAGATCCGTCGGAATGAGTGGTATCCATGGGGAAAAAACTGTTTCACCCTCTCCCTTTCTTGTTAAGATAGTTGCTTCAATTACAGTATCCAGCATCTTCTTGACACACAGCCTTGTGCCGTTGCAAAGTTTTGGCGGGTCGGGGTTCTGTAGTAAAATAATTGGAGATCCATTTTAAGTAAAAGACGATGTGGTGGCAATCCAGCCGGATCAAGTGAGTTTAGGAAGTCTGATGGGAAATTGACGACCTCAAAGGCATCTACTACGGTATCAATAGACTTGTATTCAGTGACTATGCCTGGTAACATGGCAAGTATTTGATTGGAGTCCAAGACCGGGGCCTAATGATTTCTAAAAATTTGCAGAAGGTTCTACAGAGTTCTCTTCATTCTATTCAAATCACTTGGGCTTAAATGCCATCAGGACAGTGCCCAATCAGCTTAGCGACCCCGAAAACTATGGATTTGACACTAATGTTGGTCATCGGACATTTCATTTTTCACCCCTTCTTACCCCCCATGCTGATGGGGGCTGAATGTGGACTTAAACGGCATCGGGAGTGTCACTATTCATCTCAGCTACCCCGAAAACTATGGATTCGACACTAATATCGGTCGTTTTGGATTTTTTTTACGTCACCCCCTTCCCACCCCCACCCCTAGGGGTGCGTTCTATTCGGCTACACTTGGGCTTAAATGTCATCGGGACTGTCACCAATCAGCTTAGCGACCCCGAAAACTATGGATTTGACACTAATGTTGGTCATTTTGGACATTTTATTTGTTACCCCTTCTCACCCCCCATGCTGATGGGGGCTGAACGTGGACTTACACGGCATCGGGAGTGTCACTGTTCGTCTCAGCGACCCCGAAACCTATGGATTTGACAATAATATCTGTCGTTTTCAATTATTTTTATATGTCATGCCCTTCCCACCCCCACTCCTAGGGGTGCTAGGGGTGTCTTACCCCCACATTATTTCTAGAAGTGGGATGAGTTTTGAAATCTGAAATCAAATGGGGTCCTCTACGCCACCATCAGCATGCTGCGGATATTCTATTTCCAAGCACTGTATCTTGCACCCCTTCTCACCCCCCATGCTGATGGGGGCTGAACTTGGACTTAAATGGCATCGGGAGTGTCACTATTCATCTCAGCAACTCCGAAAACTATGGATTTGATACTAATATTGGCCGTTTTTGATCATTTTTACATGTCACCCCCTTCGCACCCCCACCCCTAGGGGTGCTAGGGGTGCCTTACCCTCACAGTATTTCTTTCCAGATCGTAAGGCATGTGTGTACCAAGTTTGGTGTAAATTGCTCCAGGCATTCCAGCGTTATGCTGGAACATACATACATACGCACGCGCGCACACACACACACACACACACACACACACACACACACACACACACACACGTTCATTTATATATATATAGATTATTATTTTTTGAAGAATCGCCTTGAGAACTGACGTATCGTACAGCTGCTGTTGCTATGGGAACTCTATTAAGAGCTCAAATGCAGAGAAGTGGGAATTTCACATGCTGGCAATGTGCTTGGTGAAAACGGCAAAACAGCATTTTGTATTCACAGCTTTTAAGAATCAGTCGCTTTTGTTCGGCTCTCATGAAGCTATAATGGAGCTGTGCTGGGCTTCCCCCTCTCAATAATTGGAAATATTCTGCATAATTTCAAGGCAAGAAGAAAGAAATTGCATATATGAAGCATCAACTGCTACGGAATGCAGCTGCCCACTTTCCGGTGAGGGATGGGCAGGCGGGTTCCCATTCAGTTTCTTCTGTGCAATTTTCACTGGCTACCAATTTGCTTTCCCATCCAATTCAGGCTGCTGGTTTTAATCATTAAAACCCTTCACAGTCTGGGATCAACATGCCTGAAGGCAGAAGTGGTCCTGGGGTTTTCCCCGCCCAGGGACAAATTCCCTACTCCGCCACCCCCCCGAAGTATTTTAACACCATCACATCGCTGCAATTGCTTCCTGAAAACAGCACCTCCCAGGGTGCAGTTGTAGCAGCCCAAAGAGCTGCTTGGGCAGCTTGCAGCCTTGCGAGGCTGCTCCCTGGGGCAGCCTTGCACCACTGAAGGGGCAATAGGTTCCTCTGACTTTCAGAGGAACCAGGCGCCTCGTAGTTCGGTGTCGCCAGCTCCTCTGACAGTCAGAGGAATGCTGCCAGCACCACAATACAAGGCGCCTGGTTTCTCCGACATTTGGAGGAACCAATTGCCCCTTGCAGCAGTGCAAAGCTTCCCCAGCCTTGTGCTGCTGCAAGGGCAATCGGTTCCTCCAGTTGGAGGAACCAACCTTCCCTTACAGTGGCGCAAAGCCAGCAAGGGGGGATCGGTTCCTCCAAATGTCAGAGGAACTGGGCACCTCATAGCGCAGTGCCTCTGGTTCCTCCAACCATAGGAGGAGCCAAGCGGTGCCCCTAGCTCCTCTGGTAATCAGAGGAAACTCGAGCATGTTTCCTCTGACCATCAGAGGAGCCAGCCAATGCCTGGAGTGCCACCAAACCCAGTAGCTTCGCGGCACTCTAAGAGACGCCCTGGCACGTAGGTGGGGCGGTCGGTATCATGTCACTGCCCCCCAAGCCCAGCACCTGGGGCATTTGTCCTTACGCCCCTCCACTCCTTCACACCCCTCCACTGAACTTAGTTGACTAGATCTTAGTTGGCATGGGGTTTAGTTGTCTATATCTCTCCCTATATAAAAACCCATGCCAGCTAAGATCTAGCCAGGCACTACTGCTTTCTGCTCCATCGTTGTGGCATATAAGATCTGTTTAGATACCTGTAGCATTGAGAAACTGGGCTGGTGGAAAGTGTCCTCACTGCCAATGACAGAGCTGGCGGCCTCATTGCGCTCGCCGGCAGTGTTGGCAAACACAGTAATGTGGTGCATTGTGCCCCAGATCCAAGCACTTCCACCTGGATCCTGACACTTCCACTGGCAGAATGTGCATTCTGCTGATGGCCCCAGTCCAATAGGGTTGGGCCATTTGTTTGATACTGTGACACCACTATAGTGTAAACCAGCACTCTTCAAATGGTGGGTCATGACCCAACATAGAGCTCAAAAAAGGGACATTTTTCCTTATGGGGAGGGGCCCCAGAAATCCCTGCCCAGCAGTGCTGCAGCAATCACAGCACCATGGGCACTTAGGGGCATGTGCCCTACCTGGAGGGTCCAGGGGGGTCCAGAAGGGTTGGGGAGGCCCGCTACCGCAATAGCAGGCCTTCCTGGTGCTTAAAATCGCTCTGTTCCAGACCAGAGCTTACTTCCTGCTTTTGCGCAAAAACATTCGTTGCATGGTGGTAGAGTTGCACAATTCTAAAAAAAGGGAGAGGAGTAAAAGTAGAATACAATGAAACTATTCTCATTTATTTTAAATTTTTTAACATGTTGCAGAACCGTACTTCTGGAGCCATCACATATTTTTACATACTGAGCTTCAGTCCAGTAAACATCTGAAAATACAAAACATCAAAATTCAGGATGCATTCTGTTGGAGGAAAATTCCATAAGCATCCCTGCTTGATATAGTCCAGGCTTCCAAAATACAAGCGGACCAGAAAAATTACAAACAGGCAATAGTATTATCCAAGCCAACAGAGATAATCACGGAATTGTCCTCCTCTCACCTGAGCTTCCTTCAGCTCCTTGGAGTCCAGGAAATGATGCTTTTATGGGCATACTAGCTTTTTGGTACCCAGCGTTGCCCGGGTAGTTATTTATCTCAAGATTCTATTGCACACGAAATTGCCAAATTACCAATCAGTTCAGCCAATCGTTCCAGGCATTCCAGCGGGGCATGGCGGACGTTTTGTTTCACACCCTTTCTTGCCCCCCATGTTGAGGGGGCCCCGAACCTGGACTCCAACCGCGTGGGGAGCGTCACCCAGATCCCAACATCCCTCTCCCAGATCCCAACATCCCTATCCCAGATCCCAACATCCCAGATCCATTCTGCAGGACTTCTGTTCAGCAGCTGTTCAACACTTTAAAGACTTCAGGTGCTGGAAAGGTTATACTCTGCATGTCATAATCAGAATGACATCAGCAATGACATCATAATAGATTGCCTCAGGACACCACATATCAGCTGAAGTATACACGCACACATACATACATACGTTAAGGCCCCCCTCGCGCCCCCTGTGGGGGCGCGAGGGGGGCCTGACCCCCACAGCGTTTGTTGCCAGGCCGCAAGGTGTCTGCGTGCCGAGTTTGGTGTTGATCGGTCCAGGCGTTGCGGAGCCTATGCGGCGCGCGCACACACACACACACACACACACTCTTCTTTATATAGATAGATAGATTCTGGGATAACCCCCACACATCATCGGTGCAGTGTTAGGGAAAGATATGCAGTGATAATCCTATTCAAGACTTAGGCCCATGGAGGAGATTCTGGTGGGGAAGAGAGCTGTGGAGAGTATCTTCAGTAGAAGGGTTAAGTGTGTTATAGGCAAACTACTGTAGTGAAGACACAGTTTACATTGCACATTGAAGTGGCAAGCCAGACATCAGGACCCTGGACAGTGTTGTTGGATGTATGGCAAAGGCCAGCTATCAGGTAGCCCAGTGTTGTTCTAACACTGTTCAGCACCCTCAATCAGCACCCTCACACTGTTGCAAGGGGGTGCCTTCACTCCACCTCCACAGAGACAGTCAGGTCCCTCATAATGGGGCAAAGGCTCTGGGGATGCTGGTAGTTCCATAGTTTGCCTTGCTTTCACTTCCAGTATAGTGACAAAGGCCATATGATGCCCCATTGTATATGGAAAGCACAATCTAAGAGAATACAGTGAGCTACTGTGGATGATGCTTGTTAAGGTATCTGAACCCTCAAGTGGCAGGCAAAATCAGCTACTGAAATTTGCAGTAGCCTGAAACATACTTAAAGCTTTGTCCACGTCTGATAGAAATATGGAGAGCTGGGTCTTGTGCTCCTTGCTTTGTCAACAAAGTAATCTCTTCTCCTTGGCACACTTCTGTCTCCTGCTTCTGAGCTCAGAATTGCTGAGCTGGAGGATACACCCCCTAGGTCTGGATTTAGGTGTGGCTGCTCCTATAGTACATCTTATTGCTCATAGCTTCTGCTTGTGTTACTCTGTGGTCTAGGTTATACACATTAATATTGGGGGGCAGCTGCCACATGAATGACTCATTTCCTGCAATTGGATGTGTGGGTGTCACCCAGCCCTGTGATTCTATGAAAAGGAAAGATTGAGGTAGTCTGGACCATCCCTGCCTCCTCACAAACCACCCACAGAAACACTAGCCACTCCGTTAGCATGGATTACATAAGCACAGTAATGTGTACAATATTCCCATTCCTGACCCTCCAGCATTCATTTTGCTAAGTCCTATTCTGAGACCAGTGCTGACATTAGCTGTGATGCCGGTGCAACAGCTACGATGCTCTCCTATGATAAGGGGTAACAGAAATAGAAGTTGCTGCTTTTGGCGTTAAACAGAAAGAGCTGTGTTGATTGCACTTTAATTGAAAACACTGGGAAGATATTACAATGGAAAATGACAGAACTGACAGCACTGACTGGAGTCAGAAGAGTTGCTTTCCATCTTGAGCAAAATGCTGGGGATCATGGAAGGGGGCAAGAATCTGCAGCATTATTCGATGTACTTACACACCACTTTTGCAAATTAAAATCTGTACAAATTGTGTGTGTGTGTGTGTGTGTGTGTGTGAACACACCCAGTAGCACCAAATTATCATGACAGCTAAAATCCATGTATCAGTTAAAAGCCTGGTCCACATAAAAGCCATTTTGTCTACAACAAAAGCACCAGTGGCATGGAAAGAAGGGATAGATGGATGGTAAAACAACATCCTCCAAGAGCACCTTCTTCCAACCATCTAGGAATAGTTTGATGATGGACAATGCCTTTTCCAGCATGATGGAGCTACCTTGCCATAAGGCAAAAGTGGTAATTAAGTGGCTTGGGGACCAAAACATTGAGATTTTGGGTCCATGGCTGGGAAATTCCCCAGACCTTAATCCCATTGAGAACTTGTGGTCAATCCTCAAGAGGCGAGTGAATAAACAAAAGCCCACGAATTCTGAAAAAATCCAAGCATTGATTATGCAAGAATGGGCTGCCATCAGTCAGGATGTGGCCCAGAAGTTGATTGACAGCATGCCAGGGCGAATTGCAGAGGTCTTGAAAAAGAAGGGTCAACACTGCAAATATTGACTCTTTGCATAAACTTATATAATTGTCAATAAAAGCCTTTACCACTTGTGCAAATGCTTGTACTTATACCATTGTAACATTTGCACGAAGATCTTCCAACAATGGAGCAGCAGACTTTGTGAGAATTAATCTTTGTTTCATTGTCAAAACTTTTGGCCAGAACTGTCCATACCCAAGATGTTTTTGTGACAAATACATGTCTTGGGCTACGGTCCTACTGAACACAATAGGACTTACTTCTGAGTGAACATGTGTAGGATTGTGCTGCTACACAAATATACACAGTTATATATTCATAGCTGTGGATTTGTGTAAGGCCAGAAACATTTAATACTGCATGGTGTGTGAAGGTGCTGCTTCAAATGCCTATTGGCAAAAATGCAGGTTATATATAGCATGCATGAATGGATGGTGAGTCATTTGTAGGGACAGGACTTTCTTAATAGTTAAATAGCAGTTGTTCTTTGCAGTTTTCTTTTTTCACTGTCTGAATCATTCAGCCTGCTTTATCAAATAGTACAGTTTATACACTGTGCAGTGTTTAGAAGCAATTTAATCTGCCCATGCTCCATCAGTAGCTCTAAAGCAGCGATTTTCAAACAGTGTGCTGTGGATGGTCCCCAGGTGTGTTGCAGAACTTTGGGGGAGGGTCATTTATTAGTAGGACTGTTGGGGGATCCCTCCTGGCAGCATGGGGTGCCTTGTCCATTGTCAACAAACGGATGGTGTGCATTGATAATTTTAGTGCCTTGTCAGTGTGCTGCAGGGTGAAAAAAGGTTGAAAATCACTGCTCTATAGCAAAGATTCATGCATACTTACACATTAAAAACACATGTGACTGCACTTGCACCTGACCTTTCTGTGATTCAAGATTTCAAAGAATATACATTCTTTTTCAAGATATCCAGTATGCTCCCAATTTGCCTTACTCAGTGTCAGTGCAATGCAGAAGGGGGAAGCACAACCACTGACAACTGTTTTGGGCTGACTGGACACTGTTTCATGCAATAGTTTCTGGTTCTGAACTGTTTTTCCTCTATGGTTGTTGCTAGGAAATGGCCCAGGAATTTATTTCTTGACATGGATTTTTTTTTTTAATGGTCCTGGAATAGATTTGGGAAAAATGTTAGACAATTTTGCAATATTTCATTATGATATCAGTGTACGCTATAAATCAGTGTTCTGTTTTATTTTTGTTTTAAAACTGTTTTCTAGAACATTTGTAATGACCAATGACCCAATCCTAAACTGGTCTTATGCTGGCAGATCTCATGATCCACTAGTGTAAAGCTGGCTCTGCTGGCTCCATTGCTGCTTTGATGTTCTGTGGCTCACCCTAACCCCAAGCCAGGAGTAGCGGGCTGCAGAGCCTCTGCTGGAGCAGGTAGCTTGATACCAAAGGCCGTTCAAGGGAGGATTGTGTATGAATCAGGTCAGGGAGAGAGCCAGGCCAAAGGCAGGAGGGTAGGGTCTCAAACAAACTTTTAAAATTGTCTATTATATCCTGAGCTGTCTGGTTCCCCCCCACCCTTGCACCCATAGTAGTGTTTCCCAAACTGTGGGCCGGAACCCACCACTGGGTCATGAGCTGATTTTTGATGGGTCATGAAAAGTTTCAGAAATATTTAAAAAAATACTTTTGCAAGCACCCTTGCCCAGTTTACAGAAGAAAATTGAAGCAGGAGACAGTCCAGATGGAGAGACCTCTCTCATGGCTGGAATGCTAACCTGTGGTATGAACTTCGTAACCCCCCCCCCTTTATAACATGTCACATTTTCCCATTTTCTCTAGTAATTGGCATGCTGCAGGTCACGTATGAACCCAGTTTCAGCCTTTTGTCTGACCTGGGAGTTCATAACTGCATGTCTTGCTCTACAGTTCAGCCTTCTGGGTACCCTGGAATACCTGTAAAGGTTTGGGGCTACAGTGCTTGAACTCTAGTTCTAGGGAGAGTATAGCAAATGTCTATACACACATACTTTATGTAAAGTCTCGAGAATCCTTGTTAGCACAGGACCCTGATTATTAACACTTTATTATTATTAATATATAAAATATTAAATGAATAAATACCACCTCTTTGTCTAGTAAAGCTATGTGGATTGAGATAGAATTTCATTTTAAAAAGTGGGTCCTGGTGCTCAAAAGTTTGGGAAGCCCTGACCTATAGAATACAGGACCTATAGACAGTTAGGTGTTTCAGACAGCATCCTTGCCTGTGCTGGGCATGTTTGACAGTACTGCATGCTCCTTTTGATTTATTTTGTCTGGGTGGCACAGACAATAAGAAATGGTGATTGCCCTCTTAGCTTTCTAATAGCAGCACTAATGCAAACTAAATGTGCCTGGACTTCTGCTGCTTAGCAGCACATTTTGTAGTTGCATTAATTTTAAGGTGTTTAGATCTAGGGCTCTCTTGCCTTTCCTTTTTGCAAAATTCATTCAAGTATATATGAACACAATTTTTTTTTGGGGGGGGGGGGTTCCCTATGGCCTCCTTGAATGTTTTTTTTTAATTTCTGTTGTGGATCTGCATATGCTTGCTAAATTATTTGTTTGAAATCAAACGAAATCAAGAGGCTGCTTTTGGCTCATCTTTCATCTCTGCTTGCTAATGGATATACTGTATAATAACTCAATACAACTTCCAGCACATCAGTCTCCCTCATTGCTGGAAATACATCTGCCAATAGGCACACCCTCTTAGGGAGGGAACCTGATTCAGTGGCAATGCATGTTTTGCATATGAAAGGTCTATGGTTCAGTCCTTTCAAACTTCATATATTAAGTTTCATTTATTCAAATATTTATAATCCCACCATTTGATCCCCTATGAGATTCTCAAGATGACTCACCATATAAAAACATTAAAAAACACAAAAAAATCACGCATCCACTTCTGTGTTCTCGACTTCCTGCTCTCCCCCACCCCTCCACGTTCAGCCATCATAAAAGGGGTAAAAAGAACTTTGTGCCATTCCTCTTGATATGATGTTGGAGCACAACCTGACCACGCCCGTGATGTTCATTCATGCAGATCAGGTGTTGGGGGTAGGGCCAATGGGTGCACAGCCCCATTTCCTCCTCACCCATTCCCTGAATGTGTCAGAGGTGAGAAATGAGCTAGGAACCCTTTACAATAATACAAAATGATCAAAGGCAGAGAGAGAGAGAGAGAGAGAGAGAGAGAGAGAGAGAGAGAGAGAGAGAGAGAGAGAGAGAGAGAGAGATGGGGACTGAAGCAGGAGGATACTGGCACTTTGACTTTCTGTTTCACCATTTGATGGAGAAAGGAGATGCTGGCCTGCTCTCTGCTGTACTGTCTGTGGCTCAAGCAAGGAAGAAAACACTGGTAGTATTGCAGTTCTGAGCTCAGAGGGGTCGGGTGACACAAAGGGCCTTTTAGGGTTCTGCTTCAACCTCTGAAGTTCTGAGTCTGATCAAGTTCCTCAGACTGAGTAATTTGTCCCTGGGGTCTAGCTGCCTCTCTTCAGCCCAGCAGTCCTAACAGCTCCTCAGGCAGCCATGTTTCCTTCCAGCTCTCCTTCCCATTTTCAAGAACATTTTGCACACTGACCTTCATCATTTCCCACCAGTGAACTAGGAAAGAGAAGGAATCTGGAACCAACAGATGCCACTAGTCAGTCGGCCAGATTGTGACTGTTCACAAGCCGGATTTGGGCCAGGGCTGTTACATGTCAACTGCATGTAGAACATTTGTTCAAGAAAACAGTAGCAGTTCTGAAATTTTATGAGCTCCGGGCTATGAATAAAACTCTGACAAATGATGCTACACTAGCTAGAGCTTATTGAGTTTGCAGGTGTTTAATTATGTTGTTTTATATAATTCTATATATCTATAGAGGCGTCATTATTACAATAAACATCTAAAACACAAGATAGCATTTGACTGATTAATTGATTATATCTATATCCCAAGCCCCCTCCAAGGAACTCAGAGTGATGTACATGGTTCCCCCCATCTTTTAACCTTAAAACAGCCCCGAGTGTTAGGCAGGACTTGGAGAAGATAGCTAGCATCAGCAAGCCGTGTAGAAATTTAAGCCCAAATCTCCCTTCTCTTCATGTGAGATTCTAAATGCTACACGCTAGTGCTCTCTGTATGCATTCATTTTTGATTTATATATAAGTCGTATTTTTATAAGACTCTATGTGTTATATTTTATAAGACTCTACTGAGGTAGTTTGCATTTTAACTATGCACCATGCATCATGTGCATTCTGAAAGTGCACATGGCCTATGGTCCATTTGCTTCTTGATGGGGCCTTTTAGGAAATGCAGGTGTGTGCATATAGATTCATACAGTCCACCCAATCAGAGACTTTCTCCCATATTGGCTCATCCATTTCTTTCTTATTCCCCATGCCGGAGCTCTACGCACTACTCCCAGCACTCTTAAAAAAAAATCAAGTATTAGTATTTTATACAGCACAAATCTGTGCTTATCCACTGAAAAGTAAGTCCGTCGAGCACAATGGAACTTACTCCCAGGTGTGTATAGGATTACAGCCTTAGTTCTGACCATAACTTTCAGTTCAAACACTTTGTTTAATAAGAGCCAATTCTATCCCATTCCTCGCCCCCAGCCTGGTGCATCTGTGCCAAAAAGGCACACAATGTATCCAGATGAGGAGGCTTCAGAGGGGAAGCAGTTAAATCCCCTATCCCTCCATAGGCTTCCCACTCCACAGTAGGTCTCCTTGGACCTGTGCCAGCTCTTTAGCTGGCAAAAGTCTGAGGAGAGAACGGGGGAGAGGAGGCTGTGAAAAAGGAGGATAGAATCCAGGACACACCATCACCACTGGATCCAACCCCTCCCATAGCCTTCCCACTCCCCATTCCTAGCCCCCACCCCATTTTGCCCCCTTTCCAACCCCGCTATTGCCTTACCTGCTCTGGTAGATCCAGACAGGTCTGCCTCCTGCAGCAACACTCCCAAAATGGCCGCTGACAGAGTGCTGCGTGCTCTGTCAGCAGCCATTTTATCACTGGGGAATTCCGTTCCACGGTCATAAATGGCTGCACACAACAGCATAATCCTGGATAGAATTGGGCTGTCCATTACATACTTAGCTGGTTAACCTTGTACATGTTCTGAAAAAAATATATACGTGCGTGCGTGCGTGAGTGCGTGCGTGCGTGGGTGTGTGTTGGATAGAAGCAGGAATAACAGGTTTTTGTGATAGTCTGAGAATTATGAGGTATTCTTGGTGTTTAAGTGGGTATGTGAAACTTCAGGACCGTGGATTCATCATAAACCAAGGATATTGTCACAGTTTTCAAGTTAACCAAATAACTTTCCTCAGCCTCCAAAAGTCCATATCTAATGAGCATCATCATGGCTTCAGACTACTGGTTAGAACTGGGGAATAATATTTGCCTTCTATTTCTCTCATGTGGTTTACATTTTCCATTAAAGATGATCCCATAAAAAAAGACAGAAAATGTATTTATATCCATTTTTTCTGTATGTCTGGAATCTTGCAAAGCCACATGTTGGTGAAATGCACATGTCTACAGTTCACAGAAAGTTTATTATATGGGCATTTCTCCCTTCTGCTTGGGAAGGTCTTGCCTGGCTTTCCCCTCATAATGGTCTCTTGCTGCAGATACTCTGTGAAAGATGACCTTGGCTATAGCTTTTAGTTTTTTATCTCGTCCTGCTGTGATGTTTTAAGGGGGGAGGTAATAAAACTGCTCCCCCTTCTCGAGGTAAATAGATCATTGCAGGGCCCCAGATATGCAGGGGTGAAGATGTTCAGGCTGTTGAAGTGGGAATTGTAATAGAAAGCCCATCTGGAGAGGGATGGGACATGTAACATTTATTTTTTGTTGTGAGGAAGACTCTCTCTCTCTCTCTCTCTCTCTCTCTCTCTCTCTCTCTCTCTCTCTCTCTCTCTCTCTCTCTCTCTCTCTCTCTGTGTGTGTGTGTGTGTGTGTGTGTGTGTGTGTGTAATAAAAAAATTCTTTTTCAAACGATTTGAGGGCTGGTCAGTTTGTGGATTCTGTTTCTTGGTATCTGCGTCCAGCTTAAACAATAGGTGCTGGCCAGCTTTCCTGCTGCAATTGACAAACAACAACAGATGGAGCATCCTAGCCCACCTGACTAGGTCACGAGGCAGTTAGATGTACCCACAAGATCATCCAGTCAGACGGACCTCCAACTTTTTAATAAACTCTGTTTTTACCGTTTCATCTGCCTCATGCAAATTCATATGGGAGAGTTTGCAACACCTACCCAGATAACTCAAATTCCACTACTGTTGATCTTCAAAGGTGAATTCCCAAATTATAGGGGTGCTTGGCAAACCTAGGAGAAGGGCTTTCCCAAGGCAGCTTCTTTCCGTCTGCATCCCTAGTCTTTAGTGGTTGCAGCAAAAGCTATCTTTTTTTCTCCATCAAACCCCAGCCTGAGGAGTAGAAAGAGTGGGGGGTATGGCAGAAAGGTCTGCCATTAACTGGTAGGCACTGTGCCCATTTGGCCCTTTGCCTGTTCCCCCTTCTGTTCTTCCCCCACAATTGTGGAGGAGGACAATTCAGCATGTAGAGTTTTCTCTGCTCCTACAAGATAAACAGCAGCTGCTGACATTTCCTTCTCTGCAGAGCAGTACAGGAGCCTTACCCTCCTGTGCAACTTGGTCCTCCCAATGACAATCCACCTTTTGGCCTAATGACCTGTGAGTTTGCCATTGTGCCTTCCCTGAGCTTTGAATGACCTCCTCCAAAGAGATCTGAAGTTTGGCATTAGAGGCTGATGTTTAGCTTCCGGTCTTTCACTCCCAGTAGGAGCTTCTATTTTGGAATTCTTTTGTTCAAGTGCCACATGATCCAGAGCTGACTGATCGAGAGTGAATCTCCTGTGTGTGTGTGTGTGTGTGTGTGTGTGTGTGTGTGTGTGTGTGTGTGTGTGTGTGTGTGTGTGTGTGTGTGTGTGT
>JAJKFI010000008.1:20876460-20889440 GCA_029204185.1 Lerista edwardsae
TGTGTGTGTGTGTGTGTGTGTGTGTGTGTGTGTGTGTGTGTGTGTGTAAGGAATGCTCCTGTAGAAAAGAAAGGCAGCCCAATCCTATCCAGGGAACCACACAGCCTTTGCTGTATCCAGTGCTGGGTTTGATTAGGCTGGAGTTCTCCTCAGGGTAAGGGGACATTTGTTCCCTTACCCCATGCCAAGCCCCAGCCTGCCCAATAGGGGTACTTGGATCTGCACCAGTGACATCGCAGGCATAAGTCTAAGAAGGCCCATGTAGGGCTTTCAGCTCCAGGAGGGGGAATAGGATTAGGTATAGGACTCCTCTGCCAATCCCATGACCCTCCCTGCCCTCCTTGCCCCAAAACACCCTTTGTCACCTCCATCCTCCCTCCCTCTGCCCTTGCACCACTCACACTGTACTCACCCGCACCATCAGTGTGGATTCAGCACCGGCAGGCAGCTCAGTCCTTCCTGCTGGCTCAGCTTACTTGAACAATGCCGCCAACGTGCTTTATGGCATGTTTGTGACACAGCACTAGGGCAATGGCTGCTGCGCCGGTGCTCCAAGCACTTTGGATTGTGTAGTGAGTACGAGGTCTGTCTATAAAATAACGAGACTGTGATTCCACCTAGTAAACAAAGCAGTCAGAACCAGTTATAACTGCATACATAGTAACCTTGAACATTTCTGAACCTGCATGACAAGCAGCAACACTCTATGACGTTCAGTTGATTGTGAGTCGCCATTTAGTTTGGTTGTGTTTTCTGTAGTGTGCCGGAAAAATGCTAAGTTTAAAAGTTGAACAAAGATGGTCCCAAGGGTTCACACCAGAGCAAAAAGAACGTCGCAAGGAATGTTGTGTTGACATTCTGCAGCAACTTGCCGCAGATCCAAACCTATTTCATAAAGTAATAACTTGTGATGAGGCCTGGTTCTTCCAGTATGATCCTGAAACCAAAAGACAGTCAATGCACTGGAAAACACCGTCATCACCAAAAATGAAAAAAGCTCGTCAAAGCAAGTCAAAATTCAAAGCAAGGCTCATTGTTTTTTTCGAGATCAAGGGTGTAATTTTGGAAGAATGGGTTCCAGAAGGCACAACAGTTAACCAGCGTTATTATAAGGAAGTTTTGAAAAAGCTGAGAGAAAGAGTAGAAAGAAACGGCTGCAACTGTGGAAAAATGGTTTCATTTTTCACCAGGACAATGCGCCTGCTCACACAGCACTTTCTGTGAAGCAGTTTTTGACCGACAATCACATTACTACACTTGAACATCCTCCATATTTGTCCGATTTAGCACCTTGCAACTTTTGTCTTTTCCCAAAAGTTAAATCAGTGCTTAAAGGGACACATTTTGAGTCAGTTGATGCTGTAAAGAAGAAAACGGCAGATATGTTGAGACAACTGACAGAAATTGATTTGCTCCATGCCTTCGACCAGAATACAGCAATGTTATTAGTGCAAATGGGGAGTATATCGAAGGGGACAAACATTAAATTTGTAATACCAATAAATAAAGGTGAATTATTTAATCAGTCTCGTTATTTAATAGACGTACCTCGTATGCACATGAGTTCCTGCGTATGTTACATAATTGGCCAGTTCAAAAGTTGGAAAACTAATTTCCAGAAAGAAAACGTTGTCCACACCTGGTTTTCATTTCTCCCCTTCTTTTCGGCATTAAATTTCTATGCTCTGTGCTGAACGAGAAGTATAGTAGTGTAGGTTTTACTAATGTTTGTCATAATCATACCTAACTGGAATAATATGAGAACAGAATTACCGTGGAGGATGGTTGCTGGTTTTGTAATTGACATTCATGATTGAGCTATGATTACTTGTTATTTTAATGTAATACACGTGGAATAATAACAGTTGGCATATATATAGCACTTTTGAGTGTTCCATGTACTTCACATACATTATCTCAGCATGTATGAGATGGTACGAGAGTTCTTTCCAGCAGAACTTATATCTCCATTAAGCTCTTTTCCTGAGCTTAATGTGAGCAAAATGTGAGCATAATGGAAAGAGAATAATCACTGGTCCTTCTGTAAAAGTATTATTTCAGTGACTTCCTGCATCACACTCATGGTCTGTGTCCGGTGTCACTGTGACTGTTGTTGGAGCTGAAGTTCTCCAACGTTCATTCATTCAGTGCACATCTTCAGACACTTCTTCCTGCCCTGCTTCTAAATTCAGGGAAGTGTGTCATTACTTTGAAGAGAGAGTCACCCACAGCCATTGTTAACATTGTTAAAGGAAACAAAATCATTGTCTGGGTTGCTGACCTCAGTGGAAGAATTTTGAACCACTTATGTGAGCCTAGTTGTTTCTGACCAGGTTGAATCTGAAGAGGTCTGTATAATAGCAAGCCACCACCTCTCTCCCTTGAGAAGAGATGTATAGAAATATTGTCTCTGACTTTTGCTTTGTTAGGGGAGTTGTAAGATTCAACCTCACATGCATCCTTACAGCAACTTTCCTGCAAAGTGTGTTTTGGAGATGAGATAGGAAAGAAAACTCAGTCTTTAAGTCCTGAGTGTTGCCTAGCAGACAGCATAAATTCTAAACGTTTCAGGGAGCTCCCCTGGGAGATACCAGGCCACATTGCATTAAACATCCAGCTTTGGATTTGTGTAAGCATACCTGATGCCAGAAGTTTCCTGAGCTGATAAGCAGCACTTGTGGATCTGGGAGCGTAATCCAAACCTGAAGTGAGGCTGAAGTCCCTTGTGCTGGCCTAGGAGTGTCGCAAATGCACCATAAAGTGCATTTGTACCACTCTCGGAGTCAGGGAGGACCACTCATATCCATGCACTGTCTTCCCTGGCTCACAGCGCAATCCCAGCTGCCCCATAGTATTGACGCAACATTGTTGCTTTGACGTTACATCTCTAGCGCCGATGCTGGGCCGCCAAGCAGCACCCTCGCATCAGTGCTAATGTTCTTAGTGACGCTACGAGAGCACCTGAGAGCATCGATGGTAAGCCTCCCTTGCGTCAGCCAAAGCTGGCCGGCGCAAGGGAGGCTCTGTGTCCACTCGGACACAGGATTGGTGGGGGGAGGGGGGTTGGGGTGGGACGTGGCCATAAGGCCGAATCTTAAGCCCTATTGGGAGGCCGTGCGGCCCCCATTTGGGCCATGTGGCCTCGCCGCATCTGCACCTACTGTTTAGTAGGCACGATCCGAGGAGCACATTGGGGAGACTGGAGCCTCCCCAGTGGTAAGGTTGCAAACATGCTCTTGCTATTGGGAGACTCCAGCCTCCCCAAAGCAGTGCTAGGATTTGGCACAGGCCCATTGGCCTTGCCAATCCAGCACTACTTAGGATTGCACTCACAGGGAGTTGTCCAGGTGAGGATTGCGCCTTGGAATGTGGTGTTCTGCTTTGTTTTCTTAATATTCATGAACCTAAAATTCAACCTAAAAACAGCATTGAAAGAGATGGGAAGAGAGGGCTATACTGACCAACATTCCAACTTTACTTCTACTGCCATCTCTGCAGGGGGTGGGGAAAAGATACACACCCATGCAAGTCATACATATGTTTCCATTTTGTTTCTGGAGAAGATTTTGGATTATAACGTGCTACTTGAAATTATCTCTTTTTGTGGAGTTGTTGTTGTTGTTGTTGATAAATACATAGTTCACAGTCCCTTTTGACACTCTACCGCTAGACTTCTCTATTATGACTTCTCCCCAAATGCAAATCTGTAATACAAAGAAATAAAATGCTGGTTGCTGCTTTGTGAACTTCCCCCTGTGGGAAGACTTCAAAAGTAGGGAGGTGATTGTTGGCACCTTCCTAGGGAAGACCAATTTGGGTCAGGGTTCATCAGTTACGCAGTTACTCTAGTTGTGCAGTGCTGTCCCATCCATGAGGCCAATGGAGGCAGTTGCCTTAGACAGCTAGTTGGCATGGGAAAACCACCTCTTCCTGCCCATTCACCTCCTCTGATTCCCTGGATTGGGAAAAGAAGAGTGGGTCAGAGCAGAAGAGGAAGTGCAGAAGAAAGTGGCAGGTCAGATTGTCAGAGATGATTTAGCCCACCAGCCTTCTCTCCTCCACACTCCCTGCTGTAGCTATCCCTTCTAATCTAAGGAGTGGGATGAACAGAAGCTGGCACACCACCAGGAAAGGGGAGTGCAGGAATACAGGAAAGTATTTGACCCACCATCTCAAGACACCAGGAGGTCTCGAACCAACTCTGGTTGAATATGACTGAGCACTGCAGGAACATGTTAAACAGCAGTGGTAGCTCTGCTTACATTGTTATACACTACACATTTAGTACTGGCGAGATCAAAAGCTTTCCTTGCATCCTTCAGAGAGTATTTAATTCTCCTATATGTTGACTTCAACTGTCAGGGTCTGTGGTTTTAGGCTTCTCAAAGTGCTTGCTGAGTATTTAAAGCTTCATTGATTTTGACGTAGCACTGAGGCTGAGCCTTTGATACTCAATTTCTTTTGCTGAGCTCAAAAATAAATTAAGTTTATCTTCCCAGGCAGGGTTCACCTCTGACACTGACCCATCGTGTACTTTGGAATTCCTCTTTATTAAATAGCAGAAATACTGGAGGGAATCCTGATTAATGGAGGATCCATTGGTTGCTGCAGCTTCCCTTAATGTACTGAACTGAAGAGTTATCAACTACAAGGAAAGAACGAAAGGCTTTGGTAGCTTTTAATGATTACTAGACTCTGTCTTGTTTCTCCCTCCCTCCCTCTCCAAGGGCTCTATTGAGTTCTTAACACTACTTGTACTGTAAGTGATCAAATGCAATCAGTGAAGAAGGATCTGGACTACTAATGGTTGTACGTATGAGATGTTTGGCTGGTGCAGCATCTCTTGTTCTAGCAGTGCAGTGGTGTCGATCTGTCAGAATCTGTTGGCCTTCTTTATTCAAGAAACAGGAGGCGTGTATCTGCTAAGATGGGCAGAGCAATCCAACACTGCCTGTTGTGTCGATGCTACGTCATAGCGTCAACACGACGGCCTCAACGCTGATGCGGGGGCACCAATCGGCATCCCTGTGTCAGCACTAGAGCAACAGGACCGGCACTGCAGGCAGCGCCGGTAATATTGGGCTCCCGCCAAGCCTCCCTTGTGTCAGCTGAAGCCAGCCAGCATGAGGGAGGCTCCATGTTCATACAGACACAGGATTGGCAGGAGGGGGGAGGTTGGAGGCGGGACATGGGTGGGCTTGGGAGGCAATCATAAGGCCGCTTCCTAAGCCATAATGGAGTCAGTTCCTCTCTGACTGCCAGCTACTATCCAAGGTCCCTGAAAGGAACTTTTCCAATTCCCCGCCTCCCAAGGTCCTTTCAATCGGAGATGCCAAAGACAGAATACGATATTTTCTGTACGTCCGGCAGGTGCTCTGCTAATGAACAATACCCTATCTGTCAATCTGGAGTTTTCCCAAGTCTTTTTTGTTTTTGTTTTGTTGGTTGACATCATTCTCCAGTTCAAAGTGCCCAACTTCGAATGGATGTTAAATGGGTCACAGATTCCGACAGGTCTTTGCTAAATAGTAGCCATAAGGACCTGGACTAAGGTGCGAGATTTTAACCTTATTCCCAAGTCTCAGTCTAGACTGGAACCAGACCCATCACGGGATGGGGTGATGGTATGATGCATCACCATGCCCACTGCACAGCCAGCCATACCTCCTGTGTCTGGAATTGCTCCATTTTGGAGCACTGCAGACACAGGGGCAGGCCCATCTGCTTCCGAATTTATGTGTACACCTAGGTGTGCAAGTGTGCTGTAAGAGTTTGGTGGAGGGTTGTTTATTATTATTATTATTATTCCCACCAATAGCGCAGTGTGTCTTGTCAATTGTCAAAAAATTTATGATGTGCCTTAGACAATTTTAGTGCCTTATCAGTGTGCCATGAGATGAAAAAGGTTGGAAATCACTGATCTTAAATCGTATGTAGTTTGGCGCTAAGCTTGTGAATTTATCTAGAGAGGATTCAAACACACAACTTCAGCTTTGTAAAAGTGATGATCTCATATTGCTGTACTATTATGTACCCAAACCCACTGTACTGGTGGTGTCCTGATATTTGCCTGTGTACTGTACACCAATTCAGCAATGTGAGGATACTTATAGGGGTATAGGTATATACTTATAGAAGCATTCTCCATGAGCAGGGCTCTTTCATCAACTAGGGACTTTTTTCCTAGATTGCCCAAATAATAGGCATTATCCAACCAATGTTGAGAATGTTAAGGCTCATTGAAATAAACTGAATTTAACTGTACTTCATTTTGGCTTGATTTTGTGCAGAGTGTATATCATCCCGATGTCTGCATATGTGGAACGGATTGAAGCCTCAGTCTTATCCAACTTTCCGGCATTGATGCAGCCATGCCAACAGAGCATGCACTGCATCCTGGGGGGGGGGGCAGTCACGGAGGCCTCCTCAAAGTAAGGGAACATTCATTCCATTCCCTCAGGGCTGCATTGTATGTAGCTGTGCTAAAAATGTTGATTAGGATCAGGCTGTGAGTTAGAAGTTGCAATGAAACCTGCAGATGTTTTTACCATACAGAAAAACAGCCATGACTATTTCGGTGACAGCTTCAGTGCTTTTGAAAGCTAGGCAAGGAACAAAACAAAGACAAAATCAATGTTTGGCAGACCAGAAAAGGACAGAATTGATCCTGAAAGAAATACTGTGGTTTTTTTTTAAGGTTTAAGGAAGGAGTGACAAAAAGTAAAAGTACAGAGTTACAGACACCAAAAAACCCAGAATGTGTTGAAAAGCAAGCTCACCTAAGTCCTGTGCAGCAGCAGCAGATTCTGTAGACAGACAGTCAAGAAAAGCCAGGCTCACCTAGCACACTTTTCATGGACTGACTCAAAGAACCTGGGGCCGGCAACCTGACTCCTTGGGGACACAGCCATTATCATAAGCTTCATTTTCAGCAGATTTTTCAGATTTATTCCTGCTCTGGCTTATCGGGTGTGTTTTTCTGAGGCTTGCAAAAGCCATTCACGGTTTTTAACTGCTAGGTAAAATATAAGGGAAATAGAACAAGGCTGCAATCCCATACTCATTTACCTGGGCATAAGTCCCATTGAACTCAAGAGGTCTTATCTCTGAGTAGACACATGTAAGATGTCCTAAATTCACAGCCCATGCATTCTTAACTCCGCACATGTAGTAGTAGAGCAGCCTCTGCTGTATCCCATGGGGAAGGTTTGTTTGCTAGAGGTCTGCTTGGGGTAAGGGGATATTTTTCCCCTTGACCCAGGATAAACTCCTGCAGCTGTGATGGGTCAGATTTGCACCAGCTAACCAGCTATCCGTACAGGTGTACAGGAGTTGATCTGTACAGGTGGATCAGGCATGGGACTGGAGTTTGGGTCCGGCATGCACCGCCACTGAATCTGCCCCCTCCCAGGCCTGATCCACCCACACTCCCCATTCTGCCTTCCCCTGCCCTGTTCAAACTCTCCCCTGCCCTTCCACTGCCCCATTCCATCCCCTGCCCCCGACTTACCTCGGTGGGCCTTCCAAGGTCTGCTAGTGCACACCGGAACGCTCCAACTTTTGTGCCAGTACACCAGCAGCTTGCACTGGTGTCCATGCTTTACAGCTGCTTTTCAGCAGCCAGTGCTAGCAGAACACACATTCCACCGGTAAAGCAGTCTGATAAGATTAGAGTGTTAGAGTTCTCCAAGGAATCAAGATAGGAGATGCCCCCAAGTAAATCTGGGTATTCTATATCTGCTTTTATTAGCTAGGGTGGTACTAATGGGGGGGGGAATCAGAAAACAGTGCTAGATCAAAGATGATCAGTACATGTTAAGATGATGCATTAACAGTATCGGTTCACATACATTTCCTAGAAGGAACAGGATATTTCTTTGTGGAAACTCTACCTAAAAGGTTTCATCATCAGACCATGTCTCTGATGAAGTTCTGAACATTGATTCTTCAGACCAGCCTCTGCAGTGTAGTGCGGTTGCTTGGTCACTGTCATAGATTTCGTTTATTCTGTTGATGTTTACTGTGAACTAGTTTTAATTATTTTCAATTGATCTTTCTGTGTTTGTTTTGATCTTATGTAAGCCTCCTTGAAAAGCCACGTTACAAACTAGAAAGCCAAGGTGTAAAAATTTTAAATGAATATAAATGTCAGCCATCTGGGAGGATATGAAGAGAAGATATAGGATCTTCAGCATAGTACTAGAAGATAATAACAATAACAATAACAATAATACCAAGGATTCCTTATTTGAATATCAGAATGATGACTTGGAAATCCCTGAAAAGATTCAGCTGGAATTCACTTAGGTTTGTTTGCTAGAGGTCTGCTTGGGGTAAGGGGATATAACCAGTGCAAGCTGCTGATTCTATTACCCTCCAACATTTCAGAGACGAAAATACAGACACTCTTGTGTTTGTGCAACACACCTATTCTCACATCCTCAGCTTTTGAGTTCCTGCCCTCCCATGCTGTTACATACTGCTTTGGCCTCCTGCTGTTCATTGGTTGATTCACAACATATCCAGCAACCTTTGTGACTTAGATACACAGTGATTTGGGTGTGTGTGGAAGAGGAGTATTGCATTTACATGTTGTGTCTGTGTGCATTTCTGTGCATGTGCACTAGAATCAATATGCATCCTACATAGAGATCCTGAGAGATCTGGAGCATGGGAGGTGAAACCTGAAGATCAGCAATGTTGGAAATTGACAGCCCAATCCTAACTAACTCCCTGCGTGGCAATGAAGCAGTGCTAACATGGTGCTTCTGCTGTATCCCGTAGGAGAGGTTTGGCATGTTGAGGCCTCCAACATAAGGGAACATTTGTTCCCTTTCCCCAGGGTAAGCCTCAGAAGCTGCCATGGGTCAACTCAAATCTGCACTAGTTCGACAGCTGCTGCAAGCCTTTGTTTTGCCATGCAGGAAGATCAAGTCTAGGAAGGGGGTTAAGATTCAGTAGCAGTGGCAAACCTACCTCAGGCCCAATCTGCCGACCTTCACGCCATCCCATTCTACCCAACTCCACACCCAGTTAGGAGGTGGCTGTGGTGCAACTCAGAGTAAGGGGACATATGTCCCCTTACCTCAAGTAAGGTCCCAGACACCCTTATGGGGCTACTCAGATCGGCACCAGCAAAATTGCTAGCGCAGATCCAAGCAGGCCGGTGTAAGAGCCTGGTCCACCCACCAGCCCAACTTCCCCAGGTTCCCACTAAAACAGTCCGCCGTCTCTCCCTCCTCCCTCCCCAACCCCCTGTACCGACTGAATTTGGCCGGCGCTAAGGGTGGATACGGCCTCTGCAGGCTGGTGCGCATCTTCACATCAGTCCAATCCACTCCCAAGGCAGTGCAAATGTTTGCCTCTTATTTATTGCGCTTTTATTTATTCAATGTATATGCTGCCTTTCTCCCTGAAGGTCTTAACCAGGATTAACCAGAAGCATGCAAATAATATGCGCGTGTAAAGGGTATGAGATTCTCAGCTTGTATAATGGATTGCCATAGAATGATAGGAATCTTGAAAGTAACGTATGCTACCACCATGTTTTGATTCTTTTTTCCAATACCACAAACGCTACATTAATTTGTTAAACTGATAATCTCATAACTTTATTTTGACATGCATCGTTTTCGGGCTGGAAGAACGCCTAGAATGTCACCCAGCAGGGAGCAATAAACTCTAACCAGGGCTTGTGTGTATTCTGTGTTTCTACAGTATCACAGAGTGTGAGATTGGATATAAAATTACGTTCCTTGGTCATCTCAGCTGTCTTTTTTTTTTTTAAGCAAGTTTGTAGGCTCTGGAGATGTACTTGACAGTATTCTGCCAGTGCCAGGGGAACTTCCCTATGTGCATTGGTGCGAATGGTGGGCTGAGTTTCCATTGTGCTGCTGGTGGTGGTGGGGAAAGAAAAGGGAGCGATTTCTAACTTTTTTACATGGCTATTCCGTAATGTGCAAATGTCTTAAGAACATACGTCCTAAATCTCCAAAAGAAATTGAGTATTCATTTTCAACATTTTTCTCATTAGGTTTTCATTGCATGGGTCCCAAAGAACACAGTCCTTTTTTTGCAAAGGGATCATTAATAAAGAACAGCCCTTTTTAAAGTAGCCAAATAGCATAAGAGGCAATGTAGAGATGCACTGTTTTCCTCTAACTAGAATAATTGAAGAGAACAATGGGTGCCCATGGGGCAGAAAAGCGGGGTATAAATTGAATTAACAACAACAACAACAACAACAACAACAACAACAACAACAACATATGAAATACTACAGTCATAATCAGTGGTGTCATCTACTCACCAGTAGACGGTATGCTGGGCGGGACTTAGCGTGATCGACAGCCCGTCCACTCACTTCCGCTTTCTTCGTGCTCCCCCCGCGGCTTTCCCTCGCCTTGGAGGGAGCGCCTGCTCGCCAGGGGGGATGGGTGGGGGGCGCGCCGGGTGCCTGGGCGAGCAGGCGCCCCCTCCGAGGCGAGGGAAAGCCGTGCGGGGAGCGCAAAGAAAGCGGAAGTGAGTGGACGGGCTGTCGATCACGCTAAGTCCCGCCCAGCGTACCGTCTACTAGTGAGTAGATGACACCACTGCTCATAATCCAGTAAAAGTGAGTTGCAACTAACTTTTTTAAAAAATTAGTTGAACTAAAGTCCTGTGCAAATTTTTGAGATGAATGCATGGGATAGGGGGATCATGATTATGCCAACACACCCAACACCCAACATTCATATGTTGGGTGCATCAGCTCAGAGATCTATATGCCTAGACTCCAATGCACGTGGTCCATGCCATGTTGCAGTGTGTGACTTTTGCAACTGGAGGCTAAGTGGGTCAGGTGACTGCATGTAGGCTGCACTGAAGACATGGTATCAAATGCATGGAGTTCAGGCACACCAGAAAGACAGGACTGGTCCCTGCCAGTTATCCCTACTGCTTGGTTCTTAGGTCCCATTTCATTGTTATGTCTACAGGGGGACCTAATCACATCTACATCTGTCAACCGTTGCCCTCATCCTAGCTATGACTAGCGCCAGCAGAATACCTGCTCCCCCAGTGCAGGTCTGTCTGTCCACTGACTTCACATTTACTTCCTTCCTATTGCAGTTTAAATTTGAAAAAGCAACAAGCTATTAGTTTTGATGATACATTATTCAGGCTTTGCAGGAGTTCAGTAATTTTTGGATTATTGAAAGAGAAGGCTCTTTGTAGAATCCCAGCCCTTGACGACCCTTCCGTTTGTTTTTGATTGACCTCTCCTGATGCGAGAGTTACCAGTCTTACTTCAATGGTGGCCTCGGGGCTTACCTGTGACGGAGCTGCATGCTGGTTTGTTGGTTCATTGGTCAGCAGTAGTCATGGTGCACAGTCCAACATAGGGCATATTTCTGTTGGAAAGTTCATCATTTAAAGTGATATTAAAAGCAGGTTTTTCCTCCCACAAATGCTGGTTGATTCTTCCACAGAGCTTTCACACACTTTGTGTGAAAGTCAACCCTTGCTGAACGCTGTTGGGAACTTGACTTTTAAGGGCTCAGTGCTTCATCAATTTAAAAAAAAAAACACCACACATTTCAATGTGGAGCTCATTGGCTATTGTTTTAATTGCCAGGCTACAGTGACCCCCAGTGGTGTGTAAGAATAATTTAGATTGCTGACCTGGAGGGAAGTGAATCACTCCTGTGGGCTTGATGTAATAATTTGACTCCAGCATCATGAAGAGTTGGCTATAAATAATCGTTTTTGTTTTGGGTTTTTTTTCTTGTTTGGCCTGTAGGGTTCATATTCATTTACTGAAATACATTTTGAAGATCACATAAATGGCTTTATTTGGACTGTGAAGGAATTGCCTGACTCCATCGACACTTTTGTGGATGTTGTCAGATTTCTTTGATTTTACATCTGCTGAAAATTCTCTAAGTGTGTCTTTTAAATAATAGTTACTATAGGTACAGTAGATGATCATGCCTGTTTTCTTTCTTCCATTAGTGGTCAAGATAGCATAGATAGGCTTTCTCAGGAAATCACACAATGACCTGATTAACAGCGCAATCTTATGCATGTCTACTCAGAACTAAGTCCTATTGTGGTCAATGAGACTGACTCCCAGGAAAGTGTGTATAGGATTGCAGCCTCCCCACTGCAGGATGCAGCACATGTCCCACTGGCACAACTGTGTCAGTGTTGGAAAGTTGGTTAGGATTGCGTCCTAAAATCTTATAGCTTCTGAAATGTGGCTGTGAGCCAAATCCTATCCAATCTTCCAGCCCTGATGTAGCTGTCCCAATGGGGTGTGTGCTGCATTCTATGGGGGGGGGGTCAGGGAAGCCTCCTCAAGGTAAGGGAACGTTTGTTTGCTTACCTTGGGGCTGCTTTGCAGCCGCATTGGCACAATCCTTGGGTAGGATTGGGCCCTAGGACATGCACCCTGAAGCCATACCCTGGAACCTATAATGTTTGCTGCATACAGTAATTTCACTTTTACCAGGTCTTCATATGGTCCCATTTATTGTCTCTTCCTTCAGAGAGATTAGGGATTCCATTCTGTCTCATTTCATTCATTCATTCCTCACATCTCTTATAGCACAATCATATGCATGACTACTCAGAAGTAAGCTTCGTTGAGTTCAGTGGAATGTACTCTCAGTTAGAGGATTGCAGCCTCTGCTTTTAGCTCATGGGTCAGTAGGATTCCCCCCACCCAGAATATTGCTTAGTGTTTACCAGGATACTGCAAAACAAAAAATTCTGCCTCTGAAACATCAGGTAGGCCAAATGCCAGTGTGCTTTCAGGATGTATTCACATTTCTTCCATGTATAAATAATCCAAAATGTCTTGGTCTAGCCACCTTACTCACAGCAGCACAGATTGAGGAGAAGGATGTCAAATTTTCATTTCTAGTTGTGTTGGCAGTGCAGTAGTAGTAGTAGTAGTAGTAGTAGTAGTAGTAGTAGTAGTAGTAGTAGTAGTAGTAGTA
>JAJKFI010000008.1:20889450-20931575 GCA_029204185.1 Lerista edwardsae
TAGTAGTAGTAGTAGTAGTAGTAGTAGTAGTAGTAGTAGTAGTAGTAATTCTGGTTGATAGTTGACTTTTATAACAAATAGAATTTCCAAGTGCTTAACTTTGGTCAGCTTGTGCCCTTTGTCTGTGATAGATATATACAGTATGTGCACACACTGATAAACAGATGCATTTTTGTTTCTCTTAGGGTGCAATCCAATGGTGGCCGTTGGGCCAACACTACACCCCTGAGTTGGCACTAGTGCCGTTAGGTTAACGCTAGGAGCAGCGTCTGCCAAAGAGCACCAGGCTGAACTCAGCTGATGCATGAGTGATTCTGGGCAGTGGGAGAGTAGGCAGGAGGGAGGAACTGGGCAGGGGTGGTGGACCAGTAGGCATGCCAGCCCAGGGAGGGGGTGGGGTGGGATGTGGCCATTCTGTCCCCAGGCAATATGCATAACCCCGATTCGGGCTGCACAGCTTCCTTGGCTCTGTGCCTGCTAGACAGCTAGACAGCAGGCGCAGATCCCAGGAAGCCATAGGGAAGGCTGGAGCCTCCCTGGGGCAAGGGCATGAGTGTACCCTTGCCCGGGGGAGGCTCACCAGTGCACAAAAGCTGCTCTGGATTTAGCACAGGCCTGCCGACCTTGCTGTTCCAGCACAGTTTAGGACTGAGCTCTTAATCCTTGAACGGCAAGCTAGATTCAGAAGGCTTTGCCATTCACCCATTCATTAGGAGGTTAGTAGATGTGGTATTTTAAATCTAGTATATTTTCCTGTATACTTGGAGGCATGCAGCTCATGTGCAAGAGCCATCACGTGTCTGAAAAATCTCACAAACCATTCTGGAAATTCTGATACCTGGAAGTTATCTGGGGGGGGGGAATTTCTGTAGTAAGTAAGATCCCAGGTATGCTGCACAACTGGGGCATGTTGCAAGAGATGGGATGGGCATGGATCAGAGGATTGGGGGATAAACAGTTATGAGAAGCCGCAACTTCCTCATCTCCTCCTTCTTCTGTGGAGTGAAACATCCTCCTTTACACATTCCAGGCTCCTAATGTGGTTACCATTTCACGTGCGGTTGCACTTACACCAAGTATGTGCAAAAATTGTATGTTTGCATAATACTTGAACACATAACAAACCTCCCAAGGGGGCGGGAGTTGCTTGCAACCCACTGCCAGGAAGAAACACGTGGCTTGAAGTCTTGACCCATCTTGGGACTGATGTGGGAGCAACCACAATGGTCAAAGGGCATGCAAAGGGACCTCAAGTTGTGTTCAGACGGGTGCAACTTAATTATGTGAATTAACTCCATGAGAGCTGGTGCAGCATAATGGCAAAGGGACAGAGTTGTGAGTCAGGGCTTTCCCCACTCTGGATCTTGCATCTGCCATGAACTTCCAAGGTGGGCCTTGAGCAAGCCACTCCCCCTCAGCCCCAGCTGTGATGTGGGGATAACACACATTCTCACCTTGCAGCATAGTTGTAAGGATAACTGCAAAAATAAGTGGAGTACTTTGCACATACAGACAGTGCTATATAATTGGAGTGCCATTTTTAAAAATCAGTGTGTATAGATTTTACTTGGTGCGGTTTTTATGGGTCTATTGCTGGTTTTTATATTTACTCATTGTACAATGTACATATTTATATTTAATTGTTGTACACTGCTTTGAGCTCCAGGAAAAGCAGCATATAAATATTTTTAAATGAAATAAATGTTCTATAAATTGCGAACAATGAATCTTAAATATTAGTATGAAAGGTTTCTATGACTGAGATACAATTTGCAGGGAAGACTGGTCTTTTCCATCAGTTTATCATTTTCAGCCATTGTAGTAGTACTTTTGCAATTGGGCAACCTAAATACCCATAATGTTGCAGCCTCCAGTTGAGATGAGTATGGATGTGATTTTCCTTAGAAGGTTTCTGCCATAAGACAGAAGGCGCTCTGGCCCTTCCTACCTTAACAAAAGCCAAAGTAGCCACTGCATAATGTGACTCATCAAGATGGAGGCTGGCAGTGACATCATTGCCAGGGACTCTTGGCTTAAAGGAGCAGGCTGCCCTATAGCTGATATTGGAGGTGGGCTAGGGGGACTTCATGCTTTCCTTGCAGCCTCTTTCTTTGTACCTTTTCCAACTCTATTATCTCCTTCTGGTGGTGTGGCAAACAGAACTGAGCACAGATTTCCGCAATATCAAGGTGCACAGGGGCAATATACATTTAGCCGTCTTCTCTTTTCCTTAATATTCCCCAGCAGGGAAGCAAAATTCAATATGTACAATGTATGTACAAAATAAAATTGGCAGCAGCACTCTGATAATTGGATACCAGTTCGATATTTTTGTATTTTGATATCACTTTGATATTGTGATACGTGGAAGGAAATGTATCCCACTGACTTTGCAAAATGAACTTCTCTGGAAGGGTGGGCAGCTGTGCAACCTTTCTGTGAGACAGGTTATTCTGCGTGATTATAGGCTGGTTTGGGGTCCCTCAGACTTTTATGGGGTCTTGAGCTCAAATGCTCTCTGCTTTCACTAACACCCAATGGTGTTATTTTCCCCAAGATAAATAGTTGCTGTGGGGAGAATGTTACTTGGGTGATAGCAAAGGGTTAACCCCCATGCACAACATGATCCATTTTCATGAAGGGCTTAATCTACCTCCTATTTACTGAATAAAAGCCAAGTACTGTACACTAGTTTCCATGACACATTTTAAATCTACATAGTTTGACCTTGTGTCCTGGGTAGCTAGTAGAGATCCACTGCTTTTTAACTTAGTCTTCTTGAATTCAGGAAGCAGTTTTGCCCAATAAATTCTAAAGTTCCCCTGTGTGTTATCCTTAAAAGCTCTTACTTTATTTTCCTGCATTTACTCTCCAAATATGGAGAAATTGAAAACAAACTGCCGAAGCCTGCCCCCACCATTAGCAACAGTAGGACTGGGATCAAAATGTATGTTAAGACAGTGTTTCATGTTCTGTTCCAAGGAGTCACGGTCACATAGTGAAATCTTCCTTCATGCTAAGTGAAGCCAGAGAGGTGAGAAAAATTAGTTTGAAATGGACAAGATCAGAATGTAGTGTGACTAGGGGTGCTGGATCACTACAGGCATTCCTTGGTATCTGCTGGGGTTCCATTCCAGAAACGCTCCATGGATACCTGAAACTGTGGATATTGGCAATGCCTTTTTAAAGATACGGAAACATAAGTAGTTGTGCTGCAACAAGATAGAAAAAGAGAGTTGTTTGATGTTCCCCTATCTTTTTAATAGGAGTCCCAGAATCCATGGTATCTGTGGACAGCTGAAACCATGGATACTGAATCAGTGGATACCGGGGCACACCTGTACTTCAAAAATAATGGGCCCAATCTTAATAGTACATTCCACTAGCGGAATGCGTGTTTCACCAGTCGAAGTGCTGGCCCAGCGGTGTAAGTGAAGCACCATCAGCACATGCAACAAGATCACCAGTGCACATAGCTTGTGGATACATGTGCGTGCTGGCAGAGAGGTTTTCCATTGCCAACGTCAATAGGTGGGGGTGTGAGGGTGGATGGTGGGAGAAATGGGGCAGGGAGGGGGAGCAATGGGGAAGTATCTGGGTGGGGATGGGTAGGTAGAATGGGGAAGGAAGGGCTGGATCTTGGTGGCACCCAGAATCTTATGCCCATTTCTTCCCATTAGCATTCCTTTACTTTCCTCAGTTTTGCAGCTGCAAAATAGTGCAGATCCAAGGAGACTTATCCTTGGAGCAGAGGTTTGCTCCAGTGTAAGATAACAAAATTTCTCTTACCCCAAGGAGGTCCCCAGGACTGCCTCCCACAGATGCAGTCGGTGCTCTGTTGGTGCAGCTGCATTGGCGGTGGGGGAAGGGCTGGATGGGCATACAGTTTGGATTGGCCTGAAAATCTTTTCTCTTCTTGACATAATGCAGCTGCTGGTTTAATGGCATCCAAAGCGTCGGCCTGTGCCACTGCCTAGTCGCTAAGATGTTTCTAGCATCATGTTAATGTTTGGTGCATATAATTGAGCTCATATAATGCAAAGTGGGGCAGAACCACTGATCTGTGCCAGCAAATATATATATTTTTAGTTCTTTGTCCAATGATCATTAGTCTGCTAAAGTTCTAGTTTTAAATAACTTTGCTTGCACTCAGCTAGTTTATCTAGACTTGAAGCTAATGCACTTTGGCACTTATCTGCTGGATGAAAACCTGTCACTATATTTCTTCCCAAATCCTACTCAGCATGTACAATAAATTAAATTAAGTAATGATTTTTAATTACAGCATTGATTTTGCAGTGCTGTGAGTGATTATTTTAGAGTTCCAGGAACTGAAAAATTATAGTACTGTGTCCTTGTGCCGTTTCTCATTGTTTTAAAAGTTTTGCCTGCCTATTCCGAGTTGGCATCAGCACAGAACAGCATGCCTGCCTGCAAGAACCTTGGTGACAAGGGTGAGGAAGGTAACAATTTATGGACATTAGAAGCTGCCTCATACTGAGTCAGGCCATTGATCCTTTTGCTCAGCATTGTATACTCTGACAGGCAGCAGCTTGCCAAGATTTCAGGTAGAAGAATTTTCCAGTTCTTCTACTAAAGATCTTTTTACTGGCACAGCTGGGGATCGAGCTTGGGACTATGTGCAGTGCAAGCACATGTGCTCTTCCACTGAGCTGTGGCTCATGTCTAAGGGGAACTGTAATAAAGTCAGTCTGCACATAGATAGTTCATTTCTACAAAGCTGGTCTCTGAATTTGATCAGGGCAAAACCCACAGACCAATCCCATGGGCCTCGCTGTCAGCAGAACATTCATTCTGTTGGCAGCGACTACTGCAAAAGTGCCATAAAGCACTTTCTGACAGTGTGCTGCCAAGACATGATGGGATGCGCATCGTTGGTCCTCCTGCCACCCGCCAGAGCAGGTAGGCCAAGTTCCCTCCTGCCTTGTTCATACATCATTCTCACCAAGGAAAGGCAGCACAGTAAGCTGCAGGGGGACCCCCTCTGTCCTGCTGCCTTAAATGTACCCCTGAAACTGGCATTGGCTCACTCAGCTTTTCCTGTGATTTTTTTAAAATCCAGGCTGGGTGGGGGAAGGCTATGCTTCACTCGGTAAAATGTGGCACAGCTGGAAGCAACAGCACGGCTTTGCTTTGATGGCGGAGTCGCAGCTGGAAACAAACAGATCTGTGTCTGATCTCCATGGATGCCTCAGCCCCCTGCAGTGTTTGGTTTAAGTCAATAGCAGAAGGCAAGGAAGAACTCGCCGAGATCCCGACTGAAGACAACGAGCCCTCTGATGGTCAGAGGGAGCACTGCAAAGAAAGGAGCCAGGAAACCAAACCAAAAAGACCCCCAGAGCTGTCGCGCTGTGTGCTGTTTCCCTAAAGGAACCGCCAAAATGTTTGGAAGTGGGAATGAGATGGGCTGAAGGAATGGCTGGCTCCCACTCCTTGAGGATTGATTTGTCTCTAATGTAGAAAATGTGCCGACGCTTCACACCCTCAGAACTGCAGCACACCGACAGAGAGGGCCTAAGACTGGACCCTGGGCTGCCGAGGCTGGGGCCACTGGGAGACTCCATGAGAGAACACCTGCCTTGTGCATAGCAAATTCTAGGTTTAGGCGTATGATCCTTAGGCGGGCTGGGGAAGACTAAACTCTGGAGAGTCACACACTGTGATTGTTGAGCATTGTAGCGTAGACCAGGGGTTCTCAAACTTTTTAGCACTGGGACCCACATTTTAGAGAGACAGTCTGTCTGGGACCCACTGGAAGTGATGGCATGGTCAGAAGTGCCGTCGTTGTGACGGCAGGCCACAGCCTCCTGCTTTCCTGATACTGCAGCAAGAAGTTGGGTTATTTCTCAGCCATTTTCCAATAGCAAAGTGAATCAGAATGAAAAAAAAAGCCTATTTGCAACCTTGACGCAAGCAAAACAACCAAACAACCTTTCCAGCATCCCCATATTTCCAATATGGTTGCTTTAGGTGCTCTGTGACCCACCTGAAATTGGCTCGCCACCCACTGGTGGGTCCTGACTCACAGTTTGGGAACCACTGGTGTAGACAATACTGAGCAAGATGGACAAGGGTCTTGGTCCTTCTACCAGTAGAAGATACTTTCACGTGTTTATCTTTGCAAGCCTTGCCCATAGCTCAGCCAGTCAGATGTACAAAAAGACCGTATCAGGAGCTGAGATGGAGGAAGGAGGAAAAGGAGGCCACACTGGCAGCATCTGTTTTCACTGATAGCATTTGGGACATTTTTGCACCAGTACAAAGCTATAACAATAGGCAAGGGACTGTAGTACAATTGTGCATGGGGAAGCTGGGGAGATGGAAACCAATTTTGTGTGCCAAACAAGCATGCTAGAAATAGAGGACAGTGTCTGGAGGCCACAGCCCAAATTTGGTACTCTGAGGAGTGCCAGCCACATGTTTGCCTTAATTTATGCTTGTGGTTTATTCCTTTGCATGTGCTTGTTTTTGTTACCTAGCTTCAAGTCAGAGATTTCCAGGGATTTCTATTATAATAGCATTTTAATAATTTTTATTTTAAAAAAATGCAAGGTAAAAGGAGCAATTATCTAAGCAGCACATGATATTCCAGCCTGTTACCAAAGGTGAGGAAAAGGTGTGTGTGTGCATGCCTGTGCGTGTGCGTGTAAGGAGTAGTGCCTATAGCAATGGAATGTGCTGGCATGCTATGGTTGGTGTTTCGCCAAATTCCCTGCTGCGCCTCCCTAAGGGCCCCAATGTCCACACTAGGCTAACTAGTTTCCCATCCAGAGTAGCCTCAGAGATAGGCAAGGGGGAGGGGGTTCTTTCATCCACTGGGCCTCCTCTCTTCCAGCAGCTTTGCTTGGGAGCGCCGGCTGGCCAGCCTCCTCCAGACTGCCCTCATCACTGGCTTAGCTCCGAACTACCTTAATTCTAGCACCAACTAACCCCACCACCAAACGACAGGCAATCAGCTTGCCCAAGCCACAACTGCCTCCTCCACTTGGTGGCTCCAGGGGCATGGCAGCCTTATAACAATTCCCAATGGTCCCCAAACAACCTTACCTTAGCCAGTTCCTCAGTCCTTCAGGCAGGCAGTCCAGCCAGCAGGCAGGCAATCAGTCCGGCAATCCATCCATCCAGCCAGCCAGCACTCCATCCATCCAATGCCTACCTGGTGCCCTCCTCCAGCACCTTCCCAGGTTCCTCATCCAGCACCTTCCTAGGTGCCTTTTCTCCAGCTCCTGCCTCCAGCTTTATACTGAGGCCAGCCAATCAGTGGGCAGGCCTTAATTCATCAGCCACACCCATCTGCACACCCATCTGTGCTAACCTCCCTTCAGAGCCAGAGCCCTTATCAGCCTACAGCTGTGCTCCCAAGGCTTGCAAAGACCTTGGGGGTTAACCCTATAATCCCTGGTTTATCTGGGACAAGGGGCCATTGCTGATACCATTCCCTATCTCCTCGGGGTATCTCCTGCCTTTTCCAATACAGTTGGGGAGGCTTTTAGATAGCTAGCAAGAGATAAATAAACATATAACCTCCTGAATGCCTGAGTCTGCTTGGACCCATGACAGCTATTTTGCTGGCATGCATCCAAGGAAAGGAAAGGGGCATGGCTGTTTGAAAAATCAGGGGTAGGATCCAGTGTGTGCCTTTACTGAGATCCACCTCCTCCCGTCTGCTCTCTGCCCCCTGGTCAACCCTCTACGTTCCCTGAACCTCCCCGGAACTGTCTACCAATGCCCCCCACCACCTTACATGGACCAGCAAAGCATCAGGCGAATCTGGCATGCACTTGGAGCTGCCGGCCTTCTCTGCCAGCAGTTCCATCATCCATGATACCGGCTCAGTTTCCATGCAAGATCTGCTGCTGTCGTCCCTTGATAGGAGTTGGCTGTAAATGAGTGAGCATGGAAGAATCTGTTCTCTCTTCCGATGGTCCCTTCCATTCTATGAGCAACGCATCAGGGAAATAGATTTTTCTAACAGAGTTGGCAGCTTGGCTTTTATCCTAGTTTGGTAGCTTTTGGTTTGCAACACAATCTGGGCAAAACAGAAAAGTACTTCTCGGCGACCTTCAGATACTGATTCCTAAATTTTTAATTCCTTGGAAGGAAAGCATCTTTCATGTTGAGCCAAACTAATGAGAGAGATTAATCCAGATTGGCTCTGTGCCACCTCTTTATGGATAAACAGAGCGTCTCCCTGTGGTGTTTGCTCTGCTGCTAATTGGTTCATTTTTTTTAGTCTGTCTAATGCAGAGCATTGAAGAAGACACAGAATATGAGATGGTTCAGATTTTGCTGATATATATGTCCAGAGACATATGCATATACCTCTCATGGGGCGTTGGAAAACTGTCTACTTTTGATAAGGGTGCTGGGGGTGTTTCGTTTTGAAATTTTGATCATTTTCCTCCCCTTCCTACAATCCTTGGTATGGATAAACAATAATCAGCCACTATAATTGGTTCCCCCTTTCCTTCACTAAAATCAGGCCATGTGTTTGCTGATGCTTTCATTTTATGTGGTTTTATTGTATCATGACATGTTGTCTTGTTCTATTGGTTCTTATCTTTAAATGTATATACTGCCTTGGGGGCTTTTTTAAACAGGGAATTTTCTTATACAAGAAACATAAACAAGCAGTTTGCTACCATCTCTGTCGAAATCCCTACTGATTGTGGCTCCAAATGTTTCATCAGATATTACCTACTCCTTTAAGGCCATCTTTTTCAGCCGTAACTAAACAACTAAAAATGTGCTTTTAAAAAACACTCACACAAAGTTGAAGGGGTGCATACAGAATTCTGCATACAGTAGCAAAGTGTGTCAAATAGTTCCATCAAACTATAAGCTATAATACAACAATCTGGGTGGACAGATTTCAGCTGTAGCTGCACAGTCTACTTATTTCTTTCTCCTCTTCCCTCTCTACAGCTTAAAATGTTTCCGTCTGTTAGCTGATCGTTCCTTTCTCTCTCTCTCTCTCTCTCTTTTGTCTCTCCAGCACCCAAAGACAATGAAGAACGAGTGTTTCGGGAGCGGATGCGTCCCAGGAAGCGCCAGGGGGCGGTGCGGCGCAGGGTCCACCAGGTTAATGGGCACAAGTTTATGGCCACCTATCTTAGACAACCAACCTATTGTTCACACTGCCGAGATTTTATATGGTAAAACCTTTATCCGGAGCCATTCCCTGTGTCAGCTCATTTGTTGTGTTGCATGGTAGCATTTCTGTCATAACGCTTTCAGTTCATTTGAGAAAAGTGACTCATAAATTGGAATATTTTTATGTTTTACAAACAGATAATTGCCATTAACTTGCCCAAACATACCTAATAAGCATCACTCTGTAGTGGTCATACAGAAGAAGGATTTAATTCAAAATCTTCAGGCCAAGGGCTGGCTCAATATTTTCTCATTTCCCATCCCAAAGGGTAAGAATTAAGTAGATGTTTCAGGGCACAATCCTAAACAGAGTTAGGCTGGCATAGGCTAAGCCAGCAAAGTTTGGCCAGCACAAGGGCCACTGCAAAGTATGTTTCAACCACTCTCGCAGTCAGAGAGGTCAGCACACAGACGTGAGCCATCCTCCCTGACTCCGAGAGTAGTCCAAACATGCTTTATGGTGGCCCTTGTGTTTGCCAAACTTTGCTGGCTTAGCTTATGCCGGCCTAACTCCAGTTTAGGATTGTGCTCTCAGTGAGGGTTCAGCAGTGATAGACTCCATAACCACTACTCATTTGACAAGATAGCCTCTCCAAAGAACGAGAACTGCAGAGTCTACTCTTTGGTGAACGCATTCAGACAACCAGACTGAACGCATTCAGACTTGATTGTCACCACTTAGCAGTTGCAAACCTCAGTTTTTGAACAGAAGTGGGACAAGTTGTCTGAGGACCCAATCCTATGGGCCTTCAGTGCTGGCCAGCTGGCCCTTGGCCACAGAACTTGGGCGAGTTCCCACAGGAGTGTTTGGCAGTAAGCTGGGCAGCAGGAAGGTTTGTTGGGGCAGGGGAGGGTGGGGAGCGGCGGGGACTGAACTGGGTAGGAAAGTATGGGCTGGATGGACGACAGGACCCAGGACGGGGTGGAGACATTGGCAGACTCTGCCATTGAATTCTATGCCCCTCTCTGGCCGGAAGGGCTGACACAGGCCTCCTCAGTTCTGCGCCTGCTAAATAGTAGGGGCTAATCCACTGGGGCCACCAGATCTGTACCTGGGGTAAGGAGCAAATGTTCCATTGCCCCATGGAGACTCCGGCGGTTGCCCCAGCCCAATAGGTTCCTCCAAGCACCAGGACAATTCGGGATGAGGCTGTATATTTACCTATTATATATTATATTATATCATCATCCCTGGTTTGTGATCCATAGATTTGACTCAACATGGATTGCAAGCCTTCACTAGAGGGCTTCAGAGGATCTCCCGGTCATGATCAGAGTCACACTCAATATAATAATAATAATAATAATAATAATAATAATAATAATAATAATAATTGGATTTATATACCAATATGTCTTCTGATGTGTGGAGAAGCCTCCCTGCACCTCAAAAGGCCTCTCGGAGACTTTAAAAGGCACTTTTGAGATTAGCCAAAAATCAGAAGTGCCACTCAGAAGGCTGTGGCCGGCTTTCTGAGGCATGCAGAGGGCTTGCGTGGCCTCCTTGTGCCTCTGAAAGCCTGGATACCAAGGGCCCACTGTATATGTTTTCATGCATGGGAGCAACATGATGCCTGAAGTAAGCCTTCATTCAATCTGCGGTCTGACCTACACGTTCTGAGCTGGTAATGTGATTGCTGAGGAGATAGAATGGATTGTGTCAGTTCAGATTGTGTGTGGGTGATCACAAACTTGAATGTTCGCCTTAATCTGAAACTCCTTGTAAACCAAAAACCAACACAAGAAGCTGCAAAACAGAATCTTTTCTCCTGCTTGGCTAGAATTTTTGCCTTCAAAACTGCAATCCACTGCCTGGCATCTGATGTTGTGCAATCCATCCAACCACCTCATTTTCCTGCATGTGTAAACAAGGCCTTATCCTTTCTCAGACCTGTTTTAGCCACTTATTCACAACAACTCCTGCATTTAATATTTAGCTAGTCCTGTTTGGATACATGATTTGAGCTTTAAAGCCGGGCCTTTACATGCTCTCTTTGTGGCAGGCAGAAAACGTTTGTTAGCAAGGACATCTCTGCAGAGGCAGATCTAAGGGAAGGCAAAGCTCTAAGTTTTGCAAGAAGCCTTACCTTGCAGTGGAAATCACTCCTCTCCTGCACCGTTTTAGCCAATCCTCACAGGGAAAAGCAACATCTTGGCGTTGCTTCCTGGCTACAGCAGCAAGGGAGAGGAGGGATTTACATGAGAGGGTAAGGCTTCTTGCAACACTTAGAGCTTTGCCCTCCCTGTAGATCCGCCTCTGCATCTCTGGTCCTTGCTGCACTGTAATAGGTGAAGCACAGCCGAACCTGCTTCTGCATCACAGCTCTTAGAAGCACAGAGGCACCATTCCAGATCAAGTGTTGCAAACCATATCAGTGCTATGAACATTGTGCAACTACAAAGGTGTACTCAATTCGTTTCATGTAATTGTGTTTCCAAAAAAAAGTTGAAAGAAAAAGTAAAGGAGCTCTAATAACTGTCTATTTTCATTGTTGGCATGAAAAGGAGGATGATTTGGTGGCATTTCAGAAATGTAGGAGAGAGATGTGCGAAAGCAAGTTTCATCTATGAGAATTCCATCTGTGCAGGCAAGAGAGGAATCTCCTTGAATGCAGCCTTCCAGATGGTCCATTCATCCCTGGTCATTTACTGTGCCTCTTTACCATATCAATGTGATGATGTGAAAGTATATCCAGCATTCTGTTTCAATTCCTAATTTGGTGTTTGTCTTCTTATCTACAGGGGAGTAATAGGGAAGCAAGGGTACCAATGTCAAGGTAAGGAAAATTGTGTATAACTATTAATGCAATATACACTATAAAAGGAACTAGGGTATTATTAGCTTATCAGTCCTTGGAGGAGAACTGGTGACTAGAGAACGTCACTTCTAGGAAGACTTTGTAATTGTGCTGCTGAGGTGGTGATGGCCACAGAAATAAACATGGAAATGTGTGGATGGTCACCCTGATTCATTGCTGGACAGCTATTTTATGTGTGTAGCCTCCAGCAGATCCCACCGCCCAAGAATGGAAATGGGTACAATTACAGTGCAATGTGTGTAGCCAGTCTATCCTCCCAGATTTGTCATCTGCTTCTTAATATAGTGCTAAATGTACATTCCCACCAAATCTCATTTATAGTTGCAACAATCGTGGTATACACAGAGCTCTTTTTTCCAGCGGTAACTTCTGGATCAGAACCTAATATCTGGTAAATACCCAGGTGTTGGTCCTAACATTTGACCTCCCCATGTCCCACTTTGCTTTCTATGTGAACGCAGCCTATTTGGGTTTAAGTACACTGCCATCATGTCCACTTTGGCCTAAAAGACATACTTGCTGGGACATCTCCTCAAGAGACAGCAGAACAGTGGTGGATTGTCTTTTCCCAGACTATGCTAACACGTATATAAACTATACACGGAAGTGCGCATATTTACACAAAAGTAAGCCTTATAGTGGGAATCATGTGGGACTTTGCCTATAAACCGCTTTGTGAACTTTGTGTTGAAAAGCGGTAAATAAATATTATTGGTTGGGTGAGTGGGTGGGTTCCCAGGAAAGTGTGGTCAGAATTACAGCCAGAGCTTTGTTGCTCTTTTTCCTTATAATTAAAATTCTAAGCAGAAACGCAGACCAGATTCAGAGTGCAATCCTAACCCGGAGTTAGGCTGGCACAGTTAGGCCAGCAAAGTTTGGCTGGCTCAAGGGCCACTGTAAAGTGTGTTTGGGCCACTGTCAGAGGATTGCGCATGTCTGTGGTCCAAACATACTTTACGGTGTCCCTTGTGCCAGCTAAATGTTGCTGGTCTAACTTGTGCCAGCCTAACTCCAGGTTAGGATTGCACTCTCAAGTCTGGTCAGACAGCCACCATCAAATAATGTATGCCATTGGCCGTCTGTACTGCAATTCATGGGCAGCACCTCTGTGTATGCACCGAGCCCTGCAATGCTGTTGAGATGACCGTTGGAGTATCAAAGCCATTGAAGTCCCATTCCATGTTGATTCAGATCAGGTACCCAAACGCTCTTCATTTTTAAAGTAGGAAAAGTTTGGTTTAGGTATTTTGGCCCCCAGGAAAAGGCCTAGGGGCAAGAAAGGGGCTTTTTTTCCAGGCCAAGTAGTGTCTCTTCTGTTTAACTTCAGCCTTTCACTATGGAAATGGATAAAACTGTTTGTGAAAACTCAGGCTGTCACAGTTTCTCTTGCTTACAGTTTGCACTTGCGTAGTCCACAAGCGATGCCATGAACTGATAATAACGAAATGCGCCGGCTTGAAGAAACAGGAAGCCCCTGATGAGGTAAATATTTATAAAAGAAATGCTCCAGATAAAAGGAAATCATCTTTAAAAAAATGTTGGTTCAAATCCCTGCTACCACACCTATTTCTTAAAAAGAACAGCAAAACAAGGGTGGGTGGGTGGGGGTCCTGATGGCATCCTCCCAGCAATTTAGTACAACGTTTCGTAATGAATGACGGATTGCCATGGAAGTTCCATTTGCATGGGAACTGCTGTTTTTTACGAGGAAAGGGAAAAAGGATCATGGGATGGTAGACTAGCTGTCAAGATCAGAATTGGATTATGACTGGTGAGACTTGGATTCAGATCCCCACTCAGAGGTAAAGAGTGACCTTCGGCCAGTCACTATCTCTTGCAGCCCAATCCTGTGCCCGAGTACTCAGGAGCAAGTCCCACTGAGCTCAGTGAGGTTTATTCCCAGGTAAGTATATTAGGATTGTAGCTCCCAAACAGAGTTATTGGAAAGATAAAAGGGAAGAGCCATTGATGCTGCACTGACCTCTTTGGAGGAAGGAAAAGTGATAAATAAAGCAGAATTGAGGGTGTGCTAAATTTGGTGTGTTCCCCCCCCCCCTGCATACGGGACAGAGTGAATAGAAATGCTACAGGAACACAGACACGTATTTACCCTATAGCCAGGGGTGCAGAATGCATGGGCGCCGGCAGGGGGAGGGGCGCCGGCAGCACGGAGGCAGCATAGCGAGGAGGAACTGGCGCGTTGTGTGGCCCTCCTGCCCTCCCTTGCCTCCGTAATGCTCCGAAATGGAGCATTTCCGGGCTAAGGGAGGCGTGTTGGAGCGACGCGCGGGGGTGGGGCAACGTCCTGGGGGCGCGGTTTCGGCGCCAGCCATGGGGCGTGCTCGGGCCTCCGTATGCGACTGCAGGAACATCCACTTTTGGATTCCCCCTCCCCAATACCATTGCTGCAGTCTTATTTCAGAGGAAAATAATATTTTCATCCTCTGCACTGTCCCTGAAACATTTGCAAGGCAACTTTTTTTCAGAAAGCCACACGGAGATCCACCAACTGGAGTTCCTGTGTTGATTTACATTCTCTGGCTCCAGACAGCAGGAAGCTTTAAGACATTTCTGGGCTGGTGCTCTCATTGTTTAGAGGACTCGAGACTCCTGGATAAAAGCCAGCAATAGAAGGATCATGAGAACAAAACAAAAAAAACAAAGAAAAGAGAGAAAGCCTGGAATGCATCTCCTTCTGCACATGGGCATTTTTAAAACAACCAAGTGGTTGTAGCAAATAGGATACAGTTAAGGCAACATTTTTCAGATTATGTTCTGTGGAACCTGTAAGGATCTTAGCAAGATTGTTGGGGGAGGAGAGGTTGTCCATGAGAACCTTAGCAATGGAGGACACCTTTCTGTGACACACTGTACAGCCTACCCATCCCTTACTGTTCATCCCCTGCAATGGGCAACCATTGGGGTGCTCAAGCTGCTGACTCCAGTCACACAGACAGTGAAGCCCAACAAACCTGGCCAATGCCCCCCCCCCGTACCATAGGCTTTGCTTTCGTAAACAGCAGAATAAGTTGACAAAGTTCATGAAGAGGGACTGCAGCTCAGAAGTAGCACATTTTATACCCAGAAAGTTCCAGGTTGAGTGCCTGCCATCGGCAGTTTGTGCTAGGAAAGTCTGCTGTCTGTGATCGTTCTACTGCCAGTCAGGCTAGACTGCAGGTGGGAGCAGTGGCGTAACTAAGCCATTTGCTATCCAGTGCAAAGAACGTTTTGTAGCCACCTCCCCCATACAATGTAGCCCCTTCTGTAGCCCTTTGTAGCCCCTTCCGTCCTGAGTCACACAGAAAAAATCATCACAAAGTAGTCCCAGACTGTTGCCACCCTCGAACACCCAGAAGCATTCTGTACTTAGGTAGCTGCACCACTGGGTGAGGGAGATAACCTTTTTTAACATTTCCATAAGCAGTGAATTAGGACAGCAGGGCACTGCTCCCTGGTGTGGTAGTTTTCTATTCGTAGGGTGTTTTTAACATAAGGGAAAACGGCATCTTCCACTTTCAGCCTAAAGTGCTACAGTTCACCGTAGTGCCTGCAGCATATATAGATCAATCAAGCATAGATTAGAATGAGGTGGCAAGAATCCTGATGTGGTACAGTGGGAGGTACCATTTCAGATGGCATGTAGGGGCACTGGCAGTTTGCAATGCTACCTCGATGTAAAAAACAACAACTTTTGCAGGTTAAAATTTCATGTTGGGGAAGAGGTCCGAGCCCAGCAACTTCTGTCTTGTGTTCGTTTCTATTTGCAGAGAGTTTGTTTTACGTAGGAAGCCCTTAATGATGTGGTCCCTGCCCCCTGGTAACTTGAAGTGGTATCATCCGTTCTACCATCTCAGAACTCCACTTTCTCATTCTGCTGCGTGTGTGGGAAAGGCCTGAGTGTGCTCTAGTTATGCAATAGAATCCTCTGCCCTTATTTTCTTTTCCATGCAAAACTATTTAAATATCTATTGTAATTGCTCAGAAACTTTGGAGCTAGGACAGAGATATAGAATGCATCAAGTAAGTGCAGGACCTCATTCTTCCTCATTGGTTTGAATGACAATAATTTATATGGGCATGTGCCCGTCAGAGGACCCACCCGATCAGGGTGACAAGATGTCCTCTTTTTCCAGGACATGTCCTACATTTCAACTGTCTGTCCTGGGTATATTTCAAAATGTCCTACATTTCAAGAGAGACAGCGGGTGCCAGCATCAAGTGGGTTTGTCCTTTGTTCCTTCGTTCATTGGGTTGCATTAAAGGAGGACAAAACACCTCAAAATCTTAGGAGTGTGTCATATATAGGAGTGTTTTTAGCTTTTATTTTGTAACATCCTACATTTTTCTTGACTGCCTTGCATTTTGGTGTGCTGTGTCCTCCTTTGTGGTTATGACATCTAGTCACCCTACACCTGGTCCCATATATTCCTTAACTCTCATTAGCAATATTATTATGTCAATATTATCAGGCCATTGTACAAATTGATGGTAAGGCCATACCTGGAATATTGTGTACAGTTCTGGTCACCACATCTCAAAAAGGACATAGTAGAGCTGGAAAAGGTGCAGAAGAGAGCGACGAAAATGATTATAGGGCTGGGGCACCTCCCTTATAAAGAAAGATTGCAGCGTTTGGGGCTCTTGAGTCTGGAAAAAAAGGTGTCTGAGGGGGGACATGATTGAGACATACAAAATTATGCATGAAAGGGAAAGAGTCAATAGAGGGATGTTCTTTTCCCTCTCTCACAATACCAGAACCAGGGGACAGCCACTGAAATTGAGGGTTAAGAGAATTAAAACAGATAAAAAGGAAATACTTTTTTACCCAGCGGGTAGTTAATCTGTGGAACTCTTTGCCACAGGAGATGGTGATGGCATCTGGTCTAGATGCTTTTAAAAGGGGACTGGACAGATTTCTAGAGGAAAAGTCCATCGTGGGCTATAGGCCATGATGGGTTGTGCAACCTCCTTACGTTAATAGTAGGCTACCTCAGAATGCCAGGTGCAAGGGAATGGCAACAGGATGCAACCATCTTGTTGTCTACTGAGCTCCCTTAGGCACCTGGTGGGCCACTGTGAGATACAGGAAGCTGGACTAGATGGGCCTTTGGCCTGATCCAGCAGGGCTCTTCTTATGTCCTTATGTAATGGTGCTAGCAAGTGTCTAATGCAGCAAAAAGAGAGAGGTGGGGCATCTTGGGGGACCAGCGCAGGACTTTGTTCCAAGGCCCCCAGCAATCTGTCACCAGCATTGTGGAATATGATGGAATGGCGGAAACAGGCTTCTTAAATTCATTGACGGGAAATGACCATATAGGATTGACTGTGCTGTGCTTGTGCTTCTTTTCCTGTCAGGTGGGCTCCCAGCGCTTCAGTGTCAACATGCCTCACAAGTTCAGCATTCACAATTACAAAGTGCCCACTTTCTGTGACCACTGTGGGTCCTTACTCTGGGGTCTTCTGCGACAAGGTTTACAATGCAAAGGTAAGGTTTGATCCATCATCAGAGCCTGTGTTTCTCCACTAATGCTGGAAAAAAGACATCCGTGTGCTAGTACAGATCGATATTTTTGAAGTAATCAGGGTCCCATCCCACAGTTGTGGACCCAGCCAATGGATCGCCCAGGTACAGAAGGAGGAGGTCCGTCTCGTCTGCTGTTTCCCTGCCCCTGTGTGCTGCTCTGCTCCATCCCCGCACTACTCCATCCTCCATTGCAGAGCCGTACGATGGGAAGGGAGGGCGGAAGGGCCAAAACTGCTCATGTCTCTGAGAGGGGAGCCACCTTGTCGCCACCCTTCTCCAGCAGCGCTGTGCCCGGGTTTTTTGCCGCCTCCTACAAAATGGTGGAGGGGACGTGGTGGCGCTGCGGGTTAAACTGCTACTGATGAACTTGCTGACCGGAAGGTTGGCAGTTCAAGACCACATGACAGAGTGAGCTCCAGTCACTTGTCGCAGCTCCTGCCAACCTAGCAGTTCGAAAACACCTAAAAATGCCAGTAGATAAATAGGTACCCCTTTGGTGGGAAGTAACGGCATTCTGTGCACCTCGGCATCTAATTATACTGGTCACATGACCACAGTAACTTGTCCTCGGGCAAATGCCAGCTCTTCGGCTTAGAAACGGAGATGAGCACCACCCCCTACAGTCAGTCACAACTAGACCATTTGATTGTGCGGAAACCTTTACCTTTACAAAATGGTAGGACTGCGACTGCCACCCCATCCCCAAAATTATATAGTCAGCAGTCCAATTCAGAGTTTACTGCAGTTAAGTCCATTGATTGTGGCCAAGGGAATCAATAAACTGAACCCTAGGTTTCATTGCGCCCATTACTTTTTACTGTCATGAATGATATGAATTTTCATGTTATTGCAGTTCAAACCTACTAGCTTGTATTTGCAAATGGCAATGAAAAAAGGTGTTTCTAAAAAAAAGATGAAAAATAGATTTCACAATCCCCAGTTAATTAAATAATCTGTTTTACATCGGGAAATTTCATTCTAACTCCAATGACGCAAGAAGTCTCGTGTCTCTTGTGTTCTGGTTGCAACCTGCCTTATCGCTGATTTAGCACTGTAGGGCAAAACTGAAATTAGGGGATGTTATGGGTGTTTGTGATACAATTCCTGATTCAGGGCACTTGACATCCACAACCACTGTGGTCATTCTGCCACATGTGTCAATGCTGCTCCCTTACTAACTGTAACCAGCACAGCTCCACGTGACTTTGGTGGGTAGATGTACTGAATTATCAAATCTGACAAAACCATGAGGATCATGAGGACTAGCCCCATCCAGTTTTCACACAGCCTTTCTATTCCTGCTTAGCACTTTGGGAATTTAAAGTATCATTTTTTTTAATGAATTTTTTTTAAGACTGTGTGATAGATTGTTGTGCAGTAGGTCACTATTATTAACAAAACACAGCTGAGGAAGTGAGAGGCAGGGCGCAATCCTAACCTAGAATTAGACTGGCATAGGCCAGCACAAGGGCCAACATAAAGCGCGTTTGGACCACTCTTGGAATCAAGGAGGATGGTGCATAAGAACATAAGAACATAAGAAGAGCCCTGCTGGATCAGGCCAAAGGCCCATCTAGTCCAGCTTCCTGTATCTCACAGCGGCCCACCAGGTGCCCCAGGGAGGCATGTAACAACAAGATGCTTACATCCTGTTGCCACTCCCTTGCACCCGGTACCAGTAGCCCACCACCTTTGTAAGGAGGTTGCACAATCCATCATTGCCTATAGCCCACGATGGACCTTTCCTCCAGAAATCTGTCCAATCCCCTCTTAAAGGCATCAAGACCAGATGCCATCACCACCTCCTGTGGCAAGGAGTTCCACAGATTAACTACCCGGTGGGTAAAAAAGTACTTCCTTTTATCTGTTTTAACTTTCCCAACCCTCAGCTTTAGTGGATGCCCCCTGGTTCTGGTGTTTTGAGAGAGGGAAAAGAACATCCCTCTATCGACTTTATCCCTTCCATGCATAATTTTGTATGTCTCAATCATGTCCCCCCTCAGGCGCCTTTTTTCTAGACTGAAGAGCCCCAAACGCTGCAGTCTTTCTTCATAAGGGAGGTGCCCCAGCCCCGTAATCATTTTCGTCGCTCTCTTCTGCACCTTTTCCAACTCCACTATGTCCTTTTTGAGATGCGGCGACCAGAACTGGACACAATATTCCAGGTGTGGCCTTACCATTGATTTGTACAATGGCATGATAATATTGGCTGTTTTATTCTCAACCCCTTTTTTAATGACCCGAAGCATGGAATTGGCCTTCTTAATTGCTGACGCACACTGGGTCGATACCTTCATTGAATTGTCCACCAGCACCCCAAGATCTCTCTCCTGAGCTGTCACAGACAGCTCAGAACCCATTAGCCTATAGGTAAAGTTTTGGTTTTTTGCCCCAACGTGCATCACTTTACATTTGTCTATGTTGAAACGCATCTGCCATTTGGCTGCCCATTCCCCCAACTGGGAGAGATCCTTCTGGAGCTCTTCACAATCGTCTCTGGTTTTTACCACCCGGAAAAGTTTTGTGTCATCCGCAAACTTGGCCACCTCACTGCTTATCCCTGTCTCCAGGTCATTTATGAATAAGTTGAAAAGCACGGGCCCCAAGACAGATCCCTGGGGCACTTCGCTTTTCACCTCTCTCCATTCTGAAAATTGCCCATTGACCCCCACTCTCTGTTTCCTGGCCCTCAACCAATTCTGGATCCATAAGAGGACCTGCCCTCTTATTCCCTGACTGTGAAGTTTCTTCAGCAGTCTTTGGTGGGGGACCGTGTCAAATGCCTTCTGAAAATCTAGGTATATGATATCCACAGGTTCACCCACATCCACGTGCCTATTGACCTTTTCAAAGAATTCCAAAAGGTTTGTGAGGCATGTCTGTGTGCTGGTGTCTTTGACTCCAAGGGTGGTCCAAACATACTTTACGGAGTCCCTTGTGCTGGCCAAACTTTGCTGGCCTAACTCCAGGTTAGGATTGCTCCCGCCGTGACTTGCATGAGGCAACATGTCATACAAACATGAAGACATGGATTCTAAACCCAAATCTCTCAAATCCAAGTCCACCTCTGTCAACTGGATCACACTGGATTTCATATCAAGTATCTACCTTTGCTGAAATAACACCAACACAAGTGCATCTATGGCTGTATTCCATCACGCTAGAACTGGAAAAATATTTCCAATTACTAAATTCCTGCCTCAGTGTTTTTTGTAAATAGTATCATATATCTGACCCTGGTCTGGTGGACACCTTTATAAAACTTGCAATTTCCTGACTGCCAGCATCAAATTTCTTGGCACCCAGGGCAGCCTGGCACTTGGAATTTTTCCAGCCAGAACTCACTTTGTATTTTCGAAGTGTCTAATTCTCACTACCATCTCATTTTCACACAAGGAGCAATTTTATCTGAAAGAGTAGCAGTGCGGGAGAACCAAAAAGTTACCAGATCTGAGTAATCATTTCCAAAACACAACTCTAAAACAGTGGCAGCAAAACAGTTGCACCGCTATGGGGTGGGGTGGGGGGCAAAATGCAAAGCTTTGCAGGAGCCTGAGTTCCTGTGTAATGTGGCCCCTCCACCTTGCCTCCAGAGCCATTCCTGGCTTGGAATGGTTCTGAAGACAAGGGCGTCCACTTTCACAGAAACGCAGACTCCTGCAAAACATTGTGTTTTGCCCCCCAATAGGAATGCCACTGTTCTAAAATGCATTGTTGTGTTGTGTGTCTGCATCAAACAGCATGAAGAATATTTCCAAGAGAATAGGATAAATTGTGTCTGTCTGCAACAGCTGCTGCTGTCCATTGCACGTTTTTTTCCCATTCTTGGCAGTGTGGTAGCAATTCCTCCCTGTCCCCTTATGTTCACTTAATTGGATTACTTGGAATTTTTCCCCCTTCTGATTTATGACGTTTTGAAAATGTTTTGAAAATGTGCAAAATTGTACCACCATAGAAGCCAAAGTAAGTTTTGTGGTATACCTAGATTCAATTGTTTGGATGTGCATCTCTTTTTTACATACCCTACGTAAATATTGCAGAGGTAGATGTTTTAAACCATTTGGCTTTTGGAGGAGCGCATCCTGCCAATGATGGAAGGGCCCTGTACTTAGGATATTGGGCTGTCTCACCACTTGGGAGAATGGTGAATCTCAGTGAATCAGGTATAGGTCTGCTGCCTCCTTGGGTCCCTCGCTATCTGCCACTGATGCAAACCACATCAAGTGGTCTCATGGATGGGCTGGCAATGGGTCATCCTCCCTGCTATTACGAGAGTTCTTTAACTGGAGAAGCCAGGACATAAAGCCTATAGTCTGCACTGAACTATAACATTGCCCAGTAAAACAGCCAGCTGTCCAGACCACATAAGGCAGATGAATACATAGGGCCGACTTGTACCAAGGCCATCTTTTAGCTTTTGTTCCATCTAGGTTAGTAATATTTATACACTGGCTGGCCACAGCTCTTCAGGCTTTCAGACATGGATCTGTGTAGTGATTGATCCTGGGAATTTGTGCAAGCAAAGCATGTTCTCTGCTGGTCAGCTACTCCCCCAGTCCCTATTTTTAGAATAAAAAAAATGTTATTCTTTGAGATAGGAAAAGGGAATAGTGCTGGTGTGGAGAGTGTTTTGGAATACGATTGGGGAACAACCCACTTTCACTTCTTTGCTGAACTGAGAAGCTCACTAATGACAATAGAGCAGTCATCCGTTATCTCAGCAAGCCTACCTTGTAGGGTTGTTTTGAGGCCAAAATGGTGGAGACCGTGTTTGGAATTCTTAGGGAAGAGTGGAGTAATAATGTCATTGCTGATTATGAAGACCTGAAAGACTGTCAGTTCAGTCAGCTGAAGCAGGAGATGAACTGAGAGCACAAGCCTATGCCTATCTACTCAGAAGCAAGCCCCATTATAGTCAATCGAGCTTCCTCTCAGGAAAGGGTGAATAGGATTAATTCCTAAATTGAGTAGGATTAATTCCTTAGGATTAATTCCTAAGGGTGAGTAGGATTAATTCCTCCTGAGTTGATTAATTGGAGGAAGCAACTTTCACCAATGAGCTTAACAGTACCCCCATATCCATTGTGCAAATGATTTATCTGTATCTGATTGCAACCCTCCTATTACTGTCTCCTGTGTCCAGAGGCAGATCTGGGGGGGGGGGCAAATCTGTAAGTTTTGCAAGAAGCCTTACCCTGTCATGTAAATCCCTCCTCTCCTTTGCTGCTGTAGCCAGTAAGCAACGCCAAGATGTTGCTGTTCCCTGTGAGGATTGGCTAGAACAGTGCAGGAGAGGGGTGTTTTCCACTGCAAGGTAAGGCTTCTTGCAAAACTTACAGATTTCCCCCCCCCTTAGATCTGCCTCTGCCTGTGTCTTGCTGTCTCTGTGCTACATGTCTCTGTGCTACAGGAAGCCAGAAAGTGCTAACAGGAAGCACGGTGGAGGACTCAGAACAGTGCAATGCTTAGTGGGGGATTTGTGAGCCACTTTTTGTAGGGGTTGTTGCTATGTGCAGTTTTGGGTCTCTACGGTGGCAGCTGGAATACACAGATAGAAGGAGAACACCAATAAATTTGTTTATTGTCTAAATTTGTCTATGAAGCTTTTTTGGTTCCAGTGTGTGACTGTAATAAGGAATGAATAAGAAAATGTTATGGAAGGCCTGTACTGCTAACACTGAGTGGAACTTGTTTATTACATTGTCATTGATCTCAGATGTTCTTTGATATCCTCAAAAGGTACTTAAATTGAGGTTTTGGTAGGGTGCACACATTTAAATCCAGCCAGTTAGTAGCCTGAAAGGCAGATATTCAATCAGTGAGCATCCCTATTTTTAAATTGCTATTTTCTTAGTAACAAGAGCAATTTAAATGACCTTAAACTTGAGTCTACTTAGTATATAAATGGAAATTGTACTAGGGGTGTTTTATGCTCCCCATTTTTACTTCTAAAATGACGCAAACTATGGGCTCTACAAAAATCCTACTAAAGCCCAGCTTTTCCCTCATGTCAAAACTTGGGGGACAATCCGTAAAACAGTTTTTTCCCCCCAGTCATCCACAGAGGAAACCATCCACTCACTTGTAGACACTTCTTTTTTTTTCTCACCTGCATATTGTACAGGCCCAACTGCACAATCAACCCAGGCAGCTTCTTTGAAGTGGCAAAAAGGTGGGATGCCCGTTGGACGTGTGCACTGGGAAGATCTGCCTTGCAATGTCCCAAAAGATGCTAGAATTTTGCAAGGGATTCTGGAGCACACCTGTTGGACCATCCAGGGCAGCCATCTGGGGTAGTAAAACATTCTGGTCTGATTTCCCCTTCACCCTTTCTCTGATCTGATGCCTATAGGTGTGGGTGGCAAGAGCCACAGCATCAACAATGTCAGATAATGTGTTTTTGAACTCCACTAGACCTGATTGATAGCGTGCAATGAAAGATTTGGTGTTATAATAAATATGAGGGTGCAGCTTGACTGAAAGTCCATTTCAGTTCAAGTTCAACTCCGTAGCTGAAGCAAAGATCTTGAAGCCAGTTCATCCGAGGATGAGAAATACTTTTTCTCCAAAGTAAGCAACATTACTGGGGGATGTAGTGGCTCAGTGGGTTGAACTGCTGAGTTGCGAGCTTGCTGACTGGAAGGTTGGCAGTTTGAGAGTGAGCTCCCGGTGCTTGTCCCAGCTTCTGCCAATCTAGCAGTTCGAAAGCATGTAAAAATGCGAGTAGATAAAAAGGGACCACTTCAGTGGGAAGGTAAAGGTGTTCCATGTGCCTTGGCCTATAGTCATGCTGCCCCCTGACCACAGAAGCTTGTCCTAGGACAAACACCAGCTCTTCAGCTTAGAAACAGAGATGAGCACCGCCCCCTACAGTCGGTCACGACTAGACCATTCGGTCGTGGGGAGAAACCTTTATCTTTTTAAACAGCATTGAGACTGCTCACAATTTTGTAACACTACTGTAGGTTCATTTTTTTTCTCCACAAGAGGGCACTCAAAGATAAGGCACACTAGTGCCGCAGGGTAGTCCACAAACAAGAAAGGACTTGCATTTAAAGTAGCCCAATTATTTGGAGGAAAGGTCCATCACAGGTTACAAGCCATGATGACTATATTTGGGGCTCTTCAGCCTTGAAAAAAGGCACCTGAGGCCCCCCTCATAACATGATTGAGACATACAAAATAATGCTCGGAAGGGATAGAGTCGATAGAGGGATGTTCTTTTCCCTCTCTCAAAACACCAGAACCAGGGGGCATCCGCTAAAACTGAGGGTTGGGAGAGTTAAAACAGATAAAAGGAAGTACTTTTTTACCCAGTGGGTAGTTAATCTGTGGAACTCCTTGCCACAGGAGGTGGTGATGGCATCTGGTCTGGATGCCTTTAAGAGAGGATTGGATGGATTTCTGGATCGTGGGCTATAGGCAATGATGGATTGGGCAACCTCTTTACATTGGTGGTGGGCTATTTCAGAGTACTGGGTGCAAGGGAGTGGCAACAGGATGCAAGCATCTTGTTGTCTCATGCCTCCCTGGGGTGCCTGGTGGGCCGCTGTGAGATACAGGAAGCTGGCCTAGATGGGCCTTTGGCCTGATCCAGCAGGGCTCTTCTTATGTTCTTATGTTCTTATATGTAATCTCTGGGGTTTAGAGGTAGCCCGTCTCTGAATTCCAGGCACAAGGGAGTGACAACAGAATACAGATATTCCCTGACACATCCCATGGAGTTCAGTAGGCATTGCTCCAGGTAACTGCATAGGACTGCTGCCTTGGAATAAGCAGGAAAGAAAGAAAGCAAAAAAAGGGATGGATGGAGAAAACAGAGAAGGAAACCTATGTGTGGTAGTGTAGAGAGAAAAGAAAGAGTGCACAGGAGTGCAGTCAAATGAATGGGTGAGATGCCGGGAGGCCTGTGGAGTGGAGAAGTAGCTATGAGGATGTAGTCAGAGTGCTATGGGATACAGAGGAAAAAAGAGGGAGCTCCAGAGAGACATGTGCATGGGGAAAAGGATGTAACTGAGAGATGATGTGGCAAAAAGGGGGTAAGTTATGTGTTACAGGCTTCAAGGGGGGAAAGAATGGAGATAAGACACAAAGGGAGGGAGAATAGCTTGAGAGAAGGATTATAGTTTATAGTTTATTGATTATAGTGTATTCAGAGAGAGGTTATAGTTTTCTTTGTATTTTATGGTTTATGTATTTTTATCTATTATGTATTTGCATTGTTTGTTAGCTTCCTTGGGTGCCCTTCATTGAGAAAGGTGGAACAAAAATCGAATGAATGTATGAGTTTGCACTGGTGCAGAGAGAGAAGAGAGAGTGCTCTGTGGGCACACAGAAGAAAAGGAGGGGAGGTTAACAGAGTTTAAATAATATCAGAAAGTTTTTGTACAATTAGCATAGTAATGTGGCCTTCCAGAATTAAAGTAAATATTAAAATAAAATGTTTTATTTTCAGAATATAAACATAAAACTGGCCCTTTGAATGATTTGATTTTAAATACCTGCCTTAATTCAATGAGATAGTATATCTATTCGTGTATGGATTTTGTTTTGCAGCCTTATAGTTGTTTTGTTGTCGACAAAAAAGCAGAATCTCTCCATCTTCACTGCCCACCAACCACCTCTTTTTCGTAATGCTTGACAGAGAGATGATGAGGATGAGCAGTTTACCCCTGCTAACTGGGCAAGAGGCACTTTTCCAAGTGGTGTTCCTCTTATATTTAGCAGGGGGAGAGTAATTGTCCCTCTTCACCCCTGCGCAGTCTTTCTAGTGGCTGTTGCTGGTGGTCTGCCTTTTTTAAGATTGTGAGCCCTTTGGGACAGGGAGCCATTTAACTTTATTATTATTACTATTTGCCTGTAAACCGCTTTGTGAACTTTGTGTTGAAAAGCGGTATATAAGTACCGATGGATGGATGGATGGATGGATGGATGGATGGATGGATGGATGGATGAGCAGCCAGGAACCTCTGGTTGGCTGCTATTGGAAACTGAATCCTGGCTAGTCAGATTTTGGACCGATCCCTTAAGGCAGTTTTTCTGTCTTTCAGCCATAACATGATATGAAATGAACAGTTACAAATCCAGCTCAGCCTTCGTCTCTTGAAATTGTTATCTCATTACAGGGAATGTTGCTACCCTCTAAGACCCTGATTAATACAATAAAGATAGATGTTGATATTGATGTATCGAGACAACCTGATCTAATTTAACCCTGGTTGTTGTTGTTTTTTGTCCTCTTCTCCCCTTGCTCGAAATTGCAGTTTGCAAGATGAATGTACATAGACGCTGTGAAACAAACGTGGCACCAAACTGTGGAGTGGATGCTAGAGGAATAGCTAAAGTACTTGCTGACCTTGGCGTCACTCCCGATAAGATCACCAATAGTGGACAAAGAAGGAAGAAGGTAACAAAATATCCTCTCTCTGGGTTGGTGCCAGATTGGAGGGGTCACAAGCCTTGTGGGGGAACCTCCCTTTAAGCTGATCCATGTGTTCAAGCAAGTTTGTAAAAACTATCCCTCCCCCCCCCCTTCCTGGAAACAGGCAGGGCAGGGCTCTCATAGGCCTACTGGGCTATTGGGAAGAAAAGACCACGGTGTGAAGAACCTTTTTCATCCCTACCCCAGTTCCAGATGGGAAATGGAAGGAGACCTCTCCTCTGCTGTTGCTTCTCCCCCTTTGTTAACTGTAAGTGACTGGCTTACTGGGCCACGGAAGAGGGCCACAGTTCTGGGGGCCCACCTCTGAGTTCTGGCCATTTTAATTCCCAGAAGACCCTGCCTCCAGCTGCTGCTGTACTATGCCCACTTCTCATTTGCCCTTAACCTCCCACTGGCCATCCACCTAAGCCTGCCCAGGTGAACATGGAGCGCATGTGCATGAGCTGATAGGAATCCACAGCCGTTGGGCACAATAAGGGTATGGCCATATCACAGGCAGCAAAAACTGATGCACGTTTGCTATGCTGACACCAGCCTCATGAGCGGAAGGAAGCTTGGAAATGCTTAGACTGATTTGACCTCCCTCATAATGAAGTCATTAAGGACTTTATTATTTTTTCAATTGTCAGAAGGAATCATTCTTGTCAGAAAGCCATGTAAACAGCAACGCTGCTACTTTGAAGTCCCTTTGTGGGAAGACATGTGAACATAAATATTCTTATCTAGCTGAAAAACTGGCACAAGACCATTCTTTGCCAGATGTTTTGCTCTGCCCTCCGTGATGTTACAGCGATGACAAATGGAAGTGTCCTGGAATAACATTCCCAAATTCTCTGGGAGTACAGGAGCCACTGTACGTAGTTGTGGGGGGCAGGTGGAAGGTAGCAGTGTGACCCCCAGGATTGGGGCACTGCTGGAGCAACAGGGGCTACCATCTACTTACCAGTCATGAGAGGAAGGAGTGAAGGGAGGGAAATGCTGCTGCTGCCGCCGCCACTCCCACCACATGCGCACACCTGAATAATCTGTGCAGAAGGAGATGATTCACCTCCCTACCCAATTCCCTTGTTCCTTCCTCATGTGGTCCCTTTAAATAAAACAGGAAGTAAACTTTGGGATTGCTCGCAGTGCAGCCGCCACCCTCTCTGCTTGGAGGAAGGGGATAGTGAGTGGACAAGATGACAGCAAGGGGTGGCAGCAAGGGGTAAGCCCTTATACAGGACCAAAACTGAACAGATCACCCAGAGAGACAGAGAACACAATTATGCATTCACCACATTTATGCTGATGTGAGCACACAGATCGGGCGGCCTCTGATGTGCATCCAAAGGGAGCTCAGTTTACCAGAGATCTCTTTCTGACCACAGCCTAGTCAGATCCTGCTCTTTCATTAAACTGGTCAAAAACTTGAGTGATCTTTCGAAATGATCTCCAAAGAATACACTGGTAGCAACGAGAGAAAAACTTGCTGGATGTACAAAAGGACTTGCAAACCTCTACCAATGGGATTCTTTGGGTGCCAGACACAGGCTGTTTCATCCACGTACAGTAAAATGAGCATTCGTTGTCATGTCTCATACTTGAACCATGTCTTTCCCATATGGAAATGATCTCAGTGTGGGAAGAATATAATTGATAGTAGAAAGCTATAGGCAGCCAAACACACAGTACTGAAAGTGCAGGTCCTGTCAGAATCGGAACTGCAATCAGAGTAAATCTGCAGGAGAGCTGATCCAGAGAAAGTGCGAGGCAGTTTGCAAGTTACTGAACCAAGGAACCCGACAGATGGAGGCTGAAATGAAAGAGAAAGGAAAACAGCTGACAGAGAAAGGGTCAGGCAGATAAGAAGGTAGGCTAGAGGAGAAAGTGGACATGGGAAGAGGTAGAGCCTAGAACAAGGCTAGTAAACCTTCATCGGACAGGTTTATATGTTGCTTCAGCAATGTGGCCCAGATATGACCTGGAAGCATTTATCACCAGGCATGGTCTGGATGAACCAAAAGGCTTCCTGGAGGGTGGTGGTGATGGAGCCATGGTTAGATCATAGCAGGAGATGGACATTGCCATTTCTTCTTGTGCTCTGCAGTTATGAAACTCACCGCAAGGGATACCAATATGCTGTACGGGAGGTTTTAACTGCTGACTGACCTCATGCAGCAGCCCTAAGATGATCTTCAACATGTCATTAATTTCTACAGAAACATGCTCAAGTTCCCCAGAACTTCCTCAACAGGAACTCTGTCTTCTTTCTCACTGCAGGGTCCAATATTACAATGCACCTTTTTGAACATCTAAGGGGGGAAAAAACCCTACACATACACAAAAGAAAAGGGCACTGAAGAAACCTTATCTCCGTGAATATCACATTTCACCCAGGTCAATTGTTTTTAGTGCTTATGGTATCCACTAACACTGCTGCCTCATCACAGAACCCTCTTCCTCTCCCATTCTTGGATGGCGTTTTAATTTAGATTGTGAAAAAAAATAACTGATTTTCATAGCAAAGTTCTAATCTTGATTAGAGTAACTTGTAGCTGAAATAGCCCAGTGTAAAATGATGTCACTAATAGGATGGAGGTTTTAAAAATGAACTGCTATGTCTTACAGTCAAGCTGGGAGCGGGAGCCTTGAGTGAGTGGGAATACCTGGATTTGATTCTCAGGAGTAGTTGCCGTCCCATCTGGGTGGGCTTAGGCAAATTGCTCTGTCTTGATTTCAGTTTTGTATCTGTTAAATGGGAATAAGTATTGAGAAATTTCCTCCATTGTGGTTTTAAATTGGGGATTGCCTCTAGATCTTCTTCTTTCTTCTTTACTTCTTCTTCTGCAGCAGCAGCAGCAGCAGCAGCAGCAGCAGCAGCAGCTTTGGATCAATCAATTACACTTATAGCCCAGTCTTCCACTGAAAAGTCCAGAGTGATTCCCAAACTTTCTCGGGTCCAGGCTGTGCAAGATGGCAGGGCAGAAGGGCCCATTGGTGGCCCTGCCATTAGCCTGGGGGGTGCCCCCCGCGGGCAGCAGGCTGCATAGTGTCTCTGGGCCCACTGGAGGCCATCTGAAGCCTCTGAGGTTTGTTTAACAATACTTCCGGTTTTTGTCAGAAAAGATGCCTCCACTTTGCTTTCATGGCCATGAATGGCTCTGAAGGTGAGAAGGGGTGGCTGCTTTACACAGGAGTTCAAGCTCCTGAAAAACGTAGCATTTTGCCCCTCCCCCCATCTAGGAATGCCTATGGTCTTTATGGTCTCATGAGCTGGGTCAAAACCATTTTTATTGGTTACTGGTCAATTAGGGAGGAAGGGGAAACTCAACAAAAGCAACAACAAAGCAGAAACTTCTGCTTCTCTAGATGCCTCCACCGCCCCTTCAGAATATTGCTCCCTTACAGAAGCCTCCTTAGGAAGGTCAAGGTTAAAAAGAGGGGCATTCAACTGGATAGAGTGACCCCCTATGTCTTTAGACTGCTGTCCCAATGGAAATACATGCCCAGTCTAGAGATTTACTTTGGCCAAGAATACAGATCCTCCTGTAATTGTGTCCTCTTGTTTTGTGCTGAGCAAAATAAGCCTGCAGTCCACCCGTATCTGCATGACTCTTCTTCGTTTACTCACACTTGTGTGGGAACAGTGATTGGTGAATTATGGCCTTTTGTTTTAGGAGAGATTAGAACCCAGTGCAGAAATGTTTAGGAATCATTTGTCTCAGAAGTGATAGAGGGCGGGGTATGGTTTCATGCGTTGGAGTTTTATCTAGGTTTCTTTCTGTGAATTTGGCAAGCATATCAGTTCATCTTTAAAAAGAAAAAAAAACTGTATTTGCTGTGTTGAAAGCTCAATTTTTTTTCAAGCAATTCAACAAGTCTTTTCAGTTTCCTTCCTCTTTGTGTCGATGCTTTTGTTATCTGAAATTGCAGCTTTGCTCTCTCAGAATTGTCATGTTGAGATGCCTTATTGTGGCTAAGCATCTCTTTTGTCGAACTATTCTCAGCTTGTTCCAGGTGCTGAGTCTCAACCTCCAGTTCCGGGGTCATCACCAGGAGAAGATGACAGGTCAAAGTCCGCACCAACCTCTCCATGCGATCAAGGTCCACCAACTTTTTATTTTCTGTGGAGAAATCCTGCATTCTTTTGCTCTTTTGGTCAATGAGCCAAAGCATTGCTAAAAAATGTGGTCTTGGCAGCTCCAATTCAACAAAGAAAAGCATATTAAATATTTGTTTATAGTCCGTACTTTTAATGTGGCTATATTGGGCGTACCTTATATTCAGTTTATATTCAGTCCATCCGGTTGAGGAGTGCCTACCTTGGCTTGCCACGGCTCTTCAAGATCTCAGGCAAAGCAGTGACGTTCTTTGAGGGGAGGGCAAACTGCTTCATTTTTCAGGCGCCTGAGCCCCTGTATAACGCGGCCTTTCCCCCTTGCCTCCAGAGCTTTGCTCTCTGAGCCACGAATGGCTCCGGAGGGGAGGGGGAGGGGCTGTGTTACACAGGAAGTCAGGCACCTGCAAAACCTAGCATTTTGGCCTCCTCTAGGAACACCACTACAGCAAAGATTTTTCCTGGCTAGAAACGTGTGGTCTATAGACTGTTGAGCCATAGACTACTGTATTTACCCCTGGGCCATAGCATTCCGGATTTAAGGGGAGGAGGGTTGTGGTGTTCTGCTTGCTAATGTCAACTTCATAAGAATAGATTTCTTTTCAGAATAAAGTCAAGCGACTTTCCAAGATCTCAGAAAAAGTCCTTTATCTGGTATTCGTACCTGAAATTAGACTGGGAACTTTTGCATGCAAGACAGATGCTCTGCCACTGAGCTATGGTCCTTCCAGCAATAGTCCCATAGATTTTCAGTGTTCCATGCCAGTGAATGTGGAAGTGTCCTATACAGCCTCAGGGGGAAGGTTGCCCATAGGCAGCAGTGTCATGCTACCGGTATGCTGGGTGGGAGGAACGGGTGAGCAGCAGCCCGCCCGTTGCGTCACGCTCTGTTTCGCCATCTTCCCCGCCCCCGCAGGAGTGGGGAAGATGGCGAAATGGAGCGTGATGCAACGGGCGGGCTGCCGCTCACCTGTTCCTCCCACCCAGCGTACCGGTAGCATGATACCGCTGCCCATAGGCCCCCTGCAACCTGGCACCAGCACTGCTGTATGTTTATGCTTTCACCACAGACAGAACCAGAAAGGCCCCCGGCTAATGTCTCCTGAACATTTGGGGAATTCCCACTCCTGCTGTCCTTGCACAGAGCCCTAGAGTTGAAAGCTTCTTCAAAGCCAAAAGACCTCAGGAGGAGGCATCCAGGTGGAACGTGTGGCAGATGTTCTTCCACTTGGTGGCACTGCTCCCCGGATACCTTTAAAACACAATATACACAATATTTTGTAAGCCAAATTATATTCATTCATGTACATTCATAAAAATTATTATGTATAAAAACACAGAAAAGGCAGAAAAGAGGAATGTCAACCAGAACTGGGAGAATATCCAGACAGAACTCACAGTGCAATCCTAGAGCGCCCGTCATGCCAATGCTACGCCATAGCTTCAGCGCGACGTTGGTAGCGACACCACAGGGGCGCTGAGCGGCACCCCCGCATCGGTGCTACAGCAAGGCAGCGCCAGTCCCATTGCGCCCGCACAGCTCCTCCCTCACATCGGCCGAAGCCAGCCAGAGCGAGGGAGGTGCCATGACGGGCCAGGGGTGGGAGTGGGCGAGGGGAGGGAGGTTCTGGGCAGGGAAGGACAGGATGTGGTCGGGCTCTGGATTCGGCCATAAGGCCAAATCCTAAGCCTGACTGGGAGGCCACGCAGCCCTGATTCAGGCCGCACAGTCTCCTCGGATCTGTGCCTGCTGTTTAGCAGGTGCAGAGCCAAGGAGCGCACCAGGGAGGCTGGAGCCTCCGCTCCGGTAAGGGAGCAAATGTGCCCTTGCCGTGGGGAGGCTCCAGCCTCCCCCACACAGCATCAGATATGGCGCTGGTGGCCAGCCTCGCCATCCTGGCACTTAGTAGGATTGCGCCCTCAGTCTTCCATGCTCACAAGTATTCTCTTCAGATAGTTGTTCAGATTTTGGGAGAGAGACGGAGTGACACCGCTAGTGTAGCCAGAGGAGGGTGGTGCGGTAAGTACAGCAGGCGCTGCAACTTACAGTGTAAGTAGCTCCTCCCACTGACTGCCAGAGCCATTCCAGGCAGCAATAGCAATGCATTGCTTTTGCTGCTCAGAACAGCTCCAGCAGCGAGTGGGAGGGGCCACTTACATGGCGTGTTGTGGTGCCTGCCAAATGTACCGCACTGCCCCCCCTCTGACTATGCAACTGGTAGGCACATTTGACGTAGTAATCCCATCTCCTAAATTCATATAAATGAACTTCGTGGAGATGGCTGTTAGAAACAACAGAACCTATTTTTATCTTTTTTTTTTTTTTTTTTTGCAGAAATTAAGGAGCTTGAAAATAACATTCGGAAAGCCTTGTCCTTTGACAATCGAGGGGAGGAGCACAGGGGAGGAGCAACAACTTCGACTGACAGCCAGCTGAACACACCTGGGGAAAATGGGGAAAATGGCGACCTCAAAGCTCAAACCAAGCGCATGGGCCTGGAAGAGTTCAATTTCATCAAAGTCTTGGGAAAGGGCAGCTTTGGAAAGGTGGGTCCCCTCGGATGGATGCTGGAGTGCTTTTGCTCTGTGCATTGGAAAGGTACATTTACTGAGAGGCCTGAGCAATGGTGTGAATGCTCCCATCCAACCTGATACAGCCTGTGGCATCACAGCAGCATGGCCTCTAAGCCAAACGTGTTCTTTCCTGGATTCCACTCATCCCCAGCTGTCTATTCACAGGGGTAGCAGAGAAAACTGAGTCAATGCTGGAAGGTTGCAACCAAGTCAGCGTTCTCCATACCTGGGCATATATCATTTACATATAGCGCAATCCTATGCTGCCCTTTGCGTCGACACTACATCATAGGGTCGATGCGACAGACGTAGCGCTGATGCGGGGGTGCCAATCGGCACCCCCATGTCAGTGCTTGAGCAACGAGACCAGCCTGCCTGTAGTGCCAGTCCCATTGCGCCTGTGCCAAGCCTGCCTCACATTGGCCTAAGCCAGCCAGTGCGAGGGAGGCTCCGTGTCCAGACCAACATGGGATTGGCAGGAGGGAGGAAGGTTGCGGGCGGGACATGAGTGGGCTTGGGAATCAGCCGTAAGGCCGAATCCTAAGTCTGACTGGGAGGCCACATGGCCTTGATTCGGGCCACGCGGACTCCTCGGATCTGCGCCTGCTGTTTAGCAGGCGCAGATCCAAGGAGCGCATAGGGGAGGTTGGAGCCTCCCCTACGGTAAGAGTGCGAATGTGCCCTTGCCGTGTGGAAGCTCCAGCCTCCCCAAGAAGCGCTAGGATTTGTCACAGGCCGGCCAGTCTTGCCAATCCTGCGCTGCTTAGGATTGCACCCATAATCTTCCTATTCCACAGCGTCTCAGGGTATCTACAACAACCATTTTCGACCTTTTCCAGCTCGCAGCACACTGTTGAGGCGCTAAAATTGTCAAGGCACACCACCAGTTTTTTATTACATTAAATTTCTCTATTATAATTAATAAATACAATTAATGTAATTAATTGAGTTAATATAATCAAACCATTTCTGTTCTACCACCAAGTAATTGTGTCTTGGGAACAAGTATATAAGGTGGGAGAGAAGACCAAGGTTTCAGTGCCTTGTCAGCCATTGGATATCCTTGTATATCTAATGGCCTAATCCTGTCCAATTTTCCAGGGCTGATGCAGCCATGCCAATGGGGCATGCACTGCATTCTGCAGCGGGGTTACAGTCATGGACGCTTCTGCACGATAAGTGAACATTTGTTCCCTTACCTCAGGGCTGCATTGCAGCTGCTTTGGTGCTGGGATGTTGAATAGGATTGGGAACCCACAGCCTGCAATCCTGTCCACACTTACCTCAAAGTAAATCTCATTTACCTCATGAATATAATGAGGTTACATTTCTGAGTCGACGTGCATAAGATGGGCTCACAGTCTGTCTAGTGGTTCTGCCACTTGGGGCATCTTAAAATGATTTAGGTAAGAAGGTAAAGGTTTCCCCACGACCGAATGGTCTAGTCATGACCGACTGTAGGGGGCGGTGCTCATCTCCATTTCAAAGCCTGTAGAGCCGGCGTTTTTGTCCGAGGACAAGCTTCCGTGGTCATGTGGCCGGCATGACTCCATGGAACGCCGTTACCTTCCCACCGAAGTGGTCCCTATTTATCTACTTGCATTTTAGGTGCTTTCGAACTGCTAGGTTGGCAGGAGCTGGGACAAGCAACGGGAGCTCACTCCATCACGCCGTCTCGAACTCCCAACCTTGCGGTCGAAAGCCCAGCAACAGCGGATTAACTCGCTGTGCCACCATGTCCTATAAGAAGGATCATGCGCTAAAAGAGCCAGTAGCGATAACTGAGAGGGACATATTTCCTTGATGGCCTTTGATGGTGAAGAAGCTCGCTCTCTGATGTCTGTATTTGGAGAATGTCACTTTCAAAGTATATTTGTTAATGTGGAAAGTATGCCTTCTGAGTGAAGTGCTAAGCTACGGATGGTGCTTTCTAGCAAGACACCTGACTACAAAAGGCAGTTTGTAGGGGCTCTGACATTTATTCTCCTGAAAGTTGATCTCCACTTCACATTCTCTAATTCTGCAAGTCAAATAATTTGTTTTGCAACTTGCCAGCCATACAGGCTTGACAGAGCGTGTAAATGTTAAGCTGTGTTTGCTCTGCTTCCTACCGCTTGTGCTGTACAGAGGAATTCTAAAGGTGATTTAACATTATGATGGAAGTGGCAGTGTTGAATCACAGTCTCTCTGTTGCAGATGTGTTGTGGCGTCTGGCTGACAGCACAAGTTGCATTTTAATTTCCAAAGCTTGTGCATCGAGATCACTTCACATCGGGAGTATCAACAAAGCAGATAAGCAACATGAAAAGGCCCAATAAAAATCTTCAACAGGACAAAAATCATAATAAGCTTAACTCGTGGCATTTAAGATGATCCATGCGCTGAGTGTGTGGTTTATTTTACATCTACGAACTGTTCCACACTTTACGTAGATGTTTAAACATGTATTAGTTTGCAGTAATAGAGTAACACAGTAGTTATCCCACTGAAAGTTAATTATTTGGGATATTTATGGCCCAATCAAACAAGCGTTCCGGCAGCACAATGCACTTTCCAGCAGTTGCAAAACACAACCCATCCAAGCAGATGTTCCCTCTCTGGAGGGAGGAGGTCAAAACTCTTCCACAGGATGCAGTGTTAGAATCTTGGTATCAGTTGCACATGCTAGACCTATCCCTGATTTTCCAACGTGCCCTGCCCCCTTCCTCTCCTTGTACCCAGCAAAATAGCTGGCATAGGTTCAAGGAGACCAACTGATGATTAGGTGGCGTACTAGGAAGTAAAAAATTTTTTCTTACCTCTTGTTTGCCTTATGGTCATGCTGTCAATACCACCATAGCATGCAGTGTGTGCTCTGTAAGCCCTGCTGAATGCAATAGAATGGGTGGGTGGGGGGATAAATTTGGACTGTTAGCTTCAGCAAGGCGACTGTACCGAGTGCCCTCAGATCAAGCCCTGCATTCATCTCCAGCTATGTTTATCTTGTGAAATTTGTGTGTAACGTATACACGTGGAATTTTCTCCTTGGTTCTAGGTCATGTTAGCGGAGCTGAAAGGTAAAGATGAAGTGTATGCCGTGAAAGTCTTAAAGAAAGACGTCATCCTACAAGATGATGATGTGGACTGTACAATGACAGAAAAGCGAATTCTGGCACTAGCACGGAAACACCCGTACCTAACACAGCTCTACTGCTGCTTCCAGACTAAGGTAGGCTAAGAAAATCTGTCATCTAGTTTGCAGAATGAAAACTCCACAGAGGCTGGTCTGTGTGCTGGTCTATGGAAAATTGCCTACTGATATGCATCAGATACGTATAATTTGCAAGGCCGTTGCTTTTTGGGGTTGAATTGGAATAAACGGTTTCCTTCAAATTGATCCTGGGGCAGCGCAATCCAAACTCCCCTCCCCTCCAAGCCAGTTCAGGTCCCTTGGGCCGGCTTCCAAGTGTCGTGAACCAGCCATAAAGGAAGTTCACAGCTACTCAGGAGAAGACTAGCTGTGCTGGAACCGAGCTAGGACAGGCTGAGTTTGTGCCAGCCTGGGCATGCCCGCTTTGGAGGTCAGGGAGAGCAGTGTGAGGTCATTCCAGGAGTGGGCAGGGGGCTTTTATGGGCAGACAGGGAGATGGATCAGGTCTGGGATGGGGATGGCACCGGCCTGGCTGACATAGGCTGGATCCTAAGCCCCAGCTCCAGCCTGATCAGCCTTGCATGGGCCGCTCGGATTTGTGCCTGCAAAATTGCTGGAGTTCCAAGTAGCCCTAAAGGGCTGGCTGGCATGTAACACGGGGTAAGAGGACTCAAATCCCCTTACTTCATGTTGCACCAAAGCCTGCTCCTCACCTGTGCTGGATACAGTGCAGGCCTGTTGGCCTGCCTGTTCCAGTGCAGGTTAGGGTTACAATCTGGGCTATTAGATGCAGGAAGCAACAGTAGGTCTGCAACAGACTATGGAGTCCAGGGCACTACATCTAAAAAAAGGTGCCCTGGATCTTTTAGAAGAGATCTAAAAGGATCTTTTAGAGGAGAAAAACAAAAAAAAATTAACAGAAGGTACATAGAAGCTTGTAATGGAGAGACAGTAAATAAAGCATTCAGTTATTTGAAACTGACCTGATGGATATCTGTAATTTAGAAAGTGGGAAGGAAGATTTAAAACACATGGGACACTGTTCTAGCAAAAAATTAGGGTTACAAATAACTTCATTTGTAAGCAGTGAATTTGGACTTCAATGCTATGCCCCTTATTTAGGACTAAGCCCCATTGAACGCGGTTGAATTTCAGTCTGAGTGAACAAATGGAGGGATGGACAAATCTCTTTCATTACATCTGAACTAGACAGTTCCCCTTGGTTTCCACTCTGTTTTTTCCCAATTAACCCTCCCCCTCCCAATTGTTTTTTTTTTCCCTCCCTGGAAAAATCCATGTTCAAATCCATGTTTGAAAACATATTGAAACAGGTGGCATGATAATACATTGCAAAGCACATATTTAAATGCAAACATGTGGAATGCACAGAATCCATAGGTATGTCTCTTATCTTATGAAAGCCAGTCTGCTGGGGAACAGGAGGCATTTTATTTGGAGCTATACATACATTCTGTTGAGAAAGTCAGCAAGAATGGAATCTGGTACCCTTCAAGACTGGTCTGCACATTGTAGCTAGTTGAAGCCCTCATTATTTCACTGAGACATAGCCATGAGTCATGACTAAAACTAAGAAGAGTGACCCTTCATTCATCCCCTCCCCATGCGTTCAGTTAATATGGAGGAAGCAGGATCATTCTGACTGGCTTTGTGCCTGAGCACTTGCACTTCTAGCAATGGCAAGTCCTGAATATCTAGGAGACATGGTTAGCTGGCAGATCACTACATGCACAAATGGCTAGCCAGCACATTCCTGTTTACCCCCTTAATGGAAGTCAGAACAGCACGTAATTTTTGCCAGGTTGTGCTCAAAATGTTGGAGGAAATCTTTGAACCTCGAACAGGTGGCCATGCAAATTTCCAGGGATATTTGGGAATCTCCTTCAAGTCTTTGAAGAAAAAGATAGAATTATTTAATTATCTGAGACTGCTGCTTTGATAGATTACAGTTGCAATCTTAGATACACTTTCCAGGGAGCAAGCCCCATTCATCACGGTGGGACTTACTTCTGAATAAATACACATAGTATCGTCCTGTATGTGTCTCTTCAGATTCCCTCTGGCTGTTGCCTTTTGTAGTTAATGAGCATGACTTTGAGAATGTGACCATTTGCAAGGGGCTGGTTTCATTTCTTGCACATTTTGTCCAACTTGTGAAAGAAATCATTTATTATGAAAAGCTGCTTGGCCAAAGAGATTATTTTAAAGGGATCAATAGTTGCATGCTCCACCATAAACATCAGTTGTACACATTTTATTGACATGAATGAGGTTTGTAACATTGTTTGCATGTGTTTTTTGGGAGCTGAATATTCTTCATCCACTAGATAACACTCCCCCATTCAGCTTCTTTTGACTCTACTGTACAGATGCAACACCTTAAGTAACCCCAGTTTATATAAAAGGGTACCACATTTCTGTTTTACTTTTGTTCTCTGACTTTCAAGGGGCCCATGTGCATTGATAAGTGTTGAGGATAGATTTTGCTGTTCTCTGAAAATGATGGAACAACCATTCTTCATCCCAGAAACCTAATCTACTTGAGTCTGAGCAAGTTCTATGTTCCATCCCTTGAAGGTGTGGTTAAATTGCAGACTTTGGGGCACCTACAACAAGCCAGCAACCCCAGTCCATTTTTGCTTTGCTTCCTGCCTGATGATGAGTTTCAAATAACTCAAATACTTGCTTAAGATTTTGTGCAATTGTGGTTGGCCCTAAGAAAATTATTGCTAGACTGTGTGGCTGTACTGTCACCCAAATGCCAGAAGGTGGCACCAAAGATGCAAAAAACAGCCTTGGTTTTCTCTGAAGTTCAGTTGCTTACATAATAACTTCATGCAAAATATTAATAGGAACTGCATTGTAAATTTACAGTTCTCTGTTGCAAACCAAGACTTAGAAATAACTTGTGACTGTTATTCTGGAATATCTGTGCTCAAATATAGAGCACATATTTGAGCACATGAAATTTGGACATATGATGAAAATTCTAGTTAAAGGATTTCAAGTATTCTTAATAAATAATCATGTGGCTGGGGAAAAGCTGGAGAGCTTCTGTCAAAGATCTGGGCTAGAGATGAGCAGTTCATTATATCCTTAGCTTCCCCCCCCCCATCTCATCTCATGCTGTGAAATGCAATAAATATTCCTTGGTTTAAACCAACATCAAGTTTTAAACATCAGTATTGCATGCTTATAAACTAACTTGCTCATGTTCCGTTTGAGCTGAAAACCCATCACTGAGATGCCTGCTTAGCTGTCTAAGGTAAGCTCCCCAGTTGGGAACTCTGATATGAAATCCCTCTTCTGGGGCTTGCAGGGAAAAGAATTTCAGAAAAATATGTTAGGAATTTGGTGCTCTGCTGGATTTAGTATAGTTGCATTTCTAAGCTTGGGCGGGGGTGGTATGAACCCTTAATCAGAATGTTTGAGACTTTCCCTTAATCCACAGCTATGTCTAATCTGCAGTAGAAATGGTGATATCCCCCACAGAGACCTAGTGCTAATAATAATTGGCATTTTTATAGAGCTTTATCAGTCTTTGTCGAGTTTCACATACATGATCTAAGTCTTCTTTATCACACCCCCTGTAAGTTAGGTTTTTTGTGTGTAGTGCTACACTGAAATCCTGTACAGTGTCTTGGGAGTACCCTTAGTGGTGTACCTGGGAGGCAGAGGGGACAAAGGCCCCGGGCGCCTCAGAGTGGGGGGACAGTGCCCCGACCCATGCCCCCTACCACCCTTTTAAACCTTCTTTTTCCTTTTTTTTGTTTTTCCCCTTTTTAATCTCCTAACAGAGGCTTTCCAAGGGCTGGGGAGGTCATAGGCAAAACCCAGAAGTGGTGTTTTTAGGCCTTCCGGAGGCCTTTTGAGGGTCACATTCTGGGTCTAAAAACAAATTTTTAGGCCTTTCTAAATCGAATTTAGATCTTTCTTCCAAATCGGAGGCCTCAGAAAGCCTCCAATTGGGGAAGGGGGTGGATAAAAAAGGGATAAAGTGGCATGGGGGGATTTTGGTCCTGGGCCCTGGTGGCACAGATACCAGGATCACCACTGAGTACCCTTAAAACACCAATGGGACTTACTTCTCTGTAGACATGCGCAGGCTTGTGCTGTCAGTTGCAGATAGACTGTGGATGAAATATATGGCTGTTCACTGAATTCATGGCTAAGGCAGGATTGCAAATTGCTCACAACCTTCACAATCTTTGCACTGTACACTGAAGTACCTAGCGTGGTCAGGAGGGATTTGAGTTTGCTAGAGGTGACTGGAGTGCAGTTTTGTTGAGCTGGTTCGTCAATATTCCCTGTCTTCATGTTTGTTGCAAATTTGTGGTTGTGCTTGACCCTCTTCTTCAGTGTTGTTCAAACTGTGGGTCGGGACCCACTTGGTGGGTCGCAACCTGATATCAGATGGGTCGGGGAAAGCTGGGAGCAGCCATCTTGAAAATGCAAACCTTATTCTTATATTCCTTTTGTGAGTGTTAACAGTTTGAATTTTCAAGTGATGGTTTTTTTTTATTTTGTTTCAGTTCAGTGCTTTTACATGATATTTTGTCCTAATCTTGCTTTTTGTCGAAGACGTTCCATGGTTGTGCAATTGCTTCAATCCAAGGATGCCAGTTTACATTTCAGGAGTGTCATTTTATTACGTTACAATGACAGCACTGCCTGCTTGATGATGTCACTTCCTGCCACAACATCACTTCCAGGCTAATGACATCACTTCCAGGGGGTCCCAACGCAAGTGTCATTCTAAAAAGTGGGTCCTCCTGGTCTAAAAAGTGTGAATACCACTGCTCTTCTTCATGTATTTTGGGACTGAGGGTCAAACCAGATACAGTAGTGAACTCATCATTCTTGCCTGGTTTGATCCTCAGGGATTAAGCCAATGACTTCGTGGGAGAAGGTGGCTTTAAAGTGGGATTTGCAGGACGAGAGAGATAGCAGGCAGGCTGTTGTCTTCTTCTGATAGTTGGGGCAGTATGAAAAAGGGATTGTCACCCATGGAAGTTATTACTTCCAAAACCTCAAATGCCATTGGATTGGACCAGAGGCAATAGTGGGGGGATATGTGTATATACAAAGGCAAATGGTGTGTTTTTCTCCTTGCGTTTGTTGATCAAAACCCAAACACTTCTGGAGTTGGTGCTTTCGGTCGCATCGAAAGCCACGTTACCACGCCATGACAAGCTTCCAGTAGCTGATTTGTGGACTGCTGCCTCCATTTCTCTTGTAGTAGTACCTTGAGGGGCAAAATGTGTCATCTGTGATTTAGCGTACAAATTAGCCTGATGGGCTACTCTGTGTCTGGGGCTCATCTGTGGTTTGTAATCTACTTTCCCTGA
>JAJKFI010000008.1:20939389-20953763 GCA_029204185.1 Lerista edwardsae
GTGTGTGTGTGTGTGTGTGTGTGTGTGTGTGTGTGTGTGTGTGTGTGTGTATGTATGTGTGTGTGTGTGTGTGTATATATATATATATATATAAGTATGCTAGGACCAGTGACCTAACTGAAGTTGTAACTTGCTTGGCCCAAAGAAGGCTGAATTTCACCCAGTGGTTTAAAAACACAGCTAAATCTTTGGCAGCAGGCCTCTGTAAAGCATCTCCGTCTCATCAGTGGGGCACATCAGTCTGTGCCTTTGGCTCCAATCTGATCTGGCTGGCTATATGCACCCAACCTTCCCCCTCCTCAGCATTCTTCCTTGCTATCTCGAGGTTGGCCCTCCTCTACCTTGCATGGAAGGCTCTGGTGTGTTCTCAATTGAGACTTTCCAATTCAGAAAGGAAGTCCTGTTCCCTTCTGCTAAATGCTCAGTCCATATCCTGGTGGCCCCGATTCTGTATGCAGGGGGAAATGCACAGAGCGTGGGAGGCCCTCGTGCGCCCAGGGCTCTAGATTGTATCCTTGCACATCAATCCTGCACTTAGGTGAGATTCATCCTTTTAATCCATGGCTTTCAGTGGAGCCAGAAGGCCTCCACCACTCCCGCTCAGTTTCCAGTGCTAACTCCTGAATGTTCCTCAGTGAGCTGTATAAAATAAACAGACCCGTTCTTGAACTGAGTGTATTTTCTGGTCCTTATGGCTCTTCCATTTGCTTTAAAGGTGAGGAAATCACAGCTATTTGTGAAAACCAGCTGGCTGCTTAAAACGCGAGTCAGAGCCGGAGGAGGCTCTGATTGCGCCTGAGATGAGGTGGTGACTAAAGACGTCACAGTGCCCTCCGCACAGCCTCGCCACGCCCTCTGCTCCTGGAATCGCTCCATTTCGGAGCATGATGGAGACATGGGAGGGAGGGCCCAACTCCTCACCACTTCCTTCCGCGGTGCACTCAGCTCCCTCACTAGCACCCATGGCAGGCGCTACACCGCCTCTGACTCACAGCACCATCCTAAAAGAGGCATGGCGCCAACACAATGTCATTGCGTTGACTCCACGTCATTAGCATTAGCGCCTATGCAGGGGCGCCGAGCAGCACCCCCGCCCGGGTCAGTGCTAAGGCAATGGGACTGGCGCTGCAGGCAGCACCGGACCTGTTGCAAGCACCTCACTTGCGTCGGGGAAAGCCGGCTGGCGCAAGGGAGGCACGATCTTGGAACAGGGGAGAGAGTGCGTGGGATGAGGGAGGTTCTCTGTGGAATGAGGGTGGGACGTGGGCATGCCAGCAGGCGTGCCAGCCCTGGAGGGGGATGGGCTTGGGAATTGGCCATAGAGCCGAATCTTAAGCCAGATTGGGAGGCCCCGCGGTCCGATTCGGGCTGAGCTGCCTCCTCAGACCTGAGCCTGCTATTTAGCAGGCGCAGATCCGAGTAGTGCACCGGGGAGGCTGGAGCCTCCCCTATGGTAAGGGCACAAACGTGCCCTTGCTGTGGGAGCTCCAGCCTTGCCTAAGCAGCACTGGGTATGGCACAGGCCTGTCGGCCTCATTATTCCGGCGCTGCTTAGGATTGTGCCCTCAGGTACAGAACTGTAGCTGTAGAAACAGCAGAAAATGGGAAACGTCCATTTCCATTGTCAGGAAATGGAACAGCTTCACTCATGGCCTGTCAGAAAGCCACTTCATATATTGCATAGTTTAGTCGGAGATCTGATATTGTAACTGTTCGCCTAAAAAGTGTGGATTCGGCAAACCTGTGTCATACAGATTCACTTGCCTGAGATCTGCCATCAGCCCCTTGCCGAGAAGATGTTCAGTTGTAATGGCTTTGCATAACATGTGAAAATGACCTTCAGTCCCTCCTTTGTTTTCTCTCTTTGTCCTTGAGCTCTCCTCTCCTGTCCCTTTATGGCCCTCTTATTGTCTCCGGTTAGCCTCTGAACAACAAAGCTGACAATAACTCCCTGATTGGTTCAGTATACTGATTGCAAGGGAGTAATCCAGAAAGACATTCACTTGCACGCAAATATAGCTATGTGAACAGCAGGAAAGGAGAAGGCTTGGCCCTGGACATAGAGCAGGAGACGACCTGATCCAGAACATCAAGAAGACCTTAAGAAGCCACAAGCCCTTTTCCGAAGTACCTCTATGAGTTGTAGAGGGGAGACTATACCTGTTAGATCTGCTCCCAACATTGCAATGCTCTGCTGCAGGCAATGTCCACATGTACAGCACAGCATCTGAAAGGAGTGTCACAAGGATACAGCTGTACACATGTAGGTGCTTTGGGCAACTGGAAATTTGGCATTTCCATTATGTGCAACTGTTTTCAGACATCCCACCAAACACATGAAATCAGGGAGAGCATCTTTAGGATGTGCTGACATCCAAGGCTGGACCAGCAAATGTAGTTCTGCTCCCTTTTCCTTGCATTCAGTGCACCACATCTGAAAAGGTCTGATGGGTAAGGCTATGATACAGAGGAGCTGCAGGACCCAGGGCAGTCACCTAGAAAGCACTCATGTGGTAGCGTCTCCATCAGAGCAAACTGTTCATACAGGGTGCCAGCCAGGGCCGTTTACAGATCTCTACAGACTCACCTAAACAGGTTTGTCACATGGCACCTGTGATGGCCGGAGCAAAGCAAGTTCTAAACGTGACATCACAGTTGTATTTTTGTTTTCTCTGGTTTTTTCACCATAACTTTTGATAAAGATATTACACTCTGGTTTGTTCCATTGCATTCTGCATTAAATTACCTTTCCACTGATACATGGTATTCATACATACCAAAGTCTGGTCCTTCCTCAGGCAACAAAGTGATCACATAGAGGAGAACCAGGCCAGAGTCCAGGGCTGTAACGAACCAGGAGGAATCCTATTGGCCTTTCCTCCTTATGTCACATAACAGCCCAGTCCTATCCCCCACTAGTTCATAGCATGCAGCTGCACCAATGGAGTGCAAACTACATTCTATGGTGGGTTGGGGGCGACCAGACAGACAACGAGACATAAGTAAACAACTTTTTTACTTATCTCCCAGAAGGCTGCATGGTCACTCATGAGTGCAATTTTACTGCTGTGTGTCCGAGAAGAGAAAGGGGGGAGGCACATTGGGTTGGGAAAGTGAAGTAAAATCCTGCTTGCACTGCTACCATCGAGATCCACTTCCCTCTTCCAAACTGCCCCCAGTTCCTTCCCCAAACCGGGGGCGTAACTAATGAAAGTGTAGCCCAGTACAGAGGGCAAATTGTTGCCCTGGAAGTGACATCACAGCAGGAAGTGACATCACAGTTGTGTTTTTGTTTTCTCTGGTTTTTTCACCATAACTTTTGATAAAGATATTACACTCTGGTTTGTTTCATTGCATTCTGCATTAAATTACCTTTCCACGGATACATGGTATTCATACATACCAAAGTTTCCACAATTTTGGCCCCTAATGTCAAACTCAGCTTGTTGCCCCCAAAGCTTGTTGTCCGGTGCAATTGCACCCCCCTGCACTTCTTTAGCTACGCCCCTGTCCCAGATCACCTTGATCTTCCCTCAAATCACACATAACCTGTCCCTGCACCACCTTACCTGTTCCTGTCCAGCCTGAGTGGGCCAGTGGCAGTGGCAGGCCATTGGTGCTGGTGGCTCTGGAGCATCTGATAATGGTGTGCCTTTCACACTGTTGTAAATGGATGACAGCGAATCATGAGATCTGCCCCAGTAAATGGCGGTAGGACTGGGTTGTTAAACTAGAAACTGCAATACCTGCCTTTGGCTGACTGCAGTGATGGAGCCTCAGTGCAGCCTAGAGCATGCCAGCAGCTCCTACTCTCGCAGTGCTGCATAGGGCAGGCACCTGGGTTTGTTGCCAGAGTCCCTGGTTTGAGATCCCCCACCAGCACCTTTCTGTCCCTGCGTAACACTAAACGCTTACAGATGTGGGGGGCGGGATTTCAGGTGCTTTAAACATGCTCAGAGGCTACTTTGGTGCTAAGCCCTGAATGCATCATCATCATTTGGAAATTCTGGGTATGTTTGTTGGTGGGTCAGTTTGCAGTGGGATTCAAACACACACTTTAGGTTTACAGCACCTTATTTACATCCTCCCCATGGAAAGCAGATATGTGTGGTTGATGGCAGGAAGTTTATGCCAAAGTTCCTTGGTATGGGCACTCTGGTGCATTTTACTCTGAAAAATTAAATAAAATGTCATAATTCTAAGAAATGCCTTGCCACTTTTGGTTTCAGCAATTTGCCATTCTGCATTACCTAAGTGCATGCTTTCAGTGGTCATCTTCATGCCAAAACGACCAATTTTGTTCCTTCTGTTTCTGGATGCAAATCTTCTCCTCCTAATCTGCCACGTACATACAGCATGTCTTTGTACGACCCAAAGAAACCAGCTAAATGGCACCATTTTCCTGAATTTCAGGACCGCCTCTTCTTCGTCATGGAATATGTCAATGGAGGAGACCTGATGTTTCAGATTCAACGTTCACGGAAATTTGACGAGCCTCGCTCCCGCTTCTATGCGGCAGAGGTCACATCGGCACTCATGTTTCTCCACCAACACGGCGTCATCTACAGGTACTTTCGCTCGGGGTTGGAAATAAAGAATTCTTGATGCTTTCTGTCCAGTTTTGGCTGACATCCCTGTCTCTTAGCAACTGGATTGGCTGTTTGTCTCTGCTTGCTTACATAGAACTTTTTTTCCTCCTTTCTTTTTTTTTGGGGGGGGGGGAGGGGGAAGGAGAGAAGCAGAAGACTGTTTATCATTCCAAATGCTAACATCTGAATAGCCTCTGCAGTCATCGCCAGCTGTGGGTGCCAGTTTTGTATTATAAGACAAGCAGAGCTTTTTTTCACGGCTTGGCACACTGTGACCCAGAATTGACTTGGGCTGCAGATCAGTGCGATCGCTTCAGCCTTCTCCTTCTGCCATAGATTTCCTCTCCGCTTGAAACTCCCTGCCACTTCCTGGGTTTGTTTGTCCAAGTTGTCTCCAGTCTGAAAGAGCCGGGATAATAGTTGAGCGAGACTTTGTACATGATGCCCTTTCCTCTTGACTGCGAGGGCGAAGGCTTCGCCACGAACAGGAAGCTGCTCTCTTGCAGACCGTTTTGCCCCTCACAGCTCCCAGATCCCCATCCAAACAATAACAAGACCCATTTGCTAATCTTTCTGTCCAAAGTGTGTGTGTGTGTGTGTGTGTGTGTGTGTAAAATGCTGTGAAGAATGCACCAAGGGATAAATATTTATTATTAGAAACAAGGAACTACTTGAGGAATTTTCACCTACTATCTCTGTGTTTATTGAGGCCTTTATCTTGTCGTCTCACCCTTCCTCTCCTTCTTTTTCCTTTTTGAAAAAAAAGAAATTTGGCTGGGTTTCAGCACTTCAGAGAAATCTTGGCAGGCGCACACAGAATGAACTGCAGTTAGGGAAGTTGGCTGGGGGACTGTTTCTCTTTCATGGAGAACTCTTAAGGGCAGAGCCACAAAGCACTATTCACACTTCATGTGGCAAAGGGGCTTGCCACGCATGCACCACAAAGTGTTCCGAGCGGCAAGTTCCAGAGAGTGCAAAGCAGAAATCAGGCATGTTTGCCGTTTCTGTTCTTTGAATGCTTTCTTGGTAAGCTGCTCTGGTTCCTTCGGGAAGAAGAATGCATGGCTGTGTTTCAAAATAAATAAGTGTGCACTTGGGAATGCACTACAAGTGTCACTTCCTAGCTTGCATCCATTCTTTGTGGACAAGCACGCATTTCCACTTTGCCCTTCACAGTGCTTGCTGCTCCAAACAGTAGCGTAAATGGGGCAAACCCCTCCACTGCGTGCCCTTTGTGTGCAGACAGGTCTCCTGACCCACTTCTCTGGACCACAGCTGTAAATGTCTTTAAAGTGGCTCTAGTTAGAGGATTTCAGGTGACAGTCAGATGTCACTTTACATGGCCTCAAAAAAGGAAAACCAGCCATGTTTTTTCCTGGAGAAAAGCAATTGTGGGTGATTCTGAGCCGAGGAATAACCCAAGGGGAAGGATTAGTCAGCCTCCCTCCCCACAATAATGCATTAACCGAGATCCTAATCTGATGAAAAGTAAATTGACGTAATATACAGTTTGGCCATCAGATTACAATCTAATATAAGGCCACAGAGCAAACTTCCACCTTGCCTTCATTTGGGCCCCTCCTGGCCATCCAGGTTGTCTTAACCATGGCACTGATTAGCCTAATTTAAAAAAAAATGATGACACTGGTAATGTCAGAATGTAAAGTTTAATTGGCCAGCTTAATAGCCTAATCCTGTCTTTCCACTGATGCAGGTGTGCCAAAATGGCTCCTGTTGGGAAGGGAATGTCCGGGAGGAACATTCATTCCCTTACCCAGAATTAAACCTCCATGACTCAAATGGGTCTACTTGCTCCTTTGCTAGTGAAATCGCTGGCACAGGTTTGTGTGCAGTGGTGTCATTCAAATGATTTAGGAACAGGAACTCACTTTTGATTGGTACTTGTCAGGAACCCAGAACCAGCCACGGAGCCCGTTAGGATCCGGAACGCCCGTTCTGGTCCGTTCCCCCTGAATGACATCACTGTTTGTGTGGAGTGGGTCCAGTAAGGGGTTTAGGATTCAACGACCACAACCGCCACCAAACCCAGCCCCTTCCCAGACCCGATTCATTCTCCCCCTACCCTGTCATTCCCCTTATGGCCTTTCTCCACCCCATCTCACCTCCTCCACCAACTTGCCTTAGTTGGTGGGCATTTCCTGGCTGTCACTTCATATGAGGCTGCTATAGTCCCATCACCAGCAGGCTCTTTGCAACAGCCACAGAGTGCTCCCAACCCTTGGAACACTCGTTCCAAGGGTGGGGGTGGGATTAGGATTGGGCTATCAATGGAATTCTTTTCTGAAGGTTGCTGGAATTTCTTTGGGTTCTCAATTCTGAAAACAACATTGCTTCCCCACAAATAGTTCAGTTAGGAATTGCCATTCTCCAAATAAGGTTGTTACCAAACTGTGGCATTCCAGGGTTTACCAGGTTGTCCTCCCACATTTTTTTCAGGCCTGACCGGTGGTGATTTTCTTTTTTCTAACATAAAATATAATTACACCACCAGGGTGCAACAGAACGAAATACTTTTTACATTTATTTTATGCCACCATAAGTATATTTGGACCACTCTCAGAGTCAGAGAGGCCAACACACAGAGGCCAGCACACCCTCCCTGACTCCAACAGTAGCCCAAACATGCTTTACAGTGGCCCTTGTGCCAGCCACACTTTACTGGGCTAACTGGGCCAGCTGAACTTCAGGTTAGGATTATGCTCTAAAAGTGACTTTATTGAAACTGCTTCTGTGCCACCTTTCGGTTGCATCAAACGAAGCACTAAAGCACACCCAAGAATTATAAAATAATAAGCATCAAGCAATAAACTCAATTAACAATCAAAATCAACAATTTATGGGGCTACTGTACCTTTGATGAGAACAAAGACAAGATTCCCAGTCATGTAGGTAGGACCAGTGGTGTCATCTACTCTCTCGTAAGCCGGAACGCGGGCGGGACTTGAGTGATTGACAGACGGTCGACTCACTTCCGGGTTCTTCGCGCGCCCCGCACGGCTTTCCCTCGCCTCGGAGGGAGCGCCTGCTCGCCAGGGGGGATGGGTGGGGGGCGCGCCGGGTGCCTGGGCGAGCAGGCGCCCCCTCCGAGGCGAGGGAAAGCCGCGCGGGGCGTGCGAAGAACCCGGAAGTGAGTCGACCATCTGTCAATCACTCAAGTCCCGCCCGCGTTCCGGCTTACGAGAGAGTAGATGACACCACTGGGTAGGACCCTAATTGTGTCCAGCTATAAACTCAAAGGTGATGTTCAGAATATTGTTAGGGGAAGGGGCGAAGCCTGCTGCCCTTTTCCTGTGTGAACTCCAGGAAAGGGTTTACATCTCATCCTAATGGACCTCCCAGAATTGCTCCTAGAATAAAATGGGGAAAGAACTATGCGCACTGCCCTGAGCTCCTTGAAGAGTCCTTGGAAGTGGAAAAGGCACAGAAGAGAGTGATGAAAATGATTACTGGGCTGAGGCACCTCCCTTATGAAGAAAAGCTACAGCATTTGGGGCTCTTCAGTCTAGAAAAAAGGCACCTGAGGGTGGACATGATTGACATGTACAAAATTATGCAGGGGGTGGATAACCTCAGAACCCTCTCACATAACCTCAGAACCAGGGAACATCCACTAAAATTGAGAGTTTGGAAAGTCAGAGCAGATAAAAAGAAAATGTTTCTTTACCCAGCGTGTAATTAGTCCTGTGGGACTCCTTGCCACAGGATGTGGTGATGGCATCTGGCCCGCATGCCTTTAAAAGGTGATTGGACAGATTTCTAGAAGAAAACTCAATCACAGGTTATGAGCCAAGATGTAATGGGGATGTGCAACCTCTTGATTGTGCCACTATGAGGTACAGGAAGCTGGACTAAATGGGCCTTGGGCATGATCCAGCGGGGCTCTGCTTATGCTCTTACGTAAGAGAAGACACGTCTCTGGGTTTGCAAAACCACATAGCAAAGCACAGTAAAAGGATCCCCCCTCCCCCCGGTGTGCTGCAGCAGAGAAAACAGCAGCAAACCCAGAATGGCATTGGGTGGTGGACAGGTTGCACTGCCCCTGTGAACCTATGGAATGCCTTCCACCAAGTTGAACTCTTGGCCTATCTAGCTCAGGATGGTCCCCCCTGACTGGCAGCAGCTCACTGGCATTCCAGGCAGGGTCTTTTCCCTGCCCTACCTGGAGGTGCTGCTAGGCGAGAGTGAACCTGGAAGTACCTGCACACAAAGCACACGCTCTGCTGCTCGTCTATTGTTTTATTTAGCATGGCCTCACAGCCATGTATGCAAGCCTGCGATAAGCACATTTTTTGCTGCCTGCCTGCCTGGGAAGCAGAAACAGCTGACAGGCTCTTGGCTCTCTGGGCCTGAATTTAATCAGGCCTGTTCTGTGTCACTGCGGATGTCCGTCCCTTCTAGCCAGTGCTGAGTGGCCACTCCTGGATGTCCACTGTTTATCCTCATTTTACCCATAGTTCAATGGGTCATTTCATTTGTGGCTTCACAGAAGGCCCTCCGCCACTCTGAGTTCACGGCATCTTTCAGCTGGCCCAGCCCTGTGTCTCATTTACATTCCTTTCAGTTAAAACACAGGAGAATGGAAGCATGGCCTTATCTGATCCCCGTGGTTGAGGTGAACACAAAAGTCACATTCAGAGTTCATATAAATATTTTCAAAGAAAAATACATTGTTATATCAAAGCCCATCCTGTCCCCGTGCGCCTCCCTTGGCTCTTACAGTTCCCACTTAATTATTATTAGCTCCTTAAGGCACCATCCAACTGTAGAAAGCATGAGCTGAGCGCACCATTCATGTCCAGCATTACCTGATAGAGCCTGGAGCAGACAGGACATTTCCTACCTAACCATGTTTAAGGGACCAGCCATGCCCTGAGAGGCTGCCCCACATGCCCTTCTCCTCTCCCCAGGTGCAAATTCTCTTTTCAGCATTAATCTCAGCGTCGTGCTACACCTGCATGGATGTTAATTCTAATCAAGATTATTTGAAAGCCAATTTGGATTTGGAAGGCAAGCTCATTATAGCTTGCCAATTTGGATGCGATACCAGGCTGTGGATTTTCCCAAATACCAATGGGATTTTCCCATCATCGGGAGGTAATCAGAGAGCATGGAGGGAGGAGCACACAGGAAGCTTGGAGCCAATGGCCAAGGTGTAGCTTGTAGATGAGGGTGTAACTCGATGGCAGAACACGTGCTTTGCCTGCAGAAGGTCCCAGTTGCACTCTCTGGCATCTCCAGGTAGGGCTGGAGGTGAGCCAGTGTAGACTGCGCTGAGGCCCAATCCAGGTGTGCAGAAACCCACCTGGGAACGAGCATTTCCCACAGCATGACGGCATGTTTGGATGCAAAACCCATGTGTGTGTTTCCTTATCTGTGATTAGGGTGGCCATAATAAGGATAAAGGGTTCATTATCTGTGAGTGTTTTTCACTTTTTGTTCCTTGAGTTGCGAATCTTCCACAGGGCCATTAAACGTATGGCTGCAAAACTCCCATGGTTTTCAATATCTGTGCCTGAAGAGCTGTTGAAAATCCCAGTATGAATCAATCCCACCCCCACCACAAACTCACTGAGCTGGCTCAGATGCAACAGCCTCTGAAGTTGTTTTCTACTGAGTCCTCCGATCTCAGGCCCTCATCAGTCATGTAGTTATTCTATAGGAAAATGCATTTGTGAGTTGTAGCGCTGGCCTGGGAGCGCAGGCTCCAAGCTCCAAGCACACACAGCCAAACTCGGCTGGCCCAGGGGCAATGCTGGGACGGCAGACCTGGGCGGGTCAGCAGGTGGGCCACCCTGGGGAGGGGGATGTGCTTGGGTTGCAGCCATTAGGCCTCGTCCCCTGGCCATGTGACCCCAATTTGGACCATGTGGCCACCTTGATTCTGCGCCTGCGATTTTGCAGGCACAGATCCGAGGAGCACATCGGGGAGGCTGGCAGCTCCCCTGGTGCAAGGGCACAAACGTGCCCTTGTGCCAGGAGTCTCCAGTCATCCCGGAAGCTGTGCTGGATACAGCATACGCCCACCAGCCGGCCTGCTCCAGTGCAGGTTAGGATTGGGCTGTCAGTTAAACATGGGGCTTCCTGCCATTGAACAATTCTTTCCTCCATGGTTCATAGAGGGACCATTTTCTAAAAAATGGCTAAAGACACAAGATTGGGAGAGAGAGAGTGCATATATGTGTGCGTGCACGGGTGCATTCGCATGTGCACTCACACACCCTAGGGGTGTATCTCAGATGTCTCTTCAAGAGCCCTTCTTTTCAAGGAGTCATGCTCCTTCCCCTGTTTTCACCTTTAAAGGGTCGTTGTCTCTTTTCGCACTGAGGGGGAAATGTCTACCCAGGCATGTATCTGTATGGGATACTTACAGAGAATAGAAGTCTGCCAAAGGATGACTGACAGTGTCAGAAGAGGGACTACTGCAGCTTTTGGCACAAAGAAACCCCCAGATTGAACATGTGGTTGCAAATCCAGGGGGGGTTGAAATTCTCAGATGTAACTCACACACACATTTTCCTACAGCATAACTACATGACTGATCAGGGCCTGAGACAGGAGGACTCAGTAGAAAACAACTTTCATAGGCCATTGCATCTGAACCAGCTCAGTGAGTTTGTGGTGGGGGTGGGATTTTCACAGCTCTTCACCCATGCCAGAATATCTTTTCTGGTATTTTGGAAAATGCCTCTTGGATAGGCAGAATCCATTCTTTAAACTGCAAGCAAGCATCAAGAATCTCCCTGCTGTAATGCTCACCTGTAAGTTGTTGTGTCATGTAAGCTGAGTCTTGGCCTTCACATTCAAATAATTGCTTGAGGCTTTTGTTGAAATGAGAATGAGAGAGACAGCAGGATGCTGCCAAGAAACATGCCAAGTTTACATTCCTGAAAGGGCAGCCGTTTTCCTGCAGAGTTTGTAGGAAGGGGACCCATGCTTTCTGTCAGATAACAGCAGCAAAATAATTCAGTGGAGAGGAAGTGTGGAGAAAATATTTATCTTCTCTCTTCTCTTTTAAATGTCAATTATTTTAGATTATTTGATTGTTATATTTACTTTCTTAACAAGTCAAAAACCTGTATTATATTATCTTCCTGCATTGGTTATGTGCAAGAAAAGCAAAACTACACATATCGTCTTGAACAAATACAACATTTGGCAGGGAGGCACAGGTGTTCCTTCCCTCTTTTATAAGTGAACAAGGAGTATATAGTATAGCACTCAGAGAGCCAAATGTGCAAAAGTGTTTTCAGGTAGCATGCCCTTTGAAAGGCAGAACTACGAACCAATTCCATATACCACCATGAAACGACATTTGTCCTTTTTTGCATTTTCTTTCTTCAGGTACATTTAGATGCATTTTATTCAAAGTGCTCGTTTTAAGCTTTAGGGCACAATCCTAACCTGGAGTTAGGTCAGCATGCAAAGTTTGGCTGGTACAAGGGCCACCGTAAAGTGTGTTTGGACCACTCTCGGAGTCAGGGAGGATGGCGCACATCTGTGTGCTGGCCTCTCTAACTCAGAAAGTGATCCAAACATATTTTACGGTATCCCTTGTGCCAGCCAAGCTTTGCTGACCTAAGTGTGCTGCCCTAACTCCAGGTTTGGATTGTGCCCTTAATGTTGTATATTAAACTGGTTGTGAGATCAGTACGTTAGGCCCTTCTCTGATGTCCTCAGCCTCAAATTTTAGGTGGGCGATGCCAAGGTTGTGGCATTCCAACTTTGGGATGCTCTCACCAGAGAAGCTCACTAACTGCCAAACCTGATGAGATTTTGGTGCTAAGCAAATACTTTTTGCATTGGTATGGGTCTGCTTGGCTTGGAACCAGATGCTGCTGCTTGTTCCGTTCTCGGGTTTATCTGCAAGTTTTATCAACTGCCTGTCTGTCGCTTTTCTTATGGTTATCTTTTTTAAGGTTGTTTTAATATTGTATATTTTCACATTACATTGGGAGCCACCTGGAATATTCTTAGAATTTTGAGGCAGAAGAGGCACTTAAATTAACACATTCATTCAAAGAATTCAAAGGATGTACTTCCAGGATGTACTTAGGATGTACTAAGATCATGGCAACCACTCCCATCACTTCCTGGCAAATAGAAGGGGAAGAAATGGAAGCAGTGACAGACTTTATTTTCCTGGGCTCCAAGATCACCGCAGATGGTGACTGCAGCCATGAAATTAAAAGACGTTTACTTCTTGGGAAGAAAGCTATGGTGAACCTAGATAGCTTAATCAAAAGCCGAGACATCACCCTGCCAACAAAGGTTCGCATAGTCAAAGCGATGGTTTTCCCAGTAGCCATGTATGGCTGTGAGAGCTGGACCATAAGAAAGGCAGAGCGTCGAAGAATCGATGCTTTTGAATTATGGTGTTGGAGAAGACTCTTGAGAGTCCCCTGGACTGCAAAGAGATCCAATCGGTCAATTCTCCAGGAAGTCAAGCCTGATTGCTCCCTGGAAGGACAAATGCTGAAGCTGAAGCTCCAATACTTTGGCCACCTGATGAGAAGAGAGGACTCTTTAGAAAAGACCCTCATGCTGGGAAAGATTGAAGGCAAAAGGAGAAGGGGGCGACAGAGGATGAGATGGTTAGATAGTGTCACCGAAGCAATGAATATGAAATTGGGCGAACTCAGGAAGCTAGTGGAGGACAGGGAGGCCTGGCGTGCTGTGGTCCATGGGGTCGCGAAGAGTCGGACACGACTTAGCGACTGAACAACAACAACAACAACACTTCCCCAAATGCTAAATTTTTCATTCATTGCAAAAGTCAGCACTAATGATACAGCATAGTGGACTTCCAGCACAATCCTATGCATATTTACTCAGAAGTAAGTTCCACTGTTTTTCATGAGGGTTTCTCCCAAGTAAGTGTCCATAGGGCTGTAACCTAAGAGCAGGAGTCCAGAAGTCTCAGATTCAAATTTCACTTCAGCCAAGGATTTTACCATTTTACCAAAAAGTAGGATTTTACCATTGAAACATGGGTGATACATGGCATTTTATCTAAATGCAACAAGTTCTGAACCCAACAGATTTCCCGATCTGGCAAACCACCCCACTGTGCTCTGCCCCTTTTCCAGTGGCCACACTTCATCCCTGAGCAAGACATGAGGAGCTGCTATAATGGCTCTTGTTAACTGACCACTGCCCATCCCAAGCAACGAGGAACCTGAGCTTGCAGCGCTAATTCCCCATCGCAGCTGCTTGGAGTTCTCCTTCCATTCCGTATCCGCTTGGAGTAGGAGTCTCCTTGTTTAGCGCTCAGTTCTATGATGTTGCCTTTGTTACGATAATAGTAGAGGTGTTGTTGTTTAAAAAAAAGGCGCACAACCCATTAGCAGATTGTTTTAGGTAACTATGTACTTAGGCAGTCCTTTTACTATCTATTAGTACCCTCCTGCCAAGACTTCTGACCTGTTCCAGGACTATTAGTTCAGCATGTGTTTGCAATCTTTTAAAAGCCATTATTCATCCAGTAAACTATTGAATTTTCACTTGCTGCTATTTAGCCAACAGACCAAAAAATTGCCCTTTGAAGCCTTTTGGTGTCAGGTAAATACATCACTAAAGATGCCAGTAATGTTCCAATATAAGCATAATGCAGACAATTGCCGAGGACTTCTGAGTCCTTCTTTACAGATTAAGATGCCATAGAGCAGACAGCAACTGGCAGCTGCTGGGCCAGCCCTGTTCCTTAAACAGGGTTTTGCAAACTGTGGGTTGCACCCCAATGCCCTCCCTTTTTTAAAGGGGGGGGG
>JAJKFI010000008.1:20962649-21141852 GCA_029204185.1 Lerista edwardsae
ACACACACACACACACACACACACACACACACACACACACACACACAGTTCTAGTGGGGCTGCCTCTGCTGAGCCAGGTCGCACTGGGAATTCCATTTTCCAAGTTTCTCAGCAGCATTCTTGAGCTGGGACAGGGCTCCAGGTTGTCTTTCTAGTCTATGACCATGAGAGGTCACTGGCTGAGGTCACACGGAAGGATGAAGTTTGGTGCTGTTAGCACAATTGCTGTGTCTGGTTGCAATTGGAGGCCCTTTGAGGTTGCTTCCAGATAGGGCTGAAGTGACGATAATAAGCTAGATGGTTTTGTGAACTGGAGGGAACTGGAGCTCCTATCGTTGCTGTGATTTGCCTCTGTATATCAGATTTTGGTAACGAGAGAGTGATATTTTTGAATGGCTTTCTGTAGGAAAAGTTTCTTGTAAGTAGTATGCTAGCACACAAGGGAGAAACATTGAGGCTAGCCATTTCCTTGTTGTACTAAGAGCGCAATCCTAGCCTGGAGTTTGGCTGGCACAATTAGGCCAGCAAAGTTTGGCCGGCACAAGGGCCACCATAAAGCATGTTTGGACCACTCTCGGAGTCAGGGAAGACGGCGCATGTCTCTGTGCTGGTCTCTGACTCCGAGAGTGGTCCAAACATACTTTACAGTGTCCCTTGTGCCAGCCAAACTTTGCTGGCCTAACTATGCTGGCCCAACTCCAGGTTAGGATCGCACTCTAAGCTACTGCATGCAGGGAGCTTCTTCCATGGTGGAGCAGTACAAAAGTATGACCTTCACCCTTCAGATGTCTTCTTTCCCCCTAGTGGGGAAATATGTGTTACCACTAGTTAGCCACTTTTCCTAGTTATCCTAGGAAAAGAATGCCTAACCTGGCTCATGTACAGCCTGCACATACTGTATATATTTGGAATATTCTGGATAAGGCATTATAGTTGTATCCCGTCTTTTCTCCAAGAATCTCAGAGTGCCATACAAGGTTCTCCCTTCCTCCTTTTGCCTTCACAAAAACCCTGTGAGCAGGACTAGGCTGAGAGGTGGCAAATGGTCCAAAGTCCCCCAGGCAGCTGTCCTTGCCTGACGCTTGAACCACATGGGTGCTAAGATCCATTGCACAGGATCTGCCTCGAACCACAACACGTGAAATTTTCTGGAGGTTTGGCAAGATGGTCAATGGTTAACAACCCTCATTTCCCTCTCTCTGCCCTGCATTTGCATTCCTTCGGAAAGTGGTGGCAACCTGCCAAACTCACGAAGCATTCCAGAACTGAGACAAAGCAGCAGTCCCGTTCATGTGTACTGGGACTTGATTATCTAATCGCTTACTAATGTTTTCTAAAGAAGCCTCACTCAGGGCTTAGAAGCCCCATAAATTATGAGCTTAACTGAACGATGTTCGGTGAGGGCAGATTCCCATGATCAAGCCAATTGGGCAAAATGCGGAGTGGGTGGGTCTGCGTTGCAGCCGAGCTGCAAGCTGAAGTGATCACATGGTTGCTTTGGCATTGAGAAGTAACTCGCCTGCCTGTGACCACTGCCAGTTTGCAGCTGGGCATGTACAATTCTCACTTGCATCATGCCACATGAGTTGTCCTGAATCAGCACAAATCCGTGTATCATTAAATTCCTCTAAAAGTTGCAATAGTGACCCAAAGTGAAACCAGATTTCCATAGCATGGGGTGAGAATGGGGAGGATCATTTTGCAAAGTTCACTTTGTCTACATGTATTTCTGGCCCTTGTTTTCCTTTGGTGCTTTAACCCACCTGGAGTCTACTAGTACGTCCTTGCAGTGCCACCGTCTAGAGTTGTCAACTGTGCTGTGACTTGGTTTTAAATAAATTCTTCAGCTTAGGCCGCTTTTTCCTTTCTCTCTGATGAGAAAAGGGAGGCAAATATGGGCAAAGAATCTGTATGTCCCTGTTTCCCTCGATAATCCTGCTCACGAGGCCTGCTCCTACGTTTTGCTTGCATTCTGATTTCTCATCATTAGTTTTCAATTAGTTCTCAAGATACATTCGTTTGACAGTTTTATCTAGGCACTTACTGAAATCACCTGAACTGAACAAGCACTGGGATGTTTGAGAAGTCGAATTAACCTTTTCAACCGATATGGACATAAAGCTCAACAACAATCTGTCTAGGGATACATTTGGCCCCTGATCTTTTTTAAGCATTCGACATCAGGCTTGAACGGACTAGAATGTTATTGCATCATCCCATCTTTTCATAATCTTTCATTGTGTGGCTTTTTTTCAGCTATTTTTTAGCGGTTTTGCTTTAAAGGATTAAAGACATCCACGGCAAAAAAATTTTGTTTAATTTACACTTCATAGCCTCTGTTCTAAAGCAATTATGTTATTTATGTTATAATAATTGCATGCCAGCTTATTGTCAACTTTATTTTCCTCCTAAATAAGCGGGAATAAGGCGTTACACCTTCACAGATAAGTTACCTTGAATAAAAGAATCTTGTCCTTGTTTAAACTCCAGGCACTCTGTTGGCTGTGACCATGTTACAGCTGGGGTACCAAGTGAAGGGTTTGGCACACGGAAAGCTAATCAAAATGTTAGGGATCCTACCAAAAAGCCAACCAACATGGCCTGTAGCCTGTGATGGACTATTCCTCCAGAAATATGTCCAATCCCCTTTTAAAAGCACATAGGCCAGATGCCATCACCACCTCCTGTGGCAAGGAGTTCCACAGATTAATTACATGCTGGGTAAAAAAAGTATTTTCTTTTCAGTATAAGGCAACTTCCTTTATTTATGTATATCAGGACTCAAGCCTGCGTGACAAGCTAATGGATGTCTGACAAGGATTCATCTTGTGTGCTACTGTCCAGCTCTGAATAAGGGGAAACCACAGAAAAAACTAGCCATTTGAGTCTCTTTACACCAAGAGGCATAGAGCAGATCAGTTGGTGATCCTTTAAGAGGGATTCAAGCTTGTTTGGGATAAGATTGCTTTTGCTGTACCTTCACATTATGGACTGCCTTTGCCTTGCCTTACCCTATACTATTCCCACACAAGGTCAGACATTTCAGTTCCCTGCCTATGGTGCCAGTACCACCAAAGATATGTGTACTGGCCTGGAGACATGGTGCAATTGGCTCATTCCCATAGTCTGGTTTCCTCATCACCGCTTCCATTTGGATCATCCTGAGCCATGTCTGTTGGCCATTCTCTCTGTGTCAAACCATCAGAATGATCCAAGCATCCCTTCATTACTCCAATGTCCTGGTTTGAAGACATTGTACAGACAGTTAACTATGTGTGTGTGTGACTGTCCCCCACCCCCAGCTGCACAGCCATGCAGCTCAAAACTAATCTCCTTGCAGTTCAGAGCTCAGTGACCTGAAATCAGCAATGACATATGACATTATTGCCAAGTGTCCGGAGGTGCCACTTGATAGCTATGGAAGTAAACTATGTTTTACCTACCTCTTACTGGTCGTCTGATTGCTCACCCCCTACCATAGAAAGCATATGCTTCATTAGCACTGCTATATGTCAGAAGATGGTGGGGGGTGTTAATTCATAAGTTCACTTCTTCCTTCATGGTATATTCAATTGACCTAGAACATGGCCCTCATATTTTGCTTCACAACGTTCTATGAATGACAGGAAATCACAATTTGTACAAACCAAGGTTTGCATACCAGCTTCAGAGTGTGGTTTCAGATCATGGTTTGCTAGCCCCCCGCCCCAAAAAACCCACGGTTTGTTTGCAGGCTCAAATACAGATGTTACAAACAAAACCATGATTTAGCTAAATGAACCATGGTTTTCGTGTTATGTCTGATTCCAGCCAAAATATATCTTGGAGGGAGTGCATCTCTATACATTTTTGACCAGATAAAGAACGTGATTCACTAACTGACATCAGGATTATTGATAAAGATCTAAACCTTCCTGTAAACAAGCTTGAAAATCATTTGTGTGCTGTGGAAGGTACTGGCAACTGCATCAGAAGTCCAGCTCCGTCTATTCGAATTCTGTTTTGGTTTCTAAAAAGTAGAATTTAAGTAGCTGACTGTTTAAGTCAACTGGATTGTGGGTGTGATAGATAACAGCCAGCCAGTTTTGAAGAAATACAGCTCCATGCATCACCATTTCATTCACACAAGCCAGACACTTTCCTACTGAGGCTGTTTGTTATCATGTGCAATTGCTCTGTGAACAGAACCTGCCTTTGCTCATTTGGGGTGACCTTTTGTTGTCGAGACTGAACATGTAAAAGACAGAGAGAGTTAATAGATAGTTGTCCCCAAAGCTACCCAGCACACCATCCTTGGGTAAGCTCTGGTTCAAATGCAGATAGCTGGCATCAGTACAGGGAAAGCAACAAAGGGGGAGATGGATGGTTGTGTAGACATTAATCTTGCATTCCAGGGGCTGACAGTTACTGCCTTGCTCTCCTTGTTCACATAATAGCTGACTGATTTTTTGAGCAGGTTCTGGGAAGTTCTGTATCCCCTCCATACCATGCAGAATGTTAAAATCCTGTAAGATATTAACAGATTTTTTTTTTTACTAGCCAGAAGACCCTGCATGAATTGAGGGGGTTTGTCAACCATTACAATCTTTCTTGGGGTATTTGTACAAGTAATGCTCCATTAGCAGAGTCTGTTTTACTTGCATCACAAGGCGCCCATAAGCTCACTGGAAAAGGAGGGCTCATTTGACCATAGTGCAGTTGTGCCTCTTCCATCGTACCCATCAGAAGGCAAGACGTTAATGCTCCAATTGGCTAGGACAGTGGTTCCCAAACTTTTTCTACTGGTAGGCCCAGGGCCGGCTCTAGGAGTGGCGGCATCCCCATACTCCCCACAGGGCCCCCCACTCACCAAGAAGAGCACTTGTGGTTCCACAAACAAAAGTGTGGCACCTGGAAATTGTTGGTGGTGACAGGATGATGTCACTGCCAATTGCTTCCAGGAGGCTCATTTTTGGCACTTCAGAAGCTGGGGCAGCTGAGAGGTCCCAAGGTAGAGCTGCTCTGCTGGCCCCACTGATCTACAATCCTAAAAGAACTGATGCAGCAGCAAGCAATATGCTCATTGCACTGGTGCGGGGGCCCCCAAAGCGCGGGTCCCGATGTGATGGCATTGGTCACATGGGCTTAAGGCCGGTCCTGGGTAGGCCCTTTGACCTACTGAGCCACACCCCATTAGAGCCCTATTAGAGTGGACTTTGGTTAGGCAAAATAACCATTGTGAAGCAAAAGATAATTAAGGTTCTCAGTATCTTGACACAGTGTTTAAATGGATTCACTCACATAATAATTCACTCACTGGCTGTATAATACATGGTGTGAACTTGAGTGTGTCTTTAAACTTGGTGCTTCTGTTAATGCAACAAAATAAACTATGCTGGGTTTTCTAAAACATGAAAGAGTGTCTTTCGCTAATGTTCCTGTTTTTTTATTCTAGGGACCTGAAACTGGACAATATTCTTCTGGATGCAGAAGGCCACTGCAAACTGGCTGACTTTGGAATGTGTAAAGAAGGAATCTTGAATGGAGTAACAACTACTACCTTTTGTGGAACGCCAGATTACATTGCTCCAGAGGTATCACAGTTTGTACCTAACTGCATGGAAAAGTATTTTCAGTAATTATTGTTCTTTTATTATTGCCTGGAATAGTCATATACCACATTTTTAAAAAGTTACAAATTTGTTTATATAGCAAAAGAAAAAAGAGCTGGTTGCCTGCCCCCCCCCCAAAAAAAAGTCTTAGAAAAAAACCACACAAGACAGACACCATTTGCCACTGGAAAACATGCTATGTTGCTTAATGCTGCCTTTTTAGTACATTTGCACAAAGGAGCAGTTCCAAATGTGCTACAGTGTTACCAAATTACCCCCATGTGATGACATTTGGACTTGCACACATTGATGATTGTGGGGTAAAAGTACCATAGGAACTGGGATATCCTTGTCCACATGGGATTACAGCAATTACTGTGGTCTCTGTGGCACATAATGCATCTTTTGACTGTAGACATTGTTTGAATTTCATGCACATATTAGCTTCTGAGATGATGCAGGAATAGCCTTATTAATATATTTCTGTCCTTCTCTTTCTCCTGGTTTTCCTAACAGATCCTCCAGGAATTAGAATATGGTCCCTCAGTAGATTGGTGGGCGCTGGGTGTTCTCATGTACGAAATGATGGCTGGGCAACCCCCCTTTGAAGCTGACAATGAAGACGACCTCTTTGAGTCCATCCTGCATGATGATGTGCTGTACCCGGTCTGGCTTAGCAAAGAAGCTGTTAGCATTTTGAAAGCTGTAAGTCTGGCTCCCTCCCTCCCTCCCTCTCCCTCCTTGGTTTTGAATTTTTGTACAGTAGTTTCAGAATGACTGCCACAGAGAGTTCAGCCACAGTTCAGAGTGCCACTGTCAGTATAAAGGGATCTGGGATGAATTACACTTCTTGTGGGAAAGGGACAAACTGTTTGTGTTCTTTGCGGCTGTATGATGTCCAATTGTATGCAGTTCAGAGTCATGTTTCAGGAAGAAGAAGAAGAAACACAAGCAAACTGAACTGTCTTGCGCTGATGTTGCGCACTGCAGGGCTGCTGTAGTGGGGAAAGGGATTATGTAATTAAAGGACCACATGCTTGTGTTGGGCTCACTCCTGAGCACACTTGGCACGCTCAGCTCTCAGTTCTAGCCACTTTTACTTGGAAGTCCTATTCACCCCCCATAAAAGCATGCTTGGCATTGCAACTTCCAGGCCAATGATCAGCCCAATCCAGAACTGCCTGGCCACCCATGCAAGCTGTGGTAGCAGGCAGCTGCAGGAGGCTCCATGGGAGAAGAGGACATTTGTTCCCTTCCCCTGCAGTAAGGGCACAGCACAGGCGATGGGTCCACTCGCCTCTGCTCTGGCTATTTAGATGGTGCAGAGGTGACGGTCTCTGTGTTCGGCCATCCAGCCCAACAAGGAGGTCGGGATCCAGTGGTGAGAGTTGATCCCACCTTCGCTCCGCCCCTCCCCCCGCCCAGGAACCCCCTCCCGGCCCACCCAAAAAGGATGCAACACAGGCGAGTGATGCACTCACTTCCTGCTGGTTCGTTTTGCCGCCTCTGGTGGTATGGAGGCAGCGTTGCCATGGTGTCGGCGGTAAGGCAGTCCAGAGGCCTTACTGCCGGTGCTGAAAGTGCTGTACAGCAACTTTCGTGACAGACAAATGAGCGGTACATGCGTACCACTCGCATTAAGCCCGATAGGATTGGGTCCACAGTATGTTTGGTGAGCATCTAAAATTAGTGGCCTTTTTTCTCTTTTAAAGAATGGGTGAGTTGTGAATTTAATATGTTTTGGTTCCTTTATTTGATGTAATGAGATAGTCACACAAAAGTATCCTGTTCGGTGCCTTTAACTCAATTGTAACTTACTTGACCTCATTCCCAATAAGTTCTGAGGGAATAACCCTCAATATACATCATGTGCCTCAAACACTAATATTTGAGATATAAGCAAGTCTATTTCTCATTTTAAAAATGAATGTAGATTAGGTAACCTTTATTAGCATAGAATATAAACTAAAAATTAACTATTCAATTAAAACTTTAAGTCCGATTTTGAATTTCATTTAAATTGTATTATTTATTTTAAAGGTTTGTATCCCCACCTTTCCATTTGCAGAAGCAAATTCTCAAGGTGGCTAACAATGTAGAATTAAAAATGACCAATATATAAAACAATTTCACAAAAGAAAAAGGAAAAAAGCGAACGGAAGGGGCAATAACATTTTAGAGGAGAGCAAACCGCAGGTTAGGGGACAGACAACAACAGACAGGCAAATTTACATGGCCCCAAAGTATTGTAGCATAGGTCTTTGCTAAACGCAAACTGGTATGAGTGCCTTTGCTTGCAAATGGCCTGACCCTGCTGGGTTCCTAACTGGGCGGGAAGCAGGCAAGGAAGAGGCTGCTGTTTTCCTCTGCTCCGAGTCAGGCAGCTTGCAAATATGGGAAGAGTGAGGCCAGGGTGATGGAACCCTTTTCCTTTCTGTGGCTGCAGCAACAAAGTTTAAAGTGCCCGCCCGAGTTTCCCCAATACTGAGGGCTGCTTTGTGGGGTGGGAACCAGGCGTTTGAGCCACCTCCCTCTCCAGCAGGGGTCTCTCGGGCAAAGCCTACACAAAGGATTTTGGCCTACAGCATTTAGGTTTCTAAAAAATCCTTCTGCTGGGTTACTTTTAGGCTTGTGTTCTTCACCTTGTACTTGAGCTCCATTCAGCAGGGCAGGAAAAACAGAGGAAATGGAGGGGCGTCTATGTACTTGACTGCCGAATATTAACAAGGGATTAGCTTTGGAACGCTTTGTTTCCTCGCATTGTACTCTTAGGCATGGGTTTTGTTCTTTGGGCACTGTAAATCAGAGCGCTATTAAAGCACTTTTAAAGCAACCTTTAAGTCGCTTTTGAAGACGGGCACTTGTTTGTTTTTTCAGTTCAATATTATTTTCAGCGCAGTATTTTGCTCTTTATTCGGATATCCCAGAACTGGATGCATAATCGGCAGCCACCATGGGTGCTGCTTAAACCCTAGGACTGGGGAACTAAAAACTGTGAGAAATCTGGGATTTAATCTCTCCGAAACAAAACTGAAATTCTTTTACAGTGCCCTATTGGCAGATGTCCCATTCATTTCAGAGGTTTCTTGCCAGTACACAGCCTTGAAAGTCAGGCTATATGTCTTTAAAATTTTTGAATGGCTCTCCTGATTTCTGGGAATATGAAACCCTTTTCAGGGTTGGGTCCCTGGAAATAAGAAGTGGGCTATTTGCCTCCATCGCTTAGTCATAGAGCCTTTTCCTTGCCTGCAGACAAATGCCAGGTTCCATTCCCAGTATCTCTGGTTAAAGGATCTCAGGAGCAGTCTGAAATGTGATTCTATTTTTTTAAGCTGCCAGGAGGGCTTGAAGATGCAAGGTGGGGTTTAAAATAAATCAGTCACTTAAATCAATAAAATGCCCAGGCATGTCCTTTTTCAGAGGCATGCCAGGAAAAAAGAATGGAAAGATCCCTTATTTTCAATTATGTATCAGTGCTTATTCTCAGCTGCATATATAAGTATTCTCTTGGGTGCATCAAACATTGAAATGTAAAGCATGTGAACATGAGAAACAAATTCCAAAACACAGGTATCATATGGCTGCATTCTTCAGAGTGCTGGTGTCAGGTGTGGTTTATTGCTGTGTTTGGTGGCTTGGTTTTACTGTACAATATAGGATGTAATTCTGTTTTGTCCTCATAAAAATTTCCCTGCCAGAGGCCACCATCTGGCCTGGAACATGTGCATGTAATGGGTGGCTTGATAGCCACAGGAGTAAGAAAAGGATTTTCTGCAGGTTGTGTATGGGGGAAGGCAGCAAGGAGCATCAGAGAAGATCAGTCTCAAGGAAGTGAATGGGGGGGGGCTTCCCTACTTTCCTGAAACTTTGGCCTGATGCTCCTTATAACCTCCTTGGTGCATTTTTCCGCCATGTAATTTTAGTACCTTTTTTCCCCCACTAGTTCATGACAAAAAATCCAAATAAGCGACTCGGCTGTGTATCATCACAAAATGGTGAAGATGCCATTAAGCAGCACCCATTCTTCAAGGAAATTGACTGGGTCCTTCTAGAACAAAGGAAAATCAAGCCGCCCTTCAAACCTCGGATTGTAAGTAGTAACCTGAGTTTGTGCTATAGAACATGGTAGAACATACGTAAAAGTTGGTTGTTTCTGTTATGAAGATTATAATGCTGCAAGACTCAAAAGCTAAAATGGCAAAATGTATGCCATTCTGAAGGCAGAGGCTGTTGGTTTCTTCAGAGGTAAGTCCCAGGTTCATTTTAGACAGGTTGAATTAGAAACAATCTTTTTATCTTGATGATGATTTCAAGGACTCATGGATTGCTGTCCATTCAAAGTAAGTCTGCATGTTGACTCCAGCGAAGACAGTGGAATTTACAGCCTCAGGGAACACACAGGACAACTAGATATGTGCATCACGTTGCCACTCCCCTGCATCTGGCACTCCGAGGTAGCCTAATTCTAAAGTAAGGAGATTGCACTAACCGTCATGGCCTGTAGGCTGCGATGGACTCTTCCTCCAGAAATCTGTCCAGTCCCCTTTTAAAAGCATCTAAGCCAGATGCCATCACCGCCTCCTGTGGCAAGGAGTTCCACAGATTAATTACCCGCTGGTAAAAAAAAAAACGTATTTCCTTTTATCTGTTCTCACTCTCCCAACACTCAATTTTAGTAGATGTACCCTGGTTCTGGTATTGTATGAGAGGGAAAAGAACTCCCCTCTATCCACTTTATCCATCCCATGCATTCCGTATGTCTCAATCAAGACCCCACTCAGATGCCTTTTTTCTAGGCTGAAGAGCCCCGAACGCTGTAGCCTTTCCTCACATGGGAGGTGCCCCAGCCTTGTAATCATTTTGGTTGCTCTCTTCTGCACCTTCTCTAGTTCCCCTATATCTTTTTTACAGTGTGGCGACCAGAACTGTACACAGTACTCCAGATGTGGCCTTACCATCAATTTGTACAGTGGCATAATAATATTGGTCGTTTTATTTTCAACCCCTTTTTTGATTATCCCAAGCATGGAATTGGCCTTCTTTACCACTGCCGCACTACCACTTTCATTGAGTTGTCTACTAGCACTCCAAGATCTCTCTCCTGAGCTGTCACTAAAAGCTCAGAACCCATTAGCTTATAATTGAAGTTTTGATTTTTTGCCCCAGTGTGCATCACTTTACACTTGTCTCCGTTGAAACGCATCTGCCATTTGGCTGCCCATTCCCCCAGTTTGGAGAGATCCTTCTGGAGCTCTTCACAGTCCCTTCTGGTTTTTACCACCCAGAAAAGTTTTGTGTCATCTGCAAACTTGGCCACCTCGCTGCTTATGCCTGTCTCCAGGTCATTTATGAACAAGTTGAAAAGCATGGGTCCCAAGATGGATCCTTGGGGCACTCCGCTTTTCACCTCTCGCCATTGTGAAAATTGTCCATTGAAAATTGTCCACTCTTTGCTTCCTGCTCCTCAACCAATTTTTAATCCATAAGAGAACCTGCCCTCTTATTCCCTGACTGTGAAGTTTAACCAGTAGCCTTTGGTGTGGGACCCTGTCAAACGCTTCTGAAAATCCAGATATATAATATCCACAGGTTCGCCAGCATCCACATGCCGGTTAACCTTTTCAAAGAATTCTAAAAGGTTTGTGAGGCAAGACTTACCCTTACAGAAGCTATGCAGCACTTGTTCTTCTACGTGCTTTAAGATACATGTCCCTAATTACAAGATTTGCAGTAAAAATCCAATGAGGTGCAACCCTAACCTGGAGTTAGGCCGGCACAGTTAGGCCATCAAAGTTTCGCAGGCACAAGGGCCACCCTAAAGTGCATTTGGACCACTCTTGGAATCAGGGAGGATGGCGCACGTCTGTGTGCTGGCTTCTCTGACTCTGAAAGTGGTCCAAACAAAGTTTACAATGTCCCTTGTGCCGGCCAAACTTTGCTGGCCTAACTGTGCTAGCCTAACTCCAAGTCTGTTTTGTGTTATAAGAAAAAAAAAAACGACTTGGTAATGGTTTGTTTGTGGAACATGCATTTGAGATTGCCCCAACAGAAATATTTAAGTTTATTTTCAGCACACATAGGTTTTAGCTCAACAGTGAAAGACAAGCAAGAACATTTCTCCCCTCCCCTTTTTATGGTAATATTTTATTTATTTATGTCTACTTTAGTTTGGAGGCTACAAATGTGTTGAGTGGTTTCCATCATGCCTGGAAGTGCATCATTGACCTCATCGATTTGGATATCACCAAGGGGGTTTCATGCAGCCCTATGTTTAGACTTGATGTCTCAATATTCCATGGCTCTGTCACTGGGACTATCTGTGGGGCATGTTTCCGTACCATGTTCTTTATAAAAGGAACTTTGGAACTCCACTTTTTTTCTCTGTTGCACCACTCTTTTTTTTTCTTTTTTTTTGCCTAGATGTTTTCTCAGTCCAGACTGAGCCTAATTATCCACGGATTAAAAATTCGGCTCAACTTCAGGCCTCCAAAGGTGATCAGAGTTGCGCTCAGGTTGCTTGTTGAGGCTCTTCTGAGGCCCGTTGCGGCCACGTGCATCCACGTGTGGCTTCAGTGGACCTCAGAATGGCTGTTTAGGCAAAAAAAAACAACTTCCAGTTTTTCGGCAAAAACTAGAAGTTGTGTTTCTAATGCCTTCCAAGGCATTAAAAACACCCAGTTTTGCCTAAAAACTGGAAGGGGCAGGTTTTTTTTTTTCCTAAACTGCCACTCTGAGGCCGGTGAAGGCTGCGTGTGGACACGTACGGCCTCGATGGGCCTCAGAAAGCCGTCAGGACCTATCCGTGTTCCAGTCGGTTTCAGAGGGCTGGGGAACAAATTCCGCAGGTTTAATCACCCATTGATTTTTTTTATCCACAAGGGTTTGAGGAACTGAACCTTCACAGATAAAAAGGCTCCACCTGTATTGGAATTTTTACTAATATTCGATAATACTAAAATGGTATTGCCTACAACTCTGGTTTCTAATACCATGACAATAAAACCTTAAAAGATTTTCTTGACCACATAGTGCTTGATCCTGTGTCTCGTGGAGAGTTTGGGAGACTCTGCATTAGGGTCCAATTCACAGTCCATCCTGTCCCTGTTGGCGTCAGATCATTAATATATGCTCTTTTAATACACATGATGACTCAGTATATCCCATACTCAAGACACTATATAACTTGTATATTTCACCTTCAAAATATCCAAGATATATACTTTTTTTGTTTTTCTTCCCATTATTCCTAGTGTTAGGACTGGCTCACGTTTGATCATCGGATATTGACTGTACCATCAAGGGATTAACTTGCAAGTGGGAAGGAGCCAACCATTAATCACCACCATAGCAAATGTTTTTCATATCACAGACAAAACAGGGGCTTTTCAGGGGCTGACTAATCATATGATGAAAGGCCAGACCACAGATGTGAACCAGCCCCTCCTCAACTCTTAAATTATCATCAGTCATTTCTTTCCATTGGTCATTCGTATGCAGTAATTCATCTTAAGCGTTGATTTTATTTGGGCACAACACATATATTGATCCTTTTTCATTATAAGCAGACCTGTTCAGGCTGTATTTAATCCCTATTTTGTTCAAACCTTCCTATGCTTCAAATCACATCTGAAACTCTTGTCAAAAGCACAACGAGGCCTGGATGAAGAGTTCCAGATGAACTCACTCATAACTCCCTGTAATTGTTATCTATTTTTTTTCCCAATACTGATGATGAGGAAAGTCATTTGTTCGCTGCGATCCATGAACTGTTTTCTTCCCCTCTTGCACAATTACTCATTCCTGACTTTATTGATAAGAACACTTAGTCAAGGTTGGCACAGATTCCAGTTCTGCCAAAGGAAGAGGAAAGTGTTCTGAAAGTGTCGCAGTTCTGTTCACTGGTTTGTTGCTCCCACAGTCAGCAGCTGTCTGTGCTGGCCCTGTAGCCAGGAGGTCTTTCCTACTAGAAGTAGGCAGTTGCTTGCCCCCACTGGGCTTGTGTCGCACCCTCAGTATAACGCCAAATCATCCATATCTCCAACTGGACTGTATCCATCAGAGAGCCAACAGAGAAGCAGGCCTGTCTGGGGTGGAAGCCTGGAATCTTGTGACACCATGTGCGTAAGGGAAAGGAGTTGTGGCTCTGTCACTTATTTCCCCATTTATCATCATCATCATCATCACTAATATTAAATTAGATAAAATATAATATCACTGCTTTGTGAACTTTTGTTGAAAAAGGTATAAATACTGGTTGACTGAGTGATGATCAAAAGTCTCACAAGTCATACATGGGCAGTCTGATCCTATGGTGCCTGAGTGCCTGTCTGTACCACTGCATCCTATGGGTGTTGCAGCAGCCATAGGAGGTTCCTTGGAGGAAGGGGACATTCATCCCCTTCCCACGGATAAGGGCGCAGGCCAACCTATGGTTCTCCTCAAGTCTGCGCTGGCTATTTTGCTGGCACAGACTTGAAGGCCTCTGTGTCAGGCTGTATGACCTCACGCAGGTTAGGATCTGGGGGTGGAGGCCATCTCCAGTCCCGTCCCACCCCCACTCCTCCCGTTCTCCCACCCAGCTCTGCCCTTCCTGCCTACACGGACACCGCACACCTCTGGCAGCGGTTTTCCTTATTTCCCTGCAGCTTCACGGGCGTGCCTCTGAGGCTGGCAATGATAGGATTGGGCCCCAAGTGTCTCATCTATTGTTGTCTTTATCATTATCTTTATCATTTATCATTGACTTATTTATGCAAAGTCAATTCTTGGATCACAATCTAGCACCATAATTCCCAAACTGTACGCCAAGGGACCCTAGTTGCAAAATCTAACCATCCTCCTATTTAGTGGCCTGACTTCTAATGAGATGAACCGTACAGTATACAGTCCTTGCAGTCTGTTAAGTTCTCTTTCTGTCTTGCCCTTTTGAGGGTCATTTTGCTAAGAACTAATGTTATCCACTACTCTCATCAACAATTTTGCTTCATTCATGTGCCCGCTTTCTCCCTCTGGCTCCTTCACCCTTTCCACACTCTCCCTACTGTGCAACCACATTTCCCCTTTTCTGACCCTGCATTTCAAGATCAGAGTACTCACTCCCATGTCAAAAATGTGAGCAGGCCTTCAGCCAGTTTGGAAGAATGCTTGAGAGCTGCCCATTCCCACTGTTATTTAGTCAGATGCATGTCATGCAAACTCAGGAGTAGTTACAGTCCATAAGACTTGGGACGAGAACCACTCTTAGGAGATGTATAAAAAGAAAATGATAAAATCCTTTCAGCATCACAATAGTTGTCATGGACCAGCTGATTAGCAATACATTGCCATGCTGGGAGCAGGTTTTATTTCTTCAACCTTATTTCCATTAAAGTGAACACATTGGTCATTTATGCAGGTGATGCAAATACCACCCTAAGCATAGTTATAATAATATGGTATATCTACAACTATAGATTGAAGCTGCTTTAACAGTAATTTGTTCTTTTCAAAGAACCCTGGGAATTGTAGTTCTGTGAAGGGGGCTTGGGAGTTTAAGCCTAGAATCCTCATCAGCCTCAAAGTACAACTCCTGGATTTCCTTGGTGGAAGTCATGACAGTTAAATTGATATCATGCTAAAACATGTTGTAGTGAAGATATATCCTTAAGGGCACTGGTCTGTCACTAACACTACATCACAATCTGCATGTTGCTTTCTTGTTGTGCAAACAGCAGTCATTCGTACATAGGGCAAGAATGCATTCATTGGGCAGGTATGTTAGCGCAATCTTAACCTGGAATTAGGCCAGCACGATTAGACTAGCAAAGTTTGGCTGGCACAAGGGCCACTGTAAAGCATATTTGGACCACTCTCAGAGTCAGGGAAGATGGTGCATTTCTGTGTGCTGGCCTCTCAGGCTCCAAGAATGGTCCAAACATGCTTTACGATGTCCCTTGTGCCGGCCAAACTTGGCTGGCCTAATTGTGCTGGCCTAATTCCAGGATAGGACTGCACCCTAAATGTAATTGAATTCCATAATTCCATAGTATGGTATTATCCAGCCAAAGTTGAACTCTCATTGATTTCAACAAAAGAGAACTAACCATGTCTTTTTAAGTGTTCTGTGTTCTCTGTTGAAGTTAACCAATCACAAGGGGGGCTTATCTTGGGTTGCATGATGTCATTAGTCAATGTCATGCACCCTCCTGTCATCTTTGTAAGCTTCTTTCCAGTAGTGTCTTTGTTTCAGCTTGCTTGTCAGTACAGTCAATGTGGTAAGAGGAGAAGCGAATCTTGTGTACACACAAACCTTCCCCACTTTCCTATGTTCAGAACGTAATGTTTGAGCCAGGCTGTGCTGAGACTTAACCTGCTTTGCTGAGGCTGGGATATGGCAAAGGCAGAACACCCACAAGTCTTAGGTGGCCTGTAGCTGGCAATAGTAGAGTCTTCTGCTTGCCGCACCAACAACCAAGCCTGACTTGAATGTTTCATCAGCCTTTTGGTGTAGAGGTTTTCTTGCTGGCTTCTCCTTTGAATAGCTCTGTTGTGTTGTAATGCATAGGTTTGAATTCCCACCTGACATTCTTCTCAGGTCTGCTAATTCAAGGCCTGTTATGAACCCGTCCTGATGTGGGATCACCCTGACCCCTCAATCAGTCTCCACTTTCAGGGACTGAGGGTGCAATACTAACATGGAGTTAGGCCAACACAGTTAGGCCAGCAAAGTTTGGCCGGCACAAGAGACCCTGTAAAGTATGTTTGGACCACTCTGAGAGACAGGGAAGATGGTGCACGCCTGTGTGCTGGCCTCCCTGACGGCAAGAGTGGTCCAAACATACTTTATGGTGTTCCTTGTATTGGTCAAACTTTGCTGGTCTAACTGTGTTGGCCTAAGTCCAGGTTAGGATTGCACTCTGAATGCTGAGATGAGGAGATCCAGCATGGTAAGGCAAACGCAAACCTCTTGCTCCACTGATTGTACCCTCAGGAAAGACTTACCTGAACAAGTCATCTCTTTTAATAAAAATCTAAGCCAATCCTGAATAACTTGTGACCCACTCATCCAAATGCAGCCCACTAGTCATATAATGGGACCTGCCAGCTGCTTGACCATGCCAATGTCCTGGCATGCAATTCCAAGCAGGCAACAAAACCAGTCCGTCATGTGGCTGATGGACTGCATATTGGGTGCTTATGGCTTGGAGGCTGAAAAGCTGTGCAGATCTGATCTTAATATTATTAATTTAAGGGTGCAATCCTAACCTGGAGTTAGGCCAGCACAGTTAGGTCAGCAAAGTTTGACTGGCACAAGGGCCACTGTAAAGTGCATTTGAACCACTCTCGGAGTCAGGGAGGATGGAACATGTCTGTGTGCTGGCCTCTCAAACTCCGAGAGTTGTCTAAACGCACTTTATGGTGGCCCTTGTGCCAGCCAAACTTTGCTGGCCTAATTGGGCCGGCCTAACTTGAGGTTAGGATTGCTCTCAAGTTGCTTGACATTTGGGGGTTGTGAACCTTTTCAGGCTGTTGTGTTCTCATCTTTGTAACAGCATTACTTTCTCTTGCCTGAATGAAGTAATAGTAATCATGCTCCTGTCTATACTTGTTGCATTGTTCTATATGTTTATATCCTTCAAACCTGATCTTGGAGCTTTCTTGCTCGTCATAAGTCTTGTCTTAAGGATGCCAGCGATGTGTTTGATTTTTGAGTTTTGTGCTGCAGCAAAGGTTTCTATTTCAGTAATCCCACCACCAGAACAAAATTTTAGAAGTAAACAGCAAATATCAGCAGTCCATGTACAAATGATTTCTGTTACAGTGATAGAAAAGTCATCAAATTTTTCAGATCATCTTCTCCAGTAATACATTTGAAACCTGCCCAGGCACTTTTCTGCATGCATAAAAATATTGGAAGTCTGGGTAAAAAGTAACAATTACCAGTCATTTCGCTGGATTAATAAGCAGTTACTCCGTTTGAAGATGGAAATGTATACCTGAGGCACCTGCTCACTTGGCAGATGAGCAGAAAGATGGCATATAAATCTCACCAGAAAGATGTATCAGTGGATTGCTGCAGAAAAATCAGTGTTTGGTTTTAAAATATATAAATATACTATTTGTTGCAGCAGATACCAGGTTGCAAAGAAATGTGGCTGGAATCCTTAAAGAGGGACTTTCTTTCTGGAGACAACCGAAATACACCTATGGACATTTGCCATGCTTTCACTCACTTTTTTATGACTAAGTGCTGATGAGCCAAAAGAATTTGCATTTTTAGCTTGGGTTTTCTATTCTGCTGCTTTGAAGTCATAACGTTGCACAGACAATGTCTGACTGGGCCTATCCTAGGTTGAGGATTATGACTTTGCAGTTTGACTGTGGCAAAGGAATCCCTTCTTAAAATGCAGTAAAAGTAATGGGAACACCAGAAATTACTGGCCAAGTAAATTTCTTTTTGTGTGAATGTTCTCTCTTTTCAAGTTTGCTTCAGTGTGAATGTCCCTCTTTAAGGTAAGGCCAGCAGTGTGGGGAAATGTCCAGGTAGGTCCATTTTTAGGCCTAATCTAAACTTCAGGTGTCCTCCAGTGTCATAATCTATATCCATTCAGTCATCCGAGTGCATGGCAATTGGCATTTAGAAGAGGGGGACACGAGGGGCTGTACTGCATGCATTTGCATGGAATGTATTTTGCGCAGAGCAACTATGGGCAGTGGCCCATGTTCCATTGTAACACACTATTTCATTTATTCCCCACCTCCTCCTGTATCCTTAAGGGCTCTAATATCGTGCCCCACACACAGTTGGACCAACATTCAGATCATGGTATAAAAATAAACATTTTTTTTTGAATGTGTGTAGCAGTGCCCAGCAATGTTTGAGCAGTAATCCCCAAATTGTGTTCCAGGCCACACTAGCATATACCACTGTGAAATGAATTGACTGAAAACACCTTTACACCTTAAACACTTACTTACAAAGGAGGCTTCTGCTGTATCTCAGGACGCAATCCTATACCACATGTTGGGCCGATGCAACATGCTTGCACCTGCCCAATACCACTAGCGCTGATACAGGAGGGCCGACTGGCACCCCCGTGTCAGTGCTAGTGCCATTGGACCAATGCTAGCAGCAGCGACAGCCCAACAGTGCAAGGCAGAGGCACCGCAGAGCTGCTCTTGCACCAGCCAAACTCAGCTGGTGCAAGAGCAATTCTGGCATGGGGAGGGCGGGAGGAACTGGGTGAGGGTGGGTGGGCCAGTAGGTCTGCCGGCCCAGGGAGGGGGGCATAGCTGGGATGTGGCCATTAGGCAGCATCAAGTCTCCATCCCCAGGCCACACAGCCCCAATTGGTGACCCTTGGCCTCCTCAGCTTTGCACCTGCTATTTAGCAGGCGCAGATCCGAAGAATCCATAGGGGAGGCTGGAGCCTTTCCTGGGGCAAGGGCATCAACATGCCTTTGCCCAGGGGAGGCTTCCCAGCACACCAAAACTGCGCTAGATATAGCGCAGGCCCGACGGCCTCGCTATTCCAGCATAGCTTATGATTGCGCTCTCAGTGGGAGTTGCTCCTCTGGGTGTACCTCCTTCCAGTCAATCTCTTCATTGAGTGGATAAATTTGCTCCATTGGGAATTATTGGTTCATTCAACCACAGTCAATCCCCCCAAAAAGTGACAGACTTTGCCTGTCTTCAGAGGAGCCTCCCCACTGGGTATCACAATGAGAAAAGCACTGCTGGATCAGACCAGAGGTTCATCTAGTCCAGTGTTCTGCTTTTGGCCCTGGCCATCCAGATGCATCACTGGTCTGGGCATGCCTTCTTTCAGTGAAGAGACATTCCCAATGACTCACGCAGAAACATTATGCAGATGGCTTTCTCTGAGGGCAGGTAACACCTGCCCATACACCGATGCAGTTGGGACGGTTTTCTTTTAGAGTGAAGGTTACCTTCAGTTTTCACCCAGAAAAAAAATATATGCCTTACTTGTCAGAAATTGAGGAAAACTAGGTTCAGGTAAGTTTGCAGTTAGCCCCATCTGGAGCAAGTCTTATTGGATGAGTACTTTGCTAGACCCATCACTGAACCTGAAGCTGCCTTGTGTGTGTCATACATTCCTTTGTGTGGGGACTGTTAGAGATTGTCCCATGTTAGGTTGCCCGGGAAACTGAATTATGAGAATAGTTCAGGCACTATCCCTAAGGACAGGCATTTATTGAAATAAGAGTATTATGTCTTCAGTACAATCTTATCCATGTCTACTAAGATGTGAGTTTTATGAAATGGGTCCCAATCCTAACCCATGCTGGAATAACCAAGCCAGTTGGCCTGTGCTGTATCCAGCACGGGTTTGGGGCAAGCTGCTGCCTGCCACAGGGTAAGGGGAATTATTCTACCCCCCACCTGACCCCCAGATCAAGTGTGTGCCTTTTTGGCATGGCTGCAGTATCAGAGGGAGGAAAGAAATCCGAGTGGCCTGGGGAGTGCCAACCAGGGGATAGGGTATGGCCCCTGCCCACGGATCTGCCTTCCCTCCCTCCTCCCCCCCTGCCCCATCCCATTTAACTCAAAGGGATTGACTTTAGAGTTGGCATGCACAGGGTTGTGCTGCATGGCACTTTTGAAAATACAGCTGATTCTAAAGCTGGACAGTGATGGGAAGTGACCCACGACTTTGGGAACCACTGTGTTAGATGGTATAAGACATTCACATGACTGCAACTGGTATAAAACCAATACATATCTGTAATGTCGCAAGTCCATGAGATGAAAGCCAACATTAACTTCCCTAACTTATAAAATGCACTCTGGCAGTGTGCTAAGTAGCAGGGAGGAGGCCAAATTGGTCAGGGATGGGGAGGAATGGGGTGGATCCAGCAGCAATGGCACATGCCAGATCCTATCCCCCCAGCAACAGCCTCCCACACCCCCTTTCTCTGCTCAGACGTGTGCCAGTGAAATTATTGGTGCAGGTCTGAGGAGACCCATTGCAGAGCAGGGGGCTTATGGAGGGTAAGCCCCCTGAAGGAGGCTTTCCCCTCTGAAGCCTCCAACTCAACCCTCCCCGCTGATACAGTGTGTGCCTTTTCAGCCTGGCTGCACCATCAGAGGGATGCAAGGATAGGATTGGGTCATAAGTCAAATAATTTCTGGCAAAGTGGCTACATTCCACTGACGCAACTGCAAGTAGAGGCAAGGAGGGGGGTGGCGGAGCCAAAATAGAGTGGAGATTATCGGCTGAGATACTGCTGCCAATCCCCATCTTCCACCTTCTCCCACCATGCCCATGCCCACCAAGGCTCTGATCCCCATACAGTTCCTCACACCCACCCACCACTGTACTGGCTCCAGCAAATGGGGTCCTCACGGTCGGCAAGCATGCGCAGCTGCCAGCAATTGCACTGGTCGCCTCTCTGCAGTCACCTGCAAAAGTACCAGCCCATTGAGTTCCACTGGCAGACAGCTCGGTTAGCATTGGGTTGCCCGACTACTCCAGATTAGCCATTGAGAGCAAGCAATCTGCGGCATTTGACCAATGGGTCTCCTAAACAAAAAGGAGAGTTAGCAGCATTCAGCTAGCAGCATACACATTTGTACTAGAAGAGTGGTTCTCAAACAGTTTAGCACTGGGACCCACTTTTTAGAATGACAATCTGTCCGGGACCCCTGGAGGTGATGCCGTGGCTGGAAGTGCCATCAGTGTGACATCAGAGCCTGTTGCTTTCCTGAGAACGCAGCAATTAGTTGGATTATTCCTCAGCCATTTTCTAATAGCAAAGCACATCAGAAAGGGGGGAAGCCTATTTACAGACTTGACACATGCAAAATAACCCAGCAGCCACCCCCTTTCTAGTGCCCCATCATCACATATTTTCAAAGATGGCTGCATTAGGTGCTAGGCGGTCCATCTGAAATTGGCTTGTCACATGATGGACCCCTACCACAATTTGAGAAACACTGTACTAGAATAAAAACAGTTATGCTGATGAGAAACCATTAGGGCAATTCCCTTTTGCATTCACTCTTTGTATACTGTCCCAAGGCCCAAGAAAAACAGAGGGTTGAGACAATAGACTCAAGGTATGTCAGAATGAGGTCATGCAGGACATACTGCCTGGATCTTGAAAAAGATGGCTAAGTAAATGTTTTGATCCACTCTCTGAAAGTCTTGCAGCATCCATCAGGTAAGCTGGTAAATTTCATGTATTTTAATGAAGATGTTTTTCATGCTTTGAGAGCTGTTGTTTGAAGGAATGCAGAGCTAGTGATGTGGGTGCTTGAGACAAGATGAGCATTTACATTTGCTTTTCTATAGACAAATGTAGTAGGCTGTATGTAATCAACAAGCAAGTCAAGCACAGACGTGGATCTTACCTGTAGCGCCCCAGGGCACGAGCCATGGGGCACGAAGCAGCGGTGGGGCGCCATTGCATGCGGTCTGGGAGAGACCGCGCGGTTTCTCGCCCTCCCGCCCGCCCACGCCTCCCTTACGCTCCGAAAATAGAGTGTCTCCGGGGTAATGGAGGCGTGTCTGCATGACGCACAGGGGCGGGGTGGGGGGGCACAGTTTCAGTGCCTGCCAAGGGGCGCACTCCCGGCCCCGACTGCCTCTGGTCAAGCATCTTCTGCAAGAATGTTTTAACCTCTGTGAGTCTGTCTCCTCCCAAAGTAGTAATTTCAGCTCTTAACAGAATAACCATGCCAGATATTAACACAATAACTTAGGAATGGGTAGCAATCCTTTGGATTGCTCTCAGAACAGACCCTGGTCACCTAACCTGCCTCAGTCCAAAGCTTGTGACCATATACAGTCAGTCCTCATTATCTGCTAGGGTTAGGTTCCTGGAAATCCTCACAGATAGCAAATTTCCAGATAATGAACATCGGGCGGGGTTTGGTGATGTGCCTTTTAAGTTTTAGTCAGTGTGTCGTGAGAGGAGAAAGGTTGAAAGTCGCTGCCATATACGGCAAGCAGCTGCTCCAGTGTACATCAGAACTGTAGTTTTTACTCATATCAGGTCAGAGACAGAAAAGGCGGGAAGCTGTTTAACCCATTCCTGGATGCCCATCCCCTTCTCCAAGGCTTCCTGAGATAATCCAACCAATTAAACAATTCAAACATTTCAGGAACATACATAAAGGAGTCATTTAAACACTCTCTAACATTTCCCCCTTCTGCCTTCCTTCTCCTTGAGGTAAATTGTTGTTCAGAGAACAACAATTATTTAAAATTTCAGATGAAATCATAGGAACGCTAAGTAAGGAAAATAAAAGATATGAATATGAGTACAACTTACTGCCTACACTGAAGAAAAGGAACAGCTAGCAAAATGGAAAGTTAATAGAATAATCTCAAGGAAAGAAATAGAATTATTGTCTAACGCCCCAATCCTATCCAGGCCTTGTGCTGAGGGAAGTTAAGTTCCCATCAGCGTATGGCCTGGACTGCTGGCACTGCAGTCATGGCAACAGCGCACAGGCCAGGGCCACCAGCGTGTGTGACTGGCTGCCCCAAGCGTGCCCCAATGGAGTGCCAAGCCCCTGCCAGAGCAAGAAAGTTGGTGAAATATATTACTGTTGTAGCATGACACGAATGCAGCCAACGTTTCTGAAAAATATGCCAGATTGTTGAAAGTAGAAACTGACCCATACAAAACAATATTTGCCTTAGTACGTCCCCACTCACAAGTACTTACAAAATTGATCATGTGAATTAGCCTCATTTGTCTAGGCCAGGGGTCTCCAAGCCCTGACCCGAGGGCCAAATCGGCCCTCTGGAAGATTTTTATCCAGCCCTTGGCCAGTGGTGAGGGTCAGCCAAGAGCAACCTGCTATGCGGGGAGGGGGAGATAAATACAGTGCAACCTCAGTTGCTAGATGCCAGATACCGGGGTCACCGTTTAAATGCCCTTATACATGGTATGGCCCTCGTGCCAAAAAGTTTGGGAGACCCCTGGTATCGGTTAATCAAATATGTAACATCAACATAGCTTTGGAAATTTTACTCATCCTAAACCTGGGCAGCAATGTAAAATGTATATTTAAATAAATGTCTTCAGATAGACACACAGCTATTAATGAAGACAGAGCTACCTTTCATCAACCTCTCCTTAGGACCCAATGAGTCTGAACTATTTTCTAAATGTATAAATAAATGTTCTTGTATTAGGTGCATCAGGCTATTATTTTTTACCTGTCGGTATACTAGGTGTCACACACAAACCTTGTGCTAAAGGTTCACGTATTTCATCATAATCAGTGCAAGGTCCGGATAAGATTGGCTGTAAGTCTGTAAGATTCTGGACCTTTTCCCAGCTAATGGAAAGTAGAAAGCAATCATACTTTAATATGAAATACACATATTGTTCAACGTGATTTTTTAAACATTTGACTATGCTGTCAAGAGCATGAGACACTGCAGTTGGAAGTTACACCTTGAAAGCAATCAGGCCTGTGCAACACAACAGTGTTAAGCTTGAATAAAATGCCAGGAACATTATGTGCCATTAGATCCAGGGAATTATGCTGTAAACATACACGGGTATGATGATATATTACAGTAAATGCTGTTATAAATTAAGGCTGTTCCCAGCCCGTGTTTTTGCACTATTCAGCATCCTATATGTTTCATAGTTCCTGCAATTTATCTTCTTACAATCTTGCAGAAACTCCTCCCATTGCACCTTTCAAATCATCCTTGTCCCTGGATTAAGCATGAGTGCAACACCCATAAAATCAGAATGCTAAGATAATGATGCTGGGAGGCAGTTGAAATGCAGCTGGACCTGTTTGTTTTCAGCTGATGGGCCCCTACAAAGGGCTTCAAAACAAATCACTTGCAAAGGAAAAGGAGGGACAGTCTCCAGCAAAAGGTTCTCAGGTGTACATTTAAATAGGCAATGGCTGTGTTGCCACACTTGGTTTCTAAATGATTACCTTTTGCTCATCCCGTCCCTTTTCTCTTATTTTCCTGTACCTCTCTGTCAATCTCTCTCTTATCCCGAATTACCTCAGAGCTCCTGCCTTTGTTTCTAATCAGTTTTCTGCTCTGCCTCTTGAATCTGATACTCACTTTCTCCATTCTGCATAAAGTAAAAAAAATAACGTGCACTGAATTTTTAGGATGACAGATCAATCAATCAATCAATCAATCAATCAATCAATCAATCAATCAAAAAGTATTTATATACCACTTTTCAACATGAAGTTCCCAAAGCAGTTTACAGGCAAATAATAATAAAGTTAAATGGCTCCCTATCCCAAAAGGGCTCACAATCTAAAAAATGCAGACCACCACCAGAAACAGCCACTAGAAAAGACACTGTGCTGGGGTGAAGAGGGACACTTACTCTTCCCCTGCTAAATATAAGAGGAACACGACTTGGAAAAGTGCCTCATGCCCAGTTAGCAGGGGTCAACCCAATCAAACAACCCAGTCCAATCCCCCAGCACATTATAGCAAGCAACCATGCCAATAGAGCACTTGCTGCATGCTGTGTGTGGGAGGGGAAGTGAACAGAAGGGCAACCAGGCATAGGGCTCCTGGCCACCTAGGGGTCTCCCTGGACCCACCCTAGCTTTATAGTGTTATGTAAGTCTGAGGAAAGGGGCAGGACAGACTATCAGGCCCCTTTACAACAGCATACAGGGATGTTGTGAAAGGCCCATAAGAATGCCAAAAGCCTCAAAAACACAAACTGGCTTTTGGACAGAATCATTACGAGCTCATTTTGCAAAGCAAAACGTGCCCCTTCTGCCAGAGAGAACTAGCTATGCTGCCCAACCTCTCTCTCTTCTCCTGGATTTCTTCATGAAAGCTTTCTTGTTTGTTTTGCTTTTGTGCCCTTGTGCTTTGTTGTGCAAATGGTTTTTAAAAAGCAAAACCAAACATCCAATCGACCTGGCTGCGGTCAGTGCACTCTCCCTGTTCCCCGGGGAGCTGGAGCATGTCTTGCAGAGCTGAGTTCTTGACGGGCTCTTCCTCACTCACAGTGGGGACTTGTGGCTGGATTGTTGTGGGGTTTCCCCCCCCCCTACACTAGCAGTTTTCAAGCTTTTTCATCTCATGGCACACTGAGAAGTACTAAAGTACTAAGAAGTACTTAGAGAAGGTACTAAAATTGTCTAGGCACACCATCAGTTTTTTTGGCAATTGATAAGGCACACCATGCTGCCAATGGGAGGGGGCTCATATCCCCCACTGGCCCTACTAATAAATGACCTTCCCCCAAATTCCTGCAGCACACCTGTGGACCACTTGTGGCACACCAATGTGCCATTGCACAGTGGTTGAAAATGACTGCTCTAAACAGACCTTGTCAGATGCAACAAGTTGAGATCTCCAGCCCCTCTTGGATCCCTAGGAGTGGTGGAGAGAGCAGGAGAGGCAGCTCTCTTGTACCTAGCAGCACAAGAGCAACCATCCCTGTTTACCCGTGCACGGCATCCCATGTGGCTTAGATGGGCAGCGCAATCCTATACTGCGCTGGAATGGCGAGGCCGATGGACCAGCGCCATATCCGGGGCAGTATAGGTGTGGCTGGAGCCTCCCCTATGCGTTCCTCGAATCTGCACCTGCCAAACAGCAGCTGCAGATCCGAGGAGATCGTGTAGTCCTAATCGGGGCCAAACAGCCTGGCAAACGGGTCTAGGATTTGGCGTTACGGCTGAATCCTGGACCCGCCTCCCTCCCGGGCCGGCACACCCAAAAGCTGAAATGGAGAAAGTGAGCTTGGGGGAAAGAAAAGTCAGAGCTGCGCCTGGGCCCGGGGGTGGGTGGGTGGGAAAGAACTACTTTTGCAATGGCAGAGGTGCAGGCAGCTAGCTAATGGTTTTAATTCATGCACAAATGCAGGCTTTTGCAAAGGGCTGTATTGCACCTGATCAGCTGTTTGAGGGGAAGAGGAAGCAACCAGGAAGTGCAGAGCTCGCAATGCCTACAGATGAGCCTTCACCCACTACATCGCATAGCACTCCTCCTTCCTGGCACCTCAGTAGCATTTTGCCTGTCTGTAATGAATAGGCCGATGCTGTCATTGCATTCAGAGTCAGAAAAAAAGAGGCTACGAACTGGGTCTTTAAAACAGTAGGCGTGTGGCAGGGAAAGTGCTGGAGTGCAACCGTTTGATAGCAGCATAATCTGGATTCTCTGTAACAACAGAGTTAACAAGTGATGTCACTGCCAGGGAGAACAGCTAGTGTGGAAGTGCACTGAATTCTTTATGCCGTACTATACCTTCAGCAGCATTCTGAATTCACTCTTCCCCCATCAGACTTTCTTTTCAGCCACTAAGAGGCAGTGAAGCCCTCTTTTCTCACAGTACAGGTGCTGCAGGAGCAGTAGGTAGTAGAGGCCGATTAACTGCAGGCACTCTGTGGTTTCCTTGGAGGAGCCACTAACACTGTCTTAGTGTTGCCAATTGCCCCGGAGAAATTCTGCCCTGCTCCTGTGCCTGTAACAGTACAGGACTGCAAGCTTCAGTAGCAAGATTCTGTACAATTCAGCGGCGGTCGCCTGTCCCAGCATGGAGATAAGCATTATCACCTTCTCACAGCTGCAGAGCAAGCTGTTGTTAGGAGGAAGGGGAAAAAAGATAGAAGATGGCAGCCCAGTGTGCCCATGATTACTTTAAGTATGCACATGAGATGCATGCATGAGAGCGACTTGTCGGGCAGCACAATCCTACCAACTGCACAGTGTCGACGCAACGGGGTTGCATCAACGCTGCACGCTTAGTGCCGACACGGGGGTGCCAGTTGGCACCCCGCGTTGGCGCTAAGGCAATGAAACCGGCACTGCAGGCAGGGCCGGTCTTGTTGCACCCACACAGCGCCTCCCTCGCATCAGCTGCAGCTGGCTGGCATGAGGGAGGCGCCATGATGGGGCGGCTCGGGGATTGGCGGGAGGAGGGCAGGAGGAGAAAGGGACGTGGGCGGGTCCAGGATTCGGCCATAAGGCCAAATCCTAGACTCATTTAGGAGGCTGTGCAGCCCCGATTCGGGCTGCGCGGTCTCCTCAGATCTGTGCCCGCTATTTAGCAGGCGCAGATTTGAGGAGCGCATAGGGGAGGCTGGAGCTCCCACTACAGTAAGGGCACGAACGCTCCCTTGCCACGGGGAGGCTCCAGCCTCTCCTATACTGCACTGGATATGGCATTGGCCGGCCGGCCTCACCATTCCAGCACAGTATAGGATTGCGCCCACACTCTCAACAAGTTTTTGAGTCTTGAATCATCCTCCTATGTGCAGGCAAATTTTTATTGGGTGAATTTATTTTTATTTGTGTGTGTATGTGCGTGTGCACGTGCGCCCAATTTCATTTTATCCGTAGCATTATATTCTCTGGCGTCATCATTTCCCTGATAACGTTTTCATGCAATCTTTTTTCCTAGTGTGGCATGGAAAGCATTTGTAAGCAGGTCTAGGGACTGAAGTTGTATTCTTTGTAGCCCTGGTTCTCCAGCTCACACTAGCCTACAAAATGCTGGCTTCCATAAGACAGTAAAATAAGGGTGTATCAAATGTGTAATGGTGAAAAGAATAAGAGACAGACCAATTGTATTGGGCAGCAGTCACTAATTTCTGGCCAAATATATGAAAAATATATTAAAGCTGTGTGTTTGTGTGGAGGGGGGATGTGAGATCGAAGACCCTAGTGAAAAGAGAATCCTTGGAAAATCAAATACTTTCAGTAAATATACTTCTGGATCACTGGCGAGGTAAGCAGGGCGAGTTGAAGGAGACAAGTGACAAGTAGGGGAAGAGTTAAGCATGCATTTGCCTCCCTTCTGTCTTAGGGGTGCTTTGTTTGGAAGGAGAGTTCTTTGGGATTTTGTCGCTTGCAGTGGCAACATAATGGGGAGTTTATTCATGACTGGAATGCGGTGTGTAGCAATTGTGAATTCCAGCTGCACTTCAGTCGTGTGTGCCATCCTTTGTATTGTGAATCCCCTGCAGTGCCCTTTGAAGCGTCCAAGTGAGACCACTGCCAGGGGGCAGCACATTAGAGAGGCAGCCTAGCTGCCTTTACCTGACAAAGGTGTGGGGTCGCTGTCACAATTGTGCCATAACCCTGTTCTGTTGTCTGAGCTGTCTGCCAGGGAAGGAAAAAGGACCTCTCTAGGCTGGCAGTCGCCTCTCTCCACTTCCTCCTTTTCTTCCCCACCCTCTCTGCCATTGCAAAATGCAAGAAGTGAGAAATAAAGGGGTGAGGCAGCAGCAGCAAGAGGAGCAAGTAAGCAGAATGATTCAGGGCTGGTCAGAGCAATCTGGAGGCAGGTGGCAGTGGGTGATCCAGGGGGCTGAGGGGGAAAAAAATAGCATAATGCACTTTGTACAAAGCAGGAGGTGTAGCCAGATCTTGGTCTCAGGCACCAGGGCAGCTTGGGCTGAGTTTTTGGAGAAAGGTTACCCTAGTGAAGCTGCAAACTGGGAAAAGAAACAGGAAGCATTTTACAGGTGACGCACCTGCAGTCTCAGGGATTTGGAGCTACTGCCCCTGATTTTGCACAGTAATTTATGTTGGCCCTTCTCCCCAGTGCTGACCTTGCAAGCACGCTAAGGCTAAACAACCTGTGATCCTGAGAGCTCAATCCTAACCTGGAGTTAGGCAGGCACAGTTAGTCCAGCAAAGTTTGGCTGGCACATGGGCTACCGTAAAGCGTGTCTGGACACTCTCGAAGTCAGGGAGGATGGTGCACATCTATGTGCTGGCCTCTGACTCCCAAGAGTGGCCCAAACATACTTTACGATCTCCCTTGTGCTGGTCAAACTTCACTGGCCTAACTATGCCAGCCTAACTCCAGGTTAGGATTGCGCCCTGAATGCATCAGGCTTAGGTTTGCTTGTGTGTAGCAGCTGCCTGAGGCTGCAGTTGGGATTGGGCCCATAGCTCAGAGGTAGAGGGTGTTTAGTTCTCTCTCCAAGCATTATCCCACTGAAAAGCACCACTACTGTACCACTTAGGGCCATTTAGGGCCCAATCCTATCCAACGTTCAAGCACCGATGTTGTCACAGTGCAGCCTCGAGGTAAGAGAACAAACTTTCCCTTGAGGAGGCCTCCATGGCTGTCCCCTCACTGCAGGATGCAGCACATGCCCCGTTGGCCTGGCAGCATCAGCCCTGGAAAGTTGAAGGATTGGGCCCTTTATCTTAAAAGATCCATTTCCTGCCTTGTTACAGTGACACTGCCACTTTGTTGAGGCTGTTTGCAGCAGGAAGACACTATCTGGGTTTCAACTGTCGGTCAGGTCAGGAAGCTGGTGATCACCACAGCAACGTCACTCTAGCGAAGAGGGGCTCCGTTCTCCCCCCCCCCCCCCGTTTTTCTGATCATGTCACATCTCTAGCCAGCCTATGACACCATTTGCAGGCAAGGTACATTTGACCTCATGCTTTCCTTGCCAGGATGACTGCTCCCCAAAATATACAGTGGCTACCCCTGCTGTATAATATCATAATTCCAGCTAGCTGTGTTACGTGTCATTGTGTCGTTCTCAGCCTCTCTCTCAGAGGCCAACCGACTTACCTAAACCATTCTTTGCTTCTGTGACCTTGCTTGTTCATCTTCGTTGTCCCCTGTATGAAGTAGCTCCTCTTTGTGTCATTTCAGAAAACTCTGCTTTTATTTCAGAATACCAAAAACCAAAAACCACTCCACACCACTAAAAAAAAAAAGAGCTACTTTTGTGTTTTGTTGGCAGGGGATGCTTGTTAGCAAAAACCAGCTTCTCGGCCCTGATCTTCTCCTTTTTTCCCCACAGAAAACCAAAAGGGATGTAAATAACTTTGATCAAGACTTTACCCGAGAAGACCCGGTCTTAACGCCAGTGGATGAGACCATTATAAAGCAAATCAACCAAGAAGAATTTAAAGGCTTCTCGTATTTTGGAGAAGAGCTGCTGCCATCCCATTAGGACCGCCCAGGTTACTGACACTGCAAAGCGTGGCCCTAAAGGGGTCCTCCAGTGATCCAACCAAGAACTACTTCTCTGACCATGAGCCCGTCCCCCTCCACTTTAGACCCCTATATATTTATTGTTGGTTTTCTTTCATTTCTGATCTGGAGGCACTCCTAATTTCTGTCTCACAAAGCAATGCAAAGGATTTTGTATCAGGAACTGTCAAGGTAACACAGTGCTGCTGTTTCTTGCTTCTTCTTCCATTTGGGATCTTTCTTTCATTCCCAGGAGGACTGTGAGTTGCTGCTTAAAAAAAAAAAATACAGGCACCTCCAAAACAAATTCCAACCATTTTTTTTTGGGGGGGGGGGTGAAAAAAATGTACAGTACAAGAAGGTATGCTTCTGTTCATTTTTCCCATGGCAAAATAGACTGGAGAGCATGCCTCTTGCATGTTAAGGTGCTTGGGAATGAAGAGGCTTTTCGAGGTGTGAGAAGTAATCATCCTATCATGTCGTGGCACATGTTCAAGCCCACATACTATGCATAAACTGAGGCAGAGCAGGGAGTTACCTCATGGTAACTTTTCCACCTCAGTCGTGATTCTGTAGATCAGCCATAAATCTGACTGGACCAGACAGGGTAGGGAAGCCTGGCCATCTGTCAGTGTTGCAGGGATATTGTTTTGGCACTGTGTGCAAACCTAAAATCAGTGGGAGTTTTGCCATTGATTTCAGCAGGATGTCAGTCATACCTGCTCAAAGCAGGTACCTCAGTGCAGATTGTGAGGATTAGCATCCCAATGAACCGTACTTCTTCAGACAGACATCTTACATTCACAATTTTTAAAAATATGAATGATGATTCTTTGAAATAAGGGTGGGTGACAGGAAGACAGAACTTAACTCTTCCCCTCAAAAGCATCACCACCCATGAGGATGGAGGCCCCATCAGGATGCCAGATCCGTGAGAAAGCAATTGGGGAACAGTTCAGAGTGGAAAAATGCTGATGCCGGAAAGGGTTAAGCACTCCCACCACTCCTTTCTCAAATCCCAGCTTCCCAGGCCTACTTTAATTTTTGTCTCATTACCTGCACCTGCATGTAGCATGCAGTTGGTCCCTTTTGCTTCCTACTGAATACGTTTAGAGTTCTGGCGTCAACAGACTTCATGTAGATATTGAAAAGCTATTAAACGTTCATGGCCCACTTCTAATCATACGTATGCACTAAGAAGCATGTTTTGCTAAAACCAATGACATTTATTTCCAAATTAAGCATTTAGGATCAAGGTGCCATGCTTTCAATGAGCAATGAAATGAACTGACGTTAGATGCCTAGATGCAAAATTCACTGTTGAATTCTCACTTATTATTAAACCACTCAGTTTAGGATGAAACACTAGGATTTGATTCTGCTATCTGAGTATCTTTGCCCCTAAATGACTGCTACGTGACATTAATAATAAGCAATGGTGGCTTTCACCGCATCAGGAGACCTTTCGGCTCACCTGATCTTACATGGCAAACTAGTGCATGCAAAAAGTTTCACTGCCCAGACAGCCATTTAAGGCAGCCTCCACGTGGCCACTGTATCATGTGTGCTAGTCCTAGTCAAACTTAAATTGAGTAAAATCCAAGAACTTCATCTTAATTGAGATATAGATCATAGTGATAACTGGAATATATACATAGATCAAAGGAGTATCGGCACCTTATTCAAAGCTGGTAAAAATTGGGGGGAAAAAGACTGTCTTCTTAACTGGTTCATATAGGATCATAAAACAGCACACAACCCAATTGTGAAAAAAATAGATATTTTTTTGGATTCAGTTGTAGATCATTGCTCCAGTGTAGAACCAAAGATGTACTCAGGGCACACACAGAATTTCTACACGAATAGGTATTTCCCATTCAATGGAAGGGGAAGCTTTGCACATGAAAACAGAAGTCCCTCATTTGATTGGAGTCTCCAGGCCTATCTGACGAATTGTTGGATTAAGATGTGCATATACCAGTTGAGCTACTTGCTGAAGGTGGATTCCTTCTCTTCCTAGACATCAAATGCATCTAAGCCTAAGGGCTATTCCACAGAGAGGATTTCATTAATGCTGGATTTCAGCTCTGTGCTTTGACTGTCTTGGACAAGGTTTATCCTGGGGTGAATCCTAAGCAGGAGCCAATGCATCTTTTTCTTGAAATGTTTTGGTTCTGCATTATCAAGCTGGGCAGCTGCTAAGAGCATTTAGTCCATGAATTCCCCAAAATTACTTGACTTCTGCTGCAATCCTATCCACGCTTACCTGGGAGTAAGCTCCATTGATTATAATGGGACATATTTCTGAGTAGACATGCACAGGATTGGGCTCAGTGCAAAGGAGGCTGAAGAGAGAATGTTCCCCCTTTGTACTTTTGTTGGGAACATAGTTGAAGGTGCAATAATGATAAGCGCATCACAGGTTGAGCAAAACTGCGCAGTTAGACTAAAATTCCCAAGGCAGGTATAAAAGTGGGTGGAAATGTGTTTCTGGATCTCCATGAAGCTACCATTCATGGACAATAAATCTAATCTTTTGACACTTCACCCCTGAATAGATGCAGTTGAAGGCATCTGTCTGCATTCTCTGTCTTCCCACTATTGGTTGCAGCCATGCTTACAGTCAAGCAACCACTGAATGGAGCAGATGAGTTTGTACTATATTTTCCCAAAGCGTTTATCTTCCGAGTTACTATAATACATAACCAAAATTGCAATGATCTGCAAGGCTGATGGTGAAGTTAAAGTATATTCAAAAATGGACTTTAGTCAAAAATTGACTGAGGGCCCAATCCTGTCCCCTGCCGTTGGTGCTGATGCGGCTGTGCTGGTGGAGCACGTGGTGCCTCCAAAGGGGGGTGGGGGAGATAGGACAGTCATCAGGAGGTAAGGAAAAATATTTCACTTAACCCAATCATCTATTTTGCTGGCATATTGTTTAAGGAGGGAAGTGCAGCAGGGTGGCTTGGGAAAGAAGGGCCAAGGTCTGGCACATGGGTGTGCCACCGAGATCCACCCTCTCCCTCCCCCGAACCTCCCTGAGACTCCAACTGCCCTCCCCCTTCCTGCCCACACCACTTCCCCACCACCAACCTGCCCACGGGGTTGGGGGCCACTGGGGCTGCTGCTTCGTGTGCTGCTCTGCTGCCCCATTCGCTGCCGCCACAGCCTGGAAGCGGTCCGTTTTCATCCACCACAGAAGTCCTTGCTCTGCCGGAACCCTCGTTCTAGCAGTGCAAGGCCCTAATAGGGCTGGGGCCTCAGACTTGCCACTGAAGAATTACAGCTAAGTAAAACCATCCTGGAGATACTTCCAATTATTTCAGGGAAATGCATTTTTCTGTAAGAATACATAATTTTTTAAAAAATTATATTTAAAATGAAAACACACAACAGATGCTTTACAGACAGGTGATTAAGGGCTAAAGAGTGGACACATTCTCCAAAAGCCTATAATGGCTTTAATAAAGCCAGATAGGTTTTCTACAAATTCTACAGCTTTTTGGTCATGTACCTTTCCTTTGTCCATACCTGAAACATTTGTGTCATTGATGCAATGGCAAGCATGAAAGGGGATCCCATTATTTTTCTGAGATACGATATCATTGAATGGAATTTGAATATTATCCCACTTTAATGATTTGTTTTGACTTTGAATGGCAGTGTGTTACTTTTGCAGACTTTTACAAAAAACATTGGGCATGATCCACCCTCCTTTGTGCACAGCCTTTTTCCTCCCTCTCCTCTACAGGATGATCTTTGGCAAGGAATGTGCACACTGCAATGTGCCAGCCATCCCCTTGTAGGAAACCTAGATATACTTCCCATATGTAGCTCCACTATTTGGCTAGTCCTCACAAATGGTCCTAGGAAGGAGTGGGCTGATTCAAGCTGCCAACGGGAGAGAGCTTCCCATAGCTGGTAGTGGTTTGGACATTGTAATGCACCTGACCCTAACCCAGGGCCAAGGGGGGGGGACAAGGATCACATGATACTGTACTATGGGTCCAGCTGGAACATGCCCAATAGTACTACTGTTATTTTATTATTTAGAAAAATCTGGTATGAAAACTGTGCTATAGGAAGACTACAAAGCCGGGCAAAACCATTTATTATGTGAAAAGTATACGGAGAGACTGAAGATCAACGTTCAAAAACTGACATTGCTGAGGTTGTAAATGGATTTTATCGTGGAGTCATTAAAATGGTAACTCATGTGGACAACATTGGGAAATGTGAAGTTACCACCTGTAGATATGCTGACAGTGTTATGTACTTATATTTCTGGGAGTAGCCTGTGTTTTTTTGTGTATGTGTGTGTGTGCGTGTGTGTGCGTGTGTTCATGTATTGCTGAGGTTTATATATATAAATATATATATGTATAATTTTCTTTTTTACTGGACTGAATGAGCAGTTAGGAGAATCCATTTTACTTGTTGCACTTGGATTTCCCAGCTGCACAAAATAATATACTTGTGACTGGCAGAGTGGCACTCAAGAAGCTTTCTTTTCTTTTTCTTTTTGGGTTTTTGTGTTGTTGTTTTTTGCCTTTTGTACAGGTGAGGATTTTGTATATAGGTGTTAATTGCAAGGCCTGTGGAATTCAATGAATATAGAGGTATCAATTGCTGCATGTTCAGGCATATTATTAAAAAAAAGTTAGCCTATGAAAGAATAATTATGATAATGTCCATGTGCAATACTCTGTATGTCTATTGGTTCAAATTACTGTCCAAGATCAGTTTGTTTTTTTCTGTTCGTTTTCTGTTATAAAAGATGTAGACTTATATTAAGCTGTACTAAATCGCCTGTATAGTTCTCTTAAACTCTATATGGAATGATAGAGACAGGGAAAATGAAAGACAGGACCATTATTGACAGAAGCACAGGCTATTGGCTTGAAGAGACAGGCCCCCTTCTCGTGTTCTCGCTGCAGCATGGAAGCCACTGCAGCCGGGCTCTTTCCCTTGGTTCTCATGCTCAGATAACACGAGAAACTCTTGGCCATTTCAGAGGAGCCCCACACTGGTGGAAATAACGTGCCCCAGTTCCTGGAAGGGGCAATTCTGGGGTGGGGAGGAGCTACAGCATAAGCTCCGCCCCCAGGCCTAGAGCGTCTCCCGTTTCCAAAGCAGAATGGGAAGGAGCAGCACTACAGCAGCTCCTTTACTGCAGAGGTAACTTGAGAAGCTGCCTCAGGTTGTCTTCTCAAACTGATGGATTAAGTTAGTGTCAGTTTTGCCTCTGGCTGTTCATAGCAACTTTCAGCGATGATGACATTCAGTTCCATTTTGTGTTTTTTTTAAACTCAGGTGTTTTATAAATATATGTGTATATATTATCATATGAATACATATATAATATAATGTATTCATATGATGATTTCAAAATATTAAATATGCTATATCATGTCATGTGTTGTCTGGCTTACCGGTGTAATAATGGATCAAAACTTTTAGAATAATTTAATTTATCGTCATTAAATTTTAAGGGCTAGGGCAGGGGCAGGGAAGCAAACCCCTCGCTTCTGGGGTGGAAGCACAGAGACGTCACACAGATTACATCATCTCATTATTTTATTTTTATTGTAGAACAACAGTATAAAAGTGCCCGTTGGGTTTTGTGTGGTAATACCAGCCATGTGTATTTCAGCCACATTTTAGCTTTGGACATCCAGGCAAGAACTGACAATGCTAAGTGGTCTTTTCCAGAGTTGACCTGCAGCTATGGAGGTAGGACGTGGCCTTCGAAAGCCGCTCATCGACTGGCTAGAATGACGAACTATTACATGGTGCACTACTGTTTGTATGAAACGAGAGGCCTTTATACAAAATGGGGATTAGCCATTTTTGTGGAAAGAAATGCATACATCCCGCAAAGCTTCTAAAGGCAAAACTGTGGAGTATGTGACTCCTTTGTTTCTGCCATGGAAATCACTTACAAAGATTTGTACCAAAAATGCCGCACCACCTGCATTTCTTTCTATGGAAAGCGGAATCAAAAGGTTGATGCCTTCGCAAAGGCAGAACTTTTGCCAACAGTCCAGCTCACATTCAGGCTGCTTGAATCCTATTGAAGTCAATGGCCCCAATCCAGAAAGAGAAAGCCATGCACAGGAAGAGAGAAAAGGAAGAGAAAGCCATGTGTTCTGTGGGTGCTGCCCATGCAGATGTACACTCACCACCAGCACATCACAATGCTCATCCAAGCCAATTGACTGGATGAGTCCTTTGATGTGAAAATGAATGGGTATTGACAATCAGGGCCCCAGCATATGTTAGGCATGACGCGTTGTCCACAACTATGCATGGATCAGCACCAATAGGATTTGAGCAGCCTAAGACTGCAGCCCTCCTGAGTACATACGAAAATTCCAGTAATGTTCTATTTGGTTTACATTAATAGAGTTATCTGTTACCTTGAACATTTTTCAAGCTACTTTTTTAAAACAAACATGCTGTTAAATTTCTTCCTCTCCTGTAAATTTTCTCCCATCCCATTATTTTTTTAATTGGTGGAAGGTGTGAAAATGCCGAACAAACAAACAAAAAAGTGGAGAAGTGAAATCCCCCCACTTTCTCTATTTTTAATGACTAAGTTTAATGGAGGAAAAAAGGGGTTTTTCATACCATAAAATTATTCACACTCTCCAAAATAGGCTTTTTTTTCCTTCTGAAAGACCTCTTGAAATTATGTGCAGAATAGTTCTGGAAAAAATATGAAATGTATTCAGTTTTACAGGAGGGGGGAGGTTTTTTTATTGTGAGACTTTCTTTGTACAGATTTTTTTCTTACAGTTGTAATTTGAATCTCTTGCCATTCATTAGGGTTATTTCATTGTAGCCATTATTACTGTGCCAAATGTACTGTATTCTAAAGGATGTGAATGTGTATTGTTTCAGAACCTAATAAATACAATGATGTTAAAATCTTGATTTATTTTGCCTCTCTCCTGTGTTTTCAAGTCAGGAATGAAAAGACCCAAGTGGAGATTGAATTTTTAAAAAGCACTTTAAAAATAAAATTATGCATTCAGTACATAAAGTATTTGGTGCCTGCTACAGTTAAGTCCAGAGATATTGTAAGAGAATTGTGTTGTTCAGGAAAAACAACAACACCTTAGCTGATTAATCATTTAATTGATTGTTTAGAATGATGTACACATGGGTGAATATGATTTTGAAGCCAAAAAGGCTTACAGTAATGTTTTTGGATTGTCACAGCAAGCGTTCCCTCATGTATGAATTTAAGAATGCCACTTTTGGATGGGCACAACAAAGAATGGAAAATGTTTATACTTTTAAGGAACATACTTCTATTTATATTACATATTTCTATTATAATGTAAGATTTGCCTCTTTGCCCTAAGAAATGGCCCACAGGGGTACAATAAAAAGAATCACAGAAAACATTAACAACAACAGGAAAATCTCAAGAAAGGAAGAGCAAAAGTTACCAACCAATCAAGCTCATCAATACCAAGCAGAAATCTGGGGGAGTCTTTAACTGGTACTGATGTCACAGCTAAAACCAAAGCACCAGAAGCTCAGCAGAGAAGGGGTTCAACAGGGAACTCTGAGGGATGGGGTTTGTAACTTGTAAGGTCATGGCACGAATTAACAAAAATGTGTTATTGGGTTCACATTACAATATGTTCACAATACAATGGCGTCTCCAGAACAGATTACCTTTGTAAAGTGAGGGTCCCCTGGCAAAGTGGCACTTCATTGCCTTCTACACTCAGGCAATGACAGAGCAGCAAAAGGCATGTGCTCTGAAAGAAGATTGTTATTGAAACACTTAGGGTGCAATCCTAAACTGAGATAGGCCGGCATAAACTAAGCCAGCAAAGTTTGGCCAGCACAAGGAACACTGTAAAGTATTTTTGGACTACTCTCGGAGTCAGAGAGGCCAGCACACAGACATGAGCCACCCTCCCTGGCTCTGAGAGTACACACTTTATGGTGGCTCTTGTGCTGGCCAAACTTTGCTGGCTTAGTTCATGCCGGCCTAACTCCAGTTTAGGATTGTGCTCTTAGGGTCTTTTAGACTCTGGACCACTTTTAGACTCTGTATAGAGGTCCTGAGCCTAAAGACATGTGAGAATTTCTATTGTACTAACACTCAGATGTTCCATGATACATAATTATCCAAGGCCTCTGGTAGGTTAAAGTCATGATGGGAGAGCAGTTTGGAGGCCTTTGAGCTATGCTACTGATACAATGGGAAGCACCAAGTCTGCAGCCTACTGCTCTTTCTTTGAGACCTTGCAAATGAATTTTCTGGCCCATTTGCCAAATATAGCCCAGCTCTCAGCTCTAAATGCATTTTGCAGACATTTTGACTTCATTCTCACCTTAGAAAGATGCTGGGGGACCCAATAATTGAACACTACTTCATATTTTTTAAAAAATTCCTCAACAGTGTGTTCTAGCCTAGCCTAATTCCTGACTGTTTTATATGAGAGGCATTCAACTATGTAGCCCTGAAGTGGTACAGAACTGCACAGCACAGCACAGGTTTACCACCTCGGTGAGGAGACAAGAAATGAGAGAGGATGTTGACATTATACCAGGGACCCAAGCAGTGGTGTCATCTAAATGATTTAAGAACAGGTACTCACTTTTGATTGGCACGTGTCGGGACCCGCCCACTGGAAGTGACGTCATAAGCCGGAAGTGAGGTCGTGGCAGGAAGTGACATAAAAAAGCCCTTTTTGAGGCCTCAGATGATTTTAAACTGACCCAGCAGTTGCAACAGTTTTCCACAGCACCCCCAGAACATGTTAAGGAGGCCTGGCATCATGTTAAAACCCCAGAGCAACTCATGGGCAGAAGATTTAGCCGAGAGGGTTAATGCCTCCGTTTGCCCGAAGATAACACCTGAAGATCTCAAGGTCCTGAGCTCGGGACTGCCGGAAGTCTCTGAGAGCGGCAGACCTTGCAGCTGCGGCTGATTAGAAGCTGAGCTTCAGCTGCCTCGTGGGAGGAGGAGTGTGCTGAAGGTCAGCTGCGTCTCTGGTGTGAGCAGGGAAGCATCAGCCAGCAGAAGACAGACGGGTGGCTAAAGAAAGAAGGCTAAATCCAGAAAGGAAGATCTGAATGTGTGTAGTTCTTGAAAGACAGAACATTTCTGTAAATTGTAAAAACCTTCGGGTTTATGAAAAGTCTGCCTATGTAAACCGCCTTGAGTTGTAATCACTAGAGAAATCTAGTGATCTTAAGAAAGGCGGTATATAAATACATGTATTATTATTATTATTATTATTATTTTTCAGTGGCAAGGAAAGGAAAGGCTCCGCTCGCTGCCTGCCTGGCTCTGAGAACATGCAGGCAACTCAAACATGCAGGAAATTCAAACGTTGCAGAGGGCGGAGTCGACGAGTGGGCGGGTGAATGGGCGGGGCCAGCTGTAATCCTAGAAACCGGTACTCACGTACCCCCGCGTACCCCCTGCATGACATCACTGGACCCAAGGTCATCCAAGGCTTTCTCTTTGCTTTCTGCACAAACTGGATCTAAGGGCAAATCACAGGTTAAAATGCAGCTGTCTGGATCAAAGCCTCAACAACCCCCTCCCCCCCGTTAAAGCATCCTCAGGGAGGGAGGAGGGGCTTACCTAACTCTTTCTCCACTACTCATTTTTCTCCAACCCTCTCCCCCACCAGCTGTTTTTATCCATAATGGTATTTCAAGCAAATTGTGAAGGAAGCCAAATTTCATTGTAACAATTCAGTGTTCAGCAGATATAAGAACATAAGAAGAGCCCCATTGGCTCAAGCCAAAGTCTCATTTGTTCATCTTCCTGTATCTCGCAGTGACCCACCAGATGCCTCAGGGAGCATACAAGACAACTAGATACCTGCATCTTGTTGCCACTCCCCTGCATCTGGCATTTTGAGGTTGCTTACTTGGAGGTTGCACTACCCATCACGGCCTGTAGCCTGAGATGGACATTTCCTACAGAAATCTGTCCAGGCACCTAGACCAGACGCTATCACCTCCTCCTGTTGCAAGGGGTTCCACAGATTAATTACCTGCTAGGTAAAGAAGTATTTTCCTTTATCTATTCTCACTCTCCCAACACTCAATTTTAGTGGATTCTGGTATTGTGAGAGAGGGAAAAGAACATCCCTCTATCCATTTTATCCATCGCATGCATATGTATCAGCACAGAATGGAAAAGAGGGGAGTTGAAGTTTAGTAATTCAAAGAATACAAAATTATAGGAATTTTTGGTGAGGCTTCCATCATTTTCCTGTAAACTCCCTCCCCCCCCATTGTATCATCTTTAAAACAACCAGCCAGCTTTTAGATATTCTCTAAAGCCACACACACACCCCACGCAAAGCTGCTTACCTGACAGCTAGAAGCTAGAAGCATCCATACCTTATGGCTCCCAAATCCTCAGCATCACTTGTGTGGAAAGCAAATGGAAGCCAGAGTTTGATGTACAGTTCTGTGTTTTTCCACGATGATGGCTTCATAGGCACAATATCCCTCATTATGCCACATTTTATTTTTCTTTTAGTACATCCTTTAAATTATGAGTCTTCAGGAAGGGCCATGTTTTGTTTTTAATCCTATACATATGGCATAAAGTTGTTTCAGGCACTTTGGAAATAGTATTTATTATTGCTGGATTGTGTGCAAGTTCCTTATGTGCAAATTCCTACCTGGATGGGAAATCATGAATGCACACACACACACACACGACTTCCTAGTTAGCCCATTCCAACATGCATAGCCATTCTTCCAAAAGCAAACATCCCCCTAAATTGCTCCTCAGAAGAAGTGGGAGTAGGCTGGACTCAGACCCTCCTCACTCTTCCTGCTGACGGAGTGGATCAAAAGGATTTCTGCTCTTTTAAAAGAACATATTCAGCCCAGTTACTCTGCAACTTGAGGATGCGCTTAACTTGCGTGCATTGTGCACCATGATGACAATGAGCAACAATCAGAATTGATTCGAACATTACTTTTTTTTTACCAGTGTAGGCAGCGCAAATGCTGGGATGGCCTGCACTGGTACAGACGACTCCTCTCCAAACCTGAGCATATGTGCATTTTTTAGTCCCTCAAGATTCAATTTGGAAACATGTGCTTAAAATGCTGGTTTTACATTACATTACTTACATCAACTCAAGTCATGAACAACACTGATTCAGACCCAACTCATAACTCGGGGCCAGTGACTCAAAAAAGAGTCAAGACTCAAGAAGACGAGAGTACCGACTCACTCTTCTGTGTGCTTGCAACTCCGTTTTGTATGTGCGCATATGTGTGTGTGCTTGCTTAGTTTACTTTTTCCACGGCTTCCACATTGTGCCAAAGTGGCCAATCCAGAAGCTGGCCTTTAGAAGGACAGCAGCAGCCGATGTGGTGGGAGGGAGGGAGGGAGGGAGGGAGGGTGGTTGGTTGGTGGGTGGGTTCCGGGGGGTGGAAGGGCAGGGGGTGGAAGGGAGGAGGAAGGCTGATGGATTTTTTTGGCTGCACAAGACTCGTTTCTCATAACGACTTGCTACTCAAGTCAAAATGACTCTATAAGTAGGGATGGGGTTTTTTGTTGATCAACACAGAATGCAAAATAAAATGAATTTCCGCTCAAATTGCGACAGAACACAAAATTATATCAACATACGAAAAAGCCCTCATTTAATGAAATCACACCACTTTGCTTCCTTTTGAGGAACCAATTTTCAGTAAGGCAGCCAAGCTGCCCCCTGTCCTGAGCTTTTCAGATAAAGCTGAGTAAACCTGTTGGAGGGTATGCGTGTGTGCAGCAGAGACAAGCTGTTGCTCTCATGCTGTTGTCCCTCAAGCTGTTTTTTAACCCCTGCTCGCTCCTGCATGTCCTTTGTTTCTAGCAGTCAACTCCACCCACTGTTTGAATTAAATTAACCACCCTGGCCCTTTAAGTTAGCATAAAAAGCAACTGATTTGGCAGCATAATCCTATGCATATCTACTCAGAAGTAAGTCCTATTGTGTTCAATGGCTTATTTCCAGGAAAGTGTGTATAGGATTGTAGCCAAAGTGTAATTTGTAATTGTAGATACAGTAAGAGGGTATAATAAGCAACCTTCCCATACCCATCTTCCATTTTCTGTTTTCATTTTCTGAGTTTGTAAGTGGGTACACATTTTTTATTGAGTTCTGCAAAATAGAAGAGTGTTGTTTTTAAAAGTGAGTCCCGTTGCAAAATACTGCTGCAATACTTTGGAAACTATGCTCTGAATATCCTGTCTGCAGTTTGCAGTATACTGCACTTGTATTACTTCAATAAAGCAATATTTTTGGATGTTAACCTTGGGCTTTTTGTTATAAATGTCAACCAAAAGGAAAAAAAATTATCTTTTTTCCCTGCCCTTATCAGACTGTTAGAAAAAAGAGAGAACTATGCCAAAGCACCTAATTAATATTAGCAATAATTAATCTTACTTATTGGTGCTTTGCATCATTTGTATAATTTTGAATAAGAATTTGGATAAAAACACATAACACCACAATTTGCTATTTTAATCAAGAAATTTTGGGAAAAAATATCACCAAAAAACCCCATCCCTATCTATCAATGACTCAGGTCAAATCATGACATGCGCACTCTATGAATTACGAGTCATCAGGGGGTCGGCGACTCATGACTGGGGCTCAGTCACTGGAGCCCATCCCTTGTCTTTTGGCAAAAAAAAGTAAGTAAACTGCTATTTAAACTGCGTACAGCCCCATAGCTAGTTTTGGAAACAGAGACGATCTCAGTCGGGTGATTATCCTGTAATACACAGAGAGCAATTACAGTATTATTCAGGCAACTAGAAAAAAATGTTTCTTTGACCTCCAATCCTTGTTTGTAAACAGAAGATTCCAGGAAGTCTCCCTGGAACCATACAGTTTAAGTGCAAAAATTAAGCCTAGCCATGAATTGTCTTCCCTAAGCGATTATTCGCCAAAGAAGAACTGGGAGACCCCAGAGCATGACAGAAAAATGCACCAAGGAAAATACATAGATTGTCTCCTTCCAAACAACTGGAAAAGCACACAGCAGTGAGGTCTCACAAAAGCCAGAAAATGCTATACGAGTCCATCATGCAATGCCTTGTTACCATTCTGAAATAGCCCAAGATATTTTGATCTTTGACACAGAAAATCCTAGTGGAGCCCCCCAGTGGGAAAAATACAAATAAACTAAGAGTTCATTCCATCCTTATTATGGGTGCATCTGCCCATACACAGAGAGAGCAAGATAGTCCTCAACAAATGTACCACAGCACACTGGGCTATAATGGGAACACTTAGTCTGTCCATATACATCTCCCTTAGGTCCATCCAGCCCTTCTTCCCTCCAAAGGCAAGTCATCTAACTACGGGGATGGGAAAAGAGGACTCCAGAGCCCCAGGCCAATCCCTCCTTGTGCCTAAAGTATCATGACAGTTTGGGTACTATGATCTCATGGAGACTAACATCTGTTGTGGATAATTGCAAATGCGATGATATTCCCTTACCAAATTATAGTATTTTGACATGGATCCTGGGGGGGGGGAGGGGGGGAAGTGTTGATTTGGTAGTTTCACCTTCCATTTGGAATGTTAGCATTTGTTAGGCATCTCCATGCAGGAGCTTGACAAGGCTGTGTTTTCGTTCCAATCTGAGCGCTTGTAACATTATTACAAGGCCTTTAATGCTACCCCAAATTCTGACCACTGAGGTGGGCCACTTCACCTTGCCTACCTGTTCACAAAGCAGTGGCTGAGAGTTTCAATGGGGTCTTCATTAATCTTCCCCTGTTCCACATATTAAGAAAGACCGACTACAGCAGACAGAGCAAGGACAGAAAGGGCCCAGCCAGGAGCAATTCCTTCTTTCCACTAAAGCTTCTGCTAAAGGGGAGCATATGAAGGTGGTGGAGCCTCTCCCTCTCCCTCTCCCTCTCCCTCTCTTGTTGGGCAAAGCAAGAAATATCAGCAATCATGTCAAGGGCTGTCCAGTCTTCATCGCTTGGAGGCACAGCCAGTGGAAGGTAGCCTCTCTGCTCAACACACCTCTATACTCCACTGGAAAACCACACCACACCACCATGTTGCCAGATATATGCTCATCATAAATGTCCACAACTAAGTTACAGTCACCTCTCATAGATCAGGTCCTGTCCCTGATGTACGCGCTAAAGGAGCCTGCCTGGCTTATAAACGAAGCCAGTAAGATCAGGTCAGTTCTCAGTTGGGTGATTTGACCTTTAGTGTTCCAGTCGAAGTAGCTGGAATAATACAGTAGGCAAGAGCCTTTTCTTTCAGGATAGAGCAGTTCCCTAAAATACCAGAAGGGAGCACTGTGTTGCTTGAGACACAGTGACGCTCTTCCTGAACCACTGCAAGCAGATGGGTGGTGGAAATTTGCATGTCTGAGTGCTCCTCCATGAAGGATACACCTCATAGTGAATAGAGGCCTAGTTAAGACATGCACTTACTCACGCAACATGCCCCTACTTGTAAATAGGAATTGAGGGAACCACAAAATAAAAGTGAAACCACAGCAGGGGTTAGGGGCGTTATTAGTTTGCTTCTGCTGTTATTTGCCCCTTTTTGTGCTGTCAACTTCCTATTTCATATAAATAAAGCAAAGAACCAACAAGGGCTAGGTGCATAAGTAAACACATGTATAACTATACCCTAAAATAACAGCATGTCATAGAGAAGGCTTGGCTGAACATTTCTTCCCAATATGCTAGCCTTCTTCATGTAGGGAGATTTTTTTCCCCATGCGGAAGCTCTCACACTTGATAACATCCTTCCGGACAGATGTTTCAAAATGGCCGCTGAGCTCTGCTAGGAGCTGCTGTAGGAATAAAACTCGATGGATCTTTGTGGCTCCAGCATTGATGGCTTCAGCGGTAAAAAGTGAGGAATCCATTTATACCGCTCGTATCAATTAGTACATGCCAAGATGTTAAATGCAATCCAGTGGGAGTTTATTTTCAATAAATATAACAGTAATTTAAATATTGAAAATGTATGCACACTTTGTTGTGTCAAATGTATTGAGATATAAATGTGTGCATACACCATGATACCAAAATGTGCACAGATACCACATATGGTGTATACAGAAGCTGTTGTTTGACCCAGACAATTAATTAATTAATTGGTTTGAGAATTAGACCATGTGCTCAAAATATTCCCCATTGGTGTCTGCCCATGCTGACATTGTTGACTAATGGATCTGCAGATATCCACCACCATGCATGCTGGGAAGATCCCACACATCTCTCTGGTTGCTTCCCTTAGATGTTTGAGGTTTTCAGGTTTTCTACAGTGAAATATGTATGAATTGGAGCTCATTCAAATGTGTGTGCATTTTTCTGAGACACGCTGGAGATGCTATGTGGACAATGGCATTTTTCCATTTTGTTGACAGCCCACGTCTACGGACATTTACCCTACGCCGATGCAGCAGGGCCAGTGCAGTATGAGCTATATCGAGCGGGGAAACTTTGCAGTCTGGAGGTCTCCTCAAGTTGACATTGGTCCCTGAGAAAAGCCCCAGCCACTGCAACGAGTCAACTCGGACCCGAACCTGCTAAATCACTGCTGCAAGTCTACATTGCCTTGTGTCTGCGGAAAGGCCCAGGAAAGAGGATTGGATACAGTGGGCGCCAGCGCTGCTGATCCCGCCTTCCTCCCAGGATCCGATTTCCCCAGCCCTCTCTGCCCCGCCTCATGCTTTATGGCATGCAGTGGCAAAGAGCTTGCTCCCCCAGCACAGAGGGTCTCCTTGATCCTCCAAGCCTCCAACCAGCTTAAGGACCACAAGCCCCTTGAGGTCAGAAAATCAATATTTAGGAAAACTGCTAGGAATTGCTCGGAGCCCTTTAGATAGAGCCAGCTATTAAAAGTTTGCGTCTATAGTTGTGAGGTGTCTCTTCAAGCCATCTCCCTAGGCTGGTGTTTCATCCTGCTTAATGTCTCTGATGCCCTTGGGGGGCTGGCAGAAGCAGCACTGCTGGCACATGTCGAATCCATCCTTGCGGATCCGCGAGGGAGGGTTGGAGCACGTGCAGCAGGATTGTGACTCGTGCCCAGACATTCACCGTTGATTTCCAGCTTCCAGAGAAGCAGCTAATGGCTTGTCTTGCCTTGTACTCCGGAGAGGAAAAATTGTGCAACTGGCCACTCTGAGAAACACTTTTTGACCAAAAGGCGATGTACAAATGGTTTGAGGGCACAAATCCTGTAAGCGCACTTGGGCTGACGCTAGCCGCTTGCTTCGGCCCTACAGCACCAGTGCTGACGTGAGGGCGCCAACCGGCACGTGCTGTCCCGCCCAGCGTTCCGGCTGCATGACAACGCTGGGTGTAATGCGGTGAGAATGGTATAAGACTCCATTAGGAGTGCTGTTGGGCTGACACTAGCAGTAGCGTTGACCCAAGGGAGCTGGCCTGAGGCCATGCTGTGCCCCTCGTGGGCCAGCCAAACCTGGCTGGCACAAGAGCGATTCTGGGCGGGGGGAGGGTGGGAGGGAGGAACTGGGCAGGGAGGGGGGGGCCAGGAGGTGTGCTGGCCCAGGGCGGGGGCGGAGTTGGGATGCAGCCATTAGGCCGCATCCAAGCCTCCGTCCCTAGGCTGTGCAGCCCCGATTTGAGCCACACAGCATGCTCGGCTCTGCACCTGCTGTACAACAGGTGCAGCTCCGACCAGCACATAGGGGAGAGCTTCCAACTTGCGCAGGATACAGCGCAGGCCCACCGGCCTTGCTATTCCAGCGCCAGTCAGGAGTGCACTCTAAAAAACTTAGATAAATCTTCTCTTTCTCATTGGAGAAAAAAATGTTTAACATAACTCTAAAATGTCTGAGACTTATGGGGAAAAGCTTTTCTAACAGTTCAGATAGATAACCGTTCCGAACAGTATTTTTTTAAAAGTATCCCAAACTGACTTTCACGTTGAGGGCACAGGCCCTTATAACCCTTTGCCAGCTTTGGACTCAGAAAAAAATGTGACTGCGGGAGGATATTTTTGAGGTTTATAATAATAATAATAATAATAATAATAATAATAATAATAATAATAATAATGATGCTTGTATTTATATACCATCTTTCTTAGGTCATTAGATTGCTCCCTCTGACTTTAACTCAAGGTGGTTTACATAGGCACGCTTTATTCATAAACCCAAAGGTTTTTACAAATTACAAGGAAGTTCTATCTTTCAAGAACATACAACATACAGATGGTACTTTCATGGTGTAGTCTTCTTTCTGGCCACACAATTTGCCTTCCCACTGGCTGATAAAGCAGCTTCTGCTCCCACCAAAGAAGCGGCTGGCCCAGCACACTCCCCTCTCACAGGCAGCTATAGCTTAACTCTAATCAGTCACAGTTTACAAGGCCTGCCGCTCACAGAGACTTCCAGTGACCCTGAACTGGCAACCATCGGATGTTATCTTCAGGCATCTTAACCATCAGGATGTTATCTTAACCCTCTCGACTACAACCTCCTGCCCTATGCAAAATATTTTTTAAAAAAATGGGAAGAGAGAGCCTGTCTCATAACACTAGAAATAAGCTTTGCTTATTTAATATATTTCATCCCCCTTCTAAAACTAAAAATTTAAATTTACAAGTTAAAAATAAAATGTGATCCAAGAATAAATCATCAACAATGTTATTCATTCTATGCAAGTGATTGCAGGCAAAGGCAAATAAAAAGCATCCCTTCCAATCCACAGTACACGGATCGGTGGTTTCACTTATCCACAGTTCACAAATCTCCCCCGACATGCAAATGATTTATCCGATCTCTGATTTCAGACCTCCTGTTGCTGTTTGCTATGTCTGGCTGTTTCTGTGCTGTCTTCAGATACTAACAGGAAGCAATCAGGAAGCGGGTTGAAGGGCTGAAAATAATGCAACATTTCTCATAGAGTTCACAGAATTTTGCATTCAGAATTTAGAATTTCAGCCCTCCAACTTGCTTCCTGTTAAGCATTTGCAGACAACACAGACACAGCCAGACACAGAGACAGAAGGGCTGCAATTAGAAACCAGATGAGTCATTTGCGTGATGGCGTGGTCTATAAACCACTTCTTGTAGGGTTCACTGCTATCCATGGTTTCCAGTATCTGCTGTGGCAGCTGGAACCTATACCATGCAGATAAGGGGGAGACGCCTGTAGTTCCTTTGCACAGTACAGTCACTTTAAGGAATCTGGGACCACAAGGTGTGTTGATGGGCTGATGGCTGACAGGAAGTTATCATCAAGGAAGAGAGCTCTAGTGATACCTATTAGGGCCAAACTAGATGTGTATGTGAGAGGCATGCACCACTCAAATACAGCTCTCAAAAACAGCTATATTTGGGGGTGGGGGGAGTGAATGCTTCCTATTAGCATTCCCCGTTGGAATCAATACCCAGTTGGGCAATGGAGAGGGGCTACATGTGACTTACCACAGGGCAAGGGAATGTTCGTGCTAAGCCATGCTAAGCTGCTGCTGCCCCCTAACGTAGTTAGGATGCAGCACAGGTCATCCGGCCTGCCTGTTTCAGTGGAGGTTAAGATTGCACCCAGTGGTGTCATCTAAATGATTTAAGAACAGGTACTCACTTTTGATTGGCACGTGTCGGGACCCGCCCACCGGAAGTGACGTCATAAGCCGGAAGTGATGTCGTGGCAGGAAGTGACATGAAAAAGCCCTTTTTGAGGCCTCAGATGATTTTAAACTGACCCAACAGTTGCAACAGTATTCCACAGCACTCCCAGAACATGTTAAGGAGGCCTGGCATCATGTTAAAACCCCAGAGCAACTCATTTTTCAGTGGCAAGGAAAGGAAAGGCTCCACTCGCTGCCTGCCTGCCTGCCTGGCTCTGAGAACGTGCAGGCAACTCAAACATGCAGGAAATTCAAACGTTGCAGAGGGCATAGTCGATGAGTGGGCGGGCGAATGGGCGGGGCCAGCTGTAATCCTAGAAACCGGTACTCGCGTACCCCCGCGTACCCCCTGCATGACATCACGGATTGCGCCCAAACTCTGACAAAAGAAATGTAAGAAGGTGATATGGGAGGCTGTCGCCCCGGCTGCGGCCCCCCCAGAAGTAACCCCAAATGGGGGGGGGACTTACCAGCCTGCCAGACGTTGATGGAGGGGGAAGCAGCGCCGCGCAGCTTGGAAGCAAGCGGTGGCCGGGGTGAGAAGGCGCGCCACTCCCTGACGCCACCAGCCTGGCCGGGCGCTCTGTCGGAGGGTGGCTGGAATGCCCCCGCGCCCCCCCAAGCTGGCACAAGGGACACTGCAACATATGTTTGGACCACTCTCAGAATCAGAGAGGCCAGCAGACAGGTGTGTGCCATCCTCCCCGATTCTGAGAGTGGTACAAATGTGCTTTACAATGGCCCTTGTGCAGGCCAAACTTTGCTGGCCTAACTGTGCCAGCCTAACTCCAGGTTAGGATTGCACCCTCAATGGTATTTAGTTGGTCACTGTGAGGAACAGGATCCTTGGTGAAAGAAGTATTGGTCTGATCCAGCAGGGTTTTTCTTATTCTCTACAGATAGTTTAGCTGAACTCTTTCCACTTTGGCCAGCTGGTTGCTACAGGAAGTAAATTGGCTGAGGGCCTACTTGCCTCCATTTCTCCTCTCACTCTCTGGACTGAAAAGGAAGAGGGAGACTGAGCTGAAATGGGCTGGAGCATCTTCAACACAGAAGTCCACCACTCTCCTCTTGTCGTCGTCCCCCTCGTCCTTTTCCAATCCAGAGAACGGGAGAAGCAGAGACTGGCCCTGCACCAAGAAAGAGGGGTCTGCATTTCACATGGGGGTCTTGAGCTGGTCTTGTCCATCAGCCTTCCCTAGGACAACCAGGCGCGTATCTTACCTATAGCCTGGGATGGCACAAGCCATGGGTGCCGGGCAGCGGCAGGTTGCCATTGCGCATGGTCTGGGCAAAACCGCGCAGTTTTCGGCCCTCCTGCCCGCCCACGGCTCCCTTATGCTCAGAAATGGAGCGTTTCCGGGCTAAGGGAGGTGTGTCGGGGTGACGTGTGGGGGTGGGGTGATGTCCTGGGGGCGCAATTTCAGCACCAGCCATGGGCGCCCTCGGGCCTCTGTGTGCGGCTAACGACAACCCTCTTGGCTCTACCTCACCCTGCATAATGGTAGGGCTGGTCCTGAAGGGAGGACTTCTCAATAACTTGCCTGCTTCAGTTCTTCCGAGTCATGCTCTGCAGCAGCCTGAATCAGCTTTTCTGTGAAGTCACATCCAGAGCCCTGCCTTTTCACGAAGGAGATGAAGCTGAATGCCTGGAACTTACTGTTGAAGGGATTTCCCCGTCATGACTCAAATACGGCCAAGGCAGACAAGAAACCTTTCAGTGGCCCCAGATTCATTACAATACCAGTGAATCATGCATGATAACCAAACAGGCTACAGTGCCACCATAAACACACACTGCAGCATTTGATCCTTGCAGCCAATCCAACCTAACGGATGGCAAATTGCTGTCCCTGGAACAATGTGTGAATGCAATGCTGGCATTCCAGGCATTCAGTTTCAGCTAGCCGGAGCCTTCAAAATGACAGCTCTTTCAAAATGCACATTGTGCTCCGTGCTGGCTGATCTCATAACACTGTTAACAGTTGTGAATGCATTCAGACAACAGACAACATTGCCTGTTGTTACTGAAAACACAACCACCAGCTCAACAAAATTATCTGCTCATAATCTGGGCAGGGGTTGGAGGTGTTAGCTTGAAGGTAAATGCTTTACTAGCAAGCCCAAGGGTCCCTCCACTGGAACTGTAGGTAAAAAAAGTCACCCTTTAAACTGGATTTGTGTGGTCAGACTTGTGTGGTCAGTATGGATGTTTAGAACAGAGGCCGACTGCATTGGTTTTAACCGTGGTTACTCAATGGCCAGGTTCAGATCTAACAGGAAACCATGGTTTCCGACGATGAGAAGGCGTCTAAGGGAGCCAGGCTCATGCTTCCCTCTTCCTCTCAGAGGCATTTCTACAGGGATGGCAAAGCTCTAAGTTTTGCAAGAAGCCTTACCCTGTCGTGTAAATCCCTCCTCTCCCTTGCTGCTGTAGCCAGTAAGCAACACCAAGATTGGCTAAAACGGTGCAGGAGAGGAGTGATTTCCACTGCAAGGTAAGGCTTCTTGCAAGTTTTGCCATCCCTGTAGAAACGCCACTGCTTCCTCTTTCATGTACATGACTCTTGTAACTTTTGCTTTTAGGCTTAACTCTGATCTGTGTTATATAGTAGCTTGGAGAACGGTGATTTAGTTCAAGCTATAGGGGCAGTGTGGACAACCTCCAGATCCTGAACTGGCCCCATTCCATTATGGAAGGCAGGCTCATACTTGGTGCTTGTTGATCCTTTCTTTCCTGTTTGTTCTCATAATCATGTCAGCACAAGTGCTGGAACCAGAGAGGCCAAAGCAGTGATGTCATTCAGGGGGAACGGACCAGAACGGGCGTTCCGGATCCTAACGGGCTCCGTGGCTGGTTCCGGATTCCCGACAAGTGCCAATCAAAAGTGAGTTCCTGTTCCTAAATCATTTGAACGACACCACTGGGCCAAAGGCTCAAAAATTCAGGGAGAAAACCTCAGCACAGTCTTGCCTCCTCGGATGAGCATTGAACCAAAAGAGAGGAAACAGAGGCGTGACTGGATAGCGTGCTGGCTAACCAAAATGCTCCCATCCCCATGTTCAATTTTAGAACACCTGACGAAATGGGTTGAACCAAACCACAGTTTCCAGCAAAAGCTTGCAATCAACTTCTTTGCTCACACAAAAAGAGGGGGAGGAGGTAGGTGAGAACTCATGGCTCTCTGGATCTCATTCTTGTTGCAGAAAGCCATGGTTTCCTGTTACATCTGAACCTGGCCACTGTGTACTACTCTAGCCAGAGATATGACTGTCCCTGGGGAATAAACACATTTGATAGTTAGAGGTGTTTGAAAATGGTGTTATGTATTTTACTCAGAAGTAAGCCTATTGTGTTCAGTAAGACTTAGGCCAGTGGTTCCCAAACTGGTGGGTCGTGACTCACCAGGAATAATAATAATAATAATAACAACAACAATAATAATAATAATAATAATAATAATAAAGTTAAATGGCTCCCTGTCCCAAAAGGGCTCAAAATCTAAAACATGCAGAATGCCACCAAGCAACAGCCACTAGAAAAGACACTGCGCAGGGGTGAAGAGGTACAATTACTCTCTCCCTGCTAAATAGAAGAGGAACACCACTTGGAAAAGTGCCTCTTGCCCAGTTAGGAGGGTTACCTGCATTATTGCATCTCTGGAATAATTTCAGCCTCTGAGCGCCACAAAAGGATCTGCTGGCCTCTTGGGATAGCAAAAGTTGACTAATGTTGAGAGCAAATGTTTCATGTTGCAAAGTGTTTTTAGCACATACAAACATTTGTCTTGTCTTTTAAAGCAAGGAACAAGTTTTGGCATTAGTTTCCCATTTCAGCCTCCCGAAAAGCAGATTTCCCAAAGCATGTGACTTGACAAGTTATTACAGAGCCGCATTTCAGAGCATGTATCCTTGGAACGTATCACTTTTGAAGACAAAAAGGGAGCCTTGATCGAGATGCTAATGGGTGTCCTAAGCATCAGCTTTTGCCCCCCTCAGTTGGCTCTGAAAATTGCCTCCCAAGCACAATATAAGAAGCCAGGGCTCTTTGTGCAATCGCTACGGAGGGGCCCATGACCAGTGAAAGAAGCTACTGATTCAGCCCATCGTGCTGTCACAGATGCCAGTGACGAAACACAAACTGAATCTTTGAAATCGTTTCAAAAGAGATCTTTCCACCCACGTGCACACATACACACACACAAAAGCAGGCAAAAAACACTCTGACATCAGATACTTGGGACTTTGCCTGTAGCTGTCGTGACAGTTGAGCAGTCCTCTCCCCTGGATACTGAATGGACTGGCGCTCGGCAAGAAAGGAAGAGCTGCTAAGAGCTCTTGCAAATGTGACTAGAAATCAAGAGCTCTAAGATGCGTCATTCAAAAGCCACAGAGCCCAGCTTTCCATTTTCAGCAAGTCCAAAGTGGTAAAGAGCAGACATACAGGCGCCCGGGCACGATCTGTTTCCCAAAGGACTGCAAGGAGTCTCTGATTATTTGGTAAGGGTCACCTCCGGGGATTAATGGGCGTCAGGGATCAGTAGTGCTCAGTTCTGATATCAATTTCTGTGATCAAACCTCTGCTCTGGAAACAATGCAGAAGTATGACTTTGAGCAGGCACAAAGTGCTTTTGAGTGAAGGCAGCAGTAACCCTTAAACAGAAACCACAATTTTGCAATTCACACAAGAGGTGTATGTGTTAACAAGCTGAATGCATAGTTAGCCATTGGTCTTTCCCCCGCCCATGTGTTCAACATGCTGTTTTCCTCTTTAAAAAGACATGTTCAGGTACCTCACACAGGCAGGCCCCCATATCTGCAGATCTAGTATCCACTAATTCTTTGGACCTGGAGTCCCCTTGCACCTGCCATGCGCCCATTAGCTTTGTTTAAAAGCTTACCAACAAAGTGTTGCTTTAACAAGTCGCTACAAGCAGTCACGCTTCTAGTGTGATACAGGCAGGCTGCCAGCAGCCTATGCTTAAAGAGACAAGATCAGTGATGGGATCAGCTAACGACTCGGGGGAACGCTGGGCGGGCAGCAGGAAGGCTGGGCGGGACTTCCGGGTGATTGATAGCCCGTCCGTCCAGGTCCACCGCCTGCCTGCCCGCTGCACGGGCTGCCCTGGCCTCAGAGGGGGCGCCCGCTCGCTGGGGGGGACGGGTGGGGGCCCCCGGGTGCCAGGGCACGCAGCGGTGGGGCGCGCCACCCGGGGCAGCCCGTGCAGCGGGCGGGCAGGCAGCGGAGCCGGATGGATGGGCTGTCAATCACCCGGAAGTCCCACCCAGCCTTCCTGCTGCCCGCCCAGTGTTCTCCCGAGTTGTTAGCTGATCCCATCACTGGACGAGATTGAAAGTTAACAGGAAGCAGTTAACCTCTGCTTCCTATTAACCTTTGATCAAATTTTGCCAAGCATTCAGGCTGCCAGCAGCCAGGTCATGTCGCACTATAAGCATAAATGCTTATAGCAACCCGTTAAAGCAAGAAACATTTCACCACTAATTAAACTTTAAACAACGCTAATTGGTGCATGGGGGGCCACTATTAATACAGGCATCCCTATATCCATAATTTCCACATCCATGGGGAGAGGGTGTCCTGGAACAGATCCCCTGCAGAGAAAGGGGCACGCCTATTTGACAAACATCCACCCAGAGTTAATCTGGAAGTCTCCAGAAACAGCTTGTACACTTCCCTTGCTACGCAGTTGATTGCTAAAGACTTGTGGGCAAGTGGTGGTGTCAAGCCCAGTGTTCATGTCATCACATTAGCCCCAGTGGGAATTCAGAAGTGAAGAGCATGACCTGCGGTTTGACAAGCAATCCACTGCAGCAGTGAAGGCTAAACTCACTCTGGACAAGATGAGGCTTATAGCTTGGCGTGTACGATTTCCAGGCAGAAGCTTTGGGGAGAAGCTTTGAATGCTCTCCAACAACTTTGGCTCACTGTAGAAGCCAGACATCTAAACGCTGGAAGCCCTGCTTTAAAAAGCCATGCTGAACAGGCATATCTGCCCAACACCATTACTGTAATTGTGCTGAATGGCACCCCACCCTCGGCACTTAACAGCCAATTTTAGAATGAGCAGAACATATTCGCAGTCTGTGGCCTGGTCCATACTTGCAGCAAAATGAGCTGGTAGAATGCTGATGTGGGAGAAAAGAACACCAGCACTGTACACTGTCTACGGAGGGGGATTATACATTTTGAAGCTTCTCCCTGCAAACAGAAAACAAGCACAGCAGGCACAAGGTTGCAATGTGGTTTTTCTCCCTGATATGCAAGTTTTCTATTTACAGGGAATCGTTTTGTACAAAGAGAGCTATCAAAAGTCAGTGGCGCAATTCACCTCGCCATTCTACAGTCTTGGTCTGTGTGTAGCTCCAACCTCAACGGAGCTTGTAAACATCCACTTGCTTTGTCACCTGTGGTGAATAAAAAGGACTTCCAGGCAATCATGCATGTTTTAATTATGTCCCAAAGTTGGCTCTTCCTTTTCATTGGAAGCCATCGGCATAATGAGCATAGACCAACATGGGTGTGCCAGACCACAGGCAAGGAAACAATTTGGTGGACGGCGACTAACATTTGTGGATTGCTTTGCAAAGGCAAATTTGCAATGAGGAAATTGTGCTAAGAGGAATCCTAGAAAAAGTGTGCTCTTAATAAGCAGCAAATGGCTGCTTCATTGATTTTGCAGAGCAAACTACTGGACTTCGTGAACTTTTTTTGTTGAAAAGTGGCAGATAAATATTCTTAACAAGAATAATGTTCCAGTGGTTCCTACAGGAGTATATTTTTAAAGGGAAATAAACCCTGTTTCTTACAACAATTTATCTTGGCCCATTTGTTCCAAGCTTCTGTACCTGGTTCTGCAATTCTGGACTGGTCTGCTGGCACTTTTCAGGGAAGGGCCAGCGTTCAGGAAGAGAGCACCTCCTTTGCACCAGGGATGGGAATTTGGCACTGGGGTAAGACGAGTCAAGTCCCATGTCTCAGCCTCCCTGTGACCGGACTTGGGCACGAGCCCCAGCATGTCCCCTTGGCAATTCCCCCCCCTCCCCAAATTCCCAACTCAAGTTGTTTGGACTCGAGTCAGGGGCTTTTGCGCAGCGGGCATGTCAGGCAAGGAGGGAGGGGGTGGGACAGCGTGTGAGTGGGGACAGAAGCCGCAAACCGGAGGGCTGCGCACAGCAGCTGGGAGGCTCACCAGCACGATCCAAGCCTTTGCAGTTCTACTCACAAGTAGTCTTATTTGCAGCAACGATGAGGCTTCATCCTCCCAAGTATGGGAGCAAAACATGATCGCTAGGAACGTCCTCCTGGCTTCCCGGTCTCCCTGGGCTTCTCCAGCCAATGCTAAGGCAAAAATCCCTTGGATCCCTCCTTCAGACCTCCTGGTCCAATTATGGTTCCTTCAGGGATGGACAAGAAGACAGCCCACTCCGACCGACCGACCAACCTCCCCACCACCACCTCCTAAACTGGAACTGCTGCAGAAAAAAGATAAGCCAGCACACCCGGACTGGTGTGTTTTCAGACAAAGATGCTGTCTGCCAGCACCAGGTAAGGCAGCAGTGCGGGCAGTCGATGAGAGGGAGTGGGAGAGGTGGCTGGTGGGAGCAGGAAGGGAGATGGAATGGGGTGGGATTGGGGGCAATCGTGTGTGGCCATGGCCTAGCTCCTTCCCCCTCACTTACTCTCTTCAGTTCTGCATTAGCAAAACAGCTGGTACAGAGCCTCGGAGACCCATAATGAAAGCAGAGACTGCCCATAGGGTAAAGCTACAAAAGTTTCCTTACCCTAAGGAGTCCTCTCCGACCACCATAGGATGCAGTATGTGACTTGGTATATGTGCTTTGGAGGGGTGGGGTTTGGATAGGATCGGCTGCACACAACTTTGTGAGTGATATTGGATATAAATATACAGGCGTGCCCCATTAGCCACTGATTCAGTATCCACTGTTTCAGTTATCCAAGGAATACCATGGATGCCTATTAAAAAGATAGGGGAACATTAAACACAGGAAAACCACTGATGTTCCCCTGTCTTTAAAAAGGCACCCCAAGTATCCACGGTTTCAGGTATTCACAGTAGGATCAGGAAGCCCAGCAGATACCAGGGCATGCCTGTGATGAATCCCACTTGGGAAGAACGCACTCATTCAAAACGACCACCAACTTATTTGCAGAGTGTAATTTTTTAGACTCTGGAATTGAATTGGCACCATACACCTGAGTTGGCCTAGAGATCAAGGTTCAGCCACTGGTGGATTGGTGAGCACAGGGAGGAAAGCAAAGAGGAGGAGAAAATGTGTGGTGTAAATTGTGGTCTTAGTTTCCAACAATTAAGGGATAAAAAACAGAGATTACTCCACCCCCTCACTTGGACCAAAGGAAGTTTGTCATTTACTGTAGTAAGGTTCCTGATGAGATATAAATACTGTGGCCATTCCTGGGTGCAACACACCATGCAATGCATTCTTTGAGCAAGAGATTTGCATCAGCCTGAGAGGTTCTCAGGTCTTGCACAAGCTCACAGAGGTTGTTTACAGGAAATACATTTTGGCTCAGCACGTGGAACTATTTCAGGTTCTTGCTCAGAATCAAACTACCTGTGACTACCAAAGTTGAACACCCCACATAAAAATATATATTTAAAATTTTTTTCATAGGAGGCCCAATCTGAATTACTGCCATGATGCAGGGGAAGACAGAAACTATGCTTAACATCCTGGCTCCCAATCTGAATTATTCCCCTTCTCCCCCTGGTCAATACTGCTGTTAGCCATGCTAATAACCATTGTCTAAAATACATTGAAGGAAACAGCTTTTGAGGACGGTTTTAAATAGCAGCTTGGGGAGGTGGAGACCCCCATGCCCTGATTGTGATCCAACTCCTACCCCCTACATGCATATGACTCCTTTTTAGAGTCAAAAAGTGTGGAGTTTCTAAAAGAAATAGGAGTGTGCAATGGCGGGAGTGGTGGACTTGCACCTGAGTCCTGTTCCTTTCCAGCGCAACAAGCTGAAACTACCTGGCACTGGCAAAGCCTCTGTGACTGCATCTGATCAGCAGAGGATATTTGCTGAAGGGCTGCACACCACTGCATCTGTGATGTTCACGTGTGACATCTAGAAGGTTGTGCGCATGCGTACTGATCTCAGTAGCGCTGACTTTGTAGGTGCCAGGAGGTGGAGAGCACTCGCAGTAATTTGAGGGGAGCTTAGCCCCCCAATATCTGGCATCCCCACATAGTGGGGCACCCCCCATGCCTGCCGCACTACCCTTCGCCTGGTTGCCCACGCAAATTACATTTGGCCTCTCCGGTTTGTTGCAGTGCCCTGGAAGGTATATGTGTTCCGACGCTCCTTTTCATTGGTCACAAGGCTAATATGGGCCTTGGATTGGTTTTTATTTCTCGTAGGTCCCACATGTCACATGCTGATTGGATGAAGTGATTGGTTTGGGAGAATACAGACAAGACTGTTAACTTTGCAGCCAGCCAGCAGCACTGAAAAAGCAGTCCTGCTTGTGTGCTGTGGCTAGGAGGGGGCTGGGGGGCTGGCTTGGGGCTTACTGGTTTTCTTTGCAAGAGATAGTGGGAGCGATAGAGCACGATCAAGAGATGGCAGGAGTGACAGACGGTGAGTGAGAGATGGTGGGAGTGACAGAGGGCAAGCAAGAGATGGTGGGAGTGAGAGAGGGTGAGCAGAGATGGCAGAAGTGACAGAAGGTGAAAGATGGCAGTAGTGACAGAGGGTTAGTGAGAGATGGCGGAAGTGACAGGGCAAGTGAGAGATGGCAGGAGAGGGCGAGCGAGAGATTTGAAGGTGCAATTTTACTGCTGTGTGGCGTGGCTACATCAGGGGGCGTGGCTACACCAGCGAGGCTACATCGGGGGGGGGTGGCTATGGGCACACCCAATGCTGTAATCAAGTCAGCACCACTGCCCACACTACAGAGGCAACAACAGAGGCATGCGCTAGTTTGGACAGAAGTCTCATTCTCACCTTCTTGAACACCTGGAGCTGCCTTATAGCAAGCCAGACTACAGTTGATCCAGCTGTTTGCTGCCTCTGGGAAGTCTAGTGTAACCTGGTATCTCCTTCTCTGCCTGGCAGCAGCTCTTCAGCAGAGAGAAGCCTTTCCCAGGCCTGCTATCTGAGGCTGCAATCCTATCCCCACTTCTCTAGGAGTAATCCTCATTGACTATAATGAGGTTTACTGCTGAGTAGACGTGCCTAGCCTTGGGCTCTGAGGGTGCAATCCTAACCTGAGCTGGAACAGGCAAGCCAGCAGGCCTGTGCTGTTTCCAGCACAAGTTAGGAAGCACCAGGAGCCTTCCCAGGGCAAGAGCATTTGTGCCCTTTCACCAGATGAGGCTCCAACCTCCCCTCCGGGTTCCTCAGATCTGTGCCTGCGAAATCGCGGGCGCAGGTCCAAGAAAGCTGCACGACCCGAATCAGGGCTGCACAGGCTGGGGGTGAGGTCTTGAATATGGCCTAATGGCCACGTCCCAGCCCCTCCCCCCCACCCCAGGACGGCACGTCCACCAACCCACCCCAGGAATGCCTCCCACCTGCCCGCTCTCCTCCTGGAACCTCCTTTGGGCCAGCCGAGTTTGGCTAGGGCAAGGGAGGCTCTCCATTGGTGCTCTCGGGCCAATGCCACTGGTAGCGTTAGCCCGAGAAATGTGGCGCCAACGTGGGAGTGCTGCTTGGCACCCCTGCATCAGCGCTAGTGACACAGCGTCGACGCAACAACGGTGGGTGGGTGCTTGGATTGCGCCCTGAGACTGTTCAACCAGATGGAGCCTGGGATCTTCAGCCTGCAGACTGTGTTCTCTCAGGTGGTTTCTATTCAGTGTTGTTTACATTGCTGCAAAACAGTCTCTCCCAGCCACTTGTTCCATAGCACCTCACCCTTCCTCCTCCAAGTCAACATGAGCGCCGGACCCTCTTCTTCGTTCCTTCCAAAGACACTTATTCTAAGATATGGCAGCGCTAGGGAATACCACCGCTGCCACAATGGTGGCTGCAAGAAGACACCCACAGCCAAGCTGATCCTGTTCGACATCCCCCTCCAGGCTTTGGAACCTCAGCGATAGCTTCTCTGCTCCCCGAGGAATGCAGGCTGGAATGCTGCGAGGACCAGGCGTCTCGGAGACTGTCTAACTGTGCCTGAAAACAAGATAGGCCGGGAAAGCCAGCAGGACTCCCTGACTGTGTCTCCAGGAGGCAAGAACGCCTGCGTGTCTTCTTCTCCCATTCCTTCGACTATCTGCCATTTGTTCAAGAAAACAGACAGATCCAGAGATGTGCGGAGTTATCTCTGAACGCTTTCAAACGGAGAGGACATATTTGAACAAAGAAAAAATGCAAACGTTTGAAAAGCTTAACATTCTTGAAAGGAAGATTAAGCTTATTTCTGAGCAGATAATGGCGTGGAAGAAGAGGTTTTTCTGGCTGGTGTGGTTCCCTGTCGTCAGGACATAGTTCTCCTCTTCACTGGGAGACGCAACTCTGATCGGCATCAGTGATTGGAGCAAAATGGAGCTGAGCAGATAAAGGAGCCACAGTGCACATCTCTATACCCTTTTACAACATGCGCTCCGGCAGCTATCACCATTTTCCCAAGGATGGCCCTTGGTTTCTGTCCCTGCAGAATCAGTTTCCCTGACTTTTTGACTCTCTGGAAGAAGTTGGGAGTACTTTTTAAAAAAATGTTATTATAGAGGCCAGGCGCACACACATGCGCTCGTGCACACACAGAGGGGGGTAGAGTACATGGGCTTGCATCCTGGCTCCCTTGAACTGCCTGTCTAGGAAGTACATGCTTCGGACTGTGTCAGGATTGACAGCAGCTATTCTGCATTAGCTACAACCAATTCAGGGTGAGCTACTGTATGTAGGTGGCACCGGGAGCAGGGAGGGGAGCAGGTGCCATCCTAGGTAAGGCGCTTGCCTCCCTCCCCATTGCAGGACCTGCAGCTGAATAAATGGGAAATAAAATGGCAATTCTAAATATGCTTACGTGAAAGTTAACTTTCATCAAAATCGACAGGCGCAGAGAGTAAGTACGCTTGAGGATGGGAGTATTTCAGTGCATTCCTAGGCATGTCTACTCAGAAGTAAAACCAACTGTGTGTTCCCTGGAAAGTATCCTCTCTCTCTCTCTCTCTCTCTCTCTCTCTCTCTCTCTCTCTCTCTCTCTCTCACACACACACACACACACACACACACACACACAGAATGAAGCACTTTGCCCCTCCTGCGACCCCTCCCTATTCCCCCCACCGCTACCACCTTCTGTGAGATTAAACTTTTTCTATCACTGCTGTTTTAAATTTATGTTATTCAGGGAAGTTGTCAGCTACCAGAAGGAGCCAAAAGGCAAGGTAGATGTGTTTTTTATGAACGAACAAACAAACAAACGAATGAATGAATGAATGAAGTGTATGGCCGGCAGAGAAGGGCTTTCTGCTCTAGCCTTTTTTTTGGTTATTACCAAAATGGATACACTGTACTGGGATGGGGAGAGATCTCTAGCTAGCCTTGCTCCCACAGCAACTGCACTCATCCACACCCCATATGCTCCCCAGTTTCAGTGCCAGGGTTTTATATTGCACGCACCCCCACATTGAGTGCCACCCTCCTGAGACAAGAGTCCAGGGAGTCCAGGGTTTGCTCCATGGGGAGTGATTTGCTCCAGGAGAGCTTAGTTGAGATGGATTATGTGGACTCCTTTCAGTTTGGCTTCAGGCCAGGCTTTGGGACAGAGATGACCTAAGTCACCCTGGTGGATGATTTACACTGATGACTAGACAGGGGGAGCACATCCCTGCTGGTCCTATTGGACCAATCCGTGGCTTTCAACACCATTGACAACCTTTGAAGGTTGGCCTTTGCCCACCTTCCCTGCTCCAGGTGTTGCCAGTGCAAGGAGCTCCCATGGAAGGAGCAGTTTACTTTGGGGGTGGGGTGAGCGGTGGAAGGGTGCAGTGCAGAAAGAAGGAGCAAAGAAGACGCTGACTGGGAAACCATACCAGACTGGCATACCAGCAGCTTCCCACACAGGCACATCTCCATATTTCATGTTAATTTCCTGATCCTTAACATGCTTACTTGCAAGTACGTTTCGTTGACTTTCATGGGAGTTATGTCCACTCCTGGGAAGAATGTTAAGGAGCTCAGACTTCATTAAACTTCTTATAAGACAAATCTTGCTGGATCTGATCCAAGGCCCATCCAGTTTCCCACAGTGGCCCACCAGCTGCCCCTGGGAAGCCCAAAGCAGGATAGGAAGGCAGAAGGTCTCTCTCACTATCGCTTCCCTGTGATGTGATTCAGGGCGTCATAGTACTGCTGGCCCTGGAGGTAGCACAAAGCCACGATAGACTATGCCTAGAGGTTATTTTTCTCTAGGCATAATATACACTCAGGGCGCAATTCAACCCAGCGCCGGAATGGCAAGGCCGGCTGGCCAGTGCCATATCCGACGCTGGGTTGGGGGAGGATGGAGCCTCCCGTGGCAAGGGAATGTGCTCCAGCCTCCTATATGCGCTCCTCGGATCTGCGCCTAAAAGCAGGCGCAGATCCAAGGAGACCATGCGGCCTGATTCGGGGCTACGCGGCCTCTGGAACGGGCCTAGGATTTGGTCTTATGGAAGAATCCAAGGCCCTCCTGTGTCCCGCCCCCACCTCCCTCCCTCCCTCCCTCCCTCCCTCCAACCCCCAGGGTACGCTGTCAGCGCGCCTCCCTTGTGCCGGCCTGTTTTGGCCGACGCAAGGGAGGCGCTGTGCGGGTGCTACAGGGCCAGCGCTGCCATCAGCACCGGCCCTGTGGCCTTAGCGCCGACGCGGGGGGTGCTACTAGGTGCCCCCACATCAGCACTAAGGCCTTTGCGCTGGCGCAACAACATCGTGTCAGCGCTAAGCGCCAGGTAGGATGGCGCTGCCCAGATTCTTTTCTTTTCCTTTTTTCTCCTAAATAGCAAAACACTCCCTTTCATGGATCACTGCCTTGTCGTGGCGAAGGGGCTTGAGTAGCTCAATGAAGCTGTGAGCTATGCCATGTAGGGCTACCCAAGATGGACAGGTCACAGCAGAGAGTTCTGACTAAACGTGGTCCGCTGGAGAAGGAAGTGGCAACCCACTCCAGTACTCTTGCCAAGAAAACCCCATGGATTACAGAACAAAAAGGCTAAACGATATGACACTGGAAGATGAGACCCTCAGGTCGGAAGGTGTCCATTATGCTACTGGGGAAGAGCAGAACACAAGTACTAGTAGCTCCAGAAAGAGTGAAGTAGCTGGGCCAAAACTGAAAGGAAGCTCAGCTGTGGATGTGTCTGGAAGTGAAAGGAAAGTGCGATGCTGCAAAGAACAATACTACATAGGAACCTGGAACGTCAGATCTATGAATCAAGGCAAGCTAGATGTGGTCAAACGTGAGATGTCAAGGCTGAACATCGACATCCTGGGAGTTAGTGAACTAAAGTGGACAGGAATGGGAGAATTTAATTCAGATGACCATTATATTTGCTACTGTGGGCAGGAATCCCTTCGAAGAAATGGAGTAGCCTTCATCGTGAACAAGAGAGTGAGAACAGCAGTACTGGGGTATAACCTCAAAAATGATAGAATGATTTCCATTCGGATCCAAGGCAAACCTTTCAACATCACAGTAATCCAAGTCTACGCCCCAACCACTGGTGCTGATGAGGAAGAAGTTGACCGCTTCTATGAAGACCTAGAACAGCTTCTAGAATTAACACCCAAAAAAGATGTCCTTCTCATCATAGGGGATTGGAATGCTAAAGTAGGCAGTCAAGAGGTAAGAGGAATAACAGGCAAGTTTGGTCTTGGAGTACAAAATGAAGCAGGGCAAAGACTGATAGAGTTCTGTCAGGAGAACACATTAGTCATAGCAAACACCCTTTTCCAGCAACACAAACGGCGACTGTACACATGGACTTCACCAGATGGTCTACATCAAAATCAGATTGATTACATTCTTTGCAGCCAAAGATGGAAAAGTTCCATACAGGCAGTCAAAACAAGACCTGGAGCTGACTGTGGCTCAGATCATCAGCTTCTTCTTGCCAAATTCAGGCTTAAACTGAAAAAAGTAGGGAAAACCGCTAGGCCCTCCATGTATGACCTAAATCAGATCCCCTACGAATATACAGTGGAGGTGACAAATAGATTTAGGGGCTTAGATTTGGTAGACAGAGTGCCTGAAGAACTTTGGACGGAGGTCTGTAACATTGTACAGGAGGCAGCAACTAAAACCATCCCAAAGAGGAAGAAATGCAAGAAGGCAAAGTGGCTGTCTGACGAGGCTTTACAAATAGCTGAGGAAAGGAGAGAAGCCAAAAGCAAGGGAGAAAGGGAAAGATATACCCAACTGAATGCAGATTTCCAGAGAACAGCAAGGAGAGATAGGAAGGCCTTTCTAAATGAGCAATGCAAAGAAATAGAGGAAAACAACAGAATGGGGAGGACTAGAGATCTTTTCAAGAAAATTGGAGATGTCAAAGGACAATTTCGTGCTAAGGTAGGCACAATAAAGGACAAAAATGGCAAGGACCTAACAGAAGCAGATGAGATTCAGAAGAGGTGGCAAGAATACACAGAGGAACTCTATAAGGCCGATCTAAATGTTCCTGATAACCACAGTGGTACAGTCACTGAGCTCGAACCTGACATCCTGGAGAGTGAAGTCAAGTGGGCTTTAGAAAGCCTCGCTAACAACAAAGCTAGTGGAGGTGACAGCATTCCAGCAGAATTACTCAAAATCTTAAAAGATGATGCTGTCCAAGTGCTGCTCTCCATATGCCAGCAAATTTGGAAAACCCAACAGTGGCCACAAGACTGGAAAAGATCAGTTTACATTCCAATCCCAAAGAAGGGCAATGCCAAAGATTGCTCGAATTACCGCACCATTGCACTCATTTCACATGCTAGCAAGGTCATGCTCAAAATCCTACAAGCTCGGCTTCAGCAGTATGTGAATCGAGAACTACCAGATGTACAAGCTGGTTTCCGAAGAGGCAGAGGAACTAGAGATCAAATTGCCAACCTTCGCTGGATCATGGAGAAAGCAAGAGAGTTCCAGAAAAACTTCTACCTCTGCTTCATTGATTATGCTAAAGCCTTTGATTGTGTGGATCACAACAAACTGTGGCAAGTTCTTGAAGAGATGGGAGTTCCAGACCACCTGATCTGCCTTCTGAGAAACCTTTATGCGGGTCAGGAAGCAACAGTTAGAACTGGACATGGAACAACCGACTGGTTTAAAATTGGGAAAGGAGTACGACAAGGCTGTATATTGTCACCCTGCTTATTTAACTTATACGCAGAGTACATCATGAGGAAGGCAGGGCTGGATGACTCACAAGCTGGAATCAAGATTGCTGGGAGAAACATCAACAACCTCAGATATGCAGACGATACCACTCTACTGGCAGAAAGTGAGGAAGACCTAAAGAAACTTTTGATGAGGGTGAAAGAGGAAAGTGCCAAAATTGGTTTGAAGCTCAACATTAAAAAGACTAAGATCATGGCAACCACTCCCATCACTTCCTGGCAAATAGAAGGGGAAGAAATGGAAGCAGTGACAGACTTTATTTTCCTGGGCTCCAAGATCACCGCAGATGGTGACTGCAGCCATGAAATTAAAAGACGTTTACTTCTTGGGAAGAAAGCTATGGTGAACCTAGATAGCTTAATCAAAAGCCGAGACATCACCCTGCCAACAAAGGTTCGCATAGTCAAAGCGATGGTTTTCCCAGTAGCCATGTATGGCTGTGAGAGCTGGACCATAAGAAAGGCAGAGCGTCGAAGAATCGATGCTTTTGAATTATGGTGTTGGAGAAGACTCTTGAGAGTCCCCTGGACTGCAAAGAGATCCAATCGGTCAATTCTCCAGGAAGTCAAGCCTGATTGCTCCCTGGAAGGACAAATGCTGAAGCTGAAGCTCCAATACTTTGGCCACCTGATGAGAAGAGAGGACTCTTTAGAAAAGACCCTCATGCTGGGAAAGATTGAAGGCAAAAGGAGAAGGGGGCGACAGAGGATGAGATGGTTAGATAGTGTCACCGAAGCAATGAATATGAAATTGGGCGAACTCAGGAAGCTAGTGGAGGACAGGGAGGCCTGGCGTGCTGTGGTCCATGGGGTCGCGAAGAGTCGGACACGACTTAGCGACTGAACAACAACAACAACAACAACAAAGCAAAACACTAATTGATCAGGACATCATGGCTCAACTCTTCTTCTTCTTCTTTAGTCTTTAGCTGGCACTTGCAGAGCAGGTTGCCCTCTCAACCAATAAATACTCTGTTGGAGGTGTCCCTGGGATCTGTATGTTGTTCATGACACACTTCCACATTTTATGGTCGTTGGCTACCTTTCTAGCCTTGCTGATGGTGAATTGCTGGTTCCTTAGATCTTTCTCAATGCGTTTGAGCCATGTTTTCTTTGGTGCTGCCCGTTGAATCCTCCAGTAGGGAGGTCACTCCCACCAGAGGAGCTTGTGGCAGCTGGCTGGTGTTCATTCTGCAGACATGGCCAATTCATTGTAATCTGAGTTTTTGGATTTGTTATTTGGCTGATGGTTGACAATCACACCTTATCCGAATTGTCTCCTTATGATAGCGACCACAAAGAGACACCCAGGATCTTTCTCAAGCATCGCATTTGGAAGACCTCGAGCTTGTTCATGTCTGGTTTGAGCAGAGTCCATGTTTACAATCCATACAGGAGAATTGGCAAGATCAGAGTCCAGAAGAGCAGAGGCGGATCTAAGGGGGGGCAAATCTGTAAGTTTTGCAAGAAGCCTTACCCTGTCATGTAAATCCCTCCTCTCCCTTGCTGCTGTAGCCAGTAAGCAACGCCAAGATGTTGCTGTTCCCTGTGAGGATTGGCTAGAACAGTGCAGGAGAGGAGTGTTTTCCACTGCAAGGTAAGGCTTCTTGCAAAACTTACAGATTTGCCCCCCTCCTTAGATCCGCCTCTGCAGAAGAGGAAAATTTTTTGTCTCAATGGAAGTACTGACCTTCTTCCAGTGGCACCATTTGTGCGAGGCAAATGCTACTGTTGCCTGGCCAGACCTGCTGTGGACTTTGGTGATGGACTTTCGGTGATGAGTGCCACCAGCAACCTCAGATATTTTAATTCATGAACCTGCTCGATTTGAACTCCATCAAGGTGAACATTAGTCTGTGATCCATCTGCACATAAATTTTGGTCACTGATTCTTACCCTGTAGGATTGGGTAATGTGGGTAATGTGGTAAGTGATGTCGGTGGCCTCTGCATCTGTGTTGGCAAATATGGCAGTATTGTCTGTGAACATCAAGTCGGTCAGGAAGTTAACTGAACTCCACGCCTGTCCTCAAATGCTTTCTTCATAATGACATCAATCACAATATTGAAAAGCAGGAGAAGGAACATCTCCCAAGTGGACTCCAGTTCGGATAGGAAATTCATTGGATAGTTTGTTACGGATCTGCACACCGATAGTTGGCCATTGTATGATGCTTGGAGAAGTTGGATGATCTTCAGTGGCACATCCAATGCTTTCCACAAGGCAGGCCAGTGAACACAGTCAAGTGTGGATTTGAAGTTGATGAAGACAATGACAGTTCGCTTTCCGCACTTGATCCCTTCCTCCACCAATTGATAAATGGCACATATTTCATCAGTGCATCCCTGATGTGGCCTGAATCCTGCTTGCTCTTCTTGGCTGGTCTGCTCACGACGTTTCTGCAGCTTTGATTGTGGGCGCAATCCTAAACTGAGTTAGGCCGGCATAAACTAAGCCAGCAAAGTTTGGCCAGCACAAGGGCCACCATAAAGCTTTTTTGGACTACTCTCAGAGTCATGGAGGATGACTCACGTCTGTGTGCTGGCCTCTCTGGCTCCGAGAGTGGTCTAGACGCACTTTATGGTGTCCCTTGTGCTGGCCAAACTTTGCTGGCTTAGTTTATGCCAGCCTAACTCCAGTTTAGGATTGCGCTCTGTATGATCTTCATTTTGCCGATTTTTGACAGGAGGCTGATGCCACAATAGTTCTTGCATGCCTCAACTTCAGCGTAGCTCACAAAAGGGAAAGCAGTCATTTGGGTACCTTGATCCCAGGCAATCGTCCTCTACTCTCCTGGTACAGGACAATAAAGGGCAAAATTACAATACTACAAGGAGCAATTTCCAGTGGAGTAGCCAAGCGGGGTAGCCACATTAGCCTGTTGCAGCAAAAACAACAGTCTTGTGTGGCCCCTTAAGGACTAATACATTTATCGTAGACAGTGGGCTTCAGCAAGAGACTGGAGAGATGGGGCAGGGTATTATGGGGAGAAGTAGTATTTAAAATACCCTGGTCCTAGGCTGCTTAGGGCTTAGTGGTCTGGGATATTCAGTAGGAGAGGCTCAGAATGGAGACAGGGGCTTTTAAAATGGTGCAATCACCTCTCAGAAACTGTGTTGTGGCTGTTGTCGTCCACAGTGTATCTCTGTTCCCCAGACAGTAATCTCATGTTGCAAGACATCAATGTTTTGATCTGAATTCCAAGGTCTCCTGGGCCAAGGAGGTGATACTGGTATTACAGTGGCCTGTTGTTGTTTTTTCCTTCTTCAGCTTCATGCAGCTTTGATTACACTGCACCAAGATTGCTCCAGCCTCTTTGCCCTCTGGTAGAAGAGTGTTTGGAAAGTTCACAGTTACGGATAATTGCAAAGGCACTTTTTTCAATTAACTTGTTGATGGTGTGTTTGTCCTTAGAAAGTGTCTGTTGGCTGGTTCACCTATTCTCTCCTTCCAGTGTATGGCTTGGGGTGAGAACACACTTAACGATGAAAAAACATTTATTGCTTCCTTATGGGGCCTTGTTGCTCACTTGTCTTTCCACTTACTGATCTAGGTTGTACATTGGGTGCCCTTTTGACACTTTAATAACATCCTTTGTAACAAACGCTCCTGGAATAACTTCAGTGGTCTCAGTTTCATAAGTGCGAGGAACATTTATTTCTGTAGCTGCAGTTTAGCTTCCCCGGAGGTGTATACCAACATATAATTATTACAGGATTGACTGGTCCTGTACCGAGACCTTAACCCCTTTTTCAGATGTTATTCTTGCACAAAACATGCAGAGGGATGCTAGAACTCCTAGCATTGGTTCTCATTGGGGTAGCAGAATGTAACATTCTCAATATTTGTACTGTGATTTAAAAAAAGACGCATGCGTGCGCGCGCACACGCACACGCACACACATACCTGTTTAGCACTCCCTTCTCTACCCCAGCCCCCATATTCATGATGACTTACTCACAAGCTCTGTGCTTCAGGGTCACCATCTGGCCTGCAGTACTGCCTTGTTGCCTGGCTGAGGACTCCATCAGCTGATCTCAGGAGCCAGTTGCTGTCCACTAGCCCCTGTGAACCCTTGCCCCAGATCACTAGTACATGCCTGGCTAAACCCTAGCTCATGTCCTTAGTCCTGCAGGCATTTGGAACTCAAAACCCCTACCTGCTAATTGTGGGCTACCACCCCTGTCTCTGGTCTTTAAGAGTTCAGTTGGAGTCTTTCAGACATGACCGTTGCCCACTTTGGACCATGTTGCTTGTGATTGGGACCAGTAACCCATGTGGACCCCAAAATCAGATTGCCAGATCTATAGTTCCCTGACAGTGCTAAGCATCCTGTGAAGGAAGGAGACCAAGATGGGTGCAGTCAGCCCAGATGTTTCCATACCTTCCCCCCAAAACAGGTGATTGTGCTGAGCCTAAGGGTGCAATCCTACCCAGTGCCGGAATGGCAAGGCCGGCCAGCGCCATATCCAATTCTGGGTGGGGGGAGGCTGGAGCCTCCCGCAGCAAGGGAGTGTGCAATCCCTTCCTGTAGGGAAGGCTCCAGCCTCCCCAATGCACTCCTTGGATCTGCACCCGCTAAAGAGCGGGTGCAGATTTGAATTGGGGCCTCGTGGACAGGCTTAGGATGTGGCCATATGGCTACCTCCCAAGCCTGCCCACATCCTGCACAAGTCCCACCCACATTCTCCCTCCCTCTCACCAATCCCTGTGCCGCTCCGTCATGGCGCCTCCCTCGTGCCGGCCAGCTTCGGCCCACGCAAGGGAGGCACTGCGCAGGCACAACAGGACCAGTGCTGCCAGCAGCACCGGTCCTGTTGCCTTAGCGCAGATGCAGGGGTGCCGATCAACGCCCCTGTGTCAGTGCTAAGCGCGCAGCATCAGCGCAACCCTGTTGCGCCGACGCTGCGCGATCCTTAAGATTGCACTGCCCATTTGCTCAAACCATCCTGAGAGAGGACATAGCAGCAAGTGTATAGTAAATCTGTGTCTACATTTTGTCACAGGGCTTTTAAGCTGCCTTTGAGTCTCTCTCCACTATTTACGTCAACATTCGCTCATTTTTTGGAATCAACACTTGATGGAGGGATATTCGTAATGCTTATAAGCGTTCTGGTTGATCCCTCCATTCTGCATCCACATTACAAAGCAACAAAAGCAAGATCCCATTTAAGGGCAAGACTATACTTTGGCTGCAATCCTAGCCAAACTTACTTGAGAGTAAGCCCTATTGACTACAATGGGGCTTACTTCTGAGTAGGCACACATAGGCTTGCACTGTTTGAGAGGCGCTCTCATGTTTGCTTTCTAACTTTTGATGGGAAAGGCATCTGCAGCACTGAAATGAGGAAAAAAAATCTTGTGGCGAAGCATATGTGATAGCAGGAAGAATGTAAGGAAGAGCCCTACATGGTCACAGGATGTAATGTTGTTTTTGCTTTTTGCTGCCAATTCTTTGGGTTCTGTGGTCTCCCTTGGAGTTTCCTGAAGAACATTGGAGAAGAAACCTTGTGAGTGCTGAACTTCATTCATGGAAACTCCTGTGTTGGGCCAAGGGCATGCCTCTCTGGTTATCTCCCATGCCATACTTCTCCTATCCACTTATCTACAGTCTGTCTTCCCTGCAAATGCTGACACAGTAAGCCTAGGATGTATTAATGCAATCATCATAATTATGCCCATCGTTCACATCAGATGGCTTTTGGAACTTCTCAACTGTCGCCTCAAAGGCAGTTCCTACGCAATTTCTCAGATTTTTCCAAACAAGCAGGCTCTGGGTGGGGTGAGAGGTCTGCAGGAATTTGTGTGCACTGCAGATAAGGGGGCAAAATTTTGCCCTCCCAATCAGCACTGCAAATCTCTCTCTCTCTCTCTCTCTCATTCTCTCCCTCCCCCACCCCAACAAGATAGTTAGACTCTTGACAGGTACCAGCAGCCTGTGTCGTTTATGAAACAGTCTGATGGCTTCCGCAGACTCCACAAAATGAGGCGGCTTAGATTAATAAATTGATTGCATCGGGGGTAATGACATGTTCCTCACAGATAAGCAATCTATATGATCCGCACAGCACAGCAACCACACCTCTCATTTCGATCTGATAGATGCCCTCATATGTATGTAATGGCGTCTGTTCCATTCTGAAAATGCAAAATTTAACCAAATCATTAAACGCTGCAATCTTATGCATGCTTTCCTGGGAGTAAGTCCCTCGGAACACAGCGTGACTCACTTCTGAGCAGCTGCGCATAGGAGTGCATGACATGGAATCTTCACGTGACAGCACAATTCTAGGGATGTCTATTCAGAAGTAAATCTCACAATGGGACTTATTCCCAGGAAATTATGTATAGGATTGCAGTTGGGCAGCCCAATCCTGAACTGCCCGGTTCCTGTAGGAGCAGTGGCACCAAAATGGCATCCCGCAGCAGGTAGGCAGCCTCCAGAGATCCTTGGGAAAAGTGGACATTGGTCCGCTTCCCTCAGGGAAAGCCCTGCCACCCATAGTGGGGCTATTTTGCCAGCGGTGAATCGAGCAGCCCCATGTTGGGCTACCTGGGCCCAACCCAGGGATAAGATCTGGCAGTGGACGCCACCACTGGATCCATTGCCCTTGCAGGCCAGCTTCTTCTCTCCCTCCACTTGGTCCCAGCCCTGCCCCCGCCCTAAACAGGCTTACCAGCAGCCAGCACTGCTGGAACGCCATCCACCCGCATTTAGACCTGGTGCTGACTGAGTGCCAGCCCAGCGTGGGCAGTGAGATGGTGTGGTAGCAAAACCTTTTGTCAGTGGTACACATGTACAGCCAGAAATAACAGGCTCAGGACTGAGCCCTAAGAAGCTGAGAGTAGTAAAATATTCCTGTATTATTTCCTTTTCTATACAGGTTTTTGCTACAATGTCCCAAAACACCTTACAAAACAATTTTTTAAAAAATCCATAGCAAGGAGAATGCAAAATGGGAGACCTCCTTCCATCAGCTGGCACACCGTAATAAAACTGGCCTTTGTTAATTGCTAAAGAGATGAGACTCTCCAATCCAGCGCCAATTCCCCCACACCGATGCAGCAGCACCAGCGTGGCTTGTGCTGCACTCTGCAAAGGAACGTAGTCAACTCTCAAGGTAAGGGGACATTCATCTCCTTGCCCGAAGGTCAGCCCCAGCCTGTGCAACAGATCGACTTGGTCCTGCACTAGCTAAATCACGGGTGCAAGTCCACATGTTGACCCATGTTGGCAGATCAGGCCTGGGAAGGGGATAGGATGCAGTATGATCTGATGCCACCAATCCCATCCCTTTCTGGCCCTGATCCGTGCACTCCTGCACCTGCTGCTGCCTCCAACAAAATAATAAACTGTGATCAAAAATCAGTTACAAAATTGTTATTTTTCCTACAGGGCTTCTTTTGTGCTTCTTCTCAAAGTCAGAGAGATGTTTGAAGGACTGGAAGGTGCAACAAATCCCAGAACAGTGATGGTGAACCTATGACACGCATGTCAAAGGTGACGTACCATAACGTTTGGGGTGACACACCAGTGTTCATCAATACATGACAAAAACTGTTTGTTTTACTCATTTTTCATTTTTGTAATTATTTGATGTTTCTTTACGTAATACGTAGCACCACACATGATTGGACTGTATTTTTTGATTAAATAAATGGATATAAAGAATTGTTTCCCTTTCGTTTGGGGGGGGGGGATTGATACGCCAGCAGAGCTAAGTTAAGCATTTTCCTAAGTTTTCACCATCACTGTCCTAGAACCTTGATTTACCCATTGTCAGCATCACCAGGTCTTTCTAGTCCGAAAGGGAGGCTACTATCCTTGCCTGCTGCTTATTGGGCCTTGGCAAGTCTAGAAACATTTCATTTCTTTCTCTCACTGAGGATAGCTGAATTCCCTCGGGTGTCCACAATTGGCGAAAGACATGAATATTTCGAGTGTCCTTATTTTATATATATATAAAAAACTCTGTGGGATAATTTCACCTGAAGTCTCCAATCTAGCTCCCATTTTATAGTTTGTTATCTGTTTATTTTAACTGATACTGTTTGTATTTAACTTGTTCTCGTAGTGCAGTCTCAGAAGTTTTTGATGCAAGGCTGCAGACTGGTCAGTTAATTAGTCTTCTGCTGGCTTTGTGCCCTCTTAAAAGGGTGGTACTCTCTGAGTAATTGAACGTAGAGTAGCCCTGCAAGCAAAGAGCATTTTCCACAAGGAATCTTCCCATGAGCCATTTGCTGACTAGCAACTTGTAGGTTCTCTTTTATTAAATCTCTTCATTCTCCCCACCCAGCCATTTGCTCTTGGATAATGTAAGGAAATAGTTTCATGTCTGATACTATTACTGTGGAGGTATTTCTGCATTTTTGTTGACGATAGCTGAATCCCATTGTCTGTATGTTCAGGGAATCCCTCTCTGGCAAAAATCAAATACATGAATTTCTGTTTCCATGGTGATTTTTGCAGCAAATGTAACATGAGCCCATTTAGAATGAGAGTCAACCATCACTATGGCAAATCAAAGATGTCCTGCCAGTTTATCTTCAAATGCTCCCATTATGTCAAGGGCTAATTTCTCCCATAGGGATAGTTAACAGGTGGTAACAGGGTACAGTAGATCTTTAGTGATTTCTCACTACTAGCACATGATACACAATTTCTAAACACCTCCTTAGCTTGTCTATCTCGGCCATCAAAGTCTTGTTACCATCCTGTTCACTCATTCCCAAATGACCTTCATGGGACAAGTGGCTCAAACTTAATGGGACAACAACACTATCATTTCTCCAAACCCATTCATCTACTGCAGATAGTGTGGCTCCTACAACACACTTCGAAAGGGCTGTAGGTCTTCCAGGATCATCTGCTTTCAAGGCCAGCCTTTAACTATCTGGGTCTTCAGCTCATTACACTACTCTGTCTTCCCTTATAGATAGGGGTGGTTGTTGAAAACTGCTTTTTGGGCGTTTACAACTACCTTTTGGCAGTTAAAATATCTGAATAAAAACACTGGAAAAAGATATTTTCCAGAAATTAGAATAGACAACTTCTCCAATTAGAAATAATGCTGTGGCTGTATCGGTACAGCCACATATCACCTGTATTACCTGCATCATCTACCTAGTACACTTTTAAAGCATTTAAAATTGATAAAAATGAAAACTTGGACTGAGAATGTAGAATAAAAATGCATAACACCACAATTTGCTATTTTAATCAAGAAATTCTGGAAAAATATCACCAAAACCCCATACCCCTACTTATAGATGTTGCCCATTCTGAGACTGAAATTACCCCTTTACTACCTGCAATGAGCTATGTAATGATTACATTCCCCTCAGCGCTGGATTTCAGTTCAATCTACAGGTAAGACAAGGGCAGGCGAGATAGGCAATCAGCAATCATGTTTTTGGTTCCTGGCCTACAGACTGCTTCAAAATTAAAGCCCATCAATTTAACAGCCATCTAGCAATTCTTGGAGTGGCTTGACCAGAGCCTCTCATAGACAAAAGAGCTGACAGAGGCTAATGGTTGGATCAGAAAATAAATTTACTATTCCATAAACAGGGCTTAAAATGTCTCATAGCCCAGAAACATGCCAAAGGTTCTTTTCACATTTCTTCTGAGGTGGTTAGAGTATGAGAGGCGCATGCAACTGTAGTCTCTTGCCCATTTTTGAGCTGTCAAGATAGCGCCAAGCCCACACTGACATTCTGCAGTGACAATTATTTGCTCCCTGATTCAAAAGGGCTTAGGGGCCTGGCTTATGGAAATGGAGTGCTGAATCTCCCAGAAGCATGGCTTGCATGCTGTGTCCTGCTCAGATGTTACCTCTGTCTTTAGGAGATGACTCAAGTCTTTGCAGCAAATTGCTTTTCAAACATTGTTGAGTAGTAATCACAAACTCCAAGTCAGAGTTTTGACCCAATCCCATGAAGGTCTTTCACTGCTGGAACACTAATTCTGGCAGTGCTCTTGTTGTCTCATGCCTCCCTGGGGCACCTGGTGGGCCGCTGTGAGATACAGGAAGCTGGACTAGATGGGCCTTTGGCCTGATCCAGCAGGGCTCTTCTTATGTTCTTATGTTCTCTATGGCTGTCACAAAACGTGACATGCCATTCAACCTGGCTGGCCATTGCCACAGGTAGCAAACAACTATGGCCACATACCAGCAGCCTGGATGAGAGCCCTGGCGCCAGTAAGTTGGTGCAGGGGGCTGGCAGGAGGTAGGGGGCAGAACATGGTGGAGAGGAGGAGGAATGGGGCAGAAAACAGGGTGGGGAGTGGAGTGGGTTGAGGATAGGAAGAGGGTGGTATTGGCAGCAGTAATACTGCCAATATCCTATCCCTGGCCTCATTTCCCCTTCCCAGGACCACTTGGACTTGCAACAACTAAATTGCTGATACAGATCTGAGTAGACTCATTTAGGCAGCAGAGACTTATCCATGGGTAAGCAAACAAATATTTCCTTACTCAGAGGAATTTTCCAGGTCTGCCCCTCCCCTGCAGGATGCAGTACAATCTCTGGTGGTGTGGATGCATTGGAAGTTGTTGTTTTAACAGGATTGGGCTGAAAGTCTTTGTTATCTGGTTCTGTGCTATACATGCTGGGAGTAAGCTTGACTTAATGTAATGGGGCTTATTTCTGAGTACACCTATGCAGGACTGTACCATTCGAGTTTGGCAGTATGTCTCCCTGGGATACGGCACACCCTATGTACATCACTGAGGGTGCAATCCTAACCAACGTAAGGGCGATGCAGCTCCAAAGTCAGGAAACAAACATTCCCTTACCTTGAGGAGGCCTCTGTGACTACTATTCCACTGCAGAATGCAGAACATGTCCCTTTGGAACAGCTATGTCAGTGCTGGAAAGTTGATTAGGATTGTTCCCTAAATCTGTATTTAATATTTCTCCTTACTAATAGCTAGTCTATGTTGATGAATGTTTACTAGGACATGTTCTGGGATAATATAATGTTCAGCCTTTCCCTTGCCATACACTATAATGCTATCTCAGAAGTATGTATGAATTCTCCAAATCTGGCATGCATCATTCCCTGGAACACCAATGTGGCAGAAGGCAACCAAATGGCATGAATCTATCAGCCTTCTAGACTAAGACAACGGGACACTGTGGTATTGACAGGCTCCATAACACCAAATTTGCATTATTTGAGAATCTTATCTTTGAGTGGCTTCTTTAGTGCAATGACTATATTCTGTATTTCATGTTGTATGGGCACATTTTAGTTCAGCTGAACCTCATGTTTGAACTTTGTGGGTATTTACAATACTGCATGTAATTCTACTGAGTTCGAGACCTCCAGTCTGTACAGTACAGAGGGTGTTTTTTTTATTGCATAGGTAAGAACACTTTCCATCCTTCTGACAATTGCCATTTTTTTCCCCAAGAGTCAGGTCCTTTACCATATGGAGTTTCTCATGGACTTTCTGGATTATTTGTCTTCAGGGCCACTTGATCTCTGATCATCTCATCCACAAAGACAGCAAATACTTGTGTTGCCCTCAATTCACACAGAGCAGCTGTATATTTTTCAATGCGTTTAGGGGTCACTGAGAATGGGACTGGAATTTAAAGCATTCTGATACAATACTCAGACATGGCTTAGTGTTCTCCTAGGATCTGTATGGCAACATCATAAGAGGTGACATCTTATGGCAAATTGATTGGAGGAAGATACCTGACGATCCTCTGCCCTTCAGGCCAAGGCAATGCAAGAGCAGAGCTTCCTTTCTCTCTGGAATGAGAGCAGCAGTTTCAACAGCCAGTAAACAATTAAAAATGTGGCTTCCATTGTTACCATGAAAGTGGTGGATTCTCAAGAGTAGACAGGAAGAAAGGAGGGGAAGGAATCTGTGGCATCCATCTCAGACCTTTCCTACTTTGTCCTTTTTTTCCCTCTCCGCCTACCTCACTCTGGGTTCCCTTTCCGGCTTCAATCAATCAATCAATCAATCAATCACTAGTATTTATATACCGCTTTTCAACACAAAGTTCTCAAAGCGGTTTACAGGCAAATAATAACATTAAAGTTAAATGGCTCCCTGTCCCAAAAGGGCTCACAATCTAAAAGAGATTCCCCCTCCTCCCCACTGACTCTTCTTCCTCCTTTTCTCTCCCTTTCTACCAAAGCCTACAACTGTATGGGAAACAAATAGGGAAAGAGCTGCAACTATAAGATAGAACACCTCCTTAATAAAAATAATTAACACACCTCCATAATAAAAATAATTTTATTTTTTATTAAGATAAAAACACACACTTAATAAAAAGTGTGTGGGTAAAGGTATGAGTCCTGGAGAAGACACGGCAATTTGTCTCTTCTCAGAGGCACTGTGCTTTACAACTTTTATAAAGTTGTGTCTTTGGGCCTGGCAAGAAGAGGCATGGCCAGAGGTAGGAGCAGGCAGTGCAAAATGGGAGTAGTTAAGGAAACAAGGTGGGGCTACCACATCAGCAGTACCTGCCAGGTGTGTGTGTGTACATACATACACAGTGTGTATATATACACATACACACATACACACACACAAAAAATTATTTATTTATATTTTATATTTTAGAGTACTAAAGTGCTGCTTTCATAGATTACTCCCACAACCTTATACAGCTAAAAAGATTTACATTGCTAAATGGTTGAAAATTGCTCAAAAACGTACCCAACTCAATGGATGGAAAAGATCTGGGAATGTATGATCATATACAGGCTCACTCAAAAAGTCAGGCAGGCAAAGAGGTCCACTCTAAACACCAACACAACAGGAACCAGGTTCCTTTTGTATTTTAAATTCAAGTTCTTTTCTCCCAAGCAAGTATTTATCTCCTAAATACAAATGTGTACAGTACATTTAGCATTGTTATGGTTACAGTAACTCTGACTCTTTTCTTGCTCCCCGATCTCCAGGTCTCTCTTGCTTGCTAATATTTCATGCAAAAGGTACTTTGATTTTACTGCCCAGTCATTTTTGTATTTGTTGCTATTTATTTTAAGGATTCAATCCAGCCTTTCCCTGTGAAATAAAGCTCAATAAAAAGTTAATAGCCAGATACAATAAAAAATTAACAGATTTGTTATGTTCTTATATTTAAGCATCTATGTTTTAATGGTATGTTGTTTTGTTAGCCATTCTTTGGAGCAAGAAGAAAATGTATATTAAAAATTGTTTAAAGATAGTCGAGCAATCAGGGCAGGTAGGCAACTGTTATCATCGAGATTGAAGGTAATCTCCAGTGTGTAGAAACAGAGGGCTGTCTGAAGAAATGGGCAGAGGTTCACCCAGGCCCCTTACGTAATTGAGTGCCAATGGCAGGAGAGAAATGCTGTGCCCTTGTGTGGAGAAGGATTGTGCCTATACCATATTGCACTGTACTGGGTGCAAGGGAGTGGCAACAGGATCCAAGCATCTTGTTGTCTCATGCCTCCCTGGGGCACCTGGTGGGGCCGCTGTGAGATACAGGAAGCTGGACTAGATGGGCCTTTGGCCTGATCCAGCAGGGCTCTTCTTATGTTCTTATGAAGGAATAAAAAAGGAACCCATAAGCCACACGTTGTAGGTAGCACTTTTCATGGAAAACGGATAAGCTTTATTATCTGCTAATGTCTTGTTCATGCAGAGGACACTGCTGTTAAAGGCACAAGAGCACACATCAGTGAAAAAGTTGGCAACCCTACCAAACACATGTGTCCATGTAATGTTGGAGGGAGTATATTGGAGAAAATAGACCCAAGGATGATGCAACTGAGCTCAAGAGAAGGTTCAACATCTTTGCTGGGTCTTATTACTATAATTATAGCCAAGGTCGTTAGTGGATTAACTTGACCACTGAGAGTACATGTAGGGAGCTCTGTTGTATAAGCTGGCACACAGATGAAAGCACATGTTTTCCCCTTGGGGAGTTATATGCTGCTTTTACTATTCTCTGACTCCACTGATACATCTCTTCAGGTTACAGACCAATAAAATGCCTTTCACTGAGACCATCTTATGGTTCTTGGTAACACATCAAACGACAAGAAGAAAGTGTGACTTCTGCCTAAGATTTTGAGCCTTCTTTTAAAGTTCATAATTAGCATCCTTTTAGTTCTTTGCAGCCTTAAAGCTTCACACTAATGTCAAAAGGTCTTTAATCTGTGGATATTGTCTACATAAAGGGTCCCTCCAGTCCAATCCTATCTTTTGGACTCCACTGGCGAAATGCATGTTCCTGGCGGACTCTGCACAACAGTGTCACTGGCATCACCAGTGGCAGCCACCAGGTGGCTGCATGCACAGGCCAACTGAGGCCTTCCATCCAATGGTGAGAAGTGAGTCGGCGGGGGAGGCTGGTGGTAGGAGGGAAGGAGGTGGGAGGATTGGAGGTGTTTCAGGGGGAGGAGGCAGCAGGGGGTGGATCTGGTGGCAAAAGAGCACACCCCTTTTCGGACCTCTTTGCCCTTTCCTCTCTTCAGGCATACACCACCAAAAGAGGTGGCATATGTCTGAGGCTCTGCAGCATACCAGGGGGTAAGTAGAAAATATTTTTACTCACCTCCTGCAGGCTGTCCAATGCTATTAAAAGCACAGGGCACTTTTCCCTTCTTCACTCTTCTGCTTCTCTGGAAGCAATAATGTGAGTCCAGCTGGCACCACGGGGTAATAATCAATAATTATATTGCTATTACGTTTCCAGTGTAGGGGTGGAAGTTGAGGTAGTGAAGCCCTGCCTGGGTTCTTTGAAAAGTGCTGCTGCTGCCGAACCTCTGTGCTAACACTCACAAGCCATGCACTCCAGAGTGTGTGGGTTGGGTTTGCACACTCACGGGTTCAGCGGTGGCACTTTTCAAAGTACTCTGACGGGCCTTTGCTGCCTCACCTTCCACCCCTGTTGATAGGGGTGATATCATCCCCATTGATAGTATCGTTGATGGTAATATATACAGTCAATCAATCACTAGTATTTATATACCGCTTTTCAACACAAAGTTCACAAAGCGGTTTACAGGCAAATAATAACATTAAAGTTAACTGGCTCCCTGTCCCAAAAGGGCTCACAATCTAAAAGGATGCAAAACACCACCAGCAACAGCCACGAGAAAGACACTGTGCTGGGGTGAAGAGGGACAATTGCTCTCCCCCTGCTAAATATAAGAGGACACCACTTGAAAAAGTGCCTCTTGCCCAGTTAGCAGGGGTTATACACTGCTTCTGATGACTGGCTCTCAAGTGGCCTACAGTGAAAAATCCACCAGAAGATACAGTAAAAGTAACTGAGTTGCTACCTTTTTTGTGGCATAGCTCCAGTGCCTCCAACAGCTGGATGACAAACAGAAATTCAGCAGGTGATGCTCTTTCTGCCATGTCAGGGCAATAATGGGATGAAACAGAACCATGGGAATGGACCCTGAGTCTGTTCAGGCAAGGAATGTGCATGGGTAAGGAGTGGAGTCTGCTGCCATCATGCCACCCTCTGCACATTCTTTGAACATGATTTGTATGCTGAACAGCATTTACAATGCAACAATTGGCTACCACCAGAAATGTGTACAGTGTATCCTCCTCATCCATGGGCTCAGAACCTGCAGGTTTGACCCAACCTGGGTTCCAAACCTGCGTCGGGAGAACCCACAAGACCTCCTGGACATGACCAGAGGTTGTGTCTGTAGGTCTTCTGAGTCACAGAGAGGCCACACACACCTCAGAATTAACATGGCTGCTGTGAAAACTGAAAGTGTCTGCTAAAAGGCTCCAGCAGGCCTTCTGAGGTGCAGATAATGAAATCCACGGTCCAACTTTTTATCTGAGGCGCAGAAAGGTCTCATGTGATCTCCCCACACCTCAGAAAACAGACTGGACTATGGATTTCATTATCTGTTGTTTTCTGCATCCATGTGGGGGGGGGGGGGTCCAGGAATGGAACCCCAGAAGATGCCAAGGACTGACCTGTATACACGTGTGCCCCAACTGACCATGTGTGTGCCCCAATATCCATTGATTCAATATCCATTGTTTCATTTATCAATCAATCAATCAAAAATTATTTATATACCGCTTTTCAACAAGAAATTCACAAAGCGGTTTACAGGCAAAAAGAAAAAGTTAAATGGCTTCCTGTCCCAAAAGGGCTCACAATCTAAAACAAATGCAGACCACTAGCAACAGCCAGTAGAAAAGACACTGTGCTGGGATGAAGAGGGACAATTATTCTCCCCTGCTAAATATAAGACCACTTGCAAAAGTGCCTCTTGCTCAGTTAGCAGGGGTCGGGGTAGGGGTAGATACCATTGATATTGGGATGCCTATTAAAAAGATTGGGGAACATTAAACAAATCTCTTTTTTTAACCTTGTTGCAGAAAAACCACTGATGTTTCCATATCTTTGTCCCCAATATCCAATATGCAATATCCAATACCCAATTTCAGGTATCCACAGGATGTGTGTGTTTGTCCGGATCAGAACCCCAGTGGATCCCGGGGCATGCCTCTACGACAGCAAATCAGAGTGCTGCAAAACAGCTGTAAAACTGCTTGAACCAGTGCTTCACTTTCCCAGGAAGTACTGTTGCTGCTGAAAAGTGTGATGGAATGCAAGAGGGGAAAATGTCTGCTATGGTTATGATGCTTTATTGGACACTATTCTATGCTAAATCACTAGTACATTTGTTTTAGAAAGATACAAAATATACAAATATACTCAATATCATTTCATTTATTAAAAGATGACTAGGTCCACTGCCTAAAACCTAAGTACCAAATCCAGCTACAACGTGCTGGAAAGTTGGTTAGGATAGTTATATACTTATAACTTTGTTAACATCGTATTTTGTATATAATCATACCAATAAACAACTGCAAAAAAAAAGTTTATATACTTATAAATATAAATATATTGTGCAAACCTACAAAGTTAGGATATATACCATGAGAAAAGTTCAAGTAGAACTCTTCTTGAAAAAGAACATCACGGGGGAACCCCCTTCAGCCTGGACTACAATGGGTTGAATATAACATTTTCCAAAAAAAAAATTATCACATTGATGTGTCTCCTGCGGAGCCTTGAGGTAGTGCAGCAAAGGCCCAGCACCTTCCTGCAGTATGTCAAATCATGCGAGAAGCACGCCACACATTGCAGAAGAGAGAATGAGACCACACCCATTAGCTTCACTGTCTTGACGTCCAAGTGCCTCTTGTCTATCTTCAACATCTGTGCAGATGTTCAGGACAGGGCCAGGAGGCTCATGAACATCCTGGGATAGAGCCAACTGGTACAGCCTCACTTTCCTCTCCACACATTATGTACACACAGGTGGGAGGGGTGCATGCAGTGATGTCATTCAGGGGCAACGGACCAGAACGGGTGTTCCGGATCCTAACGGGCTCTGTGGCTGGTTCTGGGTTCCCAACAAGTGCCAATCAAAAGAGAGTTCCTGTTCCTAAATCATTTGAATGATACCACTCGGTGCATGCAAATAAATGCCTCTTCCATTACCATGAACAAAGCCTTACCTGCTAACTTTAACATATGGAGAAGAGCAAAGAGAGGTGGAAGAAGAAAACTCTAAGGGCTGAACAAAGAATTCCATAGCAAACATGAGCCACCACTGCTGCAGAGTGGATCAAGTTGCAGGACAAAAAATGTTGGTGCTGAGCTCTTTCCCAAACCGCCAACATTCTGCAGCTTCCTTCCAAGACTTTTGTTTTCCAGAAGCGGAGAGAAGTATCTAGAAGAGAGATGCAGGATAAGCGTGGTAGGCAAGGGAAGGATAATGTGCCCTCAGATGCCACCGCCCTGCAACCCCTGCTGCCTTAGGAGGGACATGCATGGACCTAAGGATCCAGATGCACATTTGCTGCCGAATGCTGCTCCATGCTTCATGACAGTGTCCCCAATGTCTAGCCTGAGATTTCTTCTGCCATCTTTTTTTAAGCCATAATCACCTTTCTGGGTAACACAAGATTCTGGAAGGACGTTTATCTTGGAATTTCTGGCATCAAAATTCCAAAATCTTCACCAGCCGTCTATTGCACCACGCTAGTAATGTTACCCCAAAGGCATTTGCTTATCCCCATAATAATAATGATGATAGAACAATAATGGTATGTTTCATTTATACAGTGCCTTTCATCCTCAAAGTAAATCTCTGTAGTCTTTCAAATGTATGAGCAGCTCAATTACAGCTCCGCCAAATCCTGCTCAAGCTGTACATCATCTAAACAAAAGCAAAAATCTAGGCTAAAGCAACATGGAACATTGAGCTGCACATGCAAATTGCAAAGTGGGAATGCATTATGTGGAGAATTTGCTTGACAAAATGCACGTTTGTCGTGTAAAATAACCGCTTTTACTTATTGATAAAATTCAATAATGGGGAAATAGTAATTGTTTTTATGTGCCTAGACTACTTGCAAATTTGTATGGGTGTTTGCCTACTTTATATTCACAGCAACCTTGTAAGGAAGGTTAGACTGACAAATGGTGACCACTTAAATGGTGCCTTTTGGGGGGGGGGCCCTCAACCCATGAAAATAAAAACCCATTTTTTATTTTGAAGCATTTATACCCTGCCTTTCCCATGCCGAAGCAAATACCCAAGGCTGCTTACATGGGCAGGTTAGTCTAAACCACAATTTTTCAATGGAGTTTTTACAAATATACAGTATTCTGTGATTCACGGACTCCTCAATCCCAGATGTAGCCTTCACAGTGTGGTTCTCATCTCAGGCTATGTGACAACGAGCTTCAGCAGGTGATTGTATGTCCAGCCTGGACAGGTCCTCAAGGTTGGACTCCGTTCTTTTTCCGGCTGGCCTTCTCACAACATTCCCATACTGGGAATGCCTTTCATGGGGCCCCTCCTCCTCAGATGAGCCCCTAGGTGAGCTTTACATTCACCATACAAAGGCTAGGGACAGAGGTGGCCAATGGGACCTTGGCAGCATGCCACCTGGCCCTTGGCAGCAGCCCAACACTGGACCTATAACTCAGGGTGGAGACAGACATAACATTTTTAGGGTAACTGAGCCACTGTGTAAAGCCTAAACATACTATTTCTTTCCAGACCTGAGCTCTGGGGTTAAAAATAGACCTGCAAGTTTGAAGAAGGTTGTGGTGTGCAGTACTAATTGGCTTACTGATTGTAATGTCACTGTGATGTCACCATGACCATCTCACCCCCATCCTTTTATCCTAATTAACAGGGAACGATATGACATTATTTGTTCATGAGGTAAATATGGATAGCCATTTACCAAGTGGGATCTAGTACGTACAGTATATATCACCTGCTGATAAGGCTGTTGAGTTCATCATCTGCTTCTCCCCATTTCTTAAAAAAAAATAGCTGTCAAACCATTATCAGGGCAGGGGAAATAAAAGGGTGTGGAAATGGGGTAAAGGTCATCATGCAGAGATGACACTCTGCAATAGCAATAGAATAGATTATACACATGACATGCTAAATTGTCAAACGATGAATGTTTCCATAATGGTAAAGCTATAGGTATGGTTTGAGAGTCATTGTCCAGATAAGTCAACAATAGATATGAAATGAGTCCTTTGATGTGCTGCAGGTGATGGGTTATTTTTCCATGACAATGCAATTCCAGATCTTGCTGAGCTCTAGTCCAAGACTCTAACCACCACACCACACTCACTTCCTTGTAGTTGTGACTAGAGCTCAAAGTTCAAATTAGCATCCAGCATGTGATAATGATTCTCCAGAAGCATACTGGAGTGTATGAAGCATACTCAAAAGCATACTGAGTGTTATCAGATGAAATAATTTATTTCCTCTGATATTTTCCTATTTCCTCTATCTCCAAGGAACAACCTTGACTGGTTTGCAATTGTACAAAGATCTTCTTTTTGTCCGAATTCTCATCAGGGGAAGATGAGTGGTAATATTCTCCACATCACTACAATCACCTGGCCTCACCAACTATTTATAAGCACACTGTGGTAACCTGCCACTTGATAAGTGGCCATTTTCACCAAAGCAAGCAAGTCCTGGCCTGGAAGGAAGCCCTACCATATGAAATGGATGGGGAAGGATGCTTGTTTAGCATCAGTCCCATGTCCAAATTGTGTAAAAAAAACTCTTCTGCCAGGGAGAAGGAAAGTGGGGAAAAGAAAGGGGGGAAGAAAGAAGGTAGGTATTTTTGTTGACAAGGAGGCTTTAGGCACCAAAGCGAAGCCTTCAATTACATTTTTCACATAGTTGTTAGGTTGTTAGGCCTGTATGGCCCACAACAACCCTGGCAAGCAAGACAGGTTCAGCAGGTTCCTCTCCCCCCTTAACTGTTTCAGTGAGCCTAAGGCAAACATAACAACATCTCAGGCATTTGCAAATGTTATACCAGATGCCAAAAACACATCCCCTGCGCTGTAGATGGGCTTTGAGTTTTCAAAGTCTGTAAATGCTATTTAGAGAGGTGTGCATGCAATCTGGACACCCACATAAAAACAGAAACATGAAGAAGATGGGATGCGGCACTGTTGTGCCATGGGTTATAAGACAGTGCATTTCAGTGGAGGACTAACCATCTAAGCTGATCTCATGATCCGTGTTTTTGTGATCAGTGTTCTGAGCAACAGAGCTCAGTAACCTGACAGTTCAGCAATGACAGGCGACATCATAATTTAGCATCTGGCGACGGTGTCGTTACGCGGTTGCATCGCCACATGAAAAAAGAAGGGGCCTGCACACTGGTGCAAACACTGTACAGGGAAACCTGCTCACAATGTTGCTCCCACTGACGAAGAAACACTAGGACCTCCAACATTTCAGAGAGGAAACTAGGGTCATGCCTGGAGTACCCCCATTCTCATTACTGCCCACACACAACTCAAGGCTGCCCTTTAGTAGTACCTGCTGTTAGTAGTGTCTCCTATACTGTATCAACAGCCTAAGGTTGAAGTTATACATTACACTAAGCACAACACAAGCAGACCAGGGGGGATGCAAAACAACAAGAAACTGTAGTGGAGGGTTGGGGCTTTAGGACTTTGCCCCCCCCCCAGTTTAGCTCTCAATAATACCCGAGAAAGAGAAAGCTGCCCAGTCCCCAAGGAATTAGTGGGGGGAACCTTTGCTCTGTACTACTCGTACAGGTAAGGAGGGAAAGTTGAGCCACATCACTTAAGAATGATACTGAGGGCGCAATTCTAACTTGGAATTAGGCCAGCAAAGTTTGGCTGGCACAAGGGCCATCGTAAAGTGCATTTAGACAACTCTCACGAGTCAGAGAAGCCAGCACACAGACGTGCACCATCCTCCCTGACTCCAAGAATGTGCTTTATGGTGCTCCTTGTGCTGGGCAAACTTTGCTGGCCTAACTCCAGGTTAGGACTGTGGCTTGAAAGTGATGGCAGCAAAGTATACATTTGCCTAACAAGCAGCCCTCCCACCCCACCAGGACAAGACTCTAGAATTGGGGGGGGGTCACTTTCCAAGGTCAAGTCAGAACTTTGGAACTTTACCTGATTGGCTTGTGGTTGAGGTTATTTGCCTACCACAGACGTTCGAGTGGTGCTTTAGCCAGGTTGGTCCCAAAAGGCAACTAGTGTGGAACAGAAGTTGAGAATAGGGATCAGAGTGCAGCTTGACTGGGTCAAGAGGAGCCCAGAATTGCTCTCCAGAAACTGCTCAGCTCAGGGATGCTGGCTAGGAACTCCTTGGCCAAGGATTGGAAAATCAGCATCAAAGGCTGCTGGGCCAGGAGGTGGTGGTGCAACAGGGCAATTCTAACAGCTCGTACTAACACAATGCTAACAATGCATTCTTAAAGGCAAAAATAAAAGCAGTGATTCTCAGGGACAGTGATGAAGAAAGAGGGACTCTCCCTGGTAAGTGGAACATTCCGGAAATGTATTGTGTTAGCTTTAGGGGTGCTCTATGGAAAGAATAGCAACAAATGGGAAGTCTGTTTCAAAAAAAAACCCCATTCGTTGCTTTTCACTTTCATCAATTATTTTGTAGAAAAAGAACTGCAACTCTTACTTGTTCCACAGAGCTCTGAAGGAATTCCAGTGCACAGCTGTCTTGCTGCAGCAGCCATTTTTATTACTCACTAGCTTTTTAGTACCCAGCGTTGCCCGGGTAACAAATGTCATCGGGAGTGTCACCAGTCAGCTTAGCGACCCCAAAAACTGTGGATTTGACAGTAATGTTGGTCATTTCGGACATTTTGCATCCCTTCTTACCCCCCCCCCGCCATGCTGAGGGGGGGCGAACCCGAACTCCAATGGCGTCGGGAGTGTTGCCGCTCATCCAGGCAATCCTGGAAACTACAGATTTGATGCCGATTTCGGCCATTTTCATGCGGGGACCCCCACGTACCCCCACCCCTGGGTGTGCTAGGGGGCGTGACCCCCGCAGCATTTGTCGCCAGGCCGCAAGGCATGCGTGTGCCGAGTTTGGTGCCAATTGCTCCAGGCGTTGTAGAGCCTATGCGGAATATACGTACACACACACACACACACACACACACACGTTCTTCTTTACATATATAGATTTATCAATTTGATCTAAAACATCTTCTTTATTAACCATTATCTGATTTAATTCCTTAGTTAGGAAGGGCTGTTCAGGCTGCGATATCTGCCCAAGTTCTTCTGCTGTGAAGTCGGACGCAAAAAATTCATTTAATTTCTCTGCAATCTCCAAGTCCCCTTTTATCTTCTCTTTCCCTCCCTCACCATCCAGTGGACCAACCGCCTCTCTGGCAGGTTTCCTGCTTCTAACATATTTGAAGAAGCTTTTATTATTCCCCTTTATGTTGCTAGCCATGCGTTCCTCAAACTCTTTCTTGGCCTCCCGTATCACCTTCTTCTTCTGTCTTTTGCCATAGTTTATGTTTTTTATTCTCCTCACTGGGGCAAGACTTCCATTTACGGAAAGAAGCTTCCTTGCTCTTTACAGCTTCTCTAACTTTGTTCGTCAGCCATGCAGGCACCTTCCTGGACCTTGTCGAGCCCTTCTTTCTTTGCAGTATACACTTCTGCAAAGAGGCTGGGCCTCTACTACTGTCATTTTAAACAGCCTCCACGCAGCCTGGAGAGACTGGACTCTTTTTACCTTCCCTTTCAATTTCTTTCTAACTAGCCTCCTCATCTAAGGGAAATCTGCCCTTCGAAAGTCGAGGATTCTTGTGTCAGATTTGCTCTGCACTCTTCCTGGACATGCATGGCTATATTTATATTTATAAATATTATAAATATATTTAGCCTGTTCTCTGTTTATCTGTTCTCGGGTTATATTTAGCCTGTTCTCTGTTTATCATTGATTTGGCACCTGTGCCAACCATGTGCTTAGCACTAGGCAAGGTGTAGAATTGACAAGGGTACTCTATTTCCAGAGGACTTAACCAGTGGTGTCATTCAAATGATTTAGGAACAGGAACTCACTTTTGATTGGCACTTGTCGGGAACCCGGAACCAGCCACGGAGCCCGTTAGGATCCGGAACGCCCGTTCTGGTCCGTTCCGTTCCCCCGAATGACATCACTGGACTTAACCCATTTCGCATCTCTTAGACTTAGGGCCAAATTCTATCCCATTTTCCTGTCCTGATGTAGCAGTCCCAACGGGGTGTGCATCCTGTGGTGCATTCTGTGGTGGAGGGGGAGTCAGGGAGGCCTCCTCAAGGAAAGGGAATGTTTGTTCGCTTACCTTGGGGCTGCATTGCAACTGCATTGGCACTAGAAACTTGGATAGGATTGGGCCCTTTGTGTTGGAGAAGGTGAAAGGGCCTGAGGTTGCAGAATGAAAAGTGTCATGTCAGGGGAGGGTCAGATTTTGAATGCTTTGTGTTAGATCTTGCCCCAAGGGAAAGTATGACATAGCCGAAGAGCATGGTGCCCAGCACCCACCCTCCAATGAGGGGGGCCCTTCCTGCCCCAGCTACCACATCCGGTGAATTATCTTGACCTGAGGGGAGAGCGGGGAAGAGAGCACAAGTAGATACCCTAATTCAAGAGTGTGGCATAAAAAGATCTGGGTTTATAAGTTTCCCAATATAAGCTTGTCTTTTGTGTTTTATTGCATCATTTTCACTTACGCTTTTTTTAAAAAAATGTTAAGTAAACTGCTTTGTGAAGTTTGCCTGAAGAATGGTAGACAAATACCAAAAATAAATGAATAAATGCCCCATTGACTACCATCACTACAGAAAAGATCTTGCATACAAAAAACCAACACAATAGAGACTGGACTGAGAAAAAAGTTTCCTCCTGGGTGCTAGTTTTTTTTTTTTTTTTTTTTTAACAGGGGTGCATTTAAAAGCTGGCATCATCTTCTACCTGCCACCCCCTCTCCATCTCAGGATTCTACCACTTCATTCTACTACATGTGTAGTACAGGTTGGTTAATATTCACTGCAATTTATATTTTCAAAGAAGGCAAACAGGAGCAAACCTTTGTTTTATTACTCCAACTGAGAGCCACTACACATAATGGTTTCTCTTTGGGTATACAAACCAGCAGGGGCAAAGCCCCTCTGTACGCTGGGGTTCACTGTTACATGAGATTGCGTGTTGTCAGACATTTGTCTGTTTTTCCAGATATCTGTTTCATGCATTAGATTTTAATGGTAAACACACACACTTGCAAAAATTGAATTTACAAATACAAGCACATCTCATTTACAAGGGTTTGATAGATGTTTTGGAAATACATAAGGCACTTGTTTAATATACTGTAACCTAATGTATGCTGCACATTTTTGAAATATGTTCAACCTTCCTGCGTACTCCTGCAGCATAATCATGTGCCACTTTTTTTTTAATTTTTTATTTTTGCAGATAGAACACTTCCATCTTTCCCACCATGAAGGTCTTTTCTAAAGAGTCCTCTCTTCTCAGGAGGTGGCCAAAGTATTGTAGCTTCAGCTTCAGGATTTGTCCTTCCAGGGAGCAATCAGGCTTGACTTCCTGGAGGATTGCCCGATTGGACCTCCTTGCAGTCCAGGGGACTCTCAAGAGTCTTCTCCAACACCATAATTCGAAAGCATCTATTCTTCGGCGCTCTGCCTTTCTTATGGTCCAGCTCTCACAGCCATACATTGCTACTGGGAAAACCATAGCTTTGACTATGCGAACCTTTGTCAGCAGGGTGATGTCTCGGCTTTTGATTAAGTTGTCTAGGTTCACCATAGCTTTCCTCCCAAGAAGTAAACGTATTTTAATTTCATGGCTGCAGTCACCATCTGCGGTGATCTTGGAGCACAGGAAAATAAAGTCTGTCACTGCTTCCATTTCTTCCCCTTCTATTTGCCAGGAAGTGATGGGAGTGGTTGCCATGATCTTCGTTTTTTTAATGTTGAGCTTCTAGTGTAAAGTGATGCACATTGGGGCAAAAAACCAAAACTTCACTTATAGGCTTATGTGTTCTGAGCTGTCTGTGACAGCTCAAGAGAGAGATCTTGGGGTGCTGGTGGACAATTCAATGAAGGTGTCGACCCAGTGTGCGGCAGCAATTAAGAAGGCCAATTCCATGCTTGGGGTCATTAAAAAAGGGGTTGAGAATAAAACAGCCAATATTATCATGCCATTGTATAAATCAATTGTAAGGCCAAACCTGGAATATAGTGTACAGTTCTGGTCGCTGCACCTCAAAAAGGACATAGTGGAGTTGGAAAAGGTGCAGAAGAGAGTGATGAAAATGATTGCAGGGCTGGGGCACCTCCCTTATGAAGAAAGACTGCAGCGTTTGGGGCTCTTCAGTCTAGAAAAAAGGCGCCTGAGAGGGGACATGATTCAGACATACAAAATAATGCACGGAAGGGATAGAGTCGATAGAGGGATGTTCTTTTCCCTCTCTCAAAACACCAGAACCAGGGGGCATCCGCTAAAACTGAGGGTTGGGAGAGTTAAAACAGATAAAAGGAAGTACTTTTTTACCCAGCAGGTAGTTAATCTGTGGAACTCTTTGCCACAGGAGGTGGTGATGGCATCTGGTCGTGATGCCTTTAAGAGGGGATTCGACGGATTTCTGGAGAAAAAGTCCATCGTGGGCTATAGGCAATGATGGGTTATAACCTCCTTACATTAGTAGTAGGCTACTTCAGAGTACTGGGTGCAAGGGAATGGTAACAGGATCCAAGCATCTTGTTGTCTCATGCCTCCGTGGGGCACCTGGTGGGCTGCTGTGAGATACAGGAAGCTGGACTAGATGGGCCTTTGGCCTGATCCAGCAGGGCTCTTCTTATGTTCTTATGTAAGCCAATTTTTGTACTTTCTTCTTTCACCCTCATCAGAAGGTTCTTTAGGTCTTCCTCACCTTCTGCCATTAGAGTGGTATCGTCTGCATATCTGAGGTTGTTGATATTTTTCCCAGCAGTCTTGATTCCAGCTTGTGAATCATCCAGCCCAGCCTTTCTCATGATGTACTCTGCATAGTTAAATAAGCAGGGTGACAGCCTTGTCGTACTCCTTTCCCAATTTTAAACCAATCAGTTCTTCCATGTCCAGAGGCAGATCTAAGGGAGGGCAGATCTCTAAGTTTTGCAAGAAGCTTTACCTTGCAGTGGAAATAATTCCTCTCCTGCACTGTTCTAGTCAATCCTCAAAGGGAACAGCAACATCTTGGCGTTGCTTACTGGCTACAGCTGCAAGGGAGAGGAGGGATTTACATGACAGGGTAAGGCTTCTTGCAACACTTAGAGCTTTGCCCTCCCTTAGATCTGCCTCTGTCCATGTCCAGTTCTAACTGTTGCTTCCTGGCCCGCATACAGGTTTCTCAGAAGACAGATCAGGTGGTCTGGTACTCCCATCTCTTCAAGAACTTGCCACAGTTTGTTGTGATCCACACAATCAAAGGTTTGGCATAGTCAATGAAGCAGAAGTAGATGTTTTTCTGAAACTCTCTTGCTTTCTCTATGATCCAGTGAATGTTAGCAATTTGATCTCTAGTTCCTCTGCCTTTTCAGAAACCAGTTTGTACGTCTGATAGTTCTCGATTCACATATTGCTGAAGCCTAGCTTGTAGGATTTTGAGCATCACCTTGCTAGCATGTGAAATGAGTGCAATGGTGCGGTAGTTTGAACAATCTTTGGCATTGTCCTTCTTTGGGATTGGAATGTAAACTGATCTTTTCTAGTCTTGTGGCCACTGCTGGGTTTTCCAAATTTGCTGGCATATGGAGTGCAGCACTTTGACAGCATCATCTTTTAAGATTTTGAGTAACTCAGCTGGAATGCTGTCACCTCCATTAGCTTTGTTGTTAGTGATGCTTTCTAAAGCCCACTTGACCACACTCCAGGATGTCAGGTTCGAGTTCATTGACCACACCATTGTGGTTATCAGGAACATTTCAATCGGCCTTATATATGTAGTTCCTCTGTGTATTCTTGCCACCTCTTCTTAATCTCATCTGCTTCTGTTAGGACCTTGCCGTTCTTGTCCTTTATTGTGCCTACCTTAGCATGAAATGGTCCTTTGACATCTCCAATTTTCTTGAAAAGATCTCTAATCTTTCCCATTCTATTGTTTTCCTCTATTTCTTTGCATTGCTCATTTAGGAAGGCCTTCCCATCTCTCCTTGCTGTTCTCTGGAAATCTGCATTCAGTTGGGTATATCTTTCCCTTTCTCCCTTGCTTTTTGCTTCCCTTCTTTCCTCAGCTATTTGTAAAGCCACTTTGCCTTCTTGCATTTCTTTCTCTTTGGGATGGTTCTAGTTGCTGCTTCCTGTACAATGTTACAGACATTGTACAATGTTACAGACCTCCGTCCACAGTTCTTCAGGCACTCTGTCTACCAAAACTAAGCCCCTAAATCTATTTGTCACCTCCACTGTATATTCGCATGGGATCTGATTTAGGTCATATGTGGAGGGCCTAGTGATTTTCCCTACTTTTTTCAGTTTAAGCCTGAATTTTGCAATAAGAAGCTCATGATCTGAGCCACAGTCAGCTCCAGGTCTTGTTTTTACTGCCTGTATAGAGCTTCTCCATCTTTGGCTGCAAAGAATGTATTTCAATGAAATCTGCAATCTGATTTTGATGTAGACCATCTGGTGAAGTCCATGTGTACAGTCGCCGTTTGTGTTGCTGGAAAAGCGTGTTTGCTATGACTAATGTGTTCTCCTGACAAAACTCTATCAGTCTTTGCCCTGCTTCATTTTGTACTCCAAGACCAAACTTGCCTGTTATTCCTATTACCTCTTGACTGCCTACTTTAGCATTCCAGTCCCCTATGATGAGAAGGACATCTTTTTTGGGTGTTAATTCTAGAAGGTGTTGTAGGTCTTCATAGAAACAGTCAACTTCTTCCTCTTCAGCACCAGTGGCTGGGGCGTAGACTTGGACTACTATGATGTTGAAAGGTTTGCCTTGGATCCGAATTGAAATCATTCTATCATTTTTGAGATTATACCCCAGTACTGCTGTTCTCACTCTCTTGTTCACTATGAAGGCTACTCCATTTCTTCTAAGGGATTCCTGCCTACAGTAGCAGATATAATGGTAATCTGAATTAAATTCTGCCATTCCTGTCCATTTTAGTTCACTAACTCCCATGATGTCGATGTTCAGTCTTGACATCTCACGTTTGACCACATCTAGCTTACCTTGATTCATAGATCTGACATTCCAGGTTCCTATGCGGTATGGTTCTTTGCAGCATCATACTTTCACTTTCAGACACATCCACAGCTGAGCTTCCTTTCGGGTTTGGCCCAGCTACTTCACTCTTTCTGGAGCTACTAGTACTCGTGTTCTGCTCTTCCCCAGTAGCATAATGGACAACTTCCGACCTGAGGGGCTCATCTTCCAGCGTCAAATCATTTAGCCTTTTAGTACTGTAATCCATGGGGTTTTCTTGGCAAGAGTACTGGAGTGGGTTGCCATTTCCTTCTCCAGCGGATCACGTTTAGTCAGAACTCTCTACTGTGGTTCTCATCTTGGGTAACCCTACATGGCATAGCTCACAGCTTCATTGAGCTACTCAAGCCCCTTCGCCACAACAAGGCAGTGATCCATGAAAGGGGCTAGATATTTTACACTCTCCCTAAATGAGGCGTCCTTCAGTTTCTAATTAGTTACACTCACTCTCACCTGAGGTTGTACACAAGGGAAGTCCTAATAAAAAGGTATGCTGCAAAGCTCTACTCCAAAGCAGGGGAGAAAAAGAAAAGGGAAAACCTATGTAAACAGGGAAGTTTCCTAAAAGTGTTTTTTAGATATGTGATGATTTTCGAGAACATAACCCATGCATGCATAAAACAAAATGTGCTTGTGAAAGAAGCCGACGCAGATGTTCTTGCCAGACCGCTGAGATTAACCCCCAGGAACATACACTTCATGGCAAACACAGGATTGCTACTATGTAACACCTGAAGCAACTCTTGGGAAGCTATAAACGGCAACCTCCAACAACCCGAAGTGGCAAAACAGACACCTGGGTGATCCACACGGAGTGGTATATCTGTGGATTTCTTTCTTAGACCATGGACCCTTTTATAGGGGAAATGTCATATGTAAAGCAGCCCTAACGTCAGAGCAGTCAGGATCAGACCAAACCTTATATAGCATACCAGCATCTTAGACTTTGCTCAATGATTTTTGATTACTCATAGGAAGAAGACAACCTTAGATAGGAATGCATTAACTTTGAGTATCTTTTCCCTAATCCTTTAAAACCAGCTAGGACATCCATAGGCTCTATCTGCCAGCAGTGACGTAGTCACTCTGGACTTTGTACCTGCAAAGGACAAGAATGAGGGCAAAAACAAGGCAATGCCTAGGATGCCTGATTTCTATGGGAGCTTTGAGCATTATGTTCTTCCAGGCACAAAAGTTAGATCTGCAAAGAGAGAGCTTGGATTCCTGCACCAACAGATGTCATAAAGATTGGAAAGGGAGCATTATGCAGTTTCCATCAAAATAACTGTAATATTATAATACAAAAGAATAACTTGTAATTACCAGTACAAGCGTGGAACCTTAATTCAATAGTAAAACCTCAACAGGCTACGTAAGAGGGGCTTTGTTCCTAATAACCATGCTGAGGAACATGTGCAAAAATGGATAAGATGAGCCCCTGCTAACTGGACAAAGAGGCACCTTCTTAAAGCCGCGGTCCTCATATTTAGCAGAGGCAGATCAACTGCCCCTTCTCGCCCTAGCATGGTCTCTCTCTTTGCAGTTGTTTGCTAATGTTTCTTTTGCTAGATAGTGAGCTGGGACAGGGAACCATTAATTGTTCATGTAGTTATGCAAACTGCTTTGTGAACCTTTTGTTGTTGAAAAATGATATATTCTTAATAATAATGTTTATGTGAAACAGCATGCAATGACAGTATCCAGATTAAATTAAGCTCTTTCATGTGCCATTTATTTCAATGGGGGGCATGTAAGCATTTAACACTCCCATTGAAATCAGTGGGATTTCAAAAGTCCTTGTTTAGCTGAATTGTGCTCTAAGATGCTGGGGACTTTTTATAACCAGACAAACTCCACGTTTCAGAGTTAAACCCCTGGGGTTCCTCATTCCTGTGTGTCAGACCTCTCATGAATGGCTGCAACATTTCAGTCCCTGGATTTTTTCAAACCAGAGCAAGACTGTAGTGACTCCCCTTCTGATGCGTGTAAGAGAGTGAAGAAAGAGACGCTGACAAAAAGCCGTGCAGATTATCCTGCTTCTGGTGTTCATCACACATGGAAAAATTTCTTCTGTAGACTTTGGTCTCAATGACAAACCTTTGAAATAATCTTGCCCACAGGAAGTGAACTGCAAGTTAAATGTAGTTGTTGCATCTTGAATTCCCTTACTCATAAATTGGTAAGTTAAAAAGAGGCAGGATCGGATGATCCTGCCTATATGCCTGGAGAAGAGCAAGATCATTTCTGTCCCCAGTGCTGATGCCAGGTTGTTGGAAACCCTGGGCCAAAGCCCTCTGCTGATATCTACCTCAAATGGCACACTGAGCACTACCACAGCCACCAGTGCAGAGGTTCAAGGGTTGGATTGGCCAGGCAGGCCCTTTTTCAGTTGTTAGCCATGGTCTCATTCATTTTGTAAACCACACTGAGGTTGTTGGAAAGAGGTACATCAATGCTCTGAATAATAAGTAACACTCACTGAAGGACAATAAACTCAGCACCGGAACTCAGGGTTGCTGCCTACTCCAGTAGATGTTTACCATCAGTAATTGTTTGCTGATATTGTTTGCAGATAGAACACCTCCTGAAAGCCCTTTGTTTGTGGTCAGATGATAATCTCTCACCCTTGCCCATTTTTACACCTTTTTCCTTGGTTTGGTAACATAAGTAGATCATTCTATATCTTTTAGCTCTTCATGCCACTTAGTCAGCTTTTTCCATGAAGGCCATAAATGGGCCCCACGCAGGAAAACCAATTTAAGAAACAAGCAAAAATCTGCAGGGCTGCACACAGTGCTCAGGGTTTGCATAAAAAGAAGACATTTGTCGGGGTAAACCGTTGCCTGCTAAGGCTGCAGAAACTGTAAAAAAAAATGTGATTGGGCCAACGCACTCTGCACTCTACCCACTGTAGATAGACAACATCCTGCTTCCTCCTCAAATGATGTCAGAGGTTAGCTAAATGGAGAACTAACCAAGAATCCACAGCCATCAAAGGGGCCATGTGGCCAAAATGACCCCTGAATCCTTTGTACTGGTGGCAAACACCCCATGTGCCACCAAAAGGATGCCATGGGGGCAGAAATAAACAGCGGAAGAACAATGCCACCACTGGGTTACTCCCCCCCCCCCCGCATCCTTTCAGGAGGCACATTGGTTGTTACTTCTGCCCTTTGGAGGGAAAGACTCTATTTACCTCCCATGTCCAAGGTATTGGGGTTTTTTTCCCCTTGGGAAAGGAAAGGAGGAAGCTTTCAAATTCTCAGCCACAGATCTCTTGTTTTTCTTATAATTTTCACAGAAAAACCTGATATTTTAACTTCTCTACACAGAACATTGCTAAAGCAGTTTCCTTTTTATGCGTGCGTGTATCATATTAAAAGCACATATATGAAAATCTACTAGGTTTCTGCAGCTTAGTTATTCATTTATTTATGCTTTTTTTTCTTCAAAAGCTGAGATCCTAATTACCAGCTTTAGAAATGGGAGTAAAAGTACCAGATGTATTTATCAAAGGAGGTGTGGGTTGTAGCCAAGTGATTATGTCATATGAATTGTACCTGGAAGTGCTGTTACACTCTCAGACTCACCAAATTAACATGCACATTGGCTTATTGTATTTTATTGCTTGATCTTTGTACAGCCAGTAGCAAAACACTGCAATGAATCATCTCCCTCTCAGATAATCCATAGAGAAAGGGAGTGAAAGAAAGTAAGCCAGTCAGCTACGCATCTGGTTGCTCCTACTTTTAAGAAATGTATACATAAGCAATCATGAAAGGGTTAATACAGTGACTCTGCTAGTTATAGGCTGGAGCTACTCTTCACCTTTGGACTCTGATTGCTACTTCCAGTTTCAGTTTTGTATTTTCCAGACATTTGCTTAGCCTGCTTTAATGGTGACAAGAGTTTTTACTTCTACTCTACTTCTGGGCTATAGTCCTACCTTGAGGGCACTGCTCAAATACGGAAAGAGCAGTTAACCATAAAGGAGGACACAGCACCCAAAATGTAGGACAGTCAAGAAAAATGTAGGACATTACACCATAAGACCTAAAAACAATCATATTGATTTTGGGAGGAGGTCTTCTCCTCCTTTATTTATTTACTAGCTTGTCCTTACCCAGCATTGCCCGGGTATTTATGTATCCCAAGCTTCTATTAGACAGGAAAAGGAATGAATTCTATCTATAGTGTAAAATCGAAGTAATTTTATGTACAAGAAATTAAAAGTAGAAGTACAGTATAAAAATTATAAAGTAAAATCTTTTACAAATTCACTATAACATTAATATAACTCAGAACTTGATTATAAACAACATTTTTAGTTTCACCTCCAGGAGCAAGAATACATAAAGTCTTGGGTGAACCCACCCTGGAGCAAGCAACATAAAGTTGTCCTTGGGAGAAACATGGCGATCTCAAATCCACTCCGCAGTACTTAATAGACTGCCCCTGTGACTTGTTGATCATGATCAAGAATGCAAGTCTCACTGGAAATTGCAATCTCTTAAAATTAAAAGGGAGATCCGTCGGAATGAGTGTTATCCGTGGGGAAAAAACTGTTTCACCCTCTCCCTTTCTTGTTAAGATAGTCGCTTCAATTACAATACCCAGCATCTTCTTGACACACAGCCTTGTGCCGTTGCAAAGTTTTGGCGGGTCGAGATTCCGTAGTAAAATAAGTGGAGATCCCACGGTTAAGTAAAAGACAATGTGGTGGCAATCCAGCCGGATCAAGTGAGAAACTGATGGGAAATTGACAACCTCATAGGCATCTCCTTCGGTATGAATATACTTGTATTCAGTGACTACGCCTGGTAACATGGCAAGTATTTGATTGGAGTCCAAGACTGGGGCATAATGATTTCTAAAAATGTCCAGGTTCTACAGAGCTCTATTCGTCTACACTTCGGCTTAAATGTCCTCAGGACTGTCCCCAATCAGCTTAGTGACCCCGAAACTTATGGATTTGACACTGTCGGTCATTTTGGACGTTTTATTTCTCACCCCTTCTCATCCCCCCCCCATGCTGATGGGGGCTGAACGTGGACTTAAATGACATCGGGAGTGTCACTATTCATCTCAGTGACCCCGAAAACTATGGACTCAACACTAATATCGGTCGTTTTTGATTATTTTTACATATCACCCCCTTTCCACCCCCACCCCTAGGGGTGCGTTCTATTCAACTACATTTGGCCTTAAATGTCATTGGGACTGTCCCCAATCAGCTTAGTGACCCCGGAAACGATGGATCTGACACTAATGTCGGTCATTTTGGACATTTTATTTCTCACCCCTTCTCACCCCCCATTCTGATGGGGGCTGAACGTGGACTTAAACGGCATCGGGAGTGTCACTATTAATCTCCGCAACCCTAAAAACTATGGATTCGACACTAATATCGGCCGTTTTCCATTACTTTTACATGTCACCCCTTCCCACCCCCACCCCTAGGGGTGCTAGGGGTGTCTGACCCCCACAGTATTTCTAGAAGTGGGATGAGTTGTGAAATCTGAAATCAAATGGTGTCCTCTACGCCACCATCAGCGTGCTGCGAACATTCTATTTCCAAGCGCTGTATCTCGCACCCCTTCTCACACACCCCCACGCTGATGGGGGGCTGAACTTGGACTTAAACTGTATTGGGACCGTCGCCGTTCATCTTGGCAACCCCGAAAACTATGGATTCGACACTAATGTCTGCCGTTTTCAATTATTTTTACATGGCACCCCCTTCACACCCCCACCCCTAGGGATGCTAGGGGTGTCTTACCCCCGCAGTATTTCTTTCCAGATCGCAAGGCATATGTGTACCAAATTTGGTGTAAATTGCTCCAGGCGTTCCAGAGTTATGCTGGAACATACATACATATACACATACATACATACACACATACGTTCAGTTATATATATACTAGCGTTTTGGTACCCGGCGTTGCCTGGGTAGTTATTTATCCCAAGATTCTATTACACACGAAATTACCAAATTACCAATCAGCTCAGCCAATCGTTCCAGGCGTTCCAGCGGGGCATGGCGGACGTTTTGTTTCGCACCCTTTCTCGCCCCTCACATTGAGGGGGCCCCGAACCTGGACTCCAATGGCGTGGGGAGCGTCACCCAGATCCCAACATCCCAGATCCGTTCCGCAGGACTTCTGTTCAGCAGCTGTTCAACACTTTAAAGACTTCAGGTGCTGGAAAGGTTGTATTCTGCATGTCATAATCAGAGTGACATCAGCAATGACATCATAATAGATTGCCTCAGGACACCACATATCAGCTGAAGTATATACACACACATACATACATACGTTCAGGGCCTGACCCCCGCAGCGTTTGTCACCCAGGCCGCAAGGTGTCTGCGTGCCAGGTTTGGTGTTGATCAGTCCAGGCGTTGCAGAGCCTATGCAGAACACACCCACACCCACCCACACCCACCCCCCTTTTTTATATATATAGATTTATTTATTTGAAGAATAAATATACCCCGCCTTTCCTGTGCCGAAGCAAATGCCCAAAGTGGCTTACAGAGAACAAACAAAATGCAATGTAACCATAATAAGTAAAACATAATTAAGTAACACACATTAAAACAACACATTAAAACAACAATATATTAAACATTAACGGGAACACCGAGAGTGAACTGGAGTGAAAGCTAGACCCAATTCTCAATATCAGGACGTACTGGAGGGTGGGAAAAACAATTGACCAGGGGAGTGAAACAGACTATGACAATATACCAGAGGGACAGAGGGCAGACAGCTACACAGTCATCCAAAGGCCAGACTAAATAGGTATGATTTGAGCCCTCTCCGAAAGGCCATGAGGGAATGTTTAGTTCTTAATTCTTCTGGTAGGGAATTCCATATTTACGGAACTGCTACAGAGAAGGCTTGTCCCCGGGCTGCCATCCCTTTAACTTGGGACAGAAGGATGATCTAAGAGGGCTAATGGAGGTATGTATGGGAGAAAGTGGACCTTTAGGTAGGTTGGGCCAAGTCATGAAGGGCCTTAAAGGTTAGTACCATCATCTTAACTTGGGATCAGAAGTGAATGGGCAGCCACTGCAGCTGCTGGAGGAGTGGTCCTGCTGAGTCAAACTGTCTAGCCCCTGTTACCACCCGGGCTGCTGCATTTTGTATTAATTAGTGTCTGAACTGTTCTCGAGGGAAGCTCTACATATAGAGCATTTAATGCAACCCAATGAATAAAGGAACGAACGCACAAGCAACAATGAGGGCAGCCCTCTTAATGCTGGCAGTCCCTGTTTGTCTTGAAATGCAGGCCATTGTGAAATTTACCCAGGACAGAAGGTTGAAATGTAGGACATGTCCTGGGAAAAGAGGACATCTGATCACCCTGCCTAGGTGGTCTTAGATAACCCGCTCCCTCTCAGCCTCGGTCTTGCCCATCTGCAATACGGGGATAATATTTGCCTACCTTGTAAGACTGTTGCAACAATTTCAGGAAAATAAACAATGTGAAGTGCTTTAAACTCCTGAAACTGCAATGCAAATGCTGTTAACCTTTAAAATGCCACAAGACATTGTGTATGCATGTGGGTGTTTCCAAGCACCAAGCGCACTTGGGCTTCACAAGGCTGCTTTAGTCATTCTGATGATCACATGTAAGGACCAAGGAGTGGGTTGGTGAAACGTTTGCTCTTTGTGCTAAAGGAAAATTCACTTATATTAAGAATATTATATTGCTCTCTTTGGGAGCAATAAGAACATAAGAGCCCTGCTGGATCAGGCCAAAGGCCTATCTAGTCCAGCTTTCTGTATCTCACAGTGGCCCACCAGATGCCTCAGGGAGCAGATGAGATAACAAGATATTTGCATCCTGTTGCCATTCCCTTGCACCTGGCATTCTGAGGTAGCCTATTCGGGAGGTTATGCATACCCATCATGGCTTGTAGTCTGCAATGGACTTTTCTTCTTGGAATTTGCCCAATCCCATTTTAAAGGCATCCAAGCCAGACACCATCACCACATCCTTTGGCAAAGAGTTCTACAGATTAATTACCTGCTGGGTAAAAAAAAAGCTATAGATACTCACCTTTGGCCTTCTTGTGAAAAAAATGTCCAGTCAGCCCAACTAAGCTCCTCATGACTGGCTTTGGGTGGAAAGGAAAATGAAAACTGCCCAGCTATGTTGGCTGGGGTTCTATTTGCCAATTTTATTTCTCTCCAAGAACAAAAGGCACACTGGTCATTGTTAGCAAGCTATGATGGTGGCAAGCAAGTCAGGGAAAGACAGCCAAAGAGACTAAGCTCCTCACCCTGTGCTTTGACCTCTGTTGGCCTGTTGCCCAATCCAGCTGCTGCCCACAGATTTAGAAATGAAACAGATTAATGCCCAATAACCATGCTAATGCTTTGCAACGAAGTGAATGGACTTGTGGGGGAGTTATCTTGTGTGTTGACATTATTTTGGAGATGAGTGCGTGTTCTGGCATGATTGATTTCTTCATTCACTGACAAGGTTCTATTCTGGAAGATTTTTAAAGAGTCCAAATGTTTAAGGGTTTTGTTTTTTTTTTAATTAGCTAAAAGATTAACAGCAGTTAAGAAAAATGGGCATGTCGCACAAATCCAGACAGCAAAGTGAAGCAACTGTCACAATCCCATTAAATGGGAACAAAGGCGCTGAGCACGGATAGTCCAGCCTCACTACATCAAGTGACATCCTGTCTGTGCCAACTTTATTTCCTTGTTTTTCATCCTCTTAGAAAATGGAGTGGTCTCCAGTGGTGTCTCACATGTAAGTTTGATGAGGTTTGCAGTGAAAAATAATCCTGACTTAAACTGATCCCTGGGAAGCCCAAAACTGTTGCAGTAATACAATAACCACTTCAGTTACTTCCAAGGGTGTCTTCCTCCCCTGAAGTGATTGATGTCAATTATGATTTTGCTGTGGTTATACACTGGACAGTGCTTATAAACACTAATGTGATGACTCACATGCTAAAGCATCTTGTTCAACAGGGTCTTAGTCACTTACAAATTCACACTCCTGTATTCCATGTTAATTAACCTGGAGAAAACTATCATCCCCTATCCAGTTCATTATTCACAATAGCTGACAAAGATCAGGACTGTGGTGGCAGAAAAGAAAAGAAAGCTAATTTGCCCTGCCCTTGTGCCTTTAGGAGCAGTTTGATCTGCAAAATATTGAAGGGAAAAAAAATTGTTACTTGCTAATCCCTGCAGATCAGTTTGTTCCTAAAGGCACAAGGGCATGACTATTTTATTTATTTATTTATTTAACCTTTAGTTGGCATACAACAAACATCAACATAAATATAAAGATAAAATTACCAATAACTGTGTTTTAAATCCATTCAGCTATAACACCTGTTCAATGGGGCCATTTGAGCGCTGGTTGTTAATTTTAGTGATATGCACTAAAAAAAGAGCCAGTAGGTTAATCACAGCTGGGTCCTCAGAATCAAATAAAAGATTCAGGGTCACCTCTTTGTTAACCGCACCCATCTTAGTCATAAGAGGTTGGAAATATTTCTCTCTACTCTTTGAATGTAATGGACAATGGAAGAGCAGATGCTCTAGGGTTTCAATACTGCCCAGCTGGCAAGGGCAGAACCTATCAGCGTAAGGAACACTTTTGAAACGACCCCACAAGACTTCTGAGGGTAAAACATTGCAACGTGCCAACGTCATAGCCCTACGTCTGATGGGGATATCCAAAATGTACAAATAAGGAGGTACTTGACCACTAATCGTTCGTAATTGAAAGAAAAGAGGCGAACAACGAGTGTTGGCCCTCTGCAATAAGTTTCGATCATGCAGTTCTAGTAATTTCCCCTTAATGAATCTAAAGGCTTCAGCCTGGGATACCGAGCCAATAAGTTCAGTATCAATCCCCAATTCAACAAGTTTGGATGACCAGGGCTCGGCTGAGAAAAAAGTATCTGAAAGCATACACTGGATCAGATCATTATCTGCATGTGAATAGAACACAGAGAGCCACAGCTTTGTAACACGGATCCAGGCAACAGTTTCAATTGTTCTTAAGCCTGATTCCAAACACAGTACTGCATATGGAACGCAACTCGGCATACCAAATATCTTCCTGAGAAAGGATGCTTGCACTTGTTCTACCGAATGGTTAAAGTCTCGGATCCATGGTGGAATGCCATACAGTATGAGAGCTAGACATTTGGCTGAAAATACTTTAATGGCCGCAGGAATATATAGGCCCCCTTTGCTGAAAAAAAATTTGCAAATCGCCTGAGCAGACAAAGAAGCGGCCATACGCACATAGTTGCGTTGTACATTCCAGGACAAGTTGTATGTGAAATGGAAACCAAGGTACTTGTATGATTTTACTTGGTCCAGCTCCATGTTATTAAGCCTCCATTTCCTTGGCTTCCATGATCTGGCAAATACTAGGATTTTAGATTTCTCATAGTTTAGATGTAACTTGTTTCCTATGAGATACTCGAGACTTTTGTTCAGCAACCTTATAAGGCCGATTCGAGTGCGGGATATAATCACCGCATCATCAGCGTAGAGGAGGATCGAGACATGGCGATTACCTAATTTTGGGGGATGAAGGGCATGACTAGCTGTGGGCCAGTACAAAAGATGGCAATCCTAATCAATCAAATAGTATTTATATACCACTTTTCAACACAAAACACTTTGTTTGTTGTAAACAAAGCGGTTTACAGGCAAATAATAAATTATTACAGGCAAATAATAAATAAATGGATTCCATTTAATCAGATTCCACTTTTCCTATGAAGTCAATTGGAAACATATGGTGATGCTTTATGCTGAGTTGGACTTCTGTTGTCAGACTGAGGGCGCAATCCTGACCTGGAGTTAGGCCAGCATAGTTAGGCCAGCAAAGTTTGACTGGCACAAAGGCCACCCATAAAGCATGTCTGGGCCATGCTCTGAGTCAGGGTGGATGGCGCATGTCAATGTGCTGGCCTCTCTGACTCCAAAAGTGGTCCAAACATACTTTGCCAAACTTTGCTGGCCTAACTGTGCCAGCCTATCTCCAGGTTAGGATTGTACCCTCAATGGTTGTATGCAGACATAATGGCAAACTAAAGTTTGCTGTTACTTGCATGAGCATAAGAAAATGAGAGGAGCCCTGCTGGATCAAGCCAAAGGCCCATCTAGTCCAGCTTTATCTTACAGTGGCCCACCAGATACCTTAGGGAGCACAAAGATCAACAAGATTATCTGCACTCTGTTACCACTCCCTTGCATCTGGGATTCAAATACAGTCTACTTCTAGAACCAGGGGATATACCCATCATGCTGTATAACCTGTGATGGAATTTTCTTCCATGAAATTGTCCAACCCCCCCACCACCACATCATGTGGCAACAAGTTCCATAGTTTAATTACACTCTGGATAAAGAGTTGGCTGTTCCATCTCTCCCAACACTCAATTTTAGTGGATGTCCCCTGGTTCTTGCACACATAACTGCAAATCATGGTTGCCATTACATCCAAGGGATCACATCAACAATCACTTGTATGTTACTTCAAAGTAACTATCCTTTGAATCAGCCATCCCTGAAAAAGAGTCATATAACTTGAAACATGTTGGGCATTAATATATTTCTCAATGCATCTTTGAGGTCTCCTTTTTCTGTGCTAGTGCCTTCTTACCCTCCTCTGCTAAAGACAAGCTTAACCATTAAACGTCTCTTCATGTTAACAGGTACATTCCCAACCTTTTGGCCACCAGACCTTTTTCAAGAGCATGAGCAGTGGCTGGGTGAATGTTAGGAATGTGCCTGCAAGTAATCAGTGAATTGATGAGCTTATCTGGGAAATTTTCTCAAAGGAGTGTGTTTAGTATTATATTGAAAATAGTCTACATGAAACACCAAACAATCTGCTTTTGGAGAAGTTCCCTTTTCCAATCTATCTTTCCAAGCCTTGGCAGGACCAAGCTGCAGGAATCGTGGATGAAGTTTTGCTTTTCTGAATTTCCTTGAAGTACGGCATGCCCTTGTTGTCAAGGCTTTTCTTCAGTGAAAACTAACGTATAAGGACAGGTGATCCACAGAACTAACACACTGAAAATGCACACCTCCTGTCTGAAACAGTCAGGAATGAAACAGGAAGCCCCTTGTTGCCACCTGTGCTGAGCCACAGTCCTCTCAGGGTGGTGGGGTGGGGGGAAGAACAGAGTTGTCAATTGTTACACTCAAAAAAGGACTGACTGATAAGCGCTTGTGTCTTTAGCAACATCTTGATCTGCAGCAATTAACTGGTGGTGGTTTCATTGTATAAAAACAAGCCTTATCATCTGACAACGACTGCAGATCATGCTGCTGTTAAGGGCAAAGAGCACTAAAAGAAGTTGGCAACCCTAATGCAAAGGGAATATCAGACCCTTGGATGGGTGACTACCTCTCAGTCTAATCTACCTTACAAGGTTGTTGTGAGGATGAAATCGGGAAGAACTTGGGATGCTGCTCTGACCTCCTTGAAGAAAAACTGGGATCAATCAATCAATCAACAGGTACTTATATACCGCTTTTCAACACGAAGTTCACAAAGCGGTTTACAGGCAAATAGTAATAATAAAGTTAAATGGCTCCCTGTCCCAAAAGGGCTCACAATCTAAAAAAAGGCAGACCGCCAGCAACAGCCACTAGAAAGACTGCGCAGGGGTGAAGAGGGACAGTTACTCTCCCCCTGCTAAATATAAGAGGAACACCACTGGAAAAAGTGCCTCTTGTCCAGTTAGCAGGGGTTAGAAATATAAACAAAATATAACTAACAATAATGTATTATTGGTCAATTCAACTAGTCATTTAGAACAGCGTTTCTCAACATGTGCTCCCAGGAGCTCTGGGAAGCACACCATTAGTGACTGCCATCTGCCTCCTGCCTGGTTTGTGTTGGGGCTCCCTGAGACGCCATGCATGTGCCAGCAGGGTTCCCCAAGATTCCATCTAGGAGTATAAAGGGCTGCAGAGACTGAAAAGTTAGAGAACACTGATCTAGAAAAGCATCTGTAAAAATGAAATGATGGCTTTTTTCGGTCAACTATTCCCCCCCCCCCCACACACGTGTTGAAGCCACCACTTCTGGAAAACTCAATACCAGAAACCTTAAAGCTACACTTAGCAAAACTTTCTGCATCATGTCATCCCTAGCTACAAGGTCATAAGTCACACGATCCCTGGTATTTGTTGTTAAAGTTTGAGTTCCTTCAGTCGTGTGATTACGTAAGAATCTAAGATTGCAGCCTCGAGGGTGCAGAGGGTGACCTGAAAATGTAACTCCCAAGGACTGCAAAGAATAAAACCTCGAACTATTTTTGTTTACAAGAATCTGACCATTTTAACAGCGAGTTCCATATTGCTTTGGTGGCTTGAGTTTTTAGGAGCATCCAGATGTGGGGGTTGTCTGTGTGGTGTGCTGTTAATAGCTATGCAATGAGAAAATCCACTGTCATCTACCACTTTTATTTCCTGATCAGTGCTTCACTTCTAGGTTCTCCCAAGGAAAATGCTCATCACTTGGAGGAAAACTACTGGAGTTAGGCACCTGGAGTTAGGCCAGCACAAGTCCCTTGTGCCGGGCCAGGAGTGTTGCAAACGCACCAAAAAACATGTTTGTACCACTCTCGTAATCAGGGAGAATGGCATATGTCTATGTGCCAGCCTCCCTGACTCCAAGAGTGGTGCAAACACACTTTATGGTGCATTTGGGACGCTCCTGAGCCTAACTCCAGGTTAGGATTGGGCCGTCAGCAAACCTACTGCGATCAGAACCCTGAAACTCTCTGTCCTTAAAAAAAGCTGTAGATACATGCACTGGGGGCACCGCATAGGAGAAGGAGCTTAGCCTCTGCCCAACCAAGCTAGCTGCCCAAACTTGAATCCGCTGAACCTACTCAAAATTCGTCCCCCTGTGCTGTGGCCCTGATCAAGATCACACATATACCACTTCAACTGTTTTTTGAAGTTAAAAAGCTCAGAGCACAATCCTAAACTTTGCCGGAATAGCGAGGCCAGTGGGCTTGCACTATATCCAGGGCAGCTTTGGTGTGCTTGGTTCTGCACTACATACAAGGCGCAGGGCCGAGGAGGCCACGTGGCCCGAATCGGAGCCACACATCCTGGGACAGAGGCTTGGATGCAGCCTAACAGCTGCATCCCATCTCCACTCAACTCCCTGGGCCAGCACGCCTACCACCACCCACCACCCAGAAACACCCTCCTGCCCACCCTCCCCATGCCCAGAATCTCTCTTGTGCCAGTCGAGTTCGACTGGCACAGGAGCTGTGCTGCGGCAGCTCTGCCTGGTGCCGTCGGGCCGATGCTGCTGCAAACATTGGCCCAGCCACAGTGCTAGTCTGCGCTCCCATGTTGGCACTAGCGCGTATGCACGTTGCGTCGGCCCAACATGCCACATAGGATTGCGCCCTCAGTTATACTTGTGTAGTTTTGCTTCAAGCCCTTGCAGAGAATAATTGCAACTGATTTTCTTGGAAGTTCCAGAAAAACATATTTCCTTGTAGGAATCCCCAACATTCCCTTCTAGGGAAAGAATCACCAACATAAGAAAATGGCATTTCCCAAATTACTCAAAACAAGAATGTGTTCAGATTTCACTGCAATTTTTTGGCAGTTTTCTTACCCTGGGGAATAGATTGAGAGAAAGGCCTGGGATACACATGCAGTGGAATGAGCTAGGAATGAGGATGGGCTGTACTGCTTCAGAATGCAGGCTGGCATTACTACTTTTGACGACTATCCATACAAAAACACTCCCTGCAAGTAGAAATCGATTATAGCAAAGAGAGGACTGATCTAGAATCTTTCACACTGATGTGCTAGGTTGCTGGAGAGTTGTTGTTTTTTACATGCAGGGAATATTTTTTTTAAAAAAAAGATTAAAAAATTATATTCCCACACTTACAGTGGTATAACCCAATCTACCACTGAACTCCACTGCATGTCTAGACCAATCCATAGTAACTTGTTCCAACTGCTAAGACAAGCTTCATAACTAGCCAATTGTTTGGACCTGAATTTGGTTTCACAAATTTGCCACTCCAGTTTAACAGTCCTCCTGTGAATCTGCCTTGCTATGACCTCTCTTGCCTAGCTGTGTCTGTTCTGCTGGTCAGACTAACAGCCTAGTCCTATGCTTCAGGGTGCCCCTAGCTCCAGAGCACCGAAATGGCTACCGCTGGATCCTAAAGACCCAGGAAGGCGCCAGAGGTTTCCTCGGGGTAAGAGAGCATTTGCAGTGGCAGAGCTCCCTTACCCTGGGTAGACTTCAGCCAGCGGCAATGTGTCTCCTTGGCTCTGCGCCTGCTATTGAGCGGATGCAGAATCAAGGAGGCCCATGTCAGGCTGCTCGAGAGGGAGCACAGGATACAGCAGCAGAAGCTGCTACCATCTCCACCTCCTCCTGCTCCCAATCCTCCCCCTGCCCAATTCCACCACCTCCCCAGCCAAACTGGCGCCAGTATTCACTGCCAGCTGCTCTGGGGTGTCCTCCAAGCAGCATTGGGCCCAGTGCTAATTGGCGCTGGCCCAGCATCAGCACTCCCTGTTCTCTGTAAGCCGCAAATGTGCTTTATGGCACATTCACGACACCTAGAGCAGGCAATACACATGTACCACTGGTGCTAATGAGTCCAAGATTGGGTTCTAAGTCAGAGATATTTCCCAGCATTTCCTACCTGAGATCCTTGATACCTGAGAGCCTGGTGGCACATGCAAAGCTTATCCTGAGCTAGGACTCAGCCTGAAAAATTCCACATTTCACAAATGAAAATAGGTACATGTTACTTGTAACACCCCACTCCAATTCCAAGGATCACTCTTTTGGTCTCCCTTCCTCCCTCACTCAAACATTGTTACACATTGCTGATGACTCTATTCTGCCTGTTGTATTGATCTGCAGTAGCCTAACCTCCATTAATTTAAAAGCCAAGAGGATGTTTGTTCTTTAGGTTAAAGATATATCTGAAAATCATAATTTTCCTATGATATGTTATCAACAGGTCAAAATATACCTTAGCAACTGGAGCATGAGCAGACCAGACCTACTGTAGCTTCAGTAAAGTGGCTATATCATTATGCCCTCAGATCGTGCCCTGGAACAAGATGAATTTATTTTCCAGTCTGTGATATTAACTTCTAAAGATCTGGGGTGGATGGGATAAGATTAAATCCTAAAGAAGGGCTAACAAATCTTTCAGCCAGCATGTTCAAAAGGCAAAACTAAGGTCAGAAATATATCAAGGGTTGTTACTGGTAAATGGGCCAGTTGGGATGTATGCAGTGTTGTCAATCACCTGGTACGTGCCGGTACGCACGTACCGGTTTCTGGCTGAGCTGGCCCTGCCCACTGGAAGCTGGCCCGGAAGTGCAGCGGACGCCCAATCCAGTGCTGGGCCGGCCGGCAAACTCCTTCCCGGGCCAGTGCTCCATTGGGCGTCCGCTGGACCGAGCGACCATGTGGGCGCCCGATGGAGCACTGGGCCGGCCAGCAAACTCCTTCCCGGCCCTGGATCGGGCGCCCACGTGGTCGCGTGACAACGTGGGCGCCCGAGCTAGCGCCGGGCCCGCCGGCAAGCTCCTTCCCGGCCTGGCCCAGCGCTGGATCGGGCGCCCACGTGGTCGTGCAACCACGTTGGCGCCCGATCCAGCGCCGGGCTGACCAGCAGGACTTCCTTGTCAAAACCTCACTTCCTGCGATGGACATCACTTCCGGTGGGCAGATCCCAACAAGTGCCAATCAAAAGTGAGTACCTGTTCCTAAATTATTTGAATGACACCACTGGATGTATGCCTTTGGTTTGCATCATAAATGTTCCTATGGGGCAACAGAGCGGGAATATAAGAACATAAGAAGAGCCCTGCTGGATCAGGCCAAAGGCCCATCTAGTCCAGCTTCCTGTATCTCACAGCGGCCCACCAGGTGCCCCAGGGAGGCATGAAACAACAAGATCCTGTTGCATCCTGTTGCCACTCCCTTGCACCCGGTACCAGTAGCCCACCACCTTTGTAAGGAGGTTGCACAATCCATCATTGCCTATAGCCCACGATGGACCTTTCCTCCAGAAATCTGTCCAATCCCCTCTTAAAGGCATCAAGACCAGATGCCATCACCTGTGGCAAGGAGTTCCACAGATTAACTACCCGGTGGGTAAAAAAGTACTTCCTTTTATCTGTTTTAACTCTCCCAACCCTCAGTTTTAGTGGATGCCCCCTGGTTCTGGTGTTTTGAGAGAGGGAAAAGAACATCCCTCTATCGACTTTATCCCTTCCATGCATAATTTTGTATGTCTCAATCATGTCCCCCCTCAGGCGCCTTTTTTCTAGACTGAAGAGCCCCAAACGCTGCAGTCTTTCTTCATAAGGGAGGTGCCCCAGCCCCGTAATCATTTTAGTTGCTCTCTTCTGCACCTTTTCCAACTCCACTATGTCCTTTTTGAGATGCGGCGACCAGAACTGGACACAGTATTCCAGGTGTGGCCTTACCATCGATTTGTACAATGGCATGACAATATTGGCTGTTTTATTCTCAACCCCTTTTTTAATGACCCCAAGCATGGAATTGGCCTTCTTAATTGCTGACGCACACTGGGTCGATACCTTCATTGAATTGTCCACCAGCACCCCGAGATCTCTCTCCTGAGTTGTCACAGACAGCTCAGAACCCATTAGCCTATAGGTAAAGTTTTGGTTTTTTGCCCCAACGTGCATCACTTTACATTTGTCTATGTTGTAACGCATCTGCCATTTGGCTGCCCATTCCCCCAACTTGGAGAGATCCTTCTGGAGCTCTTCACAATCCTTTCTGGTTTTTACCACCCAGAAAAGTTTTGTGTCATCCGCAAACTTGGCCACCTCGCTGCTTATCCCTGTCTCCAGGTCATTTATGAATAAGTTGAAAAGCACGGGCCCCAAGACAGATCCCTGGGGCACTCTGCTTTTCACCTCTCTCCATTCTGAAAATTGCCCATTGACCCCCACTCTCTGTTTCCTGGCCCTCAACCAATTCTGGATCCATAAGAGGACCTGCCCTCTTACTCCCTGACTGTGAAGTTTCTTCAGCAGTCTTTGGTGGGGGACCGTGTCAAATGCCTTCTGAAAATCCAGGTATATGATATCCACAGGTTCACCCACATCCACGTGCCTGTTGACCTTTTCAAAGAATTCCAAAAGGTTTGTGAGGCAAGACTTACCCTTACAGAAGCCATGCTGACTTTCCTTTAGCAGTACTTGTTCCTCTACATGTTTTAGGATTTTATCTTTGATGAGGCTTTCCACCATCTTACCCGGAACAGACGTTAGGCTGACAGGCCTGTAGTTTCCAGGGTCCCCCCTTCTCCCTTTTTTAAAGATTGGCGTGACATTGGCTATCCTCCAATCCTCTGGCACCGTGGCCGTTTCAAGGGACAAGTTGCATACTCTAGTTAAGAGGTCAGCAACTTTGTTCTTTAGTTCCTTAATTACTCTTGGGTGTATACCATCTGGGCCTGGTGACTTATTTATATGTAGTTTATCAATTTGATCTAAAACATCTTCTTTATTAACCAGTATCTGATTTAATTCCTTCGTTAGGAAGGGCTGTTCGGGCTGTGGTATCTGCCCAAGTTCTTCTGCTGTGAAGACGGACGCAAAGAATTCATTTAATTTCTCTGCAATCTCCAAGTCCCCTTTTATCTCATCTTTCCCTCCCTCACCATCCAGCGGGCCAACCGCCTCTCTGGCAGGTTTCCTGCTTCTAACATATTTGAAGAAGCTTTTATTATTCCCTTTTATGTTGCTAGCCATGCATTCCTCAAACGCTTTCTTGGCCTCCCGTATCACCTTCTTACTTGTCCTTTGCCAGAGTTTATGTTCTTTTTTATTCTCCTCATTGGGGCAAGACTTCCATTTACGGAAAGAAGCTTCTTTGCTCTTTACAACTTCTCTAACTTTGTCAGCCATGCAGGCACCCTCCTGGACCTTTCTTTTGAAAATGACCATAATGACTATATTTGTGCCCAGACTACTTCCAGTCTCAGTGGACTAAACCAGAAGCTGTAATACAAATTCAAACATGAAGGGCTAGCTCTCTTGGGTTCAGTTTAGGCCATCTGTGCTAATCTATCTAAATTTTGGCTGGTTGTTTTCCATTTACCCATTTGGAATATTTCACTTGTCTGACTATAAAGTCAAGTGTTTACCTTAGAATCAGATATAGAAAGGAGCACTGACTTCAGCTCAGATCAGTGACAAACCTAAAGTTCAGTTAATCTAGGGAATGAGTGACCTGGTTCTTTGATCTTGCTACTTTCCTTTATCATCTGTCAGCTAAATTTAGACCCCAACACACACACATTGTTTGTGGATAACCTGATGGAGTTCTAAACATTTGCAGATTACCTTTGTTTAGATTCTATTACTATATGATCAGATTGTTGCTTTGCAGGCATCTTTGATTCTCTTCAGATGAAAAAGCAAGAAAATACTGGTGGTATTCCAATAGCCCCTCTGTAACAGGGATAGTAGTTTTGATTTCCACTGTTGTCTGCAGAGATTTGGGAAATGCCTTTTAAAAATGTTACTACAGGTTGCTAGAATTGCTGTTCTTCAGGTTTCAGCCCTCTTCCCTTGCCTAGAAGTTAAATATCTGAGTGGGATGTGTGTACACCTTGTATATAGGGTATGTGTGTATCTGGGTGTGTGTGTGTGCATGCACACATCCTCTTCATCTATCATTCAGGATTGGTCATAAGAGATATCAAGTAATAGTACTGACATAACTTCAAATTATTAAATCTGAAGAGGAGACATAGACCATCTGAAGAGGAGCAACAAAAAGGTAGTCCAAGGAACAAACCCTGGTTTCCAATCCTGGTTTGCAGGGCAAGGTACAATCAGTTTGCTGATTTGGGTTATATGACATGCTGATTGTCAGGAGTTGAATCCTTGCGGGTTGATTCTGAAGCAACTTTTGAGCTCTGCAGTAGCATTCAGTGCTTGAGTGGCTGCAATAAACCTACCAGAATCCCAGACAAATCTCAAACAGTGGTGCTACTGGGTCCAGGATGCACCCAGCATGGCTCATAGGTAGTGTCAAGGCAGTTACAAAAAGCAAGAAGGCTTCCTTCAGAAAACTGAAGTCTTGACCAAATGATGAAAACAAAAAGAAATATATAAACTCTGGCAGAAGAAATGTAAGGGGTGTGAAAAAACGAATACAAGGAGAGCATGGCTAAATGCATGGAGGCAAACAAAACTTTAAATACCTCCGAAGCATGAAACTTGCCAGGGAGGCAGTTGATAGCAAGGGAATAAAATGGAAGATTAAAGATGATATGGAGATTGCAGAAAAGGTGAATACATTATTTGCATCTGTCTTTATTTCCCATCACAGTACACAGTCGCTGCATCTCAAAAAGGACATAGTGGAGTTGGAAAAGGTGCAGAAGAGAGTGACAAAAATGATCCCTTATGTAGAAAGACTGCGGTGTTTGGGGCTCTTCAGTCTGGAAAAAAGGCACCTGAGGGGGGACATGATTGAGACATACAAAATTATGCACAGAAGGGATAGAGTCGATAGAGGGATGTTCTTTTCCTTCTCTCACAACACCAGAACCAGGGGACATCCGCTAAAATTGAGGGTTGGGAGAGTTAAAACAGATAAAAGGAAATGCTTTTTTACCCAGTGGGTAATTAATCTGTGGAACTCTTTGCCACAGGAGGGGGTGATGACAACTGGCCTAGATGCCTTTAAAAGGGGATTGGACAGATTTCTGGAGGAAACGTCCATTGTGGGCTAGAGGTCATGATGGGTTATGCAATCTCTTTACATTAGTAGTAGGCTACTTCAGCTTGCTGGGTGCAAGGGAGTGGCAACAGGATGCAAGCATCTTGTTGTCTCGTGTGCTCCCTGGGGCACCTGGTAGGCCGCTGTGAGATATAGGAAGCTGGACTACATGGGCCTTTGGCCTGATCCAGCAGGGCTCTTCTTATGTACAAAGGGAGATGATACTGATTGGAAGGAGATGTAAGATGCACAAAAAATGTATTTTTTCATAAAGGTAAAGGTTTCCCCATGACCGAATGGTCTAGTCGTGACCGACTGTAGGGGGTGGTGTTCATCTCCATTTCTAAGCCTGTAGAGCCGGCGTTTGTCTGAGGACAAGCTTCCGTTGTCATGTGGCCAGCATGACTATACGCCATAACGCCGTTACCTTCCCACCGAAGTGGTACCTTTTTATCTACTTGCATTTTTAGAACTGGTAGGTTGGCAGGAGCTGGGACAAGCAACGGGAGCTCACTTTGTTGTCCAGTCTGGAACTCCCAACCTTAAGGTCAGAAAGCCCAGCAGCAGCGATTTAACCCACTGCGCCACTACATCCCTTGGTGTATTTTTTCATACAGCGCCTAATTAGCCTGGTTGCCACAAGATGTGGTGATGGACACTAGGTTGGATAGTTTTGAAAGCTAATTTGAGAAAATCATCGGGGATAGATCTATCAATGGCTACTACTCATGATGATTTTGTGCCTACCTTCAGATCCAACATCAGTATGCCTTTGAATTCCAGCAACAGGGGGACAATGGCAAGAAAGAAGTATGTATGCCTTTCTCATCTGCTTGTGGGCTTCTCAGAGGTAGCTGGTGGGCCACTGTGAGAAAAAGGATGTTGGATTTAGTGGGCCTTTGGCCTGATCCAGCAGGGCTTTTCTTAAGTTTTTAATACAATATGAAAGTCTGCAATAGATAAACTCCTGTGCTTTAATCACCAGAATGTTGTAGCTGGACATGGCAAATGAAGATGTCCATGACGTCATTGCCAATAACCTACAGTAGTATTTTGAATAGGTGGACCGTGTGATGTGGTAGGGTGGGAGACAAACATTGAGAAACGCTGCAATAAGTAATATGGCAGAGTCACTATTTTTTGTAAGCTGTCTTGCGCTTCCCGAAAGGGTATAACCATGCTTTTAAATAAAATAAACATTTAGTCTGTATGTAGTCATACAAATGCGGCCTAGGGTCTTCACTAATGGTCTGACCACACATAAGGCCATTGTGCAGAAGCTGAGGAGATCAAGATCTGGTCAGTGTCTGGACCTAGGAACCCCAGGCCCACCCCCTTGAGTTCCTTGTATTGGTGAAGACAGGGAGGATATAAATATAATGTCAATATGTCTTTAAAATGCAGTAAAATTTCATTCAAGCATTGTTGTATATAGACAGTTAATTCTGATTTTTTTTACCTTTAAGATGAAAAATGTGGCCAGCAGATTGTGCTAGAGGTTCTTCTTGAGCAACGCGTACACTCAGGTGTCTGATGGAAGCTCAGATGTTGCCTATAGCTCAAAGTAATTTTAACCAAACTCTGAATGCGCATCCACTTGCAACCTTTCCTGGAAAAACAAAATACAATCACATTTATCCACACCTTAATAATATCCAAATAAATTATTGCATTGTGCTTTACATGGCTGTTGCCTTTGAAGACTGTTTGGAAATGGAAATTAATTCAAAGTACTGTACAGCAAGCATATCAAGGCTGCTAACGGGTATTGATAGCAGACAACATATCCTACCACTGTTGAACAAACATCATTGCTACCAGTTTGTTACTACTTTGCTACTACTACCAGGGCTTTTTGGTTAAGAAGATGGATACGTCTTTTTATTTCACAACAATTTTGGAAAGATAGTCTGACTACATTATCCTCCTACTCAAATACAGGTCAGGTTCCAGAGGTCTGCACAAGTTGAACATTATTTATTTATGTGACCTAAACAAACGTGTGAACAATTTTCTGCAATGATTGAAAACAGTATAGAAATATTTATTTCTATAAATTTTTATATATCAAATAAATAATAATAAACTCCCTACTGAACTTACACTCCATGATAACTTTGCTTTTTCTGTTATGTAATGCACAAAAAGGGCCCCTTAGATGGAAGGGCTGCATTTGTATTAGCTGCATTTTATAACTCGTATTTTACATTTTACAAGTTAAAACTTGCGTTTGTATTATTTGGAGAGGAGTGCAATACTCTTAGTATGCTCTCCTTTACCAACCTTTTCTGCATCCCCAAAATGCATTGTCTCTGTTCCTCCCACAAACCAGTGTCCTTCTCTCCAAAACCATTATACCTGCGCAAAAACATCAGCACAGGGCTGCCCCTGTGCAAAAGTGCAATGCAGTTCTTTGGGATCCTTCTAAGAGCACAATCCAGAGTTGTGCTTGGGCTAGCGCAATTCTCTTGTGGGCACAAGAATGTCACAAACATGCCATAAAGTGTGCTTGTGCCTCCTTTGGAGGGGGCTGAGCCAGTGCACAGACATGCGCTGGCTCAGCTGGAATGGATCCAGGCTCTACAAACCCCAGACCCAGTAAGTTTGCCCTAGCTGAGTTCAGCCAGTGCAGGATTGGGGAGGCCGGGGAAGGGCATAAGGAAAGCAGATCAGGCCATGTGGAGGGCAGGACCATGTGTGGATTTCACTGGCGCAGCTCCGAGAAGTCCTACTGGGACTGCTGCAGTGCAACATGGGGTAAACGGAATTGATTCCCCATACTCCGAGTTATGCTACATGCAGCCCCGCCCCTGTGCTGGATAGGGGGTGGGCCAGCTAGCCTCCCACTCCGGCATGGGTTGGGATTAGACCACCCGTTGGATGTGTTTAAGGGCGCAATCCACTAGATGGCGTAGAGCAAGGCAACATGGTTGCATCGGCGCTACGTCATTAGCAAAGACGTGGAGGCACCGACCAGCATCCCCACATCGGCACTACAGTGCTCGAGCCAATGGTACGGCTGGCAAACTCGGCTGGTGCAGGGAAGGTTCTGGGAAGAGGGAGGGTGGGGAGGAGGCGCTACTAGGTGGGAGGTGGGCGGTCTGGTGGGCAGCCCAGCCCATGGAGGGGGTGTGATTGGGATGTGGCCTAGGCCGCATCCAAGGCCTCGTTCCCGGGCCATGAGGCTTCCTTGGACTTCTACTTGGCCTACTACTTCACGGGAGCAGGTCCGAGGAAGCCATTGGGGAGGCAGAAGCCTCACATGGTGGAAGGGCACGAACATGCCCTTGCACCTGGGAGGCTCTTGCAGGCTCCAATGCTGCACTGGATACAGTGAAGCCCACTGGCCTGCCTGCTCCAGCACCGCATAGGATTGGGCTGCCCGTTGGGGACTACCTGTATCTGTGTTTATTCTGTGGCTTGTACTCTTGATAACGTTTGCTGCTGTTCTCAAATTTTAGTCTTTAAAATTGGGATGTTTTATGTATGCTTTTAAATTTTATTTGTAATTTATTTTATACAACAAGCCGCATTGCAGGCCTGTTTAGGCCAGAATGTGCGAATCTGAAGAATTAAAACAATCATTTTATGCCGACAACGGAACCTGTTTTATAGGAGACACATTTATACTCAGGCCTCTGGGCTTCACATCTGTGGCAGAAAAAGAGCTTTAGCATCATGTCCTAACCAAGATGAAGGTGAGGTTGGAGAAGAAGAGAGGGGATCCAGCTTTGTTTTCTGGCATGAACATAAACTTCAACTTTGTGTCAGTGCTCAATGAGGGGGAGAAGAGGGGGAACACTTCTGTACACAAAACAACACAGTTATGTGTTAGAAATAGAACAGGAAGATGCCAGCCAATGTTTAGGGTAACAGACCTATTTATTTCCATCCAAACAAGACCAGCAGGTGTTTGCTGTCCCCTTCAGCTGCTTAGAGCGCAAGGCCTTACTACAGACACAAGGCCAACTAAAATGCGGAAAAACCCAAGACAGATAATGGGAAGAAAGGACTGCCTTGAACAAGGAGACCCAATTTGATTAGCAAATTGTAGACGGCAAATACATTCCATCAGCCAGGAAATGATTACTCTAGTGAAGGCCAGGAACAGGGAGCCATTATTCAGGAATAGGGTGAGGGGATTTCCCCTGCCTTTCCCCCTACCCATTCATCACCCTGCTACATTATTGCAGCAGACTCTCCTGTGCAATGGTGCAGGCTGATGGCGGGAAGTGCCCAAAATAAACAAGAATGATCTGCAGAAGGGCACAGAAAAGCATATATCAAAAATCAATCAATATGCTTTGAGTGACAGCCAGGTTCACATTCCCCATTTTCTTAGACAGTAGAATGTCACAGGTACATGTACTTTTGCAGGGTGCATTGCCATGTAAGGAAAACACACTGGAAACTTACAGTGATTTTGCAATATCTGTTTGTTGAACAACACTTTTGAGTAAGGGGGAATAGCAGCCAGGCGCCCAGACAAACATCTTGAACGCCTAGCAATGGAACAAGATGACAGTGATGATATGAAGAGCTGGAAAGGGTGAGAGCAAGGGTGGGGGACTACACTGACTGAGCCCCTGCTAACTGACCTAGGAGGTACCTTTGAAGTGGTGGGTTTCTTATATTTATCAGGGGAGAGCAAGTGTCCCTATTCACCCCAGCACAGTGTCTTTTTTTCCCAAGTGGCCATTGGATAATCTGTCTTTTGTATTAATATGATATAACACAGCACAGTAATTACTCCTACTATCAAGCCCTTTTCCAGCCAGTGACTGGAAAGGTATGAAATGGGTGTAGGCAGTGGTGGGATTCAGGGGGTTCGCCCAGGTTCTATAGAACTGGTTGTTAAATGGCTGGGCCCTGCCCACTTGCTTACCTCGGTTGGCTTCAGGTGTGTTTTTTTTGCTCCGGCTATGACATCATAGAACAAGTTGTTAATTTATTTGAATCCCACCACTGGGTGTATAGTAGGCATGTGGCAGAATGAGGTGGACTTCAAAAAAAAAAAAAAAAAAGGAGGCTTCTAAAAAAAGAAGGTTGCAGTACCCATCATGGCCTGTGGTGGACTTTTCCTCCAAAAATCTGTCCAGTTCTTTTTAAAAGGCACCTAGGCCAAACACCATCACCACTTCCTGTGGCAAGTTCCACAGATTAATTATCCGCTCGGTAAAAATGTACTACCACCTCATGTGTAGTCCAGGGCTTAGTTATATTTTTACCAATAAATAAATACAATTTCACTATGACAGCATTTAATTATACTTTTGTCACTGTAAGGTCCCTGATACCTTAGTTTGTCTGAGCTGGACTGTCTAAACCAGTGTTCCTCAACCAATGGTACAAGTATCACTAGTGGTACTTGAGGTGGAGGCTGGTGGTAAACACAGGACCCCTGTACCCCCGCCACTGGGCAGCAAAACTAGCAACACGACATGACAAACAGCTGTTAGAGGCTTGGCACAATGACCAAAGCTGCAAAGCATGCTTTTCCACAATCAGAAAAGCTCTCCCATCCACCCCGAGCCTCTTACAGGTGTTTGTCACCTTGCATCTGGCCTCTCAACCTGGAAGTAACAGGCAATGATGTCATCGCCGGTTACTGTCAGTGGTACTTCCAATAGGTGGATCATGCAAAGTAGTACAGTGAGGACAAACCTTGCGAAATGCTGGTCTAAATTGATCAGACTTGGTTGTTGTGGACTTGGACAAATTACCTTCAACTCATGAATAGATAAATGGAAGGTGTCTATGCGCTCCTTTCTGCTTGTCTCCACTTTGTCCAACAACCTGTTTGTAATGCAGCACATGGGGTTATACAGTACTCTTCCTCAGGCTAGATGATTTTTTTTTAAAGTGTCTGTGTGAAAGAGGGATGGAGATGTTTCTGAATGAGGTCCTAGTGTTAAGCTCCATCTGCTACAGGTTTCAGTTTAAGGATGTGAAAAAGTGTAAAATGAGAAAACTTCCTTTTTGGAAACACATAAGTGGGCATAAGCAAAAAGCACTCTGCACATTTTAAATGTACATGAGAGCCTGTGATGTGGCTAAGAAACTAGCCCAATCCTATCCAAATTTCTGATTCTAATGCAGCCACAATGCAGCCCAGAGATAAGTGAACAAACATTTCCTAACTTGGAGGTCTCCATGACTGCCCCCCAACCGCATGGCTGCATCAGTGCTGCAAAGGTGGATAGGATTGGGCCTCATGAACCAGGTATTCCTGGCACTGCCATGAACTCATCAGGTGACTTTTAAGAACCTGAGGCTTGCAGATCTCCACTTATGTTGTCTCCCTCCCAGTCTGCAAAAGTAGCACCAGGAGCCCTGGGTTTTGGGTTCACTTTAGCACCTCCCCACATCACCACTGATCCAGTACCTAGGACTGGGAGGGGGCATGCTGGCACATGGAAGAGCTCTGGCATGGGCCACACAGCCAAGGGCTTCGGACATCACCCCTATGGTACAGGAAGGAGTCAAACTGTACTGAGACCCGCACTACAAGATCAATGTGGCCCTTTGCCCAATACATATACAGTATTATTTATAACCGCTGCATGTGGTAAACTAGTGCTTCAGAGAACAGATCCACCCAGCTCCTGCTGTGCTATGCTGCATGGGGAGCTTCGCATTCAAAAACAGGGCTCCAAGTCGTGTAATCCCGCATTCTGGGTAATGCACAGACCAGCGCTTCCTGCCAGACCTCCGTTTGCAAAATGGGTATGTGTCTCTGCTACTGTTTTTTTATCCCACCCTTTCTTTAAGGAGCCAGACGAGGCCTTCCCGCGCTTTTATCCCCTCCATGACCTTGGGAGGCGGGTGAGGCCCAGTCAGAGTCAGCAACTGCCCCAAGGTCACGCAGGGAGCTCCACGAAGGGGCTGGGACTTGAGCCAATGGGAGCCGCTGCGGCCCCCGCCCCGCCCCCGCTCTCCAAGCCGACCCACCTTTCAGGGGTGTTGTGAGGCTTCTGCCGGGCAGAGCCTTGCAGCTCGACAGAAGGGCTTAGTGTCGTGGTTTCTTTTTCTTTACACTGCATGATGCCCCGGGGGCGCAGGCAGCAGCCCCGGAGAAGCCCCGCCAGACAGTCGCCCTCTCCTCCTCGCCTCCCTCTCGCCTGCCCGCCGCTAACTCCGCTGACCTCCTATCAACAAGTCCTGGAAACGGGGGGGGGGCAGGAGGGAGGAAAGGGCGGGGGCGGGCCGAGCGCCGAGCGCCTCGCCTGCCCATTGGCGGACGAGCCGTCGGCTGCTCCAGCTGGAGCCCGAGCCCAAGGCTCCGGAGCCTGAGCCTGCCCCCCGGCGCGGGCGGCCGGGCGGGGGGGGGTGTTTTAAAGGGAGCCCCGGCCGCGCCGCCGACTTCAGATCCCGAAGCCCAGAGAAGGAGCCTCGGCGGACGCGCGCTCGCTGCCACTTTTCTCCCCTGAGCGGGCTGTACAATCCTCGGCAGTGTCCTGAGACTGTATGGTCGGCTCAGGGGCGGCTTGGCCGGGATTGCAGCCTCGGGTGCCCTGACGAGCCGTGGAGGGAGCGCGACACGAGTGGCCCGGGCGCGGGGAGGCAGCCCGCCCAACTCCTGCAAGGAGCGCACGGAGGGCGAACGCGGGAGAGCCAGGCAGCCCGGCCCCACCCGCCCTGCACCTATCAGGAGGCCTCCAGGGACCTTCCCACCCACCAAAGCCAGGCCCCCTGCCTGGCTCTGCAAGCGCCTCGGCTGCCTGCGCCAAGCGGGACGCCCACGGGAGTCCTCCTCTTGCCTAGCCTTGTACTTGGGTTAACCAGACATCGGGGGAACGGCAAGAGCCGCAGCGACAGCGGCGACCGCTTCCAAGATGACAGCTGAGAAGGAAAAGAAGAGGTAAGAGGGGGCGATGCGATGATGGGACACCGAATTGCCTCGGGAGGGCAGGCTCGGCGTGGCTACACTGCGCTCTCTTCTCCGCGCAGTGGAACTGGGGTGGCCTCATGTCCACGCCGCCGTCTCTGTAGCCCTGCGTGTCCTCTTTGAACCTGGCTTTCAAAAAAAAATTTTTAAAAGTATAGTATTGTAAAGTGGCGTCTGTTGTTGCACGTGAAGTCCCTGGTAGCTGGCCGGTATCACGAGCATCACCTCATCAGGCTGGCACGAAGGAAAGCCACTTATTTTGCTGTTTTCCTTTCGAGATCAAAACATGGGAGTACCTGAAAACCTTTGTCCGGTTGCCGTTCGGTTTGAACGGTGCAGGAGTCACCCATTAGCATGTACAAGTTGCTTGTTCTGTTTTTTTGGCTAACTGGTGGGTACAATCTTGCCAGATGTAAAGTGTTCTCGGTCCCGTTGATTCCGCGTTCTCGGAAATCAGCGAAGTCTAAAAGTCCTCAACTTTAGCTAGATCGTACCCAGCAGCAATTAATCCCCTCACCACCTCAAGTCCTCCTTAGTCACATCGACTTCACAAGGCGAAAATGATGCGCACGTTGAAGTCCGCCGTTTCAGTCTTTGGAGCCCACCAGACTTTTGACTGGATCTTGCCTCGGGATGCTCAGTGTGCCTGTTCTTTGCTTCTTCATTCCGGAGTTTGTGACTGTTCTTCGTTACCAGATGGGCGAACATCTAGGTTCATTTCCAGATTTGAGCTAGTTTGACACTTGTAGGATGCTCTTAAACTTGGACTGCGAAGCTACTGCCTGCTGCCAGGGCTAGCGAATGATCCGGATTTTTTGTTTGGGGGGTTGTAATAATTTTCAAGGGCTGGAGGTACCTGCACCTCTGGGCCGCGTGCGTTTGACTGTGCTTGTGTGTGGGGGGGGGGGGTCCACGGGAGAAATGCGATTTCCAGCCTGTCCCAGAGACTTTGGAAAGAGAAGGCAGCAAATTACAAAAATCATATTTCCTTGGCCAGTGCTTATATCTCTACACCAGTGTTTATGGTCTATGGACCAGTTGAGATTGAATCCGGGATGCGTTTGTGCAGTAACGGAGGATCGATCTTCTCAGGATTGTGTTCCGCAGGCAGAGGAAGTATCGGAGGCAGGAGTTAAGCTGCCGAACCCCGCTCCCTTTCACACCAGTTCACTCGCAGACTGCCTGCTTCGTTTTCTTCCAAGGCTTACTCTTGAGTGCAGTGGTCGTCCCGTGGACTTCGGTCGGGCTGAGAAAGTGGTTTGGGTCACTGAAGCCACTTCCGTTTTGGGATTGGATGAGTTTGAAGATGAGTTTGGCCTTGACAGCATCCTTCTTTCAAACAAGGGCATGCGGAGTAAACTGAGCGATCCGCAGCAGCGGGGCAGTTCGAATTCCGGGAAGAATAGGTTCGGTAGCGTGGTTCTCTCCTCTTCGTCCCCCCCCCCCAGTGTGGAAACGCGTTGGAATTGATTGAAAAAGTGGAGGGAAGGAAACTCACTCAAATTGATTGCATCGGGAGACATCTGGCACTTTCCAGGAAGACGCCAATTCAGAATTGCGCAACCGTTATGCTCCTCTCCCTCTCTCTCTCTCCCCCCCCCATCAGCTCCCATTTCTTACTCATTTTACTCCCACCCCACTCGTTAGCTGCTGAAGCCGATTGTGCAAAGGGGGAAATTTAAACTGGTCAGCTACTTAAAAGCTTGAGTACGTGGAATTAAGGAAATGGCTTCTCACATCCTCTCCAGCAAAGACCCTTCTCGGAGTACTTGGATCACCCTCTTGGACCAGGCATGTTCTCGAAATTATATAGTGCATACTCGTTATCCCTTAAACACCTTCCTTAAACACCTTCCTCCAAAGGAGAGGGAGTTTGGTTTGTCTCCTTCCCCCTATAGGTGCCTGTTTCGGGCGAAGTGGGGCTCATAATACTGCTTGTTCCTAATCCATACTTCTAATAATACTGCAAAATGTTCCACACAGTTTTGTCTTCCTCATCTTACCCCTGAAAAGTAGGTCTGTATTATTATCATCCTATGTATCAATAATACATAGGTATGTATTATCATCATCAGGGAAATGCAGTGAGCCTACAGCCCTGTATACACTTTCCTGGGAGTAAGCCTGAATATAATGGGAGTTGCTTCTGAGTACATATGTATAGGATTGTGCTGTGAGTGGCTTGTCTTGGGCCCTGTGAATTCAGAGCTGAGGGTTTACCCCATCTCTCACTGCTCACTCTTTCACCACTTCTGCACCAGCTCCTCTGCACCAGCTGCACCAGAATAAATGCTCAGTGACAGTAAATATGGAATCAAGGAGTGTTTTGATTTTATTTTGTTAGTGATCACAAGACTGCAAAGATGTGATAATGTGTAGCAGTCTGCCAGGTTCACCCCACTCTTAGCCACATTTGCTTCATTCACACTGAATCTGGTGATCTTGCCACAAAAGAAATACATCTGATACACACTGGTGTGTGCGTGTGTGTCTTTTTCAATCTTGATGGCTAGAAATCTCAGGGCATGATCCCTTTAGAGGTAGGGCTTTGAAGTCCCATTGATTTCAGTAGGAAACGGAAGCCTGGGTTTAATTGGATGCAAGTACCATTGAACTCCTACATCAGAATTCAGCTGAATTCGGCTGTGGGGACGTGGTGGCGCTGCGGGTTAAACCGCTGAACTGAGCTTGTTGACCGGAAGGTTGGCAGTTTGAGACCACGCAATGGAGTGAGCTCCTGTTGCTTATTCCATCTCCTGCCAACCTAGCAATTTGAAAACGTGTAAAAATGTGAATAGATAAATAGGGACCACTTCGGTGGGAAGGTAACGGCGTTCCATGCCCTACAGTGTATAGTCATGCCGGCAACATGACCACGGAAGCGTGTCCTTAGACAAACTCTTCAGGCTTAGAAACGGAGATGAGCACCGCCCCTACAGTCAGTCACGGGAAACCTTTACCTTTTACCATTGAACTCCTACATAAGTATTCAGAATTCAGCTAGAGTTCACACAAATCAATGGGCCTCATCAGTGCTTAACTTTGTCAGAATAATGCCTTTAGTTTTTTATGTACCATGTTCAGAAGGTGTTTTGTTTTCCTTAGAGGGGGGATCTAAGCCAGGGGGATGAGACGAGTTAGAATAGTTTCACTCTCAACCATATGCAGTCACTGTTACATTCTTAGAAGGCTTGCAGTGTAGCTGAAGATTCTCTTCTGCATTGATGCACGGGAAACGGAAATGAAGAACAGTTTGCAATAGTGTTAAACATTTAATTATGATATAATAATCATTTATTCTCCATTAAATCAAGGGTGAGCAAAAGGTAGCTTGGGCACCTCTAATAGATTTCAGTATGTTTCACAGCAGATAAGCAACAGTTTCTGACTTCCATTAGTTTAACAACAAAAAAATAAAATTACCAGTTGGAAACAAGATTATCTCCCATGGCTAAGTCTTGTTGTAACCCTTGATTTCTGAGCCATAGCGTTCTTCACTTGTGAAATGTGAGTATTATGCGGTTTCATGTTTGAGCTGGTTTTGGTGCAGTTCTAATGGCAAAGAATAGATCTGTAGTAAAGCAGATCTAGATTTGTTCTTCCATATGCAGATCATGGGGAACTAAACAGTCACTAGTTAGCTTCACCTGCCCTGAGTCATGGGGTTGCATGAGTCATGGGGTTGCATCTGGCCCCCGGCTCTGTTTGGTGGAACTCTGGATTCTGGAAAATGGTTCTCGAGCCCCCAAGTCGGCTCACCCCCCCCCGGTGTAAAGAAAAGTTTAAGCGAGAAAGACGGATGGCAGTGATGTGTCCTGTAAATGTTTCCTTCCTTCTACAACACTTCCAGATAGCAATATACTGTACACTGCTGTGTGTGAGAGCGAAAAAGACGTGTAATTGGGAAGTTTGGCAAAATGCAGCTTTGGTATTTTGTGTCAATAAATTCCAGGTCTGAGGTCGAATGAGGCATGATGGATGCCTGAAATGTTTGCCAGTGGTAGTGTATGTGCGTGCACAGTGGTGTTGCTAGTGGGGTGCAGGCTGCACTGGGGGGAGCACAGCTACGAGGCTAAACTGTGAAAAATCTTGGTATTTTTGAATAATGCCATCGTGTTATACACCTTTCACTGTGGAATTTAATGTAGAATCCAATGAAAGTGCATCAAAATATCAGTATTCTATCAAAAGTTGTAGTCAAATAATCAGAAAAAGAAAACACAACTGCCTTATGTAACAAAGTGGATTTCCTTACTTTAAAACTCACCAATGAGAATAATTGTTCTGAGAGCTAGTGAAGTGGTGTTATGACACAAAAGGGAACCAATAATGTGATACAAGTCGGCTCTCATTTCCATGTATCAGAGCTAATATTAGAACTCTTTTTCAGTTGTGTGAGTGTTATCAAGTTGACCACTGGTTTTTTATTGGTTATTGCTTGGTTGGGTGACCTTTGTTGGGTGACCTTGGTTGGGTGATACATTAAAATAAAGTTAATGGGGGTTACACCAACCTTAACGATGCCACTATGATACTGTATTTTATTATGTACGGTTGGGTATGGGAGAAGGTCTATCATGAGGATGGTGCAGTGAGCTTTCGCACCAGGTGATGCATACCCTAGTGACACCACTGTGTGTATTTGCAAATTCCCATTTGAGATGACCAATTTGTCCCCATTCAATTCTAAGGCATTTCGTAGGTAACATTTAAATCTCTATGTGCAGGACTTGGGGAGTCTGGTACTTGTTGGGAACTTGTCCCGCAATAACAATTCAAGCAAGAAAGCAAGCAGTATTTATGTACTGCTTTTCAACAAAAAGTTCACAAAGTGGTTTACAGGCAAAGAAAAAAAAACCACAACAAATTAAATGGCTCTCTGTCCCAAAAGGGCTCACAATCTTAAAAAAAATGATTTAAATTAAGTGAATAACAGTGGCAACTTGGATGTATTATTATAGCAGCCATTTTTTCCCTTTAAAACTAAGTCCTGCAATATAGTCATTTGTTGTGGATTTGTGTGGGTGTTAGTTGCTGTTCAGAATAACCACAGTTGTTGGTTCAAATTTACATCTTAACTAGGGTTACTGTCTCTCAGTAGCTAGATTAGGGTCTAGCACTGAGGAAGAGGAGAAATGCTTCTTTAGTGCCCCTCAACCTCTTTATGTTCTTATTTTTTTCCTTGGCATGCTCTTCCTGTGGTTTGACCCCAGCATGTCATTTTTTTTTTTTTTGGTTTGGATTCTGACTTGCAGGCAACTCTGAGATACTGTCTTAATTGGTTTTACCCATAACAAGGAGAGTGTTGTTGGATGGGTTTTTGGCCAGTCTCAGTGTGCTGATTGGAGGGCAACTGTAAATTTTGATACAGCTAACTGAACTAATGTACCAAAAGTCATAGCAAGCCACGGTTCTAGTAAGGGTTACATCACCAAACACCCCCAGCCTCCCCTTCCACACATCTTTGCCTTAGCGTCCTGCTTGATGAAGGCTTATAGAAAACTCAAAAACTGCTGATAGAAGTATCAGTTTAATGAAGCGGTTTTGGCTTTGTTTTCTTTTCTTTTAAGCATAGGAGTATTGCAGTTTAAGAACCTGCACACAGAATAAAATGTAGTCTCTATTATGTTTAATTTGCCAGATCAAGGTTTAAAAATTAAAGGGGAATTGAATAAAAGGAGGACTCTAGGCATATTGTCCAGAGATTTCCAAGCACAGTGGGGCTGTCATATCTGTTCTGTGGCCTGTTACGATACCAGAGTGTTCTGAAATAAAGGCTGTTCTTTGTGTTTGACGTTCTGGCATCGTACACTAAGTGTATTCTCTTTCCCCGTAGGTTATCTAGCTATGAAAGGTAAATAAACGTAACAGTAAACAGTGATAGTGTGGGTAATTTTGTAATGTCTGTCTGTCCTCATGGTCCAAACTAAAATGACCATGGTCCAAACTAAAAAGGTTTAGTTCACATGCCAGATATGCAGATTTCTAGTTAACAACCTGCAAGGCCAAGCTAGGAGGTAAGTGGCGCATGACCTAAAAGGGTTGGCGTGCATGAGCTCAAAGAATGTGGAGCCACATTCCTAACTGAGGAAACTATGTTTTGCGTAGCAGAAGTGTACCTAGAGGAGGATCACAGAACTACACATTGCAAACAGCGGCTCACCCTCCTCTTTGGAGCCATTCGGGGCCAATGCATCCTCCGTTCTGCTCTAGTTGCTGGTCATGGCTCTGAAGAGGAGAATGAGTGGCTGCTTGCAAAACGTAGTGATGTGATCTCCCTCTAAGTATGCCTCTGTTGCTTGGAGTTGCTACATTATGCAAATTAGGTGACATTGGACTGTCTGCCTGTATAAAAAAGGAGTATGTGAATTAGATCGTAAATACAAATCGTTTTATTTGTTAGTACTTTGAATAATGAACTGCAACACATGTTTTTAAAATGATTTTTCACCTTTTGCGTGTTCAGAAGTTCACTTGTATTGTCTAAATGAGAAGCTTGGATTCCAAAGCATTTTTGTTTGTCATACATTGAGTAACTGAGTTGATAGATGAATCACATGGGTGTGGTTTCAGGTATTCCAGAGCTGGCAGGCTGAAGCTATGTGTGGTAACACAGCAAGTTAAAGTCATTTTGAAATTCCTTTGGAGCCTCTAGTCTTCTGAGTATTTTGATTGTGGCTACCCGAGCAAACCATTATTTTAATGACTGAAAATATATTTTCAGCTTCTTAGTGGAAGCACCCACAAGCCTAATGTGAACACAGGATGTCTGGCCAGATTTGAAAACAAAATAGCATTGCGATTTTGTGCTGTCCTCCAAAAGCCTTTGAATAGGATGGTAATTTTAAGTATTAGTTAAATTGAGTGTTAGTTTCCATCCTGGTTTTAATATAGCCCCACTTATTTCCTCTGCTTCATGTCCTTCAGCATGGGGATATGCTGGGAAAGAATGGGCAATCTTGCTTATAAAATGCTCTAATGCAGTGTTTCTCAAACTATGGGTCAGGACCTGATGTCAGGTGGGTTGTGGAAAGCTGGGAGCAGACATCTTGGGAGCTGCAGACCTTATTCTTGCTATATTCCTTTTGTGAAACTGAGCAGTTTGAATTTTCAAATGAGGTTTCTTTTAAATTTTGTTTTTAATTCAGTGCTTTCACATATTTTGTCCTAATCTTGCTTGCCGAATGATGTTCCATGGTTGTGCAATTGCTGCAGTCCAAGAATTCCACTTTGCATTCCAGGGGTGTCCTTTGCATCATATTACATCACATGGTGTACATTACATCACAACTGAGGCACGTCCTACTTGATGATGTCACTTCCAGCCATGACATCACGTCCAGTGGGTCCCAAGATGAGTGCCATTCTAAAAAGTGGATCCTGGTGCGAAACGTTTGAGAACCACTATTCTAATGCATGGAATTACTGCTGATATGGCAAAATATGCTGCTAAAGAATATTTCCGGCCACCTAATTCACAACTGATTTTAGAGCAGAAGACTCTGCTACTGCCAAGTCATGATTCTCGTTGTTCTACTCCTTTATCTTTCAGCATAGCCTACCTCACAGGATTGCTGTGAGGATAAAAAGCAATAGCCCTATGTGCAATGCCTCGTGATTGGAGGGATATAGTTCATTTCAAAATGAAAATGGACTGAGAAATTGGAAGGTGGCTTTCAGAAATGACAAATTGTGAGAAGCTTGCCTGTTATTTGTAGTCCTATCCCAATGTCAGCCTCTGCCTTCTGAAACTCTGGCTGGCAGCTGGGATAATTTAAACCTGCTGTTTTCATCTGCTGAAACGTCCCTTGAAATGTTGGAAGTATAGAAGCACCAGAACAGGCAGGTTCTAAGAATGGTGTTGGGAGGATGGAAAAAACTTTATCTGAACCTCACATTCCAGTGGGCCAGAACTGCAAGTACAATACCACAAGGAAGAAAAAATGGCAGCTGAATTGTAGATCAGGCTACGTTTACGCAGCCGTTTTCTTCTGTAACTCTTTGGGGGGGGGGTCCACATTATGTGAGATTTGCAGGTTCTGCAGTAGTTTCTGTAAATGTAATTGTGTCACAGTTGAGCAAGATGGCCTGTATTTTATTTCACTACTGATTAAGTTAACAATACATAATGGCAGCAATAAATGGCACATGTTCACTGCATTTTTAATTTTTTTAAAAAATGCTGCTTATTCTTGCCTTCATTGTGCACGGAAAATCAAAAGCCAATCCTTGGAAGATTGCACCTCTGGATAACCTTACCAATAATTCTTCTAGCCATGTGTATCAACAATTAGATTACCTGCCATGAAAACAAACCCTTGATGTTATCAATCCCATTAGTTTTAGTGATCTTAGAGGTGCATTGAAAATGCAGTGGTTTTTGTTTATGCCAGATTCAAAAATGTAAAACCACTTCATTCACTATCAACATAAAATGAAGCTTTCTTCTATCTCGCAGGTATTTTCCTTCGCTGCAATATTTCTATGGTTTTTTTAAAGTAACTGGTAATTACTATACAGTTATCACTTTTAGGCACTTTTGTTAAAATGAAAGATACCAGTAAGTAAATATGATAATTGTGCCAAGGAAAAAAACGAAAAAGGGAAGATAGGGTGACCAAAACAAGGATCTCCCAAAAAACCCAAAATAAATCCCTTTTACTGCCCAAAATTGTAAGATCTTGGTATTTTTGAATAATACCATCATGTTATGTATGCTTCAGTGTGGAATTCCCAGCAAAATGCAATGAAATAAACCACACTGAAATATCTGTATTCCTTCAAAAGATATAGCCAAAAAACCAGGAAAACAAAACTGCCTTGTGTAACAAAAAAAGAATTTCATTAGAACTCACCAATGAAGCAGATTGTTCTGAGAGCCAATGAGATATTATGACACAAAAGGGAATCAATAAGGTGCTAGTATGAGGCAGCTCTCATTTCTATCTATTAGAGCTAAAACTAGAACTCTTCTTCAGTAGTGTGTTTCATCAGGTTGGCCGCTGTTTTTTTTGTTGGTTGCTGATTTATTGGGCAATATTGTTATATATTTATATAAATAAATAAACCCTGGTGTTGTCACCGCATTTAGGATGCACATATGATTGTAACTTATATGGAAGAACATCCGTAATGGTGGTGATGCACTGACCTGTTGCACTGGCTGATGCAAACTCTAGTGATGCCACTGTTCAGAATAGCCTCTGGATGCGACCGGAGCACAGTTCCAGTCACATTTGCAGGGTCAGGCCTGACCAGAACTCAGTGCGTGTCAGGGGACCCTCATTGAGTCAGATCCATGGATAACCATTCTCATTCATTCATACATATATACAGGTGTGCCCAGTATCCACTGATTTGGCATCCACGGTTTCAGTTATCCACAGATACCATGGATACTGGGACACCTATTAAAAAGATAGGGGGAATATTAAACAAATCTCTTTGTTGCAGCAAAACCACTGGTGTTCCCCAATCTTTAAAAAGGCGCCCCCAGTATCTGTGGTTTCAGGTATCCACGGTGGGATCCGAAAGAGAACCCTAGCAGATACCGGGGCTTGCCTGTATATATAAAAAGTCAGGATGCTGCTCATTGCCCAAAGAACAGCCCGTAGGTGGACTGTTCAGTGGACTGTAACCCAAGAAAGATAGTCATGACTGCATCCTACATTGAAATTGTCAGTCAGCAGCCGCCCACCCATGAGGCTGCCCGATGCTGAGACTTCAGGCTGCAGGTTAGTGGTGGGAACCCATCTCTGCCCTCCTACTTGCCTCCACTGCGCCGCCTCCTCCTTAGGTTGCAAAAGGAAGAAGGAGCTGAAGAAGGAATGTGAAGGGAGGACAGATGATGATCTAGAACAATGGAGAGTGGGAAGAGCAGAGGCTGGTACATTATTGAATCAGGGGGGCAGCATTTGACAGCAGTCGCCTCAGGCATTGGGAGGTCTTCGGCCTGCTTTTGTATCAGTGGTGGTTAGACATAACTAACCTTCGTGAAGCATAACCCAATATCAAAATCCCCGTGGCACCTCAGTCTGTTGTCTGGTAAGGATTCCTCTTTCTCACAGGAAACCCCTCAGTAGGGTTTTTTTTTTTATATTGGGTTGAAATTTATATTCCTCTATGTAAATTTCTACACTCAGTAGATGAGAGACCTGGTCTAGTCCTGTGTACAGCACAATCCTATACATGTCTACTCAGAAATAAGTTTAATTGAACTCAGTGGGGCTTACTCCCAGGCAAGTGTGTATAGGATTGCAGCCCTAGTGGGTTAATCCAGATCACCATGTCCGAGGCTAACAGCAAGAAGGAAGCACTAGGTGTGTTCCCAGCTTCCAGTTGTCCCTCCTTTGGTCAGTTCAATTCACTACTCATTGATAAAATCCAGTACATCGTTTTTACCACTACCTGACTTAATGGGATATTGCTTCTATGCCAGCTGGCTAAAAAATACTAAAGCAATGGAAGCGTTGGCAAAGAAAGCTCTGAGTAAATAGATGCTGAGACTTGCCTCTGGATTATGGATGTTTAAGCAATGTACTCTTTTTGGAATCAACATCATCCGATGACTCAGTGTATTGTGAATTTTAGTGACGCTTTTTCTACTGCAAACTAGAGTGCATGTGAGGGTTTCCGAAAAGAAAAGGGAATGCTGGAAAAGGGGAGGGTTATCTAGTTTTTCTGCTTGTGTCAAGGTTATAAATAGGCTTTTTTCTCTTTCTGATTCACTTTGGCATTGGAAAATGACTAACCCAATTTATTGCTGCATTCTCAGGAAAGCAGCAGGCTCTGGTGCCACAGTGATGGCACTTCCAACCATGACATCACTTCCTGTGGGTCCCAGACAGATTGTCATTCTAAAAAGTGGGTCTCTATGCTAAAAAGTTTGAGGACGACTGTTGTAGATTCATTTGCACCAGTCCACACAATCTCCAGTTTTGAGTGTATGGTGTTAAATTTTATAAAATCATGGGAACCAGTAGAAATGGCTGTTGATTGGTCCTTACTGGGATGCCACATGTACATGCTGATCTTATGCCTGTTTCCTGGGAGTGTGTCTTAACTGTGTTGCGTGAGGCGTATTCCCAAAGTATGTGTGCTCTGTTCCCAATCTTTCAGCTTAGCCTTGGCTTCGATTTATTGATTTATTTAGATTTCTATACTATTTTTCCCTAGGGTAAAAGACAGTTTGATAAGTCGTTTCGAGTAGGCCTCTGTCTGGCATACCTGGATTGCCTAATGTAACCTCAATTCCCCATTAGGGCCTCATACTACCCATAATTAGTAATGGTAATGGTTTATAATTACTGGGAAGGTGTGGTTCAAATATGAGTCCTGTGCTATCTTGCAATCTGAATGTCACTTTTTTTTGCCATGTTACCCCCATTGTATCTCTTAGCATAAGCTGCACCCATAGAGCAACATGTAATTTTCAAATCATGTTTACGTCAGTTCTGAATGGGAGCTGTATGATATAACATCATGTAAGATTAAAAACCATAGAAAACAATTGGCTAGGTAAGTAGCAAGAGATTAAAGCACAGTTAATATGTTTTGGAGACGACAGATGTATTGTAGTAAATGATGGGCATAGATGTGGTCGGTAGAATATGGCATATAAAGCGGAGAAAAATTTGCCAACAGAAATGTGTTCAATGAAAAACTATTTTTTGCTGACTTAATCACATGGTAGTTTCCAGGGCACTCCAGTGCAAAGGCTGTAAAAACTCATGTAGCATTTGTTCTATTCAAAAACAAAATAAATACAATTTTTCTCAAAAGGAGCACTGAAGATTCAATTTCCCCCCCTGAGGTACATTGAATAAACTAGCCTAAATAAAAGAAACACCAGCAGGTAATCTGTGCATCTCCTTGCCACTGGATGTGGTGATGGCACTTGGCCTGGATATCTTTAAAATTGGATTGGACAGATTTATAAAATTGGATTGGACAGATTTTTTTTTTACTCAGCGGGTAGTTAATATGTGGAACTCTTTGCCACAGTAGGTGGTGATGGCATCTGGTCTAGATGCCTTTAAGAGAGGATTGGACAGATTTCTGGAAGAAAAGTCCATCGTGGGCTATAGGTAGCATGTTGTTTTGAATGCTCCCTGAGGCATCTGGTGGGCCACTGTGAGATACAGGAAGTTGGACTGGATGGGCTCTTGGCCTGATCTAGTAGGGCTCTTATCTTCAGCCATTTTCCAGTTACATCTGTACTAATATAGTGTTAGGCATGACCACTGTTTTGTGTAGACTTCTGGTATAGTGGAGGTTCTTATTCTATTTACTGTAATAGAATGATGGAAGAAAATTTTAACCTGAGTAACAGTGATTTTTGGTTCATTCAAATTGGGTTGAAATATTTGTGCATTGAACTCATTGTGAATAGTTGTGCCTATGGCAAGATGGGTCCACCACATTCTGAAGATTTCACAAAAGTGCATTAAACGAGTGCAGGTTGAACCATCATTGGAGCATAAAAGGAATCATTCATGAGACTCATTGGTCAGCTTTGGTTGACTGAATTACCATCTTAGAAAGCAGGGAGTAGGGCAGAAAGGAACAGTGGAAAAAAGTTTTGAGAACTTTCCCCAAAGCTATCTTTTTTACTGTTGATGACATGACTATGGTTAAGACAGAAGATTTATAGAGTGCTGCATTGAGTCTTACTTTCTTCAGGATTCTTTACGCTGATGCAAGTTTGTAAAAATGGACCATCTTGAAGGAGACCACAGTAGGAATGCCTTTGTTCTTTGCTTTAGTGTACATCAAAGCTTCATTTATAGAAGGGGTTTAATGAAGGGATTTTCATTTTTTAAAGAGCACCTAGAAGGCAAGCTATAATTTAAGTTCACAGTACCAAAACCATCTTCATATTTATGTTAAAAGAAGGGCTATTTAAAAACAACAACCTTCAAATATAACCTAGTGTACAAATCATTTTAGTGGACATGCACATATTTATTTATTTATTTTATTTATTAGATTTTTACCCCGCCTTTATGCCCGAAGGCACTCAAGGCGGCATTACAAAAAATATAAAATTTTTACATTAAAAGACAATATAAAAGAATATTAAAACAATATAGAACAAAATTAAAAACATAACAATAAAATTTAAAAAGCAAAAGCCCTGTGGATCATAAATATAAAACATAACACACCAGCCAGCCCGCCTGTCAACAAAATGCACAAGGGCATTGCATAGTTGACACTGTCGCTGCATCAGAAGTGTCATGCATGTTGAAAGCTTAACATTGTGGCGATGGGGAATAATGTATCCTACCTTTCTCCTTGATGTTGGATTTCCATAACCAGGGAGCTTTTAACATGGAGACACTATCAAACAGGTGATTCCTGCTATAATGTTTTATGAGAACTGGACCATGCACTTGCTTGTATGTTTCTGTCGGCTTTGAGGGTTCTGCCTCCATTTAGATTTACTTAAAAGTCTTCATAGACTTTATTTGAAAATGTATCTGAAGTGTATTGGGGGGGGGAAGCCCAACTCGTTCTTTTTTTTTTTTTCCTGAGCCTTGGCAGATTAGACCAAAGGCCCATCTGGTTCAGCAGCCTGTCTTGTACGGTTGCAGCCAGATGCTTCCTGGCAGCCCACAAGCAAGACATGAAGGTAGCAATAGTTGTCCCTTCTGTTGCTCCCTTTACTTGCCTCAGCTATGATATTAAGTGACCCGTTGCCTCTGAACTTGGAGCTTTTGTCTAGTTAACAAATCATGACAAATACCTGTGGATAGCCCTGTATTTGGCTGGACTAGGTACTCAAATTGAGCCCGAGATTATACTTTGCTATATTGTTAAACCTGCATCATTTAGCTGGAACATCACATTATCTATGTGCAGTATGATGGAAAGGTGTGTAAGAGATTACCAAAGCGTGCATATTGAGATTAGGATTTCAATCAATTTAAATTTATGTAGGAGCATACAGATTTTAGTTTCGAAGGAATTCTTCATCAGGATTTGCCTGCACTTTGAAATTTAAAAGTGTGTACTCTTTTAAATGATAACACAACTATTCAGCCAAAATGAATATTTTTGCCTATGAGAGAGTTTGCCAGCATGATACCAACATACTGTCAACTGTTTCTAAAGATGACTCTTCAAATGTAAAGATTTACAGGCTTCCTGAGATCTTCTTGGCAGCAGTGCTGATTATTGCTAAGTTGGTGTTAACAGTGAAGTGCTTGCACCTCTTAAACTACAGCAGGAAAAAGGAAAGTGTATTTGCAGACTTAATCTAGTTTTAGAAATTGGTTACCCCTGGGAATTTCTTGTTATGCAGACCTCTGGAAAAATGAAATTCTGTTGTCCAGATGTGAATACGTTTTGCTAGTCAAACATGGGCTAAGAGAGCCACCTTTTAAAATGTTCTTCATTTGGTGAACCTGTATTACTATGAGAATCACTTGGGTATGAGCAAAATAAATTGATGTTTGGAAGGTCATTGGAAATGTAATATTATGTCAGTATTAGATTATGACTCTAAATACTGCAGTAACAATTCTTGTCTTAAGTAAACGGAGCCTGGAGCCAATGTGCTCTCTGGGGTCAACAACTAAGTTCAGATCCCTGTTCAGACATGAACTGATTGGGAAGCCATAGGCCAGCTCAGTGCTGATTTAATAGGAATTAATAGGACTCTGTAAATATTTCTCTGTATTGGGACATGGTACTTCCCACTGATGGAGTTTTTTCCTTTTTAAAAAAGGGAAGAAGTCACTTTAACTAGGAATCAGCCACAGGGCAGAATTCAGTCCCATAAGTGATGCTTACTCCAGCCCCAAAGATAAAAGCAGGGTATTGCTCAGCATCTGTACAAGTGGGATTTTACAACATTCTGGGGTGCTGAGCGTGGAGCTTTGGTCCATTTTTCCTTTGCCCAACTTAGTTCTCCAACAAAACTAGCTGCTGATCAGGGCTGAATTAGGGTGTATTTGACCATGTTTGTGTCACTAATCAATGTTTCAGGCTGCATCCTAAATCCTAAATGCTAGTGCCAAAGAAATAAGGAAACCAGTACACCCACTAGCTGAACTCACTTTGGCTGAAAATTCAGTAGTGCAATGGGCAAAGGTATGTGGACAGTAGAAATCTGCTATCCAAATGTGGTGGTGTTTTGTTTTGTAAGCCACTTCTCACAGATAAGAGCTGAAGAAGTACCAGTGAGCGAAGCTGTGATTGGAGCAGTGGATCTGTCACTTCTGACAAATATTGAATGAACACCCCCTCAGAATCCCACAGTTGGCAAAGATAGAGAGAAAGACCTGTGGTTATCTGATTTCCGTCAGGTACACAACGTTCTGGAGCACAGCCCACTGGCAAAAACATGTGGAGCATTATCCTCCATAGTGTTAGGAATGTTTTCTGCTCAGTTTGGCGCCAATGACCAAGGTCTGCTTGTTAGCTGAAGTTCACACAGACTTCTTGCCAGGCCTGCCCAGAATGCTGTCTCCTCCAACTTCCTGTGGCCTTGCGTAATATTTCCTCACAACTTTTATAACTCTGCACATTCGGTCCAGTTGCTTTGCTGCTCTGTAGTAGGTTTCAGGTGCTCGATGTCTCCAACTCCCAGGCTTGCGTACTTGAGTAGCCCCACTTAGTGGTATTGCTTTAAGTTTGCAATGTTGCTAATAGTGGCAGAGTGAGGCTCCAGCCAGAAAGTTTTGTGGGCAGAGAACTCTGCATTTGAGCCCAGTACAACCAAATCATGAACACTCAGACAACTTTTTAAAGTTGGTTTCTGATCTACAAAACTTGAAAAAAATTCTTTTTCACAACAGTTGTACCAACAGTAAATATGTAATTAATATAGTATAAATATGTCTTGGTATAATGCAAAGAAAAACACAACCCTTTTGAAAAGCAGCCAAGTTAGCATGGAAGCAATGTAATTCTAAAAATGTCCATTGCTACAGTCGGGCCTGGAGTTTGACTACGTAAGTCCTATGGACTTCTGAGCAACCTAATAGTGTGGGATTAGCAGCCAGATTCTATGTACATTTGTTTGGAAGTAAGAGTTAAATGGAGTTTTCTCCCCTGGTAAGTATACATAGAAATCTATAGATTCCTGCCTTAAGCCTGATCCTGTGCAGTCAGGCGCACCTAATCCCATGGACGTGTACGCCTTAAGTACACTTAACCCAGCATTGGATCAGGCTATTCATCTTCTGAATCTCTGATGTAGACGCATATTCTTAAAGCACTTTTATGACCTTCAAATTTCAAAATTTGATACTTAGTCTGACACTTAGTGAAGAGAAAATTCCGGAACATTGCTTAAAAAGTCTTTTTTTTTTTTGCTTTATGACGACAAAAGCCACATTGCTTCCTTGAAGAGAAACAGAATTTAGATACTATATTGTATGTACATCAAGTATGCTACAAAAGCATTTTTCTGGGGGGGGGGGGAGCCTCTGAAGCCTCTCTGAGGCTCTACCTGTGCCGTTTTTTAAAAAAAAATGATGTGAGGATTTTACTATTGTCAGTGTCAGGATCAGAATTGTTTGCTTTTTAGGTTACATTATTCAGTACTTGTCAAAGGTTAAGTACTTCTAAGAAAAGTCAATTGCAGAATACAGTCCGTGATGGGTAGTGCAACCTCCTTTCTTTAGAAGTAGATTACCTCAGAATGTCAGATGCAGGGGAGTGGCAACAAGATGCAGGTGTCTAGTTGTCTTGTGTGCTCCCTGAGGCATCTGGTGGGCCGCTGTGAGTATACAGGAGGCTGGACTAGATGGGCCTTTGGTCGGATCCAGTGGGGATCGTCTTATGTTATCTCCTTCTCCCCATTAACATGTCTCAGTTTGCTTCCTGCTGCTTCTTTTTTGGTTAAGGTCTTTGAAAATAGTTTCAAAGATAGCACCTGAGAGCTCCTGCTGATGACATCACCGTTCCTGCAGCAGAAGTCCCAGAGCTTCACCTTCTCCCCATCCCCATGGCTGTACCTGTTTTAACAAATGACTTCTTCTGGTGGTGGGACTGAGTGACTTTTTTTTCTCTTGAAAAAGTTAGGCTTGGCTTGTTGCATCTGATTTTGGAGCAACCCTGAAAGGAAGCAGGGAACAACCTGCAGCTGGCATACAACAGAGTTTTGTGCCATTGTGACTGTTACAATGCTATTGCAGGAACTGGACTTGATTCTCGGTGGCTTTTGATTCTTCTGGATCCTTTGGGACTGCCACGGTGTGCAGTTTTCAGCCCAGCAGTTAAAAGGGCTTCCAGACCATAGGCCTGGCTGCTAACACAATTCCCATTTAAACTTGTCTAAAATGCTCTGACACATTTAACGTGTATGCTTTTGTTCTGTTTTGGTGATCCATATTTAGATTAGCATACACTTAACAAAGTAATCTCCTTTCAAACATGGGGAAACTCCCTTTCTTGCTTACGTAACAAGAGTGATGCACTTTATGCCAGTTCCAGGGAATGCAGCCAGGGAGGATCTGACTAGCAAGAGAGGCTTTGCAGCGATATCTTCATTGGGACTGCTTTTGTCGCTCAGTTGTTGTGTCACAAAGATACTGCTGTCCGCCAAAGGCATGTTGAGGCAGCTACATCTGAAGGTGCCTGTGCTCAAAGATAAAAGGGGAGTAGGTCGCAGAACTCTGCAAGCCTTTGGTTTTCTGCCCTGTGTGCTGGTATCTTCTTGGAAATTCTCACTCGGTTTCCAACAGGCTTTGCTAAGGCAGAGCTTGGGTAAAAACTACTGGAGTGGGGATTTGCTGAGCCCCAGGACTCATCAGGGCTAAGCCCCAGAACTTGCTTGGAGCATGTGCAGCAGCATTAAAATGGTTAATGTCGCAGCAGCATTTAAATGGTTAAAGTCGCAGCAGCATTAACGTGGTTAATGTCGAACATGGGCATGTCGGGCTTGAACAATATATTGTTTTCCATCAACACTGGGTAACTATGACCAGCCACCGCACTTCTGAGACTAGCCGGAGGAGTTCCAGCAAGGAGGGTGTGATATAAAAGCAGGCTTGACAACCAGTCGCTCTTGCTGATAAAATTTTTATTATCGTGCTTATTTACTTTCAATATAATTTCATATATACAGTATTGTTCAGTATTTTTTTTTGGTACACACACACTTTCAAAACATTTTCTTTTCCAAAAACAAGGAAAAAATTATGGTTAAATACATTTTTTTAACAAAAATTCAGCTTTTTAAATAACAATAGTTATTTAAAAAATGTTTATCCTGCTTTTCCAAAGCTTAAGGTGGCCAACAAAGTCATATTTAATAAAACACTGATCATAAGACACTTTTCAATGCTTTTTCTCAGCCGGGGTGCTTTGAAAAATGTTTCAAAGGCAGCACCTGTGTGCTCTGCTGACAACATCCTTGCTCCTGCTGTAGGAAAAGTGTAGGAGAAGGGTTCTATTCCCCCTCTACCACACATCTGCTACCAAGCCCAGCCATGATTTGTGGCCTGCTAGTCATGACAGCCGGAAGCTAGTGGAGGACAGGGAGACCTGGCGTGCTGGGGTCCATGGGGTCGCGAAGAGTCGGACACGACTTAGCAACTGAACAAGAAGTCATGACAGGGTGGCTGTTTCCGCTAACTCAGTATCCCTGCAGTCAGCAGAATTATGTCCTGTGACATTACTGGCCATCGCCCACTCATGGCTGCTGGGGGTGGGTGGAAAGAGGGCACCAACAGGCAGGGTGGAGCTGGCCTCATCCTTATAAAGGTCCTGCAAAAGAGAGGGTCTTCTCCTTAAGGAGGCTGTGGAGGGCAATGCTATGGCCCTTTGCGCCTTGTGAGTTAATACTTTTGACCCGCTGCACATCACTAACCTCTCTAATGACATGCAGTCTTTTTGTGCTGGAAGTAGGTTGCACGCTTCATGGTCAGCTTTCAGCCCTGCTGCAGTCATGAGCAACACCTTTCATTGACTTCACTGCCTTCCTCTTACATTAGGTGTGCAAAATGGCATTCAGGCCAATGATTAGCTTGGGTGGTGAAGCCATACTTTGTCTGAACGCTGCATCCTTGCATTTTATTGTTGCAAAGGAAAACAAATGCTTACCCCTATGTAAGCATAAGAATTCTTTGCTTTCTGGTCACAGGAAAAAAGGATTTTTTCAAGCTGCAAAGGAGGACAATTGCTGCCATAATTTTAGTTCCATTGCTGACACACACGAAAGATTACAGAGATAAGATACAACTTTTAGCCAGCATCATCCCATGATAAGAAAGGGGTGTTTTTATGAACAGATGGGCTGGGCTTAACAGAGGCTTGTTTTGCTGTGTCTTATTTGGGAAACCTAATCAACAATAGTGTGGGGCAGAGGGAGGGAATGTCCTTGAAAGGTAAAAATGCTCAGAAGGAGAGGTAAAAGATTTATTTGGTACTCTTTCTGTTTATTCAGAAAGCTAGTTCAGTACAGTGTACAACAGTGGGTCCCAAACTGTGGGTCGGGACTCAACAGTGGGTCACGAGCCAATTTCAGGTGGGTCACAAGGCCCCTAGGGCAGCCATATTGAAAATATAGGCAGATGTGATGCTGGAAAGGGGGCGGGGTGTGTGGTTGTTCTGCTTGTGTCAAGGTTGTAAATAGGCTTTTTTTCTTTCTGATTCTCTTTGCTATTGGAAAGTGGCTGAGAAATAACCCAACTCATTGCTGCATTCTCAGGAAACCCTCAGGCTCTGGCGTCACAATGACAGCACTTCTGGCCCTGACATCATCATTTCCGGTGGGTCCCAGACAGATTGTCATTCTAAAAAGTGGATCCTGGTGCTAAAACGTTTGGGAACCACTGGTGTAAAAGACACATTCACCTAGTTCTCAAGTTAGTACCATTGCATGCTCTCCAGTCTTGCACATCTGGGCTTCAGTTCATAGGACTGCAGCTTCTCTAAGCGATCTCTTGTACCCCATGATATGCACAGAGCAAGTCAAACAGAAATCCCTCTTCTCTCTGAACAGATACAATTTTGCAGTGCTTGTAGACTCTGTGACCAAAGGCTTTGAATTGTGCTCCTCCTGGGTTTTATAAAGATTCTGTGTAGTTGCAAATGGTATAAAGGTAAAGGTTTCCCCACGACCGAATGGTCTAGTCGTGACCGACTGTAGGGGGTGGTGCTCATCTCCATTTCAAAGCCTGTAGAGCTGGTGTTTTGTCCGAGGACAAGCTTCCGTGGTCATGTGGCCGGCATGACTCTATGCCGTAGTGCACGGAATGCCGTTACCTTCCCACCAAAGTGGTCCCTATTTATCTACTTGCATTTAGGTGCTTCCGAACTGCTAGGTTGGCAGGAGCTGGAACAAGCAACGGGAGCTCACTCTGTTGCTCAGTCTTGAACTCCCAACCTTCCGGTCGGAAAGCCCAGCAGCAGCGGTTTAACCCACTGCGCCACCATGTCCCATTGATATAGCAATCAGTTAATGTACAGGCTCAGGAAGTATACGCATTTCAGAATGGAAACTTGAGTGATAATCAATTTTTCAGATCTGCCTTTTTTCCCCTTGCGGATTTTTACTTAAATTGCTTCACCCTTTGGAGATTGCGTCATCAGGGCAATTGCATACAAAATCGTAATGGAGAGGAATTCTAAAAAGTTAGGTTAAACTTCAGAGGCAATATGCAGTAGACCATCTCCATTCAGTTATGAATTTGCAGAGTGCCACAACAAGCTGTTGATCTTTAGTATCTGCTAGTAGAAGGAGAATTATATTCATAAATCACTCTTTAGCCATGGATATGCAAGCATATCCCAGTTGGTTGCAGTTGTGTGTTCTATGGGTCTTGAACCACTATCTGTGTTTCACTCGAGGGCCAAGTCATGCCAGCCCTATTCAGAATGGTGGAGCATACAGGTGTGCCTCAGTATCCACTGACAGTATCCATGGTTTCAATTATCTACAAATACTATGGATACTGGCACACGTATTAAAAAGGTAAAGGTTTCCCCACGACCCAATTGTCTAGTCGTGACCGACTGTAGGGGGCGGTGCTCATCTCCATTACTAAGCCTGTAGAGCTGGCGTTTGTCCGAGGACAAGCTTCCGTGGTCATGTGGCTGGCATGACTATATGCTGAGGCGCACGGAACGCCGTTACCTTTCCACCGCAGTGGTACCTATTTCTCTACTCACATTTTTAGGTTCTTTCGAACTGCTAGGTTGGCAGGAGCTGGGACTCGGTCGCGCAGTCTTGAACTCCCAACCTTCCAGTCAGAAAGCCCAGCAGCAGCGGTTTAACTTGCAGCGCCTCCTTGGCATTAAAAAGATAGGGGAACATTAAACAAATCTCTTTTTTAGCTTGTTGCAGCAAAACCACTGATGTTCCCCTATCTTCTTAAAAAGGGGTCCCCAATATCCACGGCTTCAGGTATCCACAGTGGGATCTGGAACAAAACCCCAGCAGATACTGGGGCATGCCTGTATATGCCACACCAAGAGCTTCCCGTCAAACACAATAATGAATGTATCTGCTGGCCTGTGCCACCAGATCATGTGCATCTTTCCCAGTAGCTCTTGGCTCAGAAATGAGACACAGGTATTCCGGCTTGCCACAACGTCTGATTTGCACCAAAAAAGTATTGATTCATTAGGGCACCAGTGACCAAGTCCTTGGAGTCTTCCAATTCTCGTCTAGTCTTCACTGCAGCAAATGCCCAGTATTGTACTTATTTCCCTCTGTGAATGTTGATATCTGAAACAGCACAGCACAAAACTATTTGAAGGAGTTTAGGGGTAGCCAGAATCATAGTGTTCAAATGAGAACTACGGTCCTGTTGAAATGCTAATAGCCAACTCTACTGTACAAAATTGTGCCAATAAATGAGACAATGATTCTTAAATCTTTCCAGTATGCATATGCTTTGCTGTGCAAAGAATTACTAATTACTAATGACTTCCACAAAGCGCATATTGTAGTGGTTGGATTTATGACTGTCTTAGCTGTGCAAAAAGGCACTTGAGACATTACTGTAGTGTCATCTTCTGAGAAAGGTAGGGAAAGGGTCACTGAAATATACCAAAATGCATAACAAAGAAGCATTGTTTTGATTCACCCATTAGCATTGCTTGTTGTTGCAAAATAGGCCTGCTAAAAAGGAAGAGAGACGCTGTACTGGCTCTATTCAGACTAAAGGGAAGCATGGCTATGGTCTTTTTCATGCATGAGACAGGTGGCAGGTTTTTTTCTAAGTTTCATGGCAGCTGTTTGCAGGAGTGTAGTTCCATATGGAGGTTTTATAGCACAATATACTAATCAAGCCATTTCTGTTCTGGAAAGGAAAAATAATTGTGCTGTGCAGTCAAATTATGTGCAAACAATTTTAGTCTTCCTTAGTAGTTGTTGCTGCCTCTATGCAAATGAAGACTTGATATTATTGCTTCTTTATAAGCATAAGGTCTCCCTCTTTCAAGAACAGAATGTGCAGGTTAAGGAGACAGCAGAGTGCATTTGCCTATCTAAGGAGATGCTGTTCCTTCACATTTCAAGTTGGGATTTTTTGATGTGGCTGCCTTTTTTGTGGTTTCATTGCAAACCTGTTTCAGCGTCCAGTCAGACTGAAAAGCTTTCCTTGCCTGCTAGAAACGGCTCACACAGTTACAAACCTATTTATTTAAGGGTGCAATCCTAACCTAGAGTTAGGCCGGCCTTGTGCCAGCCAAGCAGTGCTGCAAACGCACAGTAAAGTGTGTTTGCAGCACTCTTTGAGTCAGGAGCCAGCAGCCACCAGAGTGGTCCAAACACACTTTAAAGTGCATTTGCAACACTCATAGAAGCGCACGACATGCAAATTGGATGGCGTGCATTTTTTATATACAACTAAGATACAAGACTTATACGAGAATACCCAGATGGGTTAAACCTTTGGAAATATCAACTAAACCAGATTGGTTGAGAGAAGATCAGAATAGAAAATATGAGGAATTATTAAAAAGGAGAACTTTTACAGGATGATAAACTAGAGAGCAAAGGAATATTCTTGGATTGGTGGACAAAGCTACAAATCAAATCAAGAATAGACAAAGATGTTAAGATAGGTTTTTATAAGAAGGAGACAGACTTTGATAAGCTATTGCTTATCATAAAGACAAAAGTTAAAAACGTATGAATTTCTTTTGAAACTGAAAATGGCAGATAAAACTGTAAAGGATGCGATAGTGCAATGGGCAAAAAACTTTGGATATAATATTGGGATTAATGAATGGGAACAGATTTAGGTGACAAACATCAGATTAACAAAAGCGGCGAACTTTAAAGAGAACCTTTATAAGATGTTTTATAGATGGCACCTTGCACCTCAGAAATTGGCAAAAATGTATCCGGGTAGAAATGTATTCTAATGTATTCTAATGTATTCTAATGTATTAGAAATGTATTCTAATAAATGTTGGAAATGTAAAGATAAAGAAGGGACATTTTACCATATGTGGTGGACCTGTGAAAAGGCGAAAGAATTTTGGACTCAAGTACATAATATGCTACAAGAAATACTGAAATGTGTGATACCGCATAGGCCAGAATTTTCTCCTTAATATTTTGGGAAGTATTCACGATAAAGGGGAAAAACATCTTATTGTACATATAAATACAGCAGCAAGATTGTTTGCGCAGAATTGGAAAAATGAGGAGGTTCTAAATATTGAGCAATTAATTGAAAAAATATGTGAAATAGCAGAAATGGACGTTTTAACTGAAAGAATGAAAGATGGGAATATAATTAGAATTCAAAAGTATTGGAAATTGTTTTATGATTGGCTAGAAGAAAGGAAAGCGAGATTAAGTGATATTGTACATTGTAGAGAAGATATTAGGTTGTAGAGGGATTAAATATGTAAATACTAGCTTTTTGGTACCCGGCATTGCCCGGATAACAAATGTCATTGGGACTGTCAGCAAACTTAGCGATCCCTAAAACTGTGGATTGACAGTAATGTCGGTCATTTTGGACATTTTGTTTTGCACCCCTTCTCGCCCCCCCCCATGCCGAGGGGGCCCGAACTGGGCCTCAAACGGCATCGGGAGTGTCGCCGTTCGTCCTGGTGACCCCAGAAACTACGGATTTGATGCTGTTTTTGGACGTTTTCACACAGGGCCCCCTGCGCACCCCCACCCCCGAGGGCGTTAGGGGGGCCTGACCCCCAAAGTGTTTGTCATCAGGCCGCAAGGCATGTGCGTGCCGAGTTTGGTGCGCGTCGGTCCAGGCGTTCCGGCAGGGCATGGCGGACCTTTTGTTGCGCACCCCTTCTCGTCCCCCATGGCAAGGGTGGCCAAACCCGGACTCCAACAGTGTCAGGTGTTGCCACTCATCCTGGCGACCCCGGAAACTACAGTTTTCACACGGGGCCCCCCATACCCCCCACCCTCGGAGGCGGTAGGGGGGCCTGACCCACGCAGCGTCTGTTGCCAGGCCACAAGGTATGCGTGTGCTGAGTTTGGTGCCAATCGCTCTAGGCATTGCGGAGCCTATGCAGAATATACATACATACATATGTTCTTCTTTTTACTTACACACACACACACACACACACACACACACACACTGATAGATAGATAGATTAGATAGATAGAAGAAAGGAGAATAAGAGTAATTAAGATTTGTATACATAATTTGTAAACTGGATGATAATGATTCAGGTTGTATACAAAGAGTAACTAAGTAGACATGATAGTATGCTGCAATCAATGTGTAACTGTGTTGACCTGTGTATTCTTTCTTATGTCTTTCCCTGATTACCTTACCTGTATCTATAATTAAAATAAAAACTTTCTGGGGGGAAAGTGCGTTTGCAACACTCCTGGGCTGGCACAAGGAGTGGCACAAGGGTCTTGTGCCGGCCTAACTCCAAGTATTTATAAGCTGCTGTTTAGACAAACCACACTAAGTGCTTTACAGAAAAACAGCCATCATAAGAAGAGCCCCACTGGATCTAGTCCAGATTCCTGTATCTCACAGTGGCCCACCAGGTGCCTAATGGAGTTCAGTAGACAACAAGATGCTTGCATCCTGTGGCCACTCCCTTGCACCTGGCATTCTGAAGTAGCCTACTATTAATGTAAGGAGGTTGTCATGGCATATAGCCCACGATGAACTTTTCCTCCAGAAATCTGTCCAGTCCCCTTTTAAAGGCATCTAGGCCAGGTGCCATCACAACCACCTGTGGCAAGGAGTTCCAGAACTTAATTACCTGCTGGGTAAAAAAGTATTTCCTTTTATCTGTTCTCACTCTCCCAACACTCAATTTTAGTGGATGCCCCCTTGTTCTGGTATTGTGAGAAAAGAACATCCTTCTATTGACTCTATCCCTCCCATGCATAATTTTATGTCTCAATCATGTCCCCCTTCAGGCGCCTTTTTTCCAGACTGAAGAGCCCCAAACACTGCAGTCTTTCTTCATAAGGGAGGTGCCCCAGCCCCATATCCATTTTTGTAGCTCTCTTCTGCACCTTTTCCAGCTCCACTATGTCCTTTTTGAAATGTGATAACCAGAACTGTACGCAGTACTCTAGATGTGGCCTTACTATTGATTTGTACAATGGTATAATAATTTTGGCTTTTGTATTCTCAACCCCCTTTTTAATGACCCCAAGCATGGAATTGGCCTTTACTTCTTAATTGCTGCCACACACTGGGTCGGCACCCCACGATCTCTGTCCTGCACTGTCACAGGCAGCTCAGAACCCATTAGCCTAAGAAGATTTAGTCGAGAGGGTTAATGCCTCCGTTTGCCTGAAGATAAGAGCTGAAGATCTGAAGGTCGCCAGTTCAGGACAGCTGGAAGTCTCTGTGAGCGGCAGACCTCGTTAATTGCGGCTGATTAACAGCTGAGCTTCGGCTGCCTAGTGTGAGGGGGAGTTGTGCCGAAGTTCAGCCGCTTCTCTGGTGGGAGCAGGAAAGCCATTTATCAGCCAGCAAGAAGGCAAACGGGTGGCCAGAAAGAAGGACTAAATCCAGAAAGATCCATCTGTATGTGTGTAGTTCTTGAAAGAGAACGTTTCTGTATAAATTGTAAAAACTTTCGGGTTTCTGAATAAAGTCTGCCCATGTAAACCGCCTTGAGTTATAGTCATTAGAGAAATCTGGTGACCTAAGAAAGGCGGTATATAAATCCAAGTATTATTATTATTATTATTATTATTATTATTATTATTATGTGAAGTTTTGATTTTTTGCTCCAGTGTGCATCACTTTACACTTGTCTATGTTGAAACGCATCTGCCATTTTGCTGCCCATTCCCCCAACTTGGAGAGGTCCTTCTGGAGCTCTTCACAATCCCTTCTGGTTTTCACCACCTGGAAAGGTTTTGTGTCATTTGCAAACTTGGCCACCTCGCTACTTATGCCAGTCTCCAGGTCATTTATGAACAACTTGAAAAGACAGATCCTTGGGGCACTCCACTTTTCATCTTTCTCCATTGTGAAAATTGCCCATTGACCCCCACTCTCTGTTTCCTGGCCCTCAACCAATTCTGAATCCATAAGAATGCCTTCTTGTTCCTTGACTGTGAAGATTCCTCAGCACCCTATGGTGGGGGACTGTGTCAAACCTCTGAAAATCCAGGTATATGATATCCACAGGTTCACCCACATCCACGTGCTTGTTGACCTTTTCAAAGAATTCTAAAAGGTTTGTGAGGCAAGACTTACATGGCCCTTACAGAAGCCATGCTGACTTTCTTTCAGCAATACTTGTTCCTCGACGTGTTTTAGGATTTTATCTTTGATGAGACTTTCCATCATCCTACCTGGAACAGAAGTTAGGCTGACTGGCTTGTAGTTTCCAGGGTCCCCTCCTCCTCCCTTTTTTAAAGATTGGCATGACATTAAGGATATTGAGAAAGGATATATCCTCCAGTCCTCTGGCACCGTGGCTGTTTGAAGGGACAAGTTGCATACTCTAGTTGAGAGGTCGGCAACTTCGTTCTTCAATTCCTTGATAACTCTTGGGTGGATGCCATCTGGGCCTGGTGACTTATTTATATGTAATTTATCAATCTGATCAAATCAATTTGATCTTCTTTATTAACCATTATCTGACTTAAATCCTTAGTTAGGAGAGGCCATTCTGGCAGTGGTATCTCCCAAGGTCTTCTGCTGTGAAGACTGATGCAAAGAATTCATTTAATTTCTCTGCAATTTCCAGGTCCCCTTTTATCTCCTCTCTCCCTCCCTCACTGTCCAGTGGGCCGACCGCCTCTCTGGCAGGTTTCCTGCTTCTAACATATTTGAAGAAGCTTTTATTGTTCCCCTTTATGTTTCTGGCCATGCGTTCCTCAAAGTCTTTCTTTCTTCATCAGTTAATATTTTAAACAAAGAAACATCAAAGATAGGCAGTAGAAAAACTTTTGAAACTGTTTCTCCTCCCCCTTTTCTTTCGGCAGAGCAAGATGGTTTCTCCGTCACAGTAGGATTTGAATGGTGGGCAGCTTATCGTCTATTCAGCCTTCCTCATAAGCTATGAAATGCCCACTGCACCCCTCTGGCTCTCCTTGCCACTGACTCATGCTCTTTTCTGCACTGCTGCCCAAATACAGATGGCCTATTCCCCCACAAACCCACCCCATCCCTTCATTTCCTGTTCAAGCCTCACATCCACCAAGCTCTCCCCCTGAGTTGTCCTCATGTCCTCTCTCTGTCATTCTTTAATTCTGTTATCTTTTGTTTAGCTGCTCCTCCTTTATTACTTGCTTGCCACTCCCTTTTCTGTAATTTCAGATTTTAACAGTCTGTCTCTTCTCCCCCCCACCCTGCAGGCTGATGAATTAGGAGATAAGATGAATGAGTGCTTCTAAGGTAATAGGCCTATTGCAATACTGTTGCCTGTTAATGTTGTCACCATAGTGGGTACTGGGAACGCTTGAAAAAACTAACCTGAGGCACAGCTTGTTTAAGGTTTCTGTCTGAACCATCCAGAGTGTTTCCATGGGTGTGAGGAATCCCAAATGCAAACACATTTGCATTTACAATCCCATTATATGGAAGACCTTTGCTCTTCAGAGCACAGAACAAGTAAAGCCACAAACAATTGCCCACAGGATGAGTTGTAATTTCAGAATTAGCTGAAATCTCTAATCATTTTATTGACACATTTGTAACTTTCTCAATATCCTTAAAAATTACTTAGCTTGTAGATCTCAGAGTGAAATTCCCTCATGCTTTTATACGTATAAGTTAAAGGCCCCAGCAGCAGCTGAATAATGCCCCTGGAAGGAACCTGATGTATGACTTGGAATTTTGATGTCCATATACTGTAGTCACTTTATCAAAATCTAGTATACCACTGTTGAGCCCAATTTATTTTCAAAAACCCAAGGCATAGCACATTCTGACTGAAGCAACTTCTTACATTTTCTTCCATCCCTGAATTTTTGGGCCTTGCGTTCTTTAGGCATTTTTAGGCATAATTTAATTAACAGCTGCTGGTTGCATATCATACCTTGGCAAAAAGAGTCAGGTCACACTTGACGATGATGATACAGTATGAGTGGATCTTACTTTTCATCTACGTAACTTGGCTGACTAATCTTTCCTCCACCACCAGTTAGCAGGGTAAGAGTTATTAACTTGACGAAGTGTCATGGAGCAGGATGGTGGCAATGCTGAGTTGGGAAATACCTGAAATTTCAGGTATTAGCTATTTCAGGTGCTTAGCTATTTGCTGTCATTGAAATTGGTAGGACTTGTGTATAGGGTTGCCAGACCTCCCGGGTTGGCCCGAAGTCTGTAGGAATCATCATTCATCTCTGAGTGACTAATGAAAGCAAACCTGGATATTTTAACACGGCCTCCAGGAATTTCCAAGATTATATCATGTTGGGAAAAAATATCCAGGAATAGCTTTAGTCAGAGTTGCAACTGTGCATTGAGATCAGGCTCCATGACCAGCACCTCTGCATACATTTACTGCCCAATCTTATGCACATTTACTAAAAAAAAAAAGTGGTCCTAAGAATAATGGAACTTAACCACTGTCATTGTTTTAGAGATGGAGTGACAAAAGTGTCAGTCAGGAAAAACAGTGAAATTTTGATTCCCATTCTTGGCTCCTTCCTCTAAAAAGTATGTGGGGGGGGGGGAGGATATGTAGTCTATTCTAGGCTCACAGATAGAATGCAGCATACGAAACTGTCATCCAAATTGCTAAAACAATTCTGCCAAGAAGACATGCTACAACTGGTTAGTGGAGAGGGAGATGGATTAAAGCATGCTTGACAGTGTGAAGCCTGTTCCAAGACATGCATAATTCTATGCATGTCTACTCAGAAGTAAGATCTGTTAAGTTCAGTGGGCCTTATTCCCAGGAAAGTGTGTATAGGATCACTATAGGAAACAAATACACTATACCTGTATTTGCAAGATACGGTTTTCTACAGAGCAGGCTTATTCAACTTGTAACCCCCTAAGCCGATAATGGCATGCCCAGCTATGTATCACTGTGCTCCCCAGGGGGCTTGATAGGTGTTGTATTGAGCATCTGGTGGACCACTGTACATAGCTACTGGGTTGTGTTTTGACTTGGACTATAAATTATGCAGACTGGTTTTGTTTGTTTTTGAAGCATGCAAAACTTGGTGTGAAGTCCCGGGGAGGAGAAAGCTACCTGGATGCCATCCTACCAGTGCTACTATACCACACCAAAAGAAACCTTGATACTACTGCACAAATACGTTCCTTTAAAAAAATCAAATACAGGAAGTGAATGAAATGGACAGCTCAATCCTATCCCCTCCAACCCGTACGAGCATAACAAAGGCCCATCTAGTCCAGCTTCCTCTATCTCACAGTGGCCCACCAGAGGCCTCAGGGAGCACACAAGACAACAGGATACTTGTATCTTGTTGCAGCTTGCACCTGGCAAGCTGAGGTAGCCTGTTTCTAAAATAAGGAGGCTGCATCACCCATCATGGCCTGTAGTCTGCAATGGACTTCTCCTCCAGAAATCTCTCCAATCCCCTTTTAAAGGTATCTGGGCCAGATGCCATCACCACTTCCTGTGGCAAGGAGTTCCACAGATCAATTAGCTGCTGGGTAAAAAAGTATATAGTGATGCTGTCAGAGCATACACTGCATGATTATGGAGGTGGGGGATGATCAGGGCCTGGGAGAGGCAAGTGAAAATCTTGTTTACTTATCTCTCTGTAGGCTGCTTGGCTGCCAATGGGTCTTGGGCCTATGCCATTTACAGTATTTAGCTAGTGTAAGTCAAGAGTCGGAGAAATATTGGGCCAGGAAAAGGGACAGGATTTTGGTGTGTGACACCGCGTGTGATCTTCTCTCTCCCATCACCAACCTGGCCCAGTCCCGGCTCCCAAACCATCCATGATCCATCCCTGAATTGCCTCCACCACCAAATTACCTGATCCAGCATGGGTTTGGTGGCCCACCACTGCCAGCTTCCCTGCTCTCACACCGTCAGTAGTGAACTGCCCATTATTGGAGCAGCTCATGCAATGGCAACCTTGGCCTTATGTTGATGGATTATGAGATCCTTCAGCGAGATCCTTCCCTGTAAGGCCACCATAGGATTGGGCCATTAACGAATGAGCGTTCCATTGTTATGCAAATTCCTCCAATAAAGGACATCTTTGAGTAACTTGCAAATTCTAGAGTTTGATCAGAACACTTATGTCTTATCACTATTGTTCTCATTCTACACATGCTGTATGTTGACCCAGTCTAGAGTTTTGTCATAATTTCCCTGGTTGCTTGTGGTACATGTAAATTCACATGTAAGTGATCAAACAGCAAAGCATTTCAAAAGTATATACTTTTTCCAGGCAGGTTTTAAGTGACTGAAATGGGCTTACCATAGACAGGGAAGTTGGAAGAACTTTTGGAGGCCACTACACTTGATGGATTGGCAGTATTGTAAATAAGGCCACAACAATCTCTCTTGTAAATAAAACAAATGATATTCCCTGGATTATAAAACCTGAAGCAAGGAAAACTATGCTAAGGAGAAAAGGAAATTTCAGTGTCTATTATGCTCCTGAAGGTACATATTCAAAAGCTATTCAGACACAAGTGAATTTATTTCGTGTGTGTGTGTGTAGATGCGCACTCCATAAGTCAGCTTCTATTTTAGATGAGTAATTAAAAATACACCCCCTGACTCAGATGCCCAGGAAAATATTAATGTTGCAAAGAAATTAAATGTGTAAATGTTGGGAAGAACTTTGCATTGCTGTTGGTCTCAAGTGGATTGACTTCTCCATGTTTAAAAGTACACATCACACTTTTGCTAAGTTTGAGAAAGATTCGATTAATGATTCTATTATTCATTTAAAAACATATTAGTTACCCTTTGAATAAAGGTTGGGCAATAGTATAGATAGAAAACAAATGGAACACTCAAATATGAACAGGAGCATCAAAGTCTACAAAAGTCACAGTGATCAGTATACCACTGCAAGAAAATACATGCAGCTTCCAAAGCTTTGGAAAAAGGTTTCCTCGGTTAAAGAATTACTATGTAAAAAAACACATTTTGATCAGTGACAATAATGCTATTTATTGATTGGGCAGAACATCTGACTTTTAAACTCAAGTTCTCAAATTCCAGGTGGCATCTCAAAAGGCATTCCTCATTTCCCACAGGAGGAAATACCTCTTCCAAGATTATGCTTGTTACCTCACACATATGCCTCTCTAAAAATGGGAAGGTACTTTCTAGCATCAGAATAATTTTTTCCCCATATGCAAATATATGCAGGCTTAAATTGCTATTTAAGTGACTGGAATGTAATTAAATGACTAATACTTCGTTAAACTGGGTAACAGCCCTCATTAAAAAATGTTAGGATGTGAATAAAGAGAGTGCTGATCTTTATTCCCCTGTGGAGAAACAATTCTGTGGATGCTATCGCAGAAAAGATGCTGCCACAATCGATCCAAATTCTCAAATCAAGGAACATGTAAGCAAATCCTTAACCAGAAGATGTGAGGGAATGGTGAAATTAATATCATATGGGACAATTCCCTTTCTGGATAAAAAAAAAACAAAACCCGGACCTGGGGGTGGTTATTCACGGTTTAACTTATTTGTGGCTGTGAGGGGCCAAGTGCCTCCTCCCAGTGCCCATGAACTTAAGCCTACTTATCTGCCAAATAATGCTTGCTTACCAAAATCTCTATAAGCTGCAGTGACGTTCAGGCTGCCTCTGCATCTTGGATCGTTAAAAAAAAGCTGGATCAGGCTTAACAGGAAGTGGTTACTTTTTTCAACGTATGGTCACTGTATTAAAAATGTTTTAGTTTTATATCAGCCTCTGCAACGAACTTTACAAGCAGGACCTATCTATAAAATGCTTTCTTGCTTAAAAGGAAAGATAAAAGAAACTTGAGTCATATTTTGGCTCATTTCAGTAGTTTTAAGTTACACCTGCATGAATAGCAATCACAAAAACGTCTCAACAGACAAGTGCTTCTGTGCTATGGTGCTTCTGTGCATTACAATGAGTAAAAGCCCGTTTAGCTCATTGTCATGCATCACCCACAAGTCACCTCTTGACTAACTTATCTTAAAATCGGAATCCAGTCAGGTGGGGATGCTAAGAAACGCTGACAGCCTCTTGATGTTTACCATGGATTGGACAGAAGACACACACCCATAAAAACAGCTCATCCAAAACATTTAACTGATAGGAAAAGAGTTGTACATGGAATGTGTGCAGGGACACTAGTTTGTATTTTGATTTTGCAAGAACATTTGGGGAGGAAGATGTGGTTCCTTGGCCATGGGGCTTCTTTCTGAAGATTACGAACAGGCCAAGAAACAAAAAGTCTGGATCCTGAACCAGGCCCATTATAGAGATGGCCCAGAGCCAAATATAATCACCAATAATTGCTGCAGATCAAAACTGTTAAGTGAACAGGCAAAGGACCTAATTCAACAGCTGCAATCCTAGTGCAATCCCCAACTCTGGATATAACATGCCTAAAAATAAAGAAAATATACTCAAGATATTTACAGGACCTTGTGAAAAAAGAAAGGGAAACTAGAATGCCTTTAGCCAATATTGCCGCTGCAGTGTCTAATTTGAACTTTTAAGCATTTCTTTCTTCCTCCATTATGCAACAAGGAGTTCAAAGGTCAATGCTTTCCCAAGACTCAGTGTTGTCTGGTGTACATGTTGTCCATTTAGAAATCCCAGAGTTTAGTTTTATAGAACAGACTGAACCCTGTCCCTATCTGATGTCCCATGGGAGCTTATGGAGTTCACTGTGACCAGAGAAGAGATATAAAAGCAGAGTAAGATAACCTCAGAAGATGTGCTTGAATAAGAATATTAGCTTCCACTATTGCAGAAATATGCCCCTGGCTCTTCTGAGAGCCAACATACAAAATACAACATACAAAATACAAAGAGACCCTGGGAAACCATGGGAAATTGCCCAAGGTTCCCAACACTTCTAGAACTAAATAGAAGACTTGCCTATGTTGCCCATTGCGAGGCTCCCTTCCTTCACTGTAAATCAGGACATAACATTGGCAGTGAGATTTGCAAGGTATAAAGAACTTATACAGTATTTACAACAAGCAACTTGACCAAATGTGCCAAAATTCAGTGCTGTACTGGACAGTGTAAACAGCTTGCATCATGTGGTACATGATGGCCCTAGAATGTTCTTGAGAACATACTTTAATAATTCTTTTTTATAAAACTTATGCAGATCAGAAAATATACAGGGGGAAGAAAGGAGGTGTGCACGTGACAAATTCCACACGTGCCACAGGATCAATATTGTTGAGATGAAAAATGGGAAAATGGCAGCCGGCTAATCTTCTAATGAGATTAGTTTATTCAGAATCCACAAATTGCACTGAAAACTTGGATGGAAAGTATTTCATAAATTTCCCCCTAGCTAATCACATGATAAAAGCAAGTTCATGGAGTGAGCTTCCTCTTTGCTGCTCAGTGGGTTTCTTGCACATCAGAATTCATCAGGGAAGGATGGAGGGCTCATTTCCATCAGATGACGCTACCCAGTCTTGCCCACCACCTGGCCTGTGTCACTTGTGTGATGGAGCAGGAGCAATGAATGTTGGAGTGAGTTGAGTTGGATTCGCGTTAGATTTCTGAAGATTAGCCCTTCCTCTTATGTCAAAGTACTGAAATCTTGTAGCTCGATCTGGACCTAAAAAATTAGATAGCTGAATTGTCTGTTAAACTAACCTGTTTCTAGTTACAGATTATTAGTGGTGTTGATGTTTTCCTGGCTCAGAAAGAGGGTGATTTTCTTTAAGCTTTTAGATCTTCAACTTTGCGTTCTTCTAGTGTTCTTCAACTTTGGGGTCAGGACCCCAGCGGGGTAGCAAAATTGTGGGGTCATAGCAACTTAAGGGAATGAAGTGGATTGAAGACCATGGGACTAAAGCACCAGCAGGTCAAGGGGGAGGCATCTAATATACCCTTTCAGTTACCAAGAGATTGAGTCCAATCCTGCTCATGTCCTTGGCAATTGTGCTAAAATAGCTTTCACTGGTGCCAGGCTTCATGGTAACTTTTTCTGTTCTCTCTAATAAGAATATTTAGTTACAGTGCTGGTGGCAGGAAGTGGGTAGATACGGTCCTGGGAGGAGGTAGGCTTGACAGTGGTGTCCCCAGTCTCATACGCTACTCATTTATACATTGGAGTCACTGCACGAATGACTACTGTTTTAGGTGATAATCTCAAAACAGTGTTCCCTGAATAGTTTAAAAGACTACTATTGCCAGACGCTGTGCTCTTGTGTTTGAATTGGACCAAGACATATGCATGCGCACATATGCACGCACAGAGTCTATACAATTAATTAAAATGCACATAAAAAAAGACCTCAAGCCTGCATGCGGCTGTGATTGTGTGCTGGTCATTTGGAACAATCTCTTCTGGAAATGTGACTAAATTGGCCTTCATTTGTCTGTGTTAATGGACAGAGCAAGTGCTGGAGTTGCCTTTTTGTCTGCTGTGCTAGATAATGAAATAAAAAGCAAAATTGACTCCAATTAAAAGTAATTTGCAGAGGAGCAATGGTAGAAATACAACAGCCGGGCTGGCCATTAGCAACCGATAATCTTCTCTTGAGTGCATGTAACTAACCCTTGTTCTGTGGATTTTTTTTTTCATCAAGGCTGTTCCCAACTTGAGTTTGGTATAGTATGGTGTGGCCCTTTTTTCTTGTTCTTTTAAAATTCCAGTGCAAACTTCCTGTGTTTTGGAGCTGTTTTTAGCCTTTTGTTTTTTGCACTGCCTGAGTTTGAATTGTCAAAGGGTGTGGCCAACCTGAGGTAATGAAATTAGTGGCTAATAATTAGTCTTAAAACATCATTAAGTCTTCACTTGAGGCATGTGTGAGTTAATGATGCAGGAGGCAGGGTGGCTGCCTTTGGCTTGTTTGTTTTTCCTACTTTGACCAAAAAAGGATAAGCTGATGAAGGGAAAAAAAGTACAGTATTCTGTGGAATGCCTTGGTGGATGTTGCCCCACACCCTTAAATGTGTTATATTGGACAGATCATTTCACCAAAAGAAAGGCCTGATTTATGAAGGGGGAAAAATTGTGGCTCTGTGTGTGAAGTATAAAAATTCCAGTTGTCCTCCCTGGAACCGTTTTGAGCTTGTGCAGCTTGGCAGGCAGTGCCCTGTTCTTGCCAGTTCCCAAATGTCAAGGACAGCGAGTGTTGCATTTTATTGTGGTCTGCTGAGGGAGAAGCTGGAGAATGGCTAGCCTTTGCTACTTTTCTCTGCCACTGTTTTGAAGTACTGTACAGTATTTTATACATGAAGTTGTCTTCTACTGAGTCGGAGACCATTGGCTAATCTGTTTTCAGTATTGTCAGCACTGACCAGCAAAGAAGGCACTGATGGTCAGTGCTAAGTTTTTTGGACAGAGGTCTTTCCCAGTTCTACCGGAGGACGATGCTGGAACTCTCTGGATGCAGGCTAGTGCTCTGTCACTGAACTATGGCCTGCCCCCTACCTTGTGATGCGCTACCCTTTTTAGTGACCATTAAATTCCGTTTATGTGTAATATTTTACAATGCTTGATCTTATTTGTAGTCATCCTTGCAGTAACACTTTGAATTAATTGGGTTCAGATGTTGTCTTTGCATTCATTGACGCCATTCACTCCTTTTTATTTCAGACAATCCAGACAATGAGCCTCCCAGACAATTGCATTCCTGTGTTTTCCCCAGTGTTATTCCATCTTTTGCCCCTTTGCCCAAGTGCTAGTTTGTAGTTGTAGTTTTTTTAAGAGCTTCTAGCACAATTGCAGCTCAAGCTTTCAGGTGTGATCTCATGTAGTGCTATTATCTTACCAGATTTAGGAGGATAGCTTTTGATGTGGCTGGTGCTAATGTATAAATCCTCCTCTCTTAATTGCCTACCTGTCTGTCTCCTGCTCTGCAACTACCTTCATCTGCTCTGGTGTGCTTTGGTGTTCCTGGAGAAACCCTTTGTCAATTTCTCTTCTGCTGCTACTTGCTTTGGAGGTGACGGAGAAAGTCTTGTCAGCTTCACTGCTGGATGAGCACTGGGAGAGGGTGGGTGCCACTGGCCTGGAGCAGCCTGCTTTGCAGTAGAGCTGAGATTGCTACACGCACAGCTTTGCATCCTATGGGCTTTTAAGAACATGGTATCATCTGCATATTTTTTTTTTTTTTAGCTATGCATAACTACCTTTTTGGTTACCTTTTTGGAGAAAAATAAAATTCTACCTCTTCTTCCTGGCATAATTAGTAACAGTAATGACCAAGGTAGGGATGGGATGGATTCCTTCTTCCAGTGAAACCAGGCTTGGGGGGGGGACTGTGGTGTCCTGTGTCATTAGATCATATAAAGATATGCTGCATCATCTGATGCATCTAAAGGCCCATTTCCTACAAGGGCCAGTCACATGTAGCCAGTAGAACATGTGAAGAAATAGTTCCCTGCTCCTGTTGCTGCATCAGGCTCCTGTTTCTCCAAGAGGCATCTCGTGGGCCACTGTGAGGTACAGGAAGCTGGACTAGATGGGCCCTTGGCCTGATCCAGGGAGGCTTTCCTTAGGATCTTATCAGCAACAGGTATTCAGAGGCATGCTGCTACTGGACCTGGGCATAGCATATAGTAGCACTTCTTGACAAGTAGCTATAGACAGGCTTGTTCTTCATAAATGTGCTTGACTTTTAAAGCCATCTCAGCTAATGGCCAACACCACATCTTGTCTGGAGTCCGTTAATATCCTTTGCATGCAGATTAATTAATGCACAGTTACCCCTGAATAGGACTACCACTAGAGACCTTTCCCATTGCTTTTCTGTTACGTTCCTTTATATGCATATATTCATACAAAACAGGATATAGACTATGCTGCTATAGTACTGAAATTGTATCCTTTTCCATGATAATTTGGATTTTTCAGGTGCTACTACATCCTCCATAGTGCGTTCATCTCCCTTATGCAAAATGAAGCAGTGAGGAAAACAGGATCATACCTAGTTAAATTGTGAAATTTGCAAGTATTTGCATATAGCAGTTTCGAAGTTCTGTCCTCCCCCTTGCTCCTATCGGGCACTCTGTTTACAGCACGCACAGTGCTTGCTTGCTGGCCACCCCATGAATACCTCGGCTTTCTTTAAAAATACCTGTGTGGGTTTTTTTAGAAATGTGCACAAAGCCGTGACATCATTACTGGACATCAAATGCTTCTTGATAGCAGGCCTAATTCACAACTTTCAAATTACTCTTGGATTTTTTCAATAAGAGACAGAGGCTAGCATCACAACCAGTTTTGTATTTGTGAATAAACAAAGAAGCCTGTTACTGTCAAGTGGAAATGGTAGGGCTGGATCAAGAACTTCCGTCACCTGGGGCAGCATGTTAAATGCTGCTTCTGCTGACCTGATGAAGTATTGGCCTCTGTGCTCCTTGGATGAGCAAGAGCAAGGAGGAAGGGTGAAGGAGAGTAGACTGAGGGGCCTACTACCCTCCTCTCCTCCACACTTCCTCTTCCATTCTGTCCCTCGCTTCCTTTTCTAATTCGGGGAGCTGGAGGAAGAGAAGTGGTAGTAGTGAGTGGGTGGAAGAAGGTGGGAATCCCCTGCCAACCTGGTGCCTGTCCCATCAGCCTCTTGTATGGCAGCCCCTGGGGAATGGTTAACTATTGATTCAGTAAGATTTGATTGTACAAATTCTTTCCCCCCATTATATACATATATCTGAGAACTTGGCCAACTCTGTTACCAGAATGCAGAAACCTCTTCCTGTTCATAAAGACCTTTATCAAAATTCCATCCACTTTCTCAACACCTTCCAAGGATCCCTAGAAATGCAATATACTGATTCTCCCTCATTCATGCCTTGCCTATTGTCATAATGGACAATTTAGTAGGTTAGTAATTATTTTATCATATTTATGTAGCTCTCCTCTCCCCCCCCCCCCGCTTCTATTGGGCACTTGGTTTACAGCACGCACAGTGCTACACTAATATAACTGAATTTAAAAAAAACTGAATTTCTTGAGAGAGAAGAAAAATGTAATCTAAAGGAGAAGGGGCCAGTTCATAATGAAAAGCACCTGGAGAAGAAAAGTACCTGTACAGGTACTTTTGAAAAGCAAGAAGGGAGGTACAAAAATGAGGCAGTTGTAAACAGGGGACCTGCCACTACAGAGTTGGAATGGTCTGCCAACTGAAGGCAGGAGGGCAGAATCCTCAAACAGCAGATAATGTCAGAGCTCGGACCACCAAGGATAAAGTTCCAAAAGCAGCTTTTGAATACAGCCATAGCCTTTACCAAATCTATGTATTTTAGGGCCCTGTAAGCTAAATACAGCCCACACCCAGCCCTACACACTGAGTCACCAGGGATTGGAAACCTACCTTGGTTTTGCTGCTTGCCTGGAACTGCAAATATAGGAAGGTTGTCCATCTAGAGGCCATTAAACATGGCTGCCGAACTGTATTTGGCTTGGTGGGTCACAAGTTGGCATCATTCAGGCTCTTGAAAATTTTGCACCACCGTACTGGGTTCTGTCACTCTTCAGGTAGGCAAACATGACTAGTAATCAAGAAGTTGACATTCTCTGTTTATTACAGAAGGTATGCCCAATTTCTAGTCTTTACCCCCTCTTTTTTTGCCTTTTTCAGCAAATCTGACAGCACATTCCTGCACTACTCAAGTGCCTGTCAGAAGTAATCCCCATTAAGTTCAGTGGGACTTATTCTCTGATCAGTCTGTATATAATTGCAGCCTGCGCATGATTCGTTAACGGACCCCAAGGGGTCCTAGCAATTTGGAGAGCCTGCCAAAACAACCGGAGAAGAGGGTGACAGAAATCTAGTTGTCAACATACAGTAGCAACTGTACTCGTGCTTCTAATAATAAACAGGCAGAAGTTATATGTAAGCTGATTATTAAAGGACAAATTTAAACTTGTCCTCGTGAACATATGTGAGGAAAGCTTTTAGACACTGAAGCAATGGGCTGGGATATTGCAAACAAAAAGGTAGTAAAATTGAAAAGGGTGGGAGGGAAGCCTGAAATAGGCTTTATTTATATTTATATTTATATATAAACACACACACACACACACACACACACACACACACACACACACACATATTAAAGGAAAAATATGAAATTGGGTGTATGTAAAATGGGAGTATGTTATCCTTAAAATGGGAAAGGGGAAAATAGAAATAAAATGAAACATCTAAGATTTACTTTTAAATTTTGGCCTAAAACTATTCTTCCTACAATTAAAAATGAAATCTAGGTTGAAATTGGAATGAGAGGGTAGGGAAATGTTCCCCGTTCAAAATACCCCCAGGGTGCCCCATTCATTTGGCAAGGTGATGTGGGTTACATCAGTGGCAGATTGCGAGGGCAAAGGGACAAAGCATTTAGTGCCCTTCACTTTGCTGCCACCACTGCCTCCCTCTAGCCCTCTGCGTATAGATCCGCACTGATCCAATTTCCATGAGCAGAAAGTGTATCATCTACCTCTTTGTAGTCTCTTCAAACACAGAAGTTACAGGACTTCTGGTAAGACAAGTGGGCCTCTTGTATGCACAGCTTCAATTATCCATGGATTGAGGGAACACTTACCTTCCTTCTTACTTCGAGTCACTAAAAAACCTTCTTGCTCGGGGGGGGGCAGGGGAGAACCCTATACTCAATGTAGGGTCCCTCTTATCCACAGTTTCAGGTTTCCACGTGGGTACCAGGAACCTATCCCCCATGGATACTGGGACACACCTATATTTGCAGGGACTGTGCAAATGAAAGAGCCCCTTCATTTGCACAATACTTTTAAATTAAGCTGGAAGTCCTGCACTTCCACAACTGAAGAAATCATATGAGGAGTGTGGTAAGGTAAGGAGTAGGGTAATACTTTGATAACCTGCATTAGCATCCTGTGTGAATCACAGTGCCAGACACATTTTCCCCCATGGTCCATTGATTTCATAAAGGCTTGTGCTTAATCACCACTTCCATGTGACAAACAGGCCTCCTGAGATGGGCCACCATTCTTTACAGAAGAGCAGCCATGATTGACTGGGTGAGGTCATTTGGGCAGATAGGTCAATGGCCCCACAGCACCAAGCAGCTGCTAATGTTGGTGGAATGTTGACTCAGTGTAGCTGGGATTCTAGCCTCCTCCAGCTAGCATAAGTGCAGGATAGGATTGTGCTGAATGTCTGCCAGGTCCTTCAGTTTCCCTGAGACCCTATGCATGCACAAGTGGGCTCCCTAAGACTCCATGTATGCCCTAACTGGGATTCCTTTTATGAATATAAAGTGCTCCACAGACTGACAGGTTTAAGAACCACTGTTCTAGATCATTGTGGTCCTCTCTTCAGTGTAGTGAATTGCTCAGCTCAGGCAGAAACAATTTGTGGATATAGTTGCCAGTCCCTCAAGAAGTGGACTAGACCCAGTGGTCAACATTTTGGAAAAATGATCTTCTTTTTGTTGTTGTTCTCAACAGTGCTCTATTTTGATGTCTTCTCTCAAAACTAGAACTTTCACTGAAGACCTGGTTATGGGAAAAGAACACTTTGGATAGTTTAGGGTTTTTTTCCCACAAGTACTAACTAAATCCAGATGTTCCCCTTTTTTTCTCCTCCAGTCACATTATGCACTTCTTGGCGGCAAGAGGCTGCAGTCTCCAAGTGGACAACTTCCTATTAAGTTTGTGGCCATGATTTCCTTACAGAAGCCCTGCTAACATCCTTACAAAACTTAACCATGCTTCGTTAAAAAAAAAAAAAAAGTACCCAGAGAATGTGGCTATTTAAGTTTGGCTTTTGGTTCTAAATGCAAAGAGTATAATGCATACACTCAGGGCTGAACAGTAGGCAGGGATTGGGGTGGAACTGGGGGCCAGGAGTTATGAGTCAGTTTGTCCCAGTTGTTCAGTGATTCCCAGTTCAAGCCTCTCTTATATATGCACCTGCCAGTTCTGAAAATCCGAAACAGAGCAGGACTTCTCCTTCCCCACCCTTGAAGTCTCTCACAAATACAAAGAATGGTAAATATCCCTGTTTTCTTGCCTTTATGGGCTTAAAGGGTAATGTCAAGAGATTGGACAATGGGAGCCTCAAAGTAGAGTCTGTTTTTCAACTTGGCTGCAGTGGTGCAATATGTAGGAGTGGGTGTGTTACTGTTAACTGCATTCTGTATTCCCCTCCCATCTCAATCAATTATAGCAGTTGGGGACCCAAGCTGGCCAAAATTAAACTCTCCAGTTCCACTAATTGCCGTGGGAGAGATGAGCAATAGGAGAGAGCGAAAGGTGTTCTCAAGCTAATGCTCCAAATAAGCAATGACAATATTTGAGTAGTGCTACCCACATCAATATTTCTTTTTCTTCGCCATGTGCAAACTTGTAAGTTTTGTTTTTACTCCTACGCAATAAATACCATAGTTGGCAGTTAAACTACTGCTTTCTGTAGCAGCTGTGGCATGATTCACACATTATCTTCATACAGTATAATGCTCAAAAATTACATCAGCACAAACTGTGTTACTTTTTTGCTCCGCTCGTATCAACTGTGTGCGTAGGCAGAGTGTGCTCTGTGGAGGTTTTTTTTTGTAAGTGCTTACATTTGAAACAGAAGTGTGAGACTTGCTTAACTCCTTATAGTGGGTTAGGTCTCTGTGGTGGTTAATGCATGCGAGTACAGTGCAATCTCTGTTCTGTACTGTAAATATCCCTCTAGCTTCCAATGAACAGCTTAACTTCAGCGAAACTTAACGAAACAAACCCCGTTTAACTTGACGAAAACAAACCAGTTATGGCTGCAATCCTATATATTTTTCCTTAGCGTAAGCCCCATAGAACACAGTGGGAATTCAGAATAGACATGCATGGGATTGCACTGCGAGCAACGTAAATCTGGTGGATGAAAACTCACAATTTGCTTCTGGCCCCTCCCCAGTGTTTCATCACCAACTGAAAAGCCTAAAGTTGTAGATGCATGCAAGTAGGTGAATTTTGCAGCTGCCGCACAGAAGTCAAAATTGAGCAGCGTCTTTTCCACATTCTGAAAATCAGAAGGCCAAGGCAGCAAGCAATGCTAGAGTGCATTGTGAGTTAAAGGCATTCAGACTCAGAAGTAGAATCGGGCACATCAGCCCTGATGCATGAGGTACCTCCTGTACTGTATAGTTAATACCTGTGGGCTAGAAATGTTTTTTGCAGGAATAGAATACAAATGAGGGTATAGCCAAAGTAGTTACTCTTGGCAAAGGATGTGCATGCTTGTCTTCTGCAGCTGTTTTATGTTTTTTTCCCCTAATATCTGCCCCAGCGGTTAATTTCTCAAAGAACAGTTTCTGGGTGCTCAAGCCTGTTTGCAAACCCATCCTCTGATCTACAAGCCTTCCCTTTTTTTTAGCATCAAACTACATTAGAATGGGTGCTGTTTATACTTTTAAAACACCAACATGTAAATTTTAATTGCATGTGTTTCCCTAATATGTAGTTTTGAGTCCATGAATTTAATTGTAAACTTAGTTTAACTCCTGATTTGTAAAGATTTTCAGGTTTCTCTGTGATGAGAAAAAGTATTATATTTATTTGCAGTTCTATTGCGTGCTTCTTCCAAGTTCCTCAGAGAAGCATACAGGGTTCCCACTACTCCATTTTATCCTCACAACTCTGTTAGGTAAGCAAGTGACCAACCTTCCTGGTGAGCTTCAGGCCGAGTAAGGATTTGAACCCAAGTCTCCGTGCTCCTAGTTCACCACTTTAACCACCACACTGGCTCTCAGAGAATTGTACTCTGCACATGCTTCAGGCACTTCATCAGCTATTACTTTGTGAACTGAACCAAATCATGCTTTAGTGTACCAAGAATGAGGTCTGTGCTCAGACTCCCTCAGTTCACTCCCCTTCCCTTCAGTGCTCATCTTGATCAATTTCTTCCTGCTTTTTGGCAAGTACTTATGTCTAAACTGACAAACTGGCTTGCACAAGCCCTGCAAACCTGGACTGGAAGCCGAGCTGCAGATGAGGAAGTGATCAGTGCTGCCCTCCCAGGCCTAAATGTTTATACAGCAAGGTCTTTAGATTCAAGCTAATAATCTTGGGAGAAAAAAATTCAAGGCCTGTGAAATTGAAAAGGTCTGTGGCCTTGATCCACCTGTGGGTGGATTACCTGCTCCAGGAAGATCACCTGTGATTAGGCGGATTATCCGTTTGGGAAGAGCCGGAAGGGGTTGTGATTCCATCTAGCCCATTCTTTTCACCCTGAACAGATGATCAGTGCTGTTGGTGATAATTTGATTGCAGGTGCACAGCAGCGCACTACTGCATACGTTCAGGCACTGTGCATCTTGTCAGTGACCTCCCCACTGGTACCTGGAGCAGATTGCTCCCATGAGAATTTTTTCCAGGGGAAGTAGCAGCTAGAATGCTCCCACATGGGTCAAGATGCTAGCAAGGAGTAAGTTTAAAGCCACCACCTCCATTGTGGTGCCTATCCATAGGGGGCTCTGTTGATTAAAGAAAAACTAAGGCTTTATTCCTATATGCACTCTCCTGGGAGGAAAAACCATTGAACACAATGGGACTCTGAGTAAGTATGCATAGGATTATGCTGCAAGTCTAACAGGGGCTACTAATGCTTTAAACGTCCTGTATAATTTTGGCCCTTTGTACGTGTAGAGGCTATGCTCCAGTATTGCATACCTTGGTAAAAACCACCTGTGGGTACCCCTAGCCACCTATTTTCTCATTCAATAGGTAGATACGTTATAAATTAAAATTTATCTCCAGTATATAATACAAGAATTGGGAAAATGCACAAAAGTTTCTTTTGGTTTCACTGTATATTCCTCAAAAGGTTCCCGAGTTAAGGGGAGTGAGTCCCCTTATTCTTCCTCAACTGATTCTTTGTGGTTAGAGGGTCATTCTTCAGAAAAGTTTCCAGGCCTCTTTCCTTTGGATAGTAAACATTGCAACTGTGTTGGCAGCTGGAGAGAGGAGAACATGGTGCCATAAACAGATTCAGGCAAGAGTATGTTTAAGTTACTGAAGAGCCCTTGAAGGCATTATTGAAAACAAATGACCTGGTTGGCACTGCCAAGTCTGCAAAGGCATTGTTGGTAACTGGAGCTGACTTGGCCCACTGAAGAGGAAACGTGAGCTCTGTGGGAGCTGGTGTTTTGGGGCTCTCAATTCCTGTGGATTTCTTCCCGCCGTTCCCACCCCTAAGCTGCTGAGATCCGTAGCCCTTGCCCTGTGCTGCCAGCTTTGCAGAAGGTGGGGAGGAAGCTGGTGACAGCCTCCTCCCCTCCTTTTGATTTAATCCCCTTCCAGGTATATGGAGGCCTAATTGCTGATGTGGGCTTTGGTTGCCCACCTGTGCCATACCTGGATTCTGTGAGTGAAGGGAACTGAACACCTGGCTTGGTATTTCCTTTTACGGCAATGGGGTAGAATTGATCCGGTGAAATTGATTGGCTGGTGATTCAGGACGGACAAAGGAAAGGACATTTGGCTTAGTAGACAATATCTTGTTAATGTATGGAATTGCTACTGCAGGTTGTGGCAGATCAGGTTGCAGGTAGATCCACGGCAGATCTTTAAAAGGGGGTTAAGACAAATTCCTGGAGGGATGGGGGGTATCAAGCTTTGCCTGAAATTCTCCTGCATCTGATTTCCTGTCATCAGAAGTAGGATACTGGGCTAGATGTACCCACTTTGGTCTGATCCAGCAAGGTGGTGTGTTTGGTTAAAACAATGACAGCTATGGACTGAAATCCATAAGATGGACCATCTGAGTAAATATATTACTAAATTGGACCATTTGTTGCCTTATACTGTTGTGAAGAACACAGGTATTGTATGCATTTATTCATCCAGCAAGTCTCTTCTTGTGTTCTTTCCAAGTATGTACGTCATGTTTCCAAGAAGCTGTTTTGATCTGTATTTATTTACAATATGTATATCCCATCTTTCCTCTCCCTACTGGGAGGTGCCCAAGGCAGCTGACAGTGTCTGTATATGTATTAGTAGAACACAAAGCAAAAAGGAGAGGTATAATATAATCACAACCCAGTAAAGGCAAATACCTAATATAGTGAAACTCTACAGAATTCCCAAACTGCTAAAATAGTCTCTATAACATGACATAAGAATAAATGTTTAGGAAGAATATTTTTCGGCCATTGGAATAGTGTTGAATCATGTTCATACTGATGGTTCTGACTTACAGCAAAGAATAACTGTGCCAGCCATTCCGCATGTAAAGCAGCTCTTAACCTTAGGAACATCAGAGCAGGACCCCCAATATCCCCCAGATAGCTATTGATCATTGTTGATATGATTTTCCTTAATTGTAGGTGAGGGTAGTATAGGCAGAAGAGAAACTGGGTTCTGTGCTTAGATTCCTGGATGACTTTCAGCAGATTGGCAAGGGTTTCTAGTTCTCAAGGGTTTCTAGAAACCTCCAGGTGAGGTTTCTATACTCACCTCGACTCAATGATTGTGTGTTTTTGTGAAGCAGATGGTTGCCTTTGTGTCACCTTTTCTAAAAGCACAAGCTACCCTCCACTTGAGAAACCAAACCCTATTACTTGAAATACTGGTATGATGTTTCAGCTGAACTATTGAGGGTCATAATTATTTGGGATGGTTTCCACTATGCTCCAAACATTCTTTGGCAACTCCAAATAGCCAAAGGTGGTATGTGCTTAATTGCTCCAGAGCAGCTTGCTGGCAGCGAGAATAATCCATCATTTCTAAGCATAAAGTTGCAGCAGCACATGTTTCATGGGAGAGCTGAAGGGGTTGGCCTCAATTTGCTGCTCGCATAAGCAGCGATGCCATTATGATTTCCCTGGGGTTGGCTCAGATCCATTTTGTTATGTGACCCAGTTTGGGTTGGTTAGCAGAACTGTTGCTGCTGTGGAAGGGGCTTTCCTTATGATGCCTGTAGAATGTGCTCCTTTCTCAGGCTAAATGGGAGGGCTGTCTTGTTTTCCAGGAGCAAAACAACCACCTGAGAAGGTTTGCTACTGCATATCCAAGGCCAGCCTAGCTATGAGACCTAGGGCGCAATCCTATAGGCCGGCATAAACTAAGCCAGCAAAGTTTGGCCAGCACAAGGGCCACCGTAAAAGTATGTTTGGACCACTCTCAGAGTCAGAGAGGCAGCACAGAGACAGGAGCCATCCTCCCTGGTTCCGAGAGTAGTCCAAACATGCTTTATGGTGGCCGTGGTGCTGGCCAAACTTTGCTGGCTTAGCTTATGCTGGCCTAACTCTAGTACAGGATTGCGCTCCTAGTGAGGTTGGGCAGATGGGGGCTGTGAATTGGTGAGGGTACCAGACTCCTGCCTACAACCACCTCCAGCTCACTGCCTGCCCAGCCATGTCACAGTGCACTTGATCCTCTCCATGAGAATCACAGCAACAATGCCCTTTCCTGCGCTGTTGCTGCCATGAACTCATGGCGCTGGGGAAATGGAGGAGAAGGCAGGGCGCTGCCTTCATCGCACCAGGTTTCATTGCACCAGGCTGGCTGCTTACCTTGCCTCAGTGGCATAGCTAGGTCGTTTTGACAGCCCAGGGCCCATGAATTTTAAACATACACCACCACCACACACACCCATGTATGACAATATTATTTAATTTTGTTTTTCACATTTTTATACCACCTTTCTTCAAAGTGGTGTGTGCATGGTTCCAGCCCTTCTCACAGCAGTCCTGTGAGGTAAGTGAGGCTGATAACAATAGTCATGAAATGAAATGAATAATATAATAAGGACCAGAAAACAAAAGCAGTGAATATTCCCCCACAAGCAGTGGATAAATGTCTGTACCCTCCCCTGCTATTGCTCCTTTGCACATAGTACTTAGACATACTGCCCCTGCATCTGGAGGTTCAATGTAGCCGTCATGGTTAATAACCACTTATAGTCCACTGTGGATGTTTAAAATCCACTTTAAAAGTCATCTAAGCCAATGATTAACACACAAATCTCCCTCCATTGGCATCCCTAGGGTTGTCATTACCCAGTGTGGAAACTCATGGTGTCACCCCCAGTAACTTTATTTACAGTAAGTACATTTCACCCAACAAATCAGAAACCTACAAAAAACCAGTGGCCAACTTGATGACACTCGCACAACTGAACAGGAGTTCTAGAATTAGTTCTGATACATGGAAATACTGAGCTGACGCATAATAACATTGATTCTATGTTGTGTCATAATAACACCTTGTTTTTATGTGTAAAGCTCATTCTCATTTGTCAATGCTAAGTTCAGGAAATCCCTACTTTGTTACAAAAGTCAGTTGTATTTTATTTTTCTGTTTCAATGGCTATAAGGTTTGATAGAACACAGATATTTTTATGCAGTTTCATTGCATTCTGCCTTAAATTATGCATCAAATGATATATATGATGGTGTTATTCCTAAAAATCACAATTTCCACAATTTTGGTCACTAGTGGTATCAAATACACCCCGAGGGTGTCACCTTTCTAACACCTTTTTGGTTCCATGCTATGCCATAATAACATCTCCTTGGCTCATTGAACAATCAGCCTCTCTGGTCTGTTTTTAGTTAAGGAAATCAGATGTCTTGTGTAACAAAAAAATAGTATTTTCATTTTCTGATTTTTTTTGGGGGGGGGATAACATTTGATAGACTGCAGCTATTCGACATGTGTATATATAACGTGATGGTATTCATTAAAACCGGCAATTTTTCACAATTTTGATCACTAGTGACCAAACACTTTTTAAAAATAAAATATAATTTTAATCATGATCCGGTTGAGCTTGTGTGTTGTATTGCTTTTATGGTTTATTTGTTTTTAGAATGTTTTAGAATTTTTATTCATCATTGTATTGATGTTTTATTTGCAAGCCGCTTTGAGGGCACCTAAGCAGGGTGGAAAGGGGGCATAAAAATAATGGTGGTGCTGCCAGTGATGGTGGCCCCTCCCCGCTAGCTATGCCACTGCCTTGATCTCTCTCTCTCAGCCAAGACCTGTCCAAGTGAGAGAGAATGAGAGCATACCCTGATCTAGCCACCACTTCCTCCTCTCTCCTGTTCTGACAGGAAACATATGGAGGGGAGACCCTTGAAGCCAGTGCTTCCTTACCCTCAGCTCACCATCTTTTTGGCCTGCTTCCTGCACTTTTCAATTCGGGGAGCAAGGAAGAAGGTTGAGGAAAAAGAGTTACTAAGCAGGTGCATAGTGCTTGGAGGAAGAAGGAAGGAATAGGGAGGAAGAAGGAAGGAATAGGTAGGTGTGTGATAGTGTACCATTGGGGTGGTGGTGATGGTGGCAGAATTTATCTCAACCAGAGGTGCTGGCTCAATTTGGGAAGGCCTCCATATGACACAGTAGTACAAATGCTTTGCCTGCAGAATGTCCCAGGTTCGATCTCCAGGTAGGTCCATGAAACATTCCTGTTTGAAACCAGGAATTGGTCAATGTAGACAAGACGGACCAATGGTCTGACAGTGGTCCATCTAGCCCAGTGGTCAGGGAACAGGGGTAAATTACCCCAAATGGGGTAAAAATGAAATTCCTGGGGGTAATGGACAGATAGGAGTATGCCCCACCCCCCTTTCCCTCATCCTTCCTTCATGACCCTTCTCTCTTCTGACCAATGGGAAGTTCCTCTCACGCTTGATGGATTTCCCTTGCTTCCAATAGGAGATTAGAAGCAGCAAGGTACTTGGTCCCAATAGGCAGCGTTCCCCTCCCTTCCCAGGCGGCGAAGAAGGCCGTGGTTATCGATCCCGCTGCTGGTAGAGGGAGAAGGAAGCATCAGCAGAGAAAATGGCGGCTGTGGCTGCAACTGCTGCGGTGCCGGGTGATGGGGGAGCCGGCGAGGCCAAGCCTATTCTGGGCAGCGAGGCTGGTGCAAGCCTATTCTGGGCAGCGAGGCTGGTGGAGTTGGCGGTGCTCTACACCAGGGAAGAGCCCGAACCAGCTCCGGGTGGGAGGCCAAGGAGCTGCCGCTGTCGCCGCCACCCAGGAGCCCGGCAGGGACGCGAGGGGAGGCTCTGGTGAGCGGCTGTGTGTGTGTGCATGTGCCTGCAGGCATGCACGCGTGTGTGTGTGTGTGTGTGTGTTGAGAGGACTTCTGTGGACGTGCCTCTTTGCTTGTGAGCAGCTAGGGCTCTCCCTGGGTTTGCCTTGTCTTGCTGTCCCAAGGAGTGGGGCAGGTGGGCGAGCGAGCGAGCGGGGGGAGGGCTGGGGTGCCTGTGCCTGTGCAAGGAGTCAGGGACACAAAGAGAGGCAGGAGGCAACGAGACAAGGTGAACAGCAAAAAACAAAAACAAAATCAGAACTGCTGTTCCTGGCCTCTGTGTGTGTGTGTGTGTGTGTGTGTGTGTGTGTGAGAGAGAGAGAGAGAGAGCGCCAGCCAGCCAGCCAGCCAGCCAGCCACAATCTGAATTCATTATAGAGAGAAATCTTAAGTCCAAGCACCTAAACCTGTTGTCAAAAAGATAAGCTAGTTGTAACCCAGAAGGGTTGAATTCTATTCTCTCAAGGTCTGCAGGTGTACCTAAACTCTTTACAACTTCATATTTACATAGCATTAATTAAGCTCATTAATTAATCAAATAAAAAGCATTAATTAATCAAATAATTCAATATGTAATTTTTTTCTTTTGTTCTGTCGGGAACGTCGGGAACGTCAAGGGGGTAACGTCGGTGTATCTAAATATATTTTGGGGTAAAAGGTAAAAAAGTTCCCTGACCCCTGATCTAGCCAGATCAATGGTAAAAGGCAGCTTCCTATAAAAAAAAATCCACAAGTGATAGAGGCTGGAAAGAAAAGCAAATACAGTAGCTTGCTAGCATCACACACACAGTGTGTTCTTGATGAGAGAAGGAACACTCGGCCATGAAGCAGACTGGCCCGTAGTCACCATCGCTCAGCCTAACTTGCCTCACAGAATTGTTGTAAGGATAAAATCGGGGAAGGAAAACCCATATACCCCACCATATACATTGTTAATATACATTGTATATTAACCATATACATATAATGGTTAATAAAGAAATTGTTTTAGGGCAAATTGATAAATTACATATAAATAAGTCAGCAGGCCCAGATGGCATCCACCCAAGAGTTATCAAGGAACTAAAGAATGAAGTTGCCGACCTCTTAATTAGACTGTGCAGCTTGTCCCTTCAAACAGCCACGGTGCCAGAGGATTGGAGGATAGCCAATGTCACACCAATCTTTAAAAAAGAGAGGAGGGGGGACCCTGGAAACTACAGCCCAATGTCTGTTCCAGGTAAGATGGTGGAAAGCCTCATCAAAGATAAAATACTAAAACACGTAGAGCAACCAGTATGGCTGAAGGAAAGTCAGCATGGCTTCTGAAAGTCTTGCCTCACAAATCTTTTAGAATTAGTTGAAAAGGTCAACAGGCACGTGGATGTGGGAGAAATGGTGGATATCATCTAAGTGGATTTTCAGAAGGCGTTTGACACTGTCCCCCACCAAAGACTGCTGAGGAAACTTCACTGTCAGGGAATAAGAGGGCACGTCCTCTTATGGATTCAGAATTGGTTGAGGGCCAGGAAACAGAGAATGGGGGTCAATGGGCAATTTTCACAATGGAGAGAGGTGAAAAGCAGAGTGCCCCAGTGTCTTGGGGCCAGTGCTTTTCAACTTGTTCATAAATGACCTGGAGACATGCATAAGCAGTGAGGTGGCCAAGTTTGCAAATGGCACAAAACTTTTCCAGATGGTGAATCCAAAAGGGAATGTGAAGAGCTCCAGAAGGATCTCTCCAAGTTGGGGGAATGGGCAGCAAAATGGCAGATTTAGACAAGTGTAAAGTGATGCACATTGGGGCAAAAAACCAAAACTTCACCTATAGGCCAATGGGTTCTGAGCTGTCTGTGACAGCTCAGGAGAGAGATCTTGGGGTGTTGGTGGACAACTCAGTGAAGGTGTTGACCCAGTGTGCGGCAGCAATTAAGAAGGCCAATTCCATGTGTGGGGTAATTAAGAAATGGGTTGAGAATAAAGCAGCCAATATTATCATGCCATTGTACAAATCAATGGTAAGGCCACATCTAGAGTATTGCGTACAATTCTGGTTACCACATCTCAAAAAGGACATAGTGGAGCTGGAAAAGGTGCAGAAGAGAGCGACAAAAATGATTATTAGGCTGGGGCACCTCCCTTATGAAGAAAGACTGCAATGTTTTGGGCTCTTCAGTCTGGGAAAAAAGATACGTGAGGGGGGACATTATTGAGACATACAAAATCATGCACAGGAGGGATTGTCAATAGGGGGATGTTCTGTTCCCTCTCTTACAATACCAGAACCAGGGGGCATCCACTGAAATTGAGAGTTGGGAGAGTTAAAACAGATAAAAGGAAATACTTTTTTTACTCAGCGGGTAATTTGACCTATGGAACGCCTTGCCACAGGAGGTGGTAATGGCATCTGACTTAGATGCATTTAAAAAGGGATTGGACAGATTTCTGGAGGAAAAGTTCATTGTGGGCTATATGCCATGATGGGTTGGGCAACCTCCTTACGTTAATAGTAGGCTACCTCAGAATGCCTGGTGCAAGGGAGTGGCCACAGGATGCAAGCATCTCATTGTCTACTGAACTCCCTTAGGCACCTGGTGGGCCACTGTGAGATACAGGAATCTGGACTAGATGGGCCTTTGGCCTGATCCAGCAGGGCTCTTCTTATGTTCTTATCTTATGTTCTTATTGTCCTGAGTTTGGGATAGCTATCACTGATGATAATAATCTTGAGGGACCTTTATGCAAAATGCAGAGACCTCCAAGGTCTCTTCCAGTTTGGTCTGTTTAGCCTTGAGAAGGCTGAGGGTAGATATGATGGTACTTTTCCAATAAGGGCTGTCATATGGAAGAGGAACAAATTTGCTCCTAACTGCCTCTGAAAGTAGAACTAGATTGAAAAAAAAAGATTCCAGATGGATATTGGGGAGAAATATTTACTGGTAAAGGTGTTTCGGCAGTGGAACAAACTACCAAAGAAGGTGGTGGATTCTCTCTCGCTGGAGATGCTCTAGGAGGATTTCCTGCTACGGGCAGGGGCTTGGAATAGATGACCTTGTTGGGTCCCTTCCAACTCAATTCATGGTGGCCCCTCCTTGCTAGCTATGAATGAACTTTAACGTTCAGTGATTCTGTGCATTACTGCTTAACCATTCATTTAAAAAAGATGTCATAAAATGGTTTAAACACTGGCTTGCCCTGAAAGAAAAATACTATTAACTAATCACCTCTTGGACCTTTTGTTAGGCTTAGTTTATGGTTTTTCATTTTGAGACTTAAAATGGAACACCACTCAAGACAAGTGGAAAGCCGGTGTCATAAAATGGCTTTCTTTCCTAAACCGACTGAGAACTGAAGCCCCAGCCCTGCACTTTGACCACCGCTGCCTTATCCTTCGCTGAAGAGATAAAGCTCAACTTTTGGTATGCATTTTTTAGATTATGTAAATAGTTGACTTATCGGCAGGCAGATCTCAGCAAGGCTGGTTTAGCTTCTGGGTAATGATGCTTTTGCAAAGCTCCAAGCTTCAGGCCGTCAGGAATAAATGACTGATGGCTCCAATGAAAGACTGGTCAGAGATTAGGATCTTGAGGTTCTCCAAACACAAATGAATGATAAAGATTTGGTGTTTGGTATTGTTCTTTATCTCCCTGGTGTGATCTTGACTTATATTTTATTACCCATATCATAAATGCAAAGGATGAGCAGAAGAGCAATAGTGAACACCATGGGGGGGTCGTCATGATGGAGAGAGTTCTGATCAGAGTATGTACAGTGTGTGCTGAATGGATTGATGTTCTTGAGGACAAATGCTGAAAGGGGAAACCAGGCAAAAAATGCTGGTTGAATTATGTCAGTTGTTTAACTTGAGGGAATACATGGTTACCACCATTAAGAACAGTCTCAACTGTCTGACCTTTAGGCGCTTCTTTGCATATTGACCCTGCTGAGCTGATGCAGCAAACCATTGTAACTGTGACCTGAAGGAGCACTGGGCCTGCATGCTCCCTCTTCCCCCTAGATTGTAAGAACCCTGGTTTGCTAAACCGCAGCTTTGCATGTTGTCCAAACCAGGAGCTGTGGTTTAGCTAGCCCTGTGCAGGCATTATTGTATTTGGAAACAAACCTGTGGGTGCCCATCATGGCTCTGAAACCACAATGGCTTGTTGGATCATCCAAACTGGTATGTTATATTCTCAAATATTCACCTAAAATGCCAAAATGCAAAAATGTGACAGTGTCCGGAAAGCACATGGATCAAACAGGTATGCTCATCAGGGAGCAAGGATTGATTGTAGCTCTCTGTTGTGTGAGCTATATTCTCATATTCTTTAATATGCTAGCTATATAGGATGGTAGTAAATACTTTTGTGCAATAATAAGATTTTGAACATCTGGTTGTTCTTTTAAAAAAAAAATACTGACAATATCCCTTCCAGATATTTGCTATCCTAAAAGTTGTCCAGTCAGTTTGGTCGGCAGTTACATGGCCATGGGTACAGAAAGCCATGCATATTTTCTTTTATCTTTTGGGAGCATTGAAACATGCTATTCTTGTTCTACAACTTAGCATTTGGAGCTGCGATAGCAAGCCTTGACAGCAGCATTTATTCCTGACAGCTTAATTAAGTGTGCATTTCTGACCTTTGAAATGCAAGGGCAAACAGTCATAGTGTGCATGCGCTTACACAAAGGACAGGCATGCATCCAAGAAAAGCACACAGGACGGCCTCTTTTCAGTGATGTTTCTGGAAGACTGAGGGTTGGTCATATTGCTGGATTGCCTTGCAAGAGTTTTTATCAGGAGGCAGTTAAATCGCCCAGTGCGTCATGGTTGATAGTGTTCGGCTTGGACTGGAGATCTGAATTCAAATTTGGCCATTAAATTTCCTAGACCTGTGTTTCCCATACTGTGACTTGGGACCCACCAGTGGGTCATGAACTGGTTTTGGGTGGGTCGCAAAAAATTCTTGAAACATTTAAAAAAAAAAACTTGTACAAACCGGACAAGAGTGCTTGCAAAGAAAATATTGGCTAGAAGGCTAACCTGTGGGAGTGGGTGAAAAGGGTGGAGGAGGTGATCTGAGGAAGAAACATTTTATGTGCAAGAAATTGACCCCTGAGGAGTATTTTTCTGACCACTGTGGAAAGAAAGTGTGCACAATCCATTGTTAAACAATGACTCTGTTAAATAATTAAATGGACAGTGTTCATTATTGGACTATTTTGAGCAGTTGCGGTTGATGAGATAGATTTTTATTCATCTCATTTATGGATCTCATTAGCCCATCACTATCTTGTAGCTGCTGAGGCGAGAGCAGTAATGTTGTCGTGTTGCACAACGTTCATTTAATAATGTGTGCGTTAATTAGAAAATGCCCAGAAGGGTTTGCTTATTTATTTAGAACATTTCTAATCCAGGTTATTTAAAAAAAACCCTCCAGGGAATGTACAATAATAACAAATGATAAAAGCAACAATAAAAACACAGCAAAATAAAACAGCAACAACATCAGATGAAAGCAACGCAATCAGCAATAAATTATATCCTAAAAGCTTGATCAGAATGTGTTTTCACTCCTGTTTAAAGGCTATTGGGTAGGTCACACAGCCAAGGGCACCTCCTTGGGAGAGAGTTCCAGAGATAAGCGCCACCACAAAGAAAGCCCTCTCCCTCGTAATTAGGGCTGCCTCGATCCCTAAAGCTGACAGAAGCAGTTCCCTGCTTCTACTGCTCCTTCTCCTTCTTGGGTTCAAAAAGAAATGGAACAGGAAGTGTGGAGGAGTGGTGGGCTACGTTGCAGTGCACTGCTCCTTCACACTTCCTTTTTCGCTCCTTTTATGGCCCTTTGGGAGCTGCAATAAGCGCTCATGAAATTCCTGCAAGCTCATGAAATAGGTGTAAACATGATGGATAATAAACTAATTAGCCTAGCAAGCTAACAAAACTATTCAAGACAAGCATCTTCAACCTGTTTGGCCACAACATCTTCCTTCTCAAAGTATATCTAGTGAACCCATGGCAGCAAGTGTCCACTGATTGGTGGTGTCATGTGTGCACATGCACATTCTCTCATACACACAGAGTTGGGGGGGGGGAGAGAAAACAAATGCATATTTATCCAGAAATATAGTGTTGACTCAATCTCATAGCACACTCCTATGCAAGTTTTTGCAGAAATAAGTTCCACTGGTTTTTTTTCCTGGAGTTCACTCCCAGGTAAGCTCTATCTATAGTATTGCAGTCTTCATCCTGAGTACGGATACGTTTGTTCAGGACTGGCCTTAGGAGCTGTGGAGTCCCAGGGTCCCAGCCAAGGTCTGTAAAATCTTAGGGAGAAAAAGTCTGTAATATTTATACATCTATGGAAAACGATCAAAATATGTGCTTAAAAGTGCATGTGAGTTAATGGCCCAAATGAGTCTAAGGGCATTTTAAATACAAAGTTGCGTCCATGTAAACCTACAATCATTTAATTATTATTATTTTTGCCTTTGAACCCCTTTGTGAACTTGGTGTTGAAAAGTGGAATATAAATGCTGATTGGTTCACAAGTAAGCAAACAAAATGTGTAAATTATCTTTGAAAAGTAAATAGTAACAAAACCGCTTGCTTTAGTGGCTGTGAAGTAACCTAGTAAAAATTTTTTTTACCTGAGCGTGAATCCCGCCTATGCATGGGACCAATATGCTTGAAGCATGAAGGGTTTGGTCCTGATTCACAGCTCAGGCTGCAATCCGATACACACTTATTTACCAGAGAGCAAGCCCTGAGAGTAAATGAAACTTCCTTCTGAGTAAACATGCATAGGATTGTGCTGTTAACTGGTACACACCATCTGTGTGCGCACACACACACACACACACACACACACACACACACACACACACACAC
>JAJKFI010000008.1:21141862-21160605 GCA_029204185.1 Lerista edwardsae
CACACACACACACACACACACACACACACACACACACACACACACACACACGCCCTCTGTCTCTGAGCTACAAAACAGGAAGTCCCTGAGTTGCTCCTGGCCTCCCTAATCAACATTGGTGGCCTTAGGCAAGTCACTCCCTCTCAGCTTCAGTCTTCTTCACCTGCAAGAAAGGGAATAATAATCCCCTTACCAACCAAAGCAATGCTATGAAGCATTTCTGAACACTGGGAAGCAGCACACAAACGCTTAGTGTTATTATCCCTTTTAAATAAGTTATCCGGGTCCAGCTGATCAGTGTGTTCAACCCTTCAGAGTACCAGTGGCATCTCAAGACATTTTTTTTTTCTCCTCTGCGTCCATAGGAGCAGTTCCGAAAGGCGGAAGGAGAAGTCAAGGGATGCGGCCAGGTGCAGAAGAAGCAAAGAGACCGAAGTATTCTACGAGCTGGCCCATGAACTGCCTTTGCCTCATAATATTAGTTCACACCTGGACAAGGCCTCTATAATGCGCCTCGCCATCAGTTTCTTACGGACGCACAAGCTGTTGTCTTCAGGTAAGCCACTGTAAATGTCCCAACCGCTACACACACACAGACCAAGACACACAGACCAAGGGCTCTTTCACCTACTTCTTTGTGTAGTATTGTATGCCCCCCACAAATGTGGTCTCCTGTTGGCAAAGGTCTCGTTTTGTCTTATGTACCTCCTCTGCCACTCCCTCTGATCACAGGCAAAGATCTCCCCTTTGTTGTGAACATCAACAAATACTGTGCTAGAATATTGGCTAGGGTAACTGATGCAGAGCCCTTGCTTCTGTTCACATGGGAAGGGGTGGTCAAAGAGGCCTTCCCCCCCCCCCGTCCATTCAGGAGTAAGTCAATAGAGGGAGCCACTGTTGCTGACTATTCAGACTTTGACACATTCAAAATATGGCTCTTGCTAAAAATTAGTTGTTGACCACAGTTATGATACAGACACTAGCTTGTTTTCCAGACAGAGTAGCTTAAAGGAAAAGCAGAGAGTAAACTGGAATGCAACCAGTTATCTGTTTCAGAACTTTGCATTAAGGAAAATGAATAACTTCACAGGGCTTAGTAAAAATATTTAGCAACATTAAACTCGGCAAGATAAACCTGCTATATTCTACTGAATGTTGGAGAACCTGGCAATAGCGTCCCTAGAGGTCGGCGGGGGGAGGCTTTGTAAGGCACTTTACTTTGCTGTGTGCTCCTTTCCCTCGCTGTTGTAGCCAGTCCTGGCAGTGAAAGCAACACATAGCCGGAAGCACTGGCTATGACAGCAAGAGAGGAGCAGTTTACACAGCAAGGTAAAGCACCTTGCAAAATTTAACCCCATTCACACCCCCTCTAGGGACGCTACTGGAACTGGGTCTGGAAGACCTGGATTCAGGTCCTTAGTAAGCATACTGTGCAGCCTTTAGTAAGTAAGTAGCTCTCAACCTAACTTGCTGGCAGAGTAACTGAAGAGATAAAATGGGCTAATCCAGTGGTTCCGAAACTAACCACGGTCATGGTGCCCTTGCAACCTCCCCTTTCTAGCTCAGCCATTGCCATCATGGATCTATTAAAATTTTGTGTGATCCAAGATGGTGGCACCTGGAAGAACAGGTAAGAGCCCTGAAACACCCTAAGGCAGGACGGTCCCACTTCAGGCAGCAGCGAGATCATATGACCCTTGTGTGACGCCTGGCTGGGCTGACCCGGAAGTAATTGGCAGTGACGTGAGGATGTCATTGCCAATTATTTCTGTATTTTGAGCCTGCTGGAACGCTCACAACACAAGAAATGGGAGCGGAGGTGGGAACGCAGGACCCTTGAATCTCTCTGCCGCACTGTTCCGGCTGCTTCTTCTCCAAAAGACAAGCTGGAACAGCATAAGAGGAAGACCAAAAAGCTTCTGAAGTGGGAGGAGGCGGGTCGCTAAGGTGTCATGACATGGACATTGGAAACCCCTAGGATAATCCCTTTTTTACACCCTCTTAAGCTTCTTTGAGGAAACATGGGTGTTAAATAAGTGTATTGCCAAAAAAGCAAATAAAAGCCAAACATAATGTACAGTTTCACATATATAAAACAATAATAAATGATGAAAATTTATAGTATTTGAATAGCATTCCGAGTGTGCAAGGCACATCACATGTACAGTATTACTTTGATGTAATCCTTACAACCACCCTGGAAAAAAGCTATTATCCCCATGTCACAGCTGGGGAAGACTGAGGCTGAAAGTTGGTGGCTTGCTTAAGGCTACCTAGTGAGTTCATGGCAGAGGCAAGATTTGAATCTGGAGAATCCTGAATTCACAGCTCAGTTTCTTAGCTCTAAATCTGGAGCAATTTAATTAAAGCCAATTAACAGCTTCCAAACATAAAGACTTTAATCCTAATTAAAATACCAACTATTATAAATCACAAAAGATGTCCATGTTGGAACAAGCAAATCCTGATTTGGACATGGAAAACATCTTTGCATAACCACATAAGGCAACTGTACAGCCCAAATCCTTCACTTAAATGAGATTATATCCGAAGCCATTCTGTCTCTTTGAAGCTCCTGGCTAGTTGTAATAAGAGTCTGTAAACCCTCTGCTGGTGAATGCATTTGTGGTGTGGGCGTATGTGTTGTGAGGAGGAGGAAAAGCACATCTGACGTTGGTCTACTTATCTGTCGTAAGTGTCTGGCATCAGCTGAAAATTAGCTACAAAGGAAGCTGCTTTGTAGTGAATGATTCGTATCATGTACACTGAATGGCAAGAAGGCTCCAGGGTTTCAGACAGAGCTTTCCTACCCTGTCAGGCGATCCTGTCAGGGGTTGAACCTGCAACCTTTTACTGCCATGTGCTCTTTTACTCAGCTACAGCTTCTCTCCTTCTCTATTCTGCTTGAGCTTCTGTGTAGCACAAACGTTTTCCTAGTAGGTGTTCCTAGATATTATTGCTGCTTGCAACATAGCATACCATATATTGCAATGTGGTCTAGATGATCTGTGCCATCGAAATGTAGTTACTAGATTAGCGACCTCAAAACAGGAAAGAAATTGTTTCACCAGAGGCCACCCACATTGCTCAGCATAGGGGAGCCATGCAAACTGGAACTTGATAAGAGAGCGTGTTTGTTTGTTTAGTTATGCATGTCGACCTGATATTAGCAGGTCTAATTACAGGTTTTTACAATGGTATGGTGGTGTATGAGCAAGTGGAGTCATTTCTCATACTCCACCGCTCCATTAGTAGTGCCTATGTGGAGTGGAAAGCTAAACTCGCCCTGGGTCTGCATTTCTTAGGTATCCATCCATTCATTGTCTACAGAAACGAGCATGGTCATGCTTAACATTTGTATCTGTATCACACGGTAGTGGCAACCACTCAACAAAAGGGAAAAAATACACCTGCACTTCTCAACTGCATATACCAGCATATACCAGCTTGCAAACCACATGTGGCTCTCTGGCATATATTGTGTGGCTCTCATAAATATGTTGGCTGAACTCTTTTTGCATCACAATTAATATAAACGGTAAATAAGAAACTTTCAAGCTTTGTAATTATTTACCAGGTGTAAATGGAGTCCACTGGATTAAAACATAAGTTGAATGTTCATAGTGAGTAAATATATTTAGAATTTAAATGCTGCTTTCATATTTCAGCCCTCAAACATCTAGTGTTCACATGCGATTCTTATGTTAAGCAAGTTTGGCACAAACGCACAGCAAATACCAATTCAAGTGTAACATGTGCCGATTTAAAATGCCTTCACAATGGAGCAGCACTAAAATTAAAAGGCAGATGTATATTCAACTTTAGTACCATAGCAACAAGCAACCCTAATTACCTCCATCTGTTGTGATCCTCCAAGAACCCAAAAGGGCTGCAAGGTGAAATCACATACAGTGTGTGCTTCAGCTGGACATTTTCCTCCAACAACTCTTAGGACCAATCCAAATGCTCCATGAAATGTGTAGGATGGCCCTGTGTGTTTGAGTTTTTTTCATTATAAGTATCAGTTATAGGGTGAAAGGGTGGGACCCAATCCGCTTGGGGACTATGATGTGGGGAGCTTTAACGCTTCGCTTCCATGAAGAGGGGAACCCCAGACTAGAACTGCTTAGGAATGGCAATTTGACATACCCAGTAATGGCAAGCAACACAAGCCTAAATCTTGGGCCTGCCCTATAAATGCAGCAGGTGGTAGAATCCAGAGATGGCACAGTATACTGTACCGGTAGACTGTAGAGACAGTGTGCTGTGGGTGGGGGTGCCATTTTAAATGCTTCCTATGTTAGGGGGAAAAAAACTTGATCATAAAAGAAATCCAGCACAGAAAGAGAGGTTCAAGCCCAGCCGGCTCCTTGCTGTGCTAGCTTTCTGCTTGCAGGGAGTTTTTTAAAGATGCAAAATATTCAAATCCATGATATCAGTCCTTTTGGTTTGAAGTGAAACAATCCATTCCAGACTTCTTTCCCACCTCACAAAGTAGCGTGTGTACATCTGTCTCATGCGGTACATGTAAGCAGAGGCTGTAGCAGTAACGTTCAGTTGTAGAGCACCTGCTTTGCTTGCAGAGAACTCAGATTTGATTACTTCCATCCTCAGATTGGGCCGAGACAAACTCCCGACTAAAACCCTGGAGGGCTGCTGTCAATCAATGTGTAGATAAGGAGCTGGGCGTAAGCAATGTTCTGACTCAGTCCCGTAGGCAACTTTTTGTATTCATGCTTCCGCCATTCATAAATGAGATGATATAATGTTGCATCATCGCACTTTTTAAGGCTCAGGCCCACTGCTGAAGTTAGTAGCTGGCACCCTATGCGCTGGAAAATGAAAAACAAGTATTCATAACAGATGTTCCTAGGTACACTGCGTTGGTCCATTATGAGATAAATCCTCAATCAAAGGTCGGGTGATGCTTTATTTAGGACCATGGAAAAAAACGTTGACAACAGTGAGCTTTCAAATTCTTTATCAGCTGGATGAAAAGCAAAAGAACAGCAGGAAAGCAGGGGCATCTTGAAGGAGTCCCAACAACCTGAAGTATCTAAAATCTAAAGATGGAGTTTAGAAAGTTTTCTGCAGCCTTCAGTCAGCCTCTGACGGGCATCTTATGGTTTCAGTACAGGCAGGGAGCTACTTTGATGGAGGAAACAAAAATTGGCTGGATGCAGGAGGATAGATGCTGGAGGATAACCTGGGGGTTAGCCAGAGCAAGAGGGCTGGAGGGGTTGAGCTAATCACACCCTCCAATCAGGAGCCCTGAGCTATATGAATCCTGAAGAATAGGAAAATAGGTGCTGGAGTTAATGCTATACAGGGGTTGGGCTGTTGCAGTTCTCACTGTTGCAATAAAGGTTCAAGCTGCACCTGTTTCTATAGCATGGAACACCCTTCTCTCTCCCCCGCCCCCAGGCGGAACTACTCTAGAAAGAGAGGGACTCCTGAATGGAGAGGTGTGTTTTTCTATCACCATGCAGTGGATTGTACTATTGGGTGAAATGTCCTTTTATGTGCATCCATGAGGTTGACTGATGCAGTCATGAAAGGCACAGATTGGCAGGGGGTGTCGACCTCCATCTGCCCATTCACTGTTGGTACTCTTACTACTGGATTGGAAAAGAAAGAGGGGGTGGAGTGGAAAAGGAAGTGTGGAGGGGAGGAGAGTGATGAGATACATCTTCTCCTCCACACTTCCTCTCCCTCTCTGTCCTACTTTTCCTTTGGCAGTGGGAAGGGTAGAGGCTGGTACATCAACAGGTACGAGGGAACAGCATTTGGTACATCACTTCAGATGCCAGAGGTCTTGGACTGGCCCTCCTAGTACTTGGAAGGTGGCTCCTGCTGATTGGACTTAATACAGTACATTGCCTGAAATTTATCTCTTGCTTTGGGAATATAAAGTTCATTAAATTGTGTTGGGTTTTTCCCCCCTGATCTGTGCTCGGAAGTAACCAAATTAGTTTTATTCTGGGTATATTGAAACATTTTCATGCCTTCAATTCAGAGCTGCACAGAATGTCATCTTCAGACTTCACAGAAAGTTCTAATGGGTTCTAATGGGGCCCCCATTTCCTCTGCCCATGGGCCTTCTTTTTCTTACCATTTGCCTGATGAAGAATTCTGTCAAATTTGAAAGCTCACTGGCTTTTTGTTGGTATAATTTTTCATTGGTTATAAAGAGAGCATTTAGATTACAGATTACAGAGCATTTAGATTACAGATGTAGCTGCAGTAGCTGCAATCAGAGCATGTGGCTCTGTAATATTTGTAATTTTAAACTATATTTTGATATGTTGTCAATGACTTGATTGCTTGTTGTATAATTTAGGTATTGTATTTAAAATACTTACAGTATATCCTGTCCCCTTTAAAACAGGAGGTGCCCAAGGAGGCTTATGGTATTTTTTCTATATGTTATTAGCTGACTTTCCAAAGGGCTAACAATCTTTTTAAAAACACACAACCTCTTAAGGAGGCAGCTGTAGCTGGAGTTTCTTTACCCACTACCGTATTTTCTTCAGTAATTTTTATAAGCCACTCGGGTGGCCCCTGGTAACAGAAGGGCTGGGTATAGTTTTCTTAAAACAAATTTGGCTGTTTTTAGAAATTTTGTGGAAGATTGCTTGATTTCCATTCCTATCCTGGACATTTTCTACTACTGATGTTTTTCATTTTTACCCCTTTTCCAGAAATAATTACCTGTTGCGTATTTATTTTTTAAAGAAATTTTAAAAGTAACTTTTTGACTTAAAAAATGCCTCTTGCTATTAGTTCAAATACAATGTGTGGGCAGATGATAAACTGCTTTGCATAAAAGGATTGTGTCATCCTTTACTCTAAATCGGCTATTTTCAGTCTTTTTCATCTCGTGGCATACTCCAAGTACTAAAATTTTCAAGGCTTACCATCCATTTTGTTACAATCAGTATGGCACACTGCACTGCCAGTAGAGGGTTCACATCCCCCAATGATCTTATTAATAAATGACCCTTTCCCAAACCTCCGCAGCACACCTGTGGAGCATTCATGTCACAACGATGTATAGCATCATACTGGTTGGGGAAAAAAATCACTGGGCTAAGTGATTTCTTCCTCACTTAATGCATTCAAACAGTTTGGATTGCAGCAGTAACAAAACCAGGTCTGCCTTATTTCCTTTCTTTCAGAGTGCATGTTATTTCATAGTTTGTCCTTTGTTACATTTGTTGTGTCTGAGTTGAGTGTTTCCCGTGCAAGCAACTTTATTTACTTTAGGCTGCAATCCCTGGGTGTACCTTCCATTGCAATTAATGGGACTTGCTTCTGATTAGACATGCATAGAATTATCCTGTTAAACTCTGTAAGTGTAATTCTGTCTTTAAGAACATTCAAACATGCAAGAGGGTTTCCCAGCAGATAACTTCATTGTGCAGGGATTATTATGCCAGGACTGTCTCTGCTTTATTCTCATAGTCTGTCATACATCACGGACCCTAAACATAATTAAGAAATAAATAAGACTGCAGCCTGCATAACTGGTCCTGAGTATTAGTAAAAGCAAATGAGGAACAAACTAGGGTTCGAGAATCCCAGTTCATTCAATAAACACAGAATAAAACCCAGTTTCCTGAATTTGGAAGGAAGAAGAAATGGCTGTTAATTCAAAAATGGAAGTTCCTGTTTCTTCATATGAATTTGAGGGTTGCCACCACTTGTTCACAATAATCTAAGTAAGAATTGATCACCTGGATCAGGCCTTTGTGAGCAGTACTCTTAAGAGCCTGAAAATAGAAAACGGTCTCACAGTTCGTACTTTCTGCATTATGGGTGATCTTGGGCTGTGGATGTAAAATCCTATTTACTGTTGTGAGAGACCAAGAAAAAAAATCTAGAAAATATAGTCAACCCCCACCAATCAGTTGCTGTAGAGGGTGTGAACAAATGGAAGTCCAGGTTCTTAACACCTGGAATTCCAGCCTTATGTTGGTGTTCTTTATCTGTGGCAGAAGTGGCCAGCCTTTCAACTTTAGGGCTCCTGTATCTTTAATGATTGTGTAGAGGAGGGAATTTTAGCAGGTGCAACTTGTTGTGCATGAGATTTATGGACAGTGGATGATCTGTCCCTGAGATTTATAGACAGTGGATGATGAGGGTGGTAATCCAGCCTTCTGGCAGCACATAGTTCTAAAAAATTGTTGCATCCAACTTCATGTTATCTTGCTAGTGGGCTTCTCTTTCCTGTTTGGTCTGGTTTAGTTCTATACCCACTGTGATTATTTAAGTTAAACATTTTGTTTAAAACAGTCTTCAAGTTTACTAGTTTGCTTTGCAACAAGCATTGGGTAACTTGGAGGAAGTAAAAGTTGTTATTTGTACATACTTATTTAAGAAAAAAAACACCTAAAAGTTTAGAGAAACAGGCTCAGCCAAATGCTCTATTGGCATTACATTTATTAATTACATTTGAGTGCAATTCTGACACTTCAATTATTTTGCTGCCTTCTTGCAAGGAAAAAATGGGTGGCAAAAACACCATGGCCAAGTTCCTTCAGATGGAACACTGACCCATGGCTTAGCATTACAAGAACAAACCACAAACGCTTACTACCTCTCTTGTCTCGTCTTTCTTTCGTGGGAAGTAGGTGTTTAGCAGCTTTCATTTCTGGTTTGTATAAACTTGCTGTTTTCTGTTATGTTTGCTTTCAAGGATGCTTTGATTAATTCTAAATGGGATTAGTTCAAACTAGAATCAAACCATGGTTTCAGATTCTGATTTGTTTACTAATCAGAGTTAGAATAGATTGCAATTTCTCAAGTTGGAATGTAACTGGAAACTGTGGTTAGAAACTCTAACTAGAGTTTCAATTTGTCCTTTCATACATGCAAAGGAGGAGGAAAAAGAAATGGGGAGCAAGTGAACTTGACACTGATGTGTTTCATTTGTTGAATGCTAACCATGATTTAGTATCATTTCTGAACCAGGCCTAGAAATCACTTCATGCATCTGAGCCTGCCGCCCCCCTCCAATCAAGCTGATGACTATGCTATTTTTAGGTCATTTTACAGTTCACCATTCATATTCCAGTTAAAGGTCTGAATCTGGCCTTTTGTATCACTTCATAATAGGAAATGTTGGTCCCATGTCTTGGAGTTCAAAAGAGTTTAACATACCAAGCTTTGCTTTATTCTTGTTCCTTCTTTACTTAGCAGCTCATTTCCCTTTGATTTTCACAGTAGGCAGTTCTGTATGAGAATGCTGGGAAGGAAGCCCTCGCTATGTTGGTCTGGTGGCTCAGCTGAGATTAGCATCACAGGAAGTTCACTGAAACAATAGCTGCAGAATATTGTTCTCATTTTGTGCATGGAGTACTTAGTAGGATTGCCATCTCTTCCCCCCTCCCCTTTATGGGGCTTCTGCATCTTTAACAGTGTAGCCAGTCTTGGGGGCATTTGGTGATGGAAAAGATGCAAAAATTCAACTGGTATGTTTTTTACTAAACACAGATGTCTATCTGTGGCCCATCTGTTGAATTTTCCTCTGCTCCGTAAAAACATGGTGTTTTCTGCCAGGAACAAAAAACGGGGTGGCATCGGGGTCAACTGGAGCTGGGCTGGCAACTGAAATAAGTTTCAGACTGGGTCACATGACTCTGGATGGTCTTCTTTAGGGGGTGGCCCACCCTCCCCTTCCGCATCACTGTGCAGGCAAGTAAGAATCTTTGTTTGCCACTCCCATGACCTTCTGCAGCTGGCCTGTGGTGGAGGAGGAGATAAGGAGGCAGTAACCCTCTTCCTGATTACCTCCAGGATTATGATGGCTCTTACCTCCTTAGCTAGTGCTGCTGCTAGGATTATGGCAGCAGCGCTGCAGGAAGAGATACGCTGTACCACCCATCTACCTGGATGTGGGTGAACCTGTGGATATCATATACCTGGATTTTCAGAAGGCGTTTGACTCAGTCCTCCACCAAAGACTACTGAAGTAACTTCACAGTCAGGGCAGGCCCTCTTATGGATTCAGAATTGGTGGAGGGCCAGGAAAGAGAGAGTGGGGGTCAATGGGCAATTTTCACAATGGAGAGAGGTGAAAAGTGGAGTGCCCCAAGGATCTGTCTTGGGGCCCGTGCTTTTCAACTTATTCATAAATGACCTGGAGACAGGCATAAGCAGTGAGGTGGCCAAGTTTGCGGATGACACAAAACTTTTCCGGGTGGTAAAGACCAGAAGGGATTGTGAATATCTCCAGAAGGATCTCTCCAAGTTGGGGGAATGGGCAGCCAAATGGCAGATGCATTTCAATGTAGACAAGTGTAGAGTGATGCACATTGGGGCCAAAAACCAAAACTTCACCTATAGGCTTATGGGTTCTGAGCTGTCTGTGACAGCTCAAGAGAGATATCTTGGGGTGCTGGTGGACAATTCAATGAAGGTATCGACCCAGTGTGTTACTGCCTCTTCTAACCTGCTGCTCCTAGTGGTAATTTCTGGCCAGGGCAGCACCCTTGGTCAAATGAGCAGAAACATCCAATGTGTGTGTTTGAAATTGGAACCATCTCTGAATGACAAATGGAAGCACACATGAGTTGTGTGACGAGGGGACAAGAGTGGGGGGGCACTCCAGGGACTCTGGACCATGACAAAACAAGTAATACAGTACAAAACTAATTTATTACAAATGTAATGAGGGGGCCCCAATCAGGCATTTTACCCTGGGCCAATTGCCAGCTCTCAGCAGCCCTGGTTGTTCTTCCTATTGCTAGTCTCAAATACTTGTGTTTTCTTCCATGGGGAGATGGATGCACTGCAGGTGTCATGACATTTCTTCCTTGGAAACATTGTGCATTTTTTTGCCTGTGGATGTTCTGAATGAGGACAGGAAGAGAAAGCAGAACTGGTGAGCAGGCAAAGGCTACTCAACTGAGGCTTGGCACTCCTTCCATTCCCCTTGGGTCTCATAGATTGATTTTTTTGTTTTTATTTCCACATTTGTCTTCATCTGTGGTCCAAGGGGCTTTCAAAATGGCTTTCAAAAGATCCTCACAGTAAATTCACATTAAGCTTTAGTAACAGAAATAAGGTGGTTAGTTAACATGGCAGCAACTTGCATGTTTATGGAGACTGCAGGCATATTCACATGAAAAAACACGCATCTGAGCTGATGTGTTTAATATATGTATGCTCCCCACCCCCAGAACATGATGTCATTGTTCAGTATGTATTGGGGCTGTGGTGAAAGGCTTATCTAATTTTCAGTGGTATCAGTTTGGATTGTCAGGAGCCAAATGATGCATTTGGAAAGCTGCTCAGCTGAAAGCTGCTCACGAGCCCTGCTCCAAATCTTTGCATGCCCTGAACTCTCACTGTTGGGGACATAAAGCAGTCACTTCAAATCTCGACCCAGCTTTGAGAATGCTCTTCTTTGCCTCCCTGCTACCGTCTTCTCTTGCTTCCCTTATTGGCTTTAAACATCTGCCCTGATGTTAACTATGGTTAATGCTAACCCCAGTGTAATGTTAAATCATGGTTAGTGCCAGTAAGGAGAGTCAAATTTGAGAGGAGAGCAGCATTCCTGAGGCTGCTTTCTGATTTGCAGATTTTAGTTTGCAGTTTTGAACTATACCAGAGTGCACACTTAATAGTTTAGCGTGAGAGTCCAGAGGATGCCAGCATCTTCAGCTTAAGCAGGCCAGGCAAAGACTATTGTGATATTTTTTTCCCTTAGGACTCTTCTTAGCAAACTAACTCTTTAAGGCTTTTAAAAAGTTTGGTTTAGTTTCCCATTCCCTGTCCCTCATCTCCCCTTTTTGCTTTTATGTGTTCTTCAGCAAGTGGAGGGAACTGGGAGAGAGCTATTTCTGTGATTATAGATAGTAAAAGTAATGGGAAGAAGCAGGAAATGGACAGAAAGTTATTTCAGAAAAAACAGGCTGCAGGAGAGCCAGTCTGAGCTTGATTCAAGGGAGATCATCAGCCAATCCAGAAATCCAGTATTGGGAGGAGGGAATAGTATAGTGAAGCATGGGGGACACGGACACACAATAGAACCACCTGTGATTTATGCAAATGCTACAAGATCTTTTCCCATATAAGGATCGGCTTCAGGACTGGTCAATGGACAGGTCAGCATTTGGCTATACGTTGTTAAAACTGTAACCCTGCACACAAACGCTTGGAAGTAAGTCCCTGAACTTGCTGGAACTGAACTCAGGGTTAACCGGCAGAGGGCTGAGCTTTGTGGGCATTGAGAGAGCAGGTGGGCAGCAGTCTGTTTTTCATTCTGCCTCCTTTCTACTCCCCATTCACCTTCTTCCCCTTGGAGCGATGGCATCCCAGTGGGACACAGTACTACAGCTATTGGCTTGAATAAGTCCTATGTGGACGTACTCCTCAATAATGGAACTTCCAGTTGAGCCCTTCAGCACAAGTGAAATGAGTAGTACTTAGGGTGCAAGGCTAACTTGCGCAGGAGTTGGCAGGCCTGCACTGCATCCTAACACAAGTTAGGACAGCGCTGGAGCTCACTATGGGGCAAGGGGAGTGTTTCCCTTTGCCCTGAGGTAAGCCCCAGCCGGGCTGATGGGGCTCCTCAGATCTGCGCCTTCTGTTTAGCAGGCGCAGGTCTGAGCACCCTGCCATGGACTGGATTGGGGCTGTGTGGTCCTGGCTCATCCCCCTCCCTGGGCCACCCTGCCTGCAGGGCTGCATTTGCTCCTGCCCACTCCACCCTCCCTTGTCACTGTGTGCAGTGCAATCATGTTTATTCAAAAATCAGGCATTTAATGGGGCTTCTTCCAGATAAGAATGCACAGGATACTCTAGTGCAGTGATTCTCAAACTGAGGGTTCATGGCCCAATTTTTGGTGGGTTGTGAAACTGTCAAGGCAGATGTGCATCAAGAGTTAAACAACCTGCTACTTGAGGGGATCACTACTGATTAGTCACCATTAAAGCCACAGAGGCTTGAGCAGCTGTTAAAATGAAACTTTTTTTAGGTGGGTCCCCATTGCTAAGAAGTTCGAGAACCACTGCTCTAGTGAGTTCGGTGACTTTATTTGTCTTCATAGTAGTGATAAGGGACGTGGTGGCGCAGCGGGTTAAACAGCTGCTGCTGGGCTTTCCAACCAAAAGGCTGGGAGTTCGACTGCACGACGGAGTGAGCTTCCATTGCTTGTCCCAGCTCCTGCCAACCTAGCAGTTCGAAAGCACCTAAATGCAAGTAGATAAATAGGGACCACTTTGGTGGGAAGGGAACGGCATTCCGTGTGCTACGGCGTAGGGTCATGCCGGCCGCATGACCACGGAAGCTTGTCCTTGGACAAAACGCCGGCTGTACAGGCTTTGAAACGGAGATGAGCACCGCCCCCTACAGTCGGTCACGACTAGACTACTTGGTCATGGGGAAACCTTTACCTTTATAGTAGTGATGCCCTTTCATGGATCACTGCCTTGTCGTGGCGAAGGGGCTTGGTAGCTCAATGAAGCTATGAACTATGCCATGTAGGGTTACCCAAGATGGTCAGGTCATAGTAGAGAGTTCTAACTAAACGTGATCCGCTGGAGAAGGAAATGGCAACCCACTCCAGTATTCTTGCCAAGGAAACCCCATGGATTACAGAACTAAAAGGCTAAATGATATGACACTGGAAGATGAGCCCCTCAGGTCGGAAGGTGTCCATTATGCTACTGGGAAAGAGCAGAACACAAGTACTAGTAGCTCCAGAAAGAGTGAAGTAGCTGGGCCAAAACCATAAAGAAGCTCAGCTGTGGATGTGTCTGGAAGTGAAAAGAAAGTACGATGCTGCAAATACTGTATAGGAACCTGGAACGTCAGATCTATGAATCAAGATAAGCTAGATGTGGTCAAACGCGAGATGTCAAGGCTGAACATCGACATCATGGGAGTTAGTGAACTAAAATGGACAGGAATGGGAGAATTTAATTCAGATGACCATTATATATGCTACTGTGGGCAGGAATCTCTTAGAAGAAATGGAGTAGCCTTCACAGTGAACAAGAGAGTGAGAACAGCAGTACTGGGGTATAACCTCAAAAATGATAGAATGATTTCAATTCGGATCCAAGGCAAACCTTTCAACATCATAGTATTCCAAGTCTACGCCCCAGCCACTGGTGCTGAAGAGGAAGAAGTTGACCGTTTATATGAAGACCTACAATACCTTCTAGAATTAACACCCAAAAAAGATGTCCTTCTCATCATAGGGTATTGGAATGCTAAAGTAGGCAGTCAAGAGGTAATAGGAATAACAGGCAAGTTTGGTCTTGGAGTACAAAATGAAGGAGGGCAAAGACTGATAAGAGTTTTGTCAGGAGAACACATTAGTCATAGCAAACACCTTTTTCCAGCAACACGAATGGCGACTGTACACATGGACTTCACCAAATGGTCTACACCTAAATCAGATTGATTACATTCTTTGCAGCCAAAGGTGGAGGAGTTCTATACAGGCAGTAAAAACAAGACCTGGAGCTGACTGTGGCTCAGATCATGAGCTTCTTATTGCCAAATTCAGGCTTAAACTGAAAAAAAGTAGGAAAAATCACTAGGCCCTCCACATATGACCTAAATCAGATCCCATGCAGTGGAGGTGACATAGATTTAGGGGCTTAGATTTGGTAGACAGAGTGCCTGAAGAACTTTGGACGGAGGTCTGTAACATTGTACAGGAGGCAGCAACTAGAACCATCCCAAAGAGAAAGAAATGCAAGAAGGCAAAGTGGCTGTCTGACGAGGCTTTACAAAAGCTGAGGAAAGAAGGGAAGCCAAAAGCAAGGGAGAAAGGGAAAGATCTACCCAACTGAATGCAGATTTCCAGAGAACAGCAAGGAGAGATAGGAAGATCTTCCTAAATGAGCAATGCAAAGAAATAGAGGAAAACGATAGAATGGGAAAGACTAGAGATCTTTTCAAGAAAATTGGAGATGTCAAAGGACCATTTCATGCTAAGGTAGGCACAATAAAGGACAAGAACGGCAAGGACCTAACAGAAGCAGATGAGATTAAGAAGAGGTGGCAAGAATACACAGAGGAACTATATAAGGCCGATCTAAATGTTCCTTATAACCACAATGGTGCGGTCACTGAGCCCGAACCTGACATCCTGGAGTGTGAAGTCAAGTGGGCTTTAGAAAGCATCACTAACAACAAAGCTAGTGGAGGTGACAGCATCCGAGCTGAGTTACTCAAAATCTTAAAAGATGATGCTGTCAAAGTGCTGCATTCCATATGCCAGCATTTGGAAAACCCAGCAATGTCCACAAGACTGGAAAAGATCAGTTTACATTCCAATCCCAAAGAAGGGCAATGCCAAAGATTGTTCAAACTACCGCACCATTGCACTCATTTCACATGCTAGCAAGGTGATGCTCAAAATCCTACAAGCTAGGTTTCAGCAATATGTGAATCAAGAACTATCAGATGTACAAGCTGGTTTCCGAAGAGGCAGAGGAACTAGAGATCAAATTGCCAACATTCGCTGGATCATGGAGAAAGCAAGAGAGTTCCAGAAAAACATCTACTTCTGCTTCATTGACTATGCCAAAGCCTTTGATTGTGTGGATCACAACAAACTGTGGCAAGTTCTTGAAGAGATGGGAGTACCAGACCACCTTATCTGTCTTCTGAGAAACCTGTATGTGGGTCAGGAAGTAACAGTTAGAACTGGACATGGAACAAACGACTGGTTTAAAATTAGGCAAGGAGTACGACAAGGCTGTATACTGTCACCCTGCTTATTTAATTTATATGCAGAGTACATCATGAGAAAGCCTGGGCTGGATGAGTCACAAGCTGGAATCAAGGTTGCTGGGAGAAATATCAACAACCTCAGATATGCAGACGACACCACTCTAATGGCAGAAAGTGAGGAAGACCTAAAGAACCTTCTGATGAGGGTGAAAGAGGAAAGTGCCAAAATTGGCTTGAAGCTCAACATTTAAAAAACTAAGATCATGGCAACCACTACCATCACTTCCTGGCAAATAGAAGGGGAAGAAATGGAAGCAGTGACAGACTTTATTTTCCTGGGCTCCAAGATTACCGCAGATGGTGACTGCGGCCATGAAATTAAAAGACGTTTACTTCTTGGGAGGAAAGCTATGGCGAACCTAGACAACTTAATCAAAAGCCAAGACCTCACCCTGCCAACAAAGGTTCACCTAGTCAAAGCTATGGTTTTCCCAGTAGCAATGTATGGCTGTGAGAACTGGACCATAAGAAAGGCAGAGTGCCGAAGAATAGATCCTTTTAAATTATGGTACTGGAGAAGACTCTTGAGAGTCCCCTGGACTGCAAGGAGATCCAATCGGTCAGTCCTCCAGGAAGTCAAGCCTGATTGCTCCCTGGAAGGACAAATCCTGAAGCCGAAGCTCAAATACTTTGGCCACTCCTGAGAAGAGAGGACTGTTTAGAAAAGACACTCATGCTGGGAAAGATTGAAGGCAAAAGGAGAAGGGGGCAGCAGAGGATGAGATGGTTAGATAGTGTCATCGAAGCGATGAACATGAAATTGGGCGAGCTCAGGAAGCTAGTGGAAGACAGGGAGGCCTGGCGTGCTGTGGTCCATGGAGTTGCGAAAAGTCGGACACAACTTAGTGACTGAACAACAACAACGTAGTAGTGATGTCAGTGGTTTGTGGCTTGCAGGCAAAAATCTGGCATAAATCATTTTCCTGCCTTAAGCCAGATGTGGTGTTCACCTCTAATGAAAAGGTGAATTTGTACCATATATTGGATCTAGCCCAAAGTGGATAGATTTGCAGGTTGTGAAAGTGGGGGACCATTGTGGTCATGAAATCCTTATCAGTGCTGGAAGAGCTTTTCCCAGATGGCCAAGTAGTGGCTCTATTTTCCTCCAGAATCCTTGACATTGTCTTGTTTAGAGGGGGGTTATGGAACACTATGGAGATGACCAGCTGGCAGCTTGCTGAGAAGGGCACTGTTACTGCTGCTGCCCAGAAATAAGAATGGATAGGTCATTTTAGCTATCCTCTGTACATCCCCAAAGTACTTCGGATTTGGGCCTAAGATTCTTTCTGCAAATTTCCACTCTAACTTAATATACTTACCTGTTTGAGAATCCTTGTTGCTCTCCAATGCCTTCTGACCCTGTCGTTTCAATTAACACCTAACCTTTGATGCATCTTTAATGTACTCCTCAAAGTTTTATTCTTTGACCAATTAAGTTATGAATGAATGAAGACACTTCTTTATGTGAGATTATACAGTTCTGGACATGTATCTCCCCTAAGCCATTCTTGCAAAGAAGCTCTGATTTGTAGTTTTCAGCTACATTCCAAGAAGTTGGACCAAAGGAAGTGAGCGAGCATCTGCGGAAACATGTTCTAGCCTTTTGGAACTGTGCACATCCTGATAGTGGGAATCATCCAAAGCTTGTTTACAAGGGTTATTTTTAGAATAAAAGACTTTTTTTTTTTTTGCTTTAATGATTATACCAGGCATTTGCTGTAAAAGAACAGTGCCACCTTGGACACTGATTAATTGCTCTTTTTACTGACTCTGCATAACTGATAAAGTATATGACAACTTTACATATTTCCAAAAGAATGAACAATAGTTTTAGAAGGCAGCATGACCTTTGTGTATCATGAGTTTCATGTACTGGGCACAAGAAGTCTTCTTTAAAGGGGGGCTGGCAAGTTAGTGGCATGTAAGTTGAACAACTGGAACTGATTTGGAGTCAAACTATTGATGCATCACGCTCTGGAGCAATGCTGGCAGTCAGTGTCAGCAATGGTAAGATGATGCCACTACCTAAGTGGTGTGACTTAGTTGGAGATTGCTCTATCAGTGGTCAAGGAACAGGGGTAAATTACCCCAAATGGGGTAAAAATGAAATTCCTGGGGGTAATGGACGGTCGCGCTGCCGAGACACAGCCGGGCATGCATATGGATCTATATGCATGCCCAGCTGTGTCATGGCAGCGCGACCGTCCATTACCCCCGTTCCGTCGCTGGCTGGCTGGCTCGCTCTGTTTTGTTTTGTTTGTTTTGCTCCGCCCTTTACAACTTTATATTTACATAGCATTAATTAAGCTCATTAATTAATCAAATAAAAAGCAATGGGTTCCAATATGAATTTTTTTTTTCTTTTGTTCTGGCGGGGGGGGGGGGGGTAACGTTGGCGTATCTAAATATATTTTGGGGTAAAAGGTAAAAAAGTTCCCTGACCCCTACTCTACATGTTCATATGTTTGACGGCTTGGAAAACAGTTAACCATTTTGTTGTTTTCCAAGGGGCAGTGGAAGGTTTGGGAAATCATCCACCACCACCATAAGGAGATTTTTTTTCCCCTGCCAGAATAATGTGCTTGCCTCTAGCAGCTGGTGAATGGATTTCTGGACCCCTACCCAGATTTGCAGTTATTTTCAGGATTACCATATAATGTTGCTGTGTCACATGACCACACTTTGTCAGTTACCTGGAATCAAATTTGTGGGCCACTAGTTTGCCATCCCTTCTTTAAAGGGGTTGTCATCAGGTGGAAAACGGATGTCTGTATTCATCCACAGTGCCATTTCAAGTGTAGTTTGTCTAACTCAAGAAAGCTTGTAGTTGCTCTGAGCGTATAATATTATATAACATTTAAAACTGTTTCACCCACTAAATGTAAACAGCAAGTAAGTCTCTCTCTCTCTCTCTCTCTCTCTCTCTCTCTCTCTCTCTCTGTGTGTGTGTGTGTGTGTGTGTGTGTGTGTGTGTGTGTGTGTGTGT
>JAJKFI010000008.1:21160615-21185418 GCA_029204185.1 Lerista edwardsae
TGTGTGTGTGTGTGTGTGTGTGTGTGTGTGTGTGTGTGTGTGTGTGTGTGTGTAATATTCCTATCCCCTTTCTCTCAGATGGAGCATTCATTTAGCACTTGTTGCAAAAGGCAATTAGAAAATTATTTGAGCACAGCATGAGTCAATAATAATTGCTTTAAGAGCCTGACCACAGCAAAGCTGGATGGGTGGGTGAAATGTTTCCTTTGTCTGCAAGAGTTCACTAGAGTTTGTTATAATGGTCCCAAAAGATACACTGAAATTCTTGTTCTATTCTTGTGGTCTGTTTTTGCAGTCTTTCTACTTTTGAAAGCTTTTCATATAGGTTTCCTTCCTGCTCTCATATGCCTTTGTAATCATGTCTCTGTTCTGATTTCCTTATAAGAAACCTTCCACAGAACTTTGTGAACTTCAGTGTGCTGAAGTGCTGCTGCAGTGCTATGCATACTTTCCTGGGGAAAGTGAATATACTGAATACAATGGGACTGCCAAGAAGACACACATAGGACAGTCCTGTAACTGTGGTCAATTCTTGTATATTTCCAAAAGGTGATTCATCAAAAGAGCTGTATTTTCACTCTGACAAATTGCTGACGTTTCTGGGTTGGCTTGGAGACCTAGGACATCACCTCAGTCACCATGTTAATTGGGTTCTTCCAGCAGCACTGCTTCTGCTGAAGTTCTCAGAACGAGAGATGGAAGGAGGCCTCAAAAGTGAAGGAACGCTATGGGAGAAAGGGCAGACCAAGAAGGGTGAGAGAAGGAGATGCTGCTGAGGCACTACGGGAGTCCATTATCACATGGGCTGCCCTTTTAGCAGCTTCCGTTGAGGTGTCATTTCACAGAGCACCTGATCTGTGAAGTGATGCCTTCACAGAAGTGGTATGGTTGAATAGGCAGCCTGCATGATAATTGGGCTCTCCCATATACATATTGAAAATATGATCAAGATTTGTATTTTTGCTTTTCTGTCATTTGCAACTAATAAATTGCTGTGTGAGAACAAAATGCTTATTTCTGGCCATGATCCACATATACCATTTTCTATCAATGATGTGTTAGTAACACTGGTAGAAATGTAATCTCAAGTGCATCATTGGTAGAAAATTTAATGATGTCACTTCCTGTTTAATCCTGCTATATGAAATGGGTTTAATACCACATTTAAGATGGGGCCAACTGATTACACCCGGACCCCCCCCCCCATTGCACCGTAGAGGATACCCTTGCTCTATGCCAATGGTATTCAAACTTTTTGACTGGGACCCGATGGCACTCTGTGTCAGAACCAACCAAAGGTGATGTTATTAATCAGGAAGTGATGTTGTGGCAGGAAGCGACATCATCAAGCTGGAAGTGTTGTCATTGCAACATAATAAAATGAAATGCAAATTGGCATTCTTGGAGTGCAGCAATTGTACAACCATGAAACATCCCTGACAGAAAGCAAGATGAGGACAAAATATGATGTAAAAGCACTGAACTAAAAACAAAATTGGGGGGGAAAAAACCCTCACTTGAAAATTCATACTGTTAACACTCACAAAAAGAATATTACAAGAATAAGGTCTGCAGTTTTCAAGACGGCTGCTCCAAGCTTTCCGCGACCCACTTGACATCAGGTTGCAGCCCACCAAGTGGTCAAGTGGGTCCTGAACCACAGTTTGAATAACACTGCTCTATGCTATGAATTTGGCCATGATTGGTGCAGGAGATGACATGCTGGATCCTGGTCACTGGAAGATCTGTTCTTTTATAGCTCCACACACCGTGGGACCTTGCACTAAATTACCAGCACCTTTTTTTTTACACTAGCAGCAGTGTCTCTAGGTCACAAGGCTTAGAAGGCTTGATCTTGGCAGCAGTCAGCTCTTGAGCAGGGCTATTAATTGCATTTGGAATGGTGTGGCCTGTTGACCTGGCCATCTTTACACAAGTTCTTTGGTGAAGAGCGTTTCCGAGCAAGTCTGTGGAAAAGTAAACACCATCTGTTGAAACTGCAAGCAAAGTGTTTGGTCTTTCACCATTCTGTGCAGTGAGTGGTTGGCAATGCAGACACTTGACTAGAGTTTGGCCGGCATCAGGCTACAATTTTAAGGAGGATGTGAACTGGGGGCAGCAGGAACTGGAGGGGTGGAAACATTACTCCTGTTATGCAACTGGCACTATTCTTTTCTGGCTTCAGCTCTCCAAAGCACCTTCCTGGGCTGCTGGGCTCCTGGTCTACTCTTTATTGTCTCCCAAGTGCTCATGACTGAGGTGCACACCTAGGTGCTTTTGCTCAGTTGACCACACTGCTGGTCATGTCTCTCAGTCATGGTTACTGTTGCATAAACTTCCTGGGTGGAGGTAGCTGTATTCCCCAAGCAGGCAAGGACAGCAGCACTGGCTTCTGGAAGAAGTGCAACATCAGAACCTGTGGCAATGTCTTGGTTACAGATTGGTATTCTAAGTAGGGGTGCATTTTTTTGGTGATAATTTTTCCATAATTTCTTGATTAAAATAGCAAATTGCAGTGTTATGTGTTTTTATCCGAATTTTTATTGCAAATTGTACAAACAGTGCAATAAATAAGGGTGAATGGCCCTACAAAGGCAAGCAATTACTGGCACACACACCCCAGCCTGAAATAACCAGCTCAAAAATTCCCAAGCTGCAATCTGGTTGCTGCCTGGAGCATCAAGAAACTGCTACTTACTACTTCCACATTCCATTAAAGCCCCAGCATGCATTGTGAACTATGAACATGTGTGCTCATGCAAGTTTAAGCAAGCTTCCATCTGTTTCTGCCATTCCTCCTCCTCCTGATCCTTTACTGAAAACTATTTGTGGATTCATCAAAACTGTCAAAAATAAACAAAAGTGGTGTTATTTTTGTGAAATTGATCTAAATTTGTCAGGCTCTTTCAAAAATAAGCAAAAGTGGTGTTTTTTTTACATTTTGACCTAAATTCGATTTTATGTAGCGTTTTCAGTTGAATTTCTCATTATTTAGCGTTCTGTGTTGATCACCGAAAAAACCATCCCTAGTGATAAGAATAAGGAATGGCATTAGACAGTACATGCCTAGACTTTGTTAGATGAGGTCTTTATTCGTATTGTCCTGTGTGTGCTGCATTTCCTATAATGGTCCCTAAAGTGGTGTTGACCAAGTGTTTGGAGGGAGGAGATAGCAGGGGAGACTAAATCCTATTTCCTGCCCTATTTCCCCACCAGCATTATGGCTACTTTTCTGTCTAGCCCTAGATTTATGTTGCTTATGTGGTTCAAGATCCATGTCCACACCATCGGTTGTACATGCAGTTGCTTTTGCAACTAAATATATGTTTGTGTAGAAATCCAGTATCACATTTGTATGGCCAGAGCAGGAACAGTCTGATGGCAAATTTATGTTCCTGTGATATGATCATGATGTATTATTTCTTTCCTGCTTTTTCATACTGTGTTGTTTCTAAAAGGACTTAACTTTCATTGCAAAGTATATGCTGGTTTGGAGGCTGTGGACAAAAAGCAGCACATATATTTTATAAGCAGATTGTAATAATGAGACATTGTCTGAGCTGCCTTGGCTTTATTATAATTGCATCCTTTTTCAACTGGTCAATAAAAGCAAAAGTATAGCCATCGCATCAAGTGTAAACTTCAGACATGGCTTGGTAGCCAGATGTTAAGCATCCATTCTGATTTTCCTCTTAATTCTTGTTTTCCCTTCAGTCTGTGCCGACAGTGAAAGTGAAATTGAGACTGATCAGCAGATGGACAACTTGTACCTTAAAGCTCTGGAGGGATTTATCACTGTGATCACACAAGACGGAGACATGATATTTTTGTCAGAGAACATCAGCAAATATATGGGTCTGACACAGGTAAAGTGTCCTCTACTTATTTCAGATAACAACCTGGGTAATGCAACTTCAGCTTCTTGTCTTCTTGCGACAGCTAATTTGCAAACCTAGAATTTAGTAAAAACTTCCTGTAGATCTCAGGTCCAAACCATACCTTACCAGAAATGTGTTCGTTGGCTCTCTGTTTTAAAAAGTAACATGTCAGAGGAAATGGGGGTGAAACAGAGAGAAACCATAGTACCAAGTTTGGAGGGGAGGCTTTAACATTTTGCCTTCGTCACAATTCTAGTTGCACCACTCCCATGTGCTATTTTAACTAAGGGAGCAATCCTAAGCAATCCTAGCAATCCTTAGCAATCCTAAGGTCCGGGGTATTTGAGGGACCGCCTTCTTCCATATAATCCAACCCGTACTCTTAGATCTTCTGGAGGGGCCCTTTTGACTGTGCCGCCACCAGGAGAAGTGAGAGGGGCGGCAGCCAGGAAGAGGGCCTTCTCGGTGGTGGCCCCCCAACTTTGGAATACCCTCCCCTTAGAATTGAGAACTGCTCCCTCTCTGTTAACATTTCGGCGGGGGCTGAAGACCTTTTTATTTAAAAAAGCTTTTAATTGTTGACAGGTTGACTGGCTGGGGTGTTATACTTTTATGATCCACTGGGTTTGGTTTTTTAAATTTTATTGTTATGTTTTTAATTTTGTTTGAATATGTTGTTTTAATGTTCTTTTATAGTGTTTTTTAATGTTAAATTTTATAGTTTTATGTAATGCCGCCTTGAGTGCCTTCGGGCATAAAGGCGGGGTAAAAATCTTTTAAATAAAATAAATAAATAAGCAGTTTTCCAGCACTGACTTAGCTGTGCCAATGGGCATGTACTGAATCCTGCAGTTGGTGGGGGGCAGTCACAGAGGCTTCCTCAAGATAAGGGAATGTTTATTCCTTTACGTCAGAGCTGCATTGCCCTTACCCCGGTGCTGGAAAGTTGGTTAGGATTGCGCCCTAAAATGGGTTTTTTTTAATTTTAAAACTAATTAATGCTTTATTTTTCCCCTAATTTAAATAGTATGTGGGAGATTCAATCTGTACTAGAATTGTGATGTGGACAAAATGTTTAAGTACCATAGTGGGGATGAAAACTCAGCGTGGTTTCATTTGTGTCTTTTTTTTTAAAGCAGAAACAAAAAAAGTGAACCACTGTGCTTATTTCAAAGAACGTACAACTTCAGAGTTTCAAAAGCGATGAGCAACACGGTTCTCACTGCATTCACTCTGGGCAGAGAGCAGTGCTTTTGCTGATAGAGAATGATGGCCACTGTGGATCAAACTCCAGTGTGAAGCCATCTATGTTATGGGTAGAGTGGATATGATTGCTCTGTCCATAGCAATAACGTGATTGATGCGTACAGCAAAGGGAAATTAATGCTGTCTAGACCCTAAGGAACCCAGTGCCTGAAATTGGGGGATTAGGCAAATGAGTCCAAGGAGGCAGAGTTGGAGGCCAGAGTTCTCCTGGGTACAAAACAGAATGCCCCTTTTCTGGAAACCCCTGCTCAGGAATTAGGCTTGGCACTCTCTTCATGGCCAGAGGTTAGCAAAGAGGAACAAAAGGAGGATTGAGAGGAACTAATAAGAAACCAGTTTCCCCTGTGCTATAGGAATCAATCTTTGAAAAATCAGATGGGGCCCTTTAAGCCACAGCTGGATTTCCAGAAGAAAGAGCATAGGTAGCCCCCTTAAACTCTTCAGCAATTACAGAAACTCTTAATTTCACATCTTTGCTGGAGCAACATCTGAATCAGCCTTGAATGCTATGTCTGATCCAGTCTGTTCTGAAGAGCAACCCCTTGACGCTATCCGTGGTACTGACTCTTTGTACTGGCAGGAACTCTGGAGTCTTTGGAAGTTTGACTCACCTGACTGAGCTCATATCATGTCTTCATCCTCTTTTACTACCTGCGCATTTACAAATTGTGCCCAGAGCATGATACATGCAAGTGGGTGCTCATTTGCTCAACAGGTGACTACACCATCAGCGTTGACAATTCCAATCTCCTGCTTTGAACCCATAATCCAGGGTTTCCTTATGGGACAGAATGGATTCAACTTAGTCTCCCTCTCTTTGGAGCTAAGCATGGTTTGGAACTTGGCATACAGCCTTCAGTGCTGTATGTAGAACTCCATCCCTGGAAGCTACACAACCAAATATTTTGTACCTGATTCTGCTGATGATTTGTGCATTCATCAGCTTCCTTTGTTTCAAATAGATGAGACTCAAGGTTTGATCCAGCATCTTCAGGGCCTGCAGTTGAAATTCAGATGAACTTTGCTTCTACCTATTGACAATGATGTTGACAATTCATATGGTCCGGTGGACACAAGCAAGCCTGCACAATGTGCGACTCATCAAGCCTGATGCAGTCCACCTGGTCGCTCCTCAGTGACATATTTTCATTTTCTTGCCAACCCAAGACTGCAAAGATGGGAGTTGCCAAGTTTTTGCAGGCCAGAATTCATGTTTGATGGGCTGTGCTTGGTTTAGTGGGACACAAGTTGTGCAGACCTCGATGTGATCTGATAGATGCACTGTGTGGTTTCATTCCTCTTTCCCAGCCTCAATTTCTCATGACAAATGAGATGACATTTGACAAATGACAAATGACAAATGACAAAAGAGGACAGGAAGCAAAATTAAGATTTGAAAGCATTTGAAAGTATAGTATATAGTATTCATAATTGTGGCAGTTGTACAATAGTGCAACAAGAAAGAAACAATTGAACTAGTTGGACATGTTTAGTTTGGAGAAAAAATGGCTAAGAGGAGAAATGTTATCTATAAATATGTGGGCTGTGTTGCAGTCCAGGGTCTCACAGACCAATCCTATGCACTCCTAATTCACTGCCTTAACACTTCCAGTGAGTCAGAAATACATTCCCAGAGAACAGAGATGTTCTCAATTTTTGTTGTGTATCCTACCATCTCAAGGGTCTTAACACTCCAGGAAAGAGCAAGGTACAAAAGCAAAAAGCCAAATAATGTTGAGTACATGTTCATGCGCACATTCACCTGATTAGCCACACACACTAAACAGACGGGGGGGGGGTATGCATCCTCAAGACAAACAACTTTCCAGTAGGTGCCACTACCCCTTCTAATAGCTCTGAGCTCCCCAAACTCCAGAGACTGAAGACTGGTTCTTTCCAGTAGCAGGCTGAGGGTGCAATCAAAGTTAGGACAGCAAAGTTTGGCCGGCACAAGGGCCACTGTAAAGCATGCTTGGATCAGTCTTGGAGTCAGGGAGGATGGTGCACGTCTGTGTGCTGGCCTCTCTGACTCTGAGTGGTCCAAACATCCTTTACGGTGGCCCTTGTGCTGGCCTAACTCCAGGTTAGGATTGCACCCTGAGTAGCCTAGGCCAGACTTAGATGAATCAAGTTCCTTTGTACTGGCACCGACTCAAGCCTATAAGAATAGAATGGATTAATTAAAGAATGGAACAAAGGTTACATGTTGCCTTTGAAAGGCATTTAAGTATTTCACAGAATGCATACTGTGCATTACACCCACAATGCTAAAACTATAAAGCTAAGCTTATTTATCCCTAATGCTCACCTGGATCTTTCCAACTTCTATAAGCAGGTAGCTCTTCTGCCTGACATACCACAACTGATACAGCGATCCTTGACAAAATGGTAGAGCAGGTCCCACCCCCTCTCAACTACGGGATTTTTTTATACTTTAAACCTATCTCTTAGCCAATGAAAGACCTGCAGAGGCTTCTGGAAAATGATCACATTACCTGAGGCTACTGTTGGTCACTCACTCTGATGCCCCCCAACTGGAGAATCACAGCTGCAGTCAATTCCCAATTAGCAAGGCCTTGAAGATCCAGCACATTATTGGACCTCTCACCCAGCTGAAATGAGATTCAAGATAAGAAGAGTTGTTCCCATTCCAATAACAATCCCTGTTCCCACAGCTGCTGCAAAATGACTGCAGGCTTACAAGATGGAGTCAGACCCAAGTCAGTGATTTAACCTTCTTCACAGGCTATCATGTGGAAGACGGAGCAGATTTGTTTTCAGTCATTCTAGAGTAGAACAAGTGGATTTAAATTGTAATAAGTAGATTTTGATTAAATGTTTAGATGCATTTCCTTATGGTATGAACTATTCAGCAGTGGAATAGTTGGCCTTGAAAGCTGGCAGACTCTCCATTGTTGAACACTAGGTTGGCTTGATGATCTTGTGGAGCCCTGCCAACTGTATGATTCTCGCTTTTTGCTTTCTCCCATCTAATGTCGCTTAGAGTGAAACCAGACTTTACAAGAGGTGTGAGCTACTGCCCTTGTGTGTATCTTTTGCTCTTCCATTTGTCTTGTAGATGCCTAAATCGTGAAATTATAGTCAATAGTTCTTTAGTTGCTATCCAAAATATCCCTGAAAAAAGAAATTCATACCTGGTGGACATTCAACAAAGGCTGTGAAGGGTTAGAAATATCAGTCAGGAAAAAAGAAACCCATTTCTTGCCTTAGGCGTGTTTGGAATGTTGGGGTATACATCTGCCAACAATTAACATTTGTTTCCAGTATCAATTAAGTTTGCAATATTACCTTCTATGTCTACAGTTAATTTTCCTCCTGGTTTCTGACTCTGTTATCTTTATTGCCAAACAGGTGGAGTTGACTGGACACAGTATTTTTGACTTTACTCATCCATGTGATCATGAGGAAATTCGAGAAAACCTGAGTTTGAAACATGGTAAATGTAATAATGTACAGGTCCTATGGCATTGTGTTTTCAGTGTTCTGGTCTCCGCCCACACTAGACTGTATGTTTACATAGCCAGCTAAACTCTTATCCAATCTCATAAGTTCTCTTAACCAGTACACTTCAACTTTATTGAGAGCACAACTTGAACAGCACAGAAGTTACAAGTGCAAAGAGTTATTTAGCTGTAGAGTGAGGCATATTTACGGTTGAGTAGAACTGATGAGATGGAGTGCAGTGGAGTAAACTAAATGTGGTGAAAAGATAATGCAAGGCCAGGCCTTCCAAGGCTGCAGTTCTGGATGCAGCTGCGTAGCTGGAAGGAGTACCACCCCTTCCAGGTCTATACCCTAAGCCCAGCTGCCAGCTAGACCCCTCTGAAGATGCACCCCAGACACATCTGGAGGAGGGCAGGAGGGTCTGTCAGCATGGACGGGTTTCCGCCTCTGAAACCTGAAGGTCACCTCGGACGGCAGTTGGAGCCAACCGGAAGTAACAGTGCACTGCCGATAAATGCAGTTTAGTTGACAGAGATGAGTCTTTCTAGCTGGTGAGAGGAGCGGAGATGATGACCCCTCCAGTGAGAGTGGAGGAGTGCCTGTCAAGCCACGCGTGGGACTGTGTGCAGTCAGACAGATGCTGGACTATGAAGGAGACCACCTGGACTTGTAGCGTTCTTGAAAGATAGAACTAGTGATTGTAACGACTCCTATATGGGGTTGAGAAAAGCCTGCCCATGTAAACCGCCTTGATTATTAAAGTCAGAGGAGAAATCCAATGACCAGAAAGGCAGTATATAAATACTGGTATTACTATTTATTATTATTTATCCGGAAGGTGTTCTGAGGACTGGGGAAGCCATGCATTGCCTCCCTGACTCTCAGGAGGCTTTCTGCAGGCTGAAAATAATCACTTCTGGTTTTCGGCCAAAAAACTGTAAGTGATTATTTTTGTGATTATAAGTGTAAGCGATTATTTTTGGCACGCAAAAGGGTCGGGGAGGCAATGCGCCGCTTCCCCAGGCCTCGGAGCATCTTCTGTACACTACCATAGCTCAGGTCACATTCAGAGCAAGCGTGGGCTGTGAGGGAGGGTAGAGTAGGACAGCAGTTACTTAATCACCATAGCAGTCTTGTCATCGCTACCCTCAACTGACTGGATGGGTTCCAAAAGGAAATTTTCCTACTTCTGTTCAGGCATAACCTATCTAGCCTGGTAAGAAATTGTAAAGTCTCACCAGTTGCTAAAGATTCAGGGATGGAAAATTAAGGCAATGCTACATACAGAGGTAGCGTGGTGGACATGGTGGTGTTGCGGGTTAAACCATTGAGCTGCTGACCAGAAGGTTGGCAGTTCGAGACCACGCAACGGAGTGAGCTCCCGTCGCTTGTCCCAGCTCCTGCCAACCTAGCAGTTCGAAAGCATGTAAAAATGCGAGTAGATAAATAGGTACCAATTCGGTGGGAAGGTAACGGCGTTCCGTGCTCCTTGGCATATAGTCATGCTGGCCACATGACCACGGAAGGAGGACAAGTTCGGCTTCTATGCTCTTCGGCTTAGAAACAGAGATGAGGACCACCCCCTAGAGTTGGTCACGACAAGACCATTTGGTCATGGGGATACCTTTACCTTTTACATAAAGAGGTAGGCAGCAATATAACGACATTGTGCCTAGTTAGGGAAGAATCTTGGGCAGTGCAAGAAAAGTGGTGCTGTCTTCTGAAGCTGTTAGCCTTACTGATTTTCAGATGCTTTCCTGGCTGCTGCTTCTGTATCCTTCCTATTATGCATTAGCCCCCATCCAGTCATTATCCCTAGGTCATACTGGACTGCATCTAGTGGCGATTAGGAGGCAACTTTGGGCTGCCATGATCTTCTCCACTGTTTTAACTGGGAAGGGATGAGGATAATCCCATTCTTCTAGCAAGGTTTATCACAGAGGATTTCGGATCCTGCATTCAAATAAATGAGGGATCCCTCAGTTAATGTATTCCTGCAATGAGGCAAGTTGGATGGTGGACTTCATGAGTCCAGAGTCTGCTCCCAATCTGACCCCACGGTGAATTCAAAAGAATCTTGAGTAAGAACTGAGCAGTACTTCCTAGTACTTGAGGTAATGATTGCTTTGGAATGTAGCCAACTGACTTCTTGGCGGAACAATGTCAACAGAGAACAGTTTAGGAGATGGTAATTGCCTGCTTTAGCAATCTCCCATGCAGGAAGTATGTCGGGTATCTAGAAACTTTAGACTCCTTTAATTATCTCTTGATGCAAATAATCTCGTGATAAGCCATCATTTTACATCAGGGCTTTCCTTCCCATCGAAGGATTTTCTTATGTTCCGTCTTTTGAGGTAAAATTGGCTGTCTCACTGCATCGTGGGATGAAATGGTCAGGCTATCCCGTAATAATCTCAGAACTCATGAGAATAACACTGTCGGAGTTCTCCCAAAATGTTCTTGTATTAGGTGATTGGAAGCAGAGGTGCTTCATGATCTTAGGAAGACTAAACAACTGTTTATTTTATATGAGCAGGGGTGGTCCCTGTTATAAATCTCTGCTATACATTTCCTCACATTGAAGTCCTTGTCTTTTTGAAGACCTGGATGTTAAAATTCCCCACACTTATGACCCTCTCAGCCATTCTGAGACTCTGTGCCTGCAGACTCTTTTCTTCTCCAAGCTGTTAGACAACGCTGCATTTGCTGTTCCCATGCTGGTGTGCTTTCTTCTCTGAGCTCTTAAAAAGACACCATCAGTTAAAGTATCACAGTACTGTATCATCATTTTTGACATTTGTTCTGTTTTGGCATTGTGTGCCATTTGCTGTAGTAAGAGGGAGATTATGTTTCAGTACAGTTCTATGAATGTTTACACAGAACTAAGCCTCAGTGAGTTCAATAGAACTTACTCCCAAGTAAGTAAATGTATATAGGAATGCAGTGTTTATACCTTGCCCTTCATAGATATTTGAACTAATTGCACAGACACTATCCTAGCTGCTAATCCCTGGTAACCCCTATTTAGCATAGTGGGGGCAAATTCCCCTTATGATAGTGACTTTTCAGTGAAAGTCAGTGGCTTATACCACTGTTTCTAAAGTTGCTAACCCTGTCCCTAAGGAGTTCAGTCTAACACAGTGGTTCCCAAACTGTGGGCCAGGACCCACCAGTGGGTCACAAGCCAATTTCTGGTGCGTTGCAAAGCACCTAGAGCAGCCATATTGAAAATATGGGAAGGTGGGACTCTGGAAAGGGGGAGGGCTGTGTGCTTGCTTTGCTTGTGTCAAGGTTGTAAATGGGCTTTTTTTTCTTGCTGATTCATTTCACAATTGGAAAATGACTGAGAAATAACCCAACTTACTGCAACAAGGAAGCAGCAGCCTCTGGTGTCACAATGACATCACTTCGGGCTTTGATCTCGCTTCCCGTGGGTCCCAGACAGATTGTCATTCTAAAAAGTGGGTCCCAGTGCTAAAATGTTTGAGAACCACTGGTTTCATATAATCGTTGGAAGAATAAAAAAGAGCAAATAGACACAACGATTAAAATAAAATCAATTTTATTTTTAAGCGGAGTGTACAATACATGGGCAGCATTTTAAAGTTTTAAAAAATTGTTTCCCACATCTTCCTTAGGTCCAGGCTTTGGGAAAAAAAATAAAGAGATGTCCATGGAGCGAGACTTCTTCATGAGAATGAAATGCACTGTAACCAACCGAGGCAGAACTGTAAATCTCAAGTCTGCCACATGGAAGGTACAAATTTCACCTAAGTTGGTTTGAAGTTTTGATCTACCAAATACAAAATAACTTTTAACTGTACAAATAATCTCTTTGCAGGTTTTGCACTGCACTGGACAGGTCAGGGTTTATAACACATGCCCTCCACATGCTCTCTGTGGCTATAAAGAGCCTCTCTTGTCCTGCCTTATATTAATGTGTGAGCCCATTCAACATCCTTCCAACACTGATATCCCCCTGGACAGCAAGACCTTCCTAAGCCGCCATAGCATGGACATGAAATTCACCTACTGCGATGACAGGTAAAAGGATCAGCTATTCAAATTGTGTAACCTCAGCCGCCTGAAGTGTCTTTCCAGTTGGGCTAAATGTCTGGCAATATTTTTAAAGGAGGCTTGTCAAAGTGTAGTAACTGAAGCCTTGTCTATACATGCAGCAGAATCGGATGGGAGTGTGCTGTCTCTGGTGATGTTCTGAAGTCATAGAATAGTCTGTACAACTTCGGACAACTGCCCAAAATGCCCCAACTCAAAGTGACTACAGGTTGCGCCTAATTATACACAAATTTTGCTTCTGTGGATTTGACTAAATGTGGGTCCCCTGGACCGGTGTTGAGCCAAATTCGGCTCAACCTAAAGTCTGTGAAGTTCTGCTCCGGCGTTCTGCTCCGGTCACCTCCAGAGGCTCTTCTGAGGCCCGCTGAGGCCGCGCAGGCCTTCCCACAGCCTTGGTGGGCCTGAGAATGGCCGTTGTGGCCAAATAATGCCACTTCCAGGTTTCCAGGGCAAACCAGAAATGATGTTTTAAATGCCTTATAAGGCATTGCGAGGTCCAGGGAGAGCCACGGAGGGTCTCATAATGCCTTAAAAGGCATTAAAAACGTCACTTCCGGTTTGCCCCAGAAACCGGGAAGTGGCGTTATTTGGCCAAAACAGCCATACTGACGACCGCCAAGGCTGCAGGAAGTCCGTGCTGCTTCGGCAGGTCTCAGAAGAGCCTCTGGAAGCAACTAGAGCACAGCTCTGCTGGTGTCCGGTGGTTGGGGTGGGGGGAATTCCCCACACTTGAGCCTCCTGAAGCCACGTGCAAATGCACACGACTTCAGCAGGGCTCAGAAAGCCCTCCGGACGCCAGCAGAGCACGGTGGGGGTGGAATCCCCCACTCTGATCCCTGTCAAAGCTGTGTCTGGAGGGTGAGGGTGGGGGGTTCAAGATGCAGAGTTAGCCTCTGCCACCAGCCCTGCCCCCTTCCCAGGTCCAATCCTCTCCCCCTCCCAATTCTGCCCTCCCTCCACCCAGTTCCTCCTGCACCTTTCCTCTGCCTTCCCCCACCCCAAAAAGCCTCCCTGCCCACCGGTGGGGGAATTTATCTCTTGGCATTTCCCCAAAGTGTCTTCCCAGTTCTGGGGCCCTGCGCCAACTAGTGCCGGCCTCTCTGTCGGCACTGCATTCTCACCGCTGGCAGGACTCTTACAGCCCTGTTGTGACACCCAGCGCCCACGATGCGAGTGTATTGCCGGCACTGGGCATTATAGAATTGGGCCCTAAGCAGTGGTGTCATTCAAATGATTTAGGAACAGGAACTCACTTTTGATTGGCACTTGTCGGGAACCCAGAATCAGCCACGGAGCCTGTTAGGATCCGTTCTGGTCCGTTCCCCCTGAATGACAGCACTGCCTTTAACCCTCTGAGTGCCAGCCAACCAAGAAGAAAAGCTCTTTGCAGAGGAATTGGGAGGGGGGGAGGGAGAGTGAAGTGGGCGGAGTCAGCCCTAATTTTAACTAGTGGAACTGAGTCCCCCCGCGTTCCCCCTGCATGACATCACTGGCCCTAAGCTACTTTACAGAACTGCTTTGGCACAGCTGAGAGAGCTCTGTAAGATGGAGGTTACTGGATCTCTGGGGCCTCAGAAATTGTCCGTTTATTTCTGAAGTCAGTTGAATTGGGTCTGTTAAATTGAGCGTTCACTGTGTTTTGCTTCATCAACAAAATACCCCTTCAGTTGGGGTGGGAAGCAGATGTTGCAATCCAGGTTTGGCCCATCCATGAGAACCAACTGAAGCAGTTGCCTCAGGCAGCAGATTAGCGGGGGGTGCCCAATGTTGTCTGTCAGCTTGCCTTAGATTGAGGGAGCAATTCTAACCAGCTTTCCAGCACTGACATAGCTGTGCCAGTGGGGCATGTGCTGCATCCTGCAGATGGGGAACTGTCATGGAGGCCTCTTCAAAGTAAGGGAATGTTTGCTCCCTTACCTCGGAGCTGCAACCGTATGCTGAACCTAACTGCAATTCTACTGAATTTGGTAGAGCTTAGTCCTGTGCAGAATTAGGATGCACATGTGCTCTGCTCAGCCACCTTAAAGGGTTGGATCCTAACCTCCCAGGTGGGAAATGTGTAGGAAACTATCAGAGCAGAAAAAGTAGGGGGTAATCTCCTTGTTCAGTGAAAGGCCGTTTAGTGTTGTGATTCCTGCCCTAACCCTCCATCTTTTGCATTTCATTTCTCCCGAATTTAAAGCAAGATTTTCAAACCTGTGAGCTGCCAAGCCAAGCAGCTCCTGGACCATGCGCTGTGCCCAGCAGGAACGCTGTAAGCCTCTTTGCTGCCTCCTAGGCTTGGAAAAACTGGGGTGGACGTATTAAGCACCCAGGAGACAGCATGTGACGTTCAGCTGATTGGGTTGCACAGCCCTAAATTTGTAGAAATCTGTAGACTTGCTTTTCTTGATAACAGTACACTATGGACTCTGGGAATAACACAGTGATTCCCCACGATTTGTCAAATGGTGCGGGGAGATACTTTTGTCACCTAGTCCCTTGGCACCGCCATCAGTTAACTCTGTTTTCTGCATAAACGCATGGAAGTAGGAGTGGTTTCTCCTCTTTCAGGCATGGTAATAAAACCGGGCACTGCAATGAATTGGTTTTTTTTAATCCTCCTTTTGGATGAACGAAGTTTCCAGCTGACCAACACTTCCTTATTAGAGCAGAAAATAATCCTTCCTTTAAACCTCTGGTGTAAGAACTATGGTAGTGAGAAATACTGGAAGGGTTTAGACTGACTTTTAACAATAGTTGTTAATTAGGTTTCAGCTGAAGGAGAAGTCTAATTCAAGCTTTAAAAGTAAACATTGTGGCAGTTCCTTTGTTGGATAACCTGTCAGATCAAAAGTATCTTCTCCTGGTTTTGAACCAGGAGTTTTGAATGCTTTGCTGGTGGAACCAGTTTGATTCCTGGATGGTCAAGTTTGGGGCTGTTTCCAGGAGTGCTTTGGTGCAGTTGTGGCTTGTGCAGCTGCTGTAACTCTTCCCGGAGAAGGCAGATCTGGCTACTGCGATGCATGTCTTGCTTACATCCCAATGAGGCTATTGCACCACGCTTTATGTGGGCCTGCCTTTGAAGAACGTTCTGAAACTATAAGTGGCGCAGAATGCTGGTGCCAGGCTGATGCCAGGCAATGGGGCTTCCATTGAATCTGAGTGCATCACTCTGGTATTGTGTGATCGGCATTAGCTTCTCGTTTGTTTCTGTGCCCAGGTCAGTATACCAGTGAGCACCTTTTTAAAGTCCTAAATGATCTGGCTCAAAGTAGCTTATAGGATTTCTTACTCCTCCATAATTCTGCCTGCTCGTTTAAATCTCTTGAGAAGCCTCTGCTGTATTTCTCACCATCATTGGAGGTTAAGCAGGCAGATACATGAGAGGCGCTGGAATTCCTGCCGTTGCTCCCTTTTCCCTTCAGGGCTTGTAAAAGGCTCTCCATGGCAAATGATTTCCTCCTGGCTTATTGTTGTATTGCTGTTCTGTTTTAGGGTTTTTGATTTGAATGTATTCTGTTATTAGTGATGAGCCACTTTGGGGGTTTTATTGACTAAAAGCAGCATAGAAATGTTAGCAGACTGAAAATAGTTTTTGTTGGTTGATATAAAATATGGTGAAAATTACCTGGGTGATGCTGGTGAACAGTTTCTCCCAGCATCCCAAAGGAACAGAGCAAGGTGAGAAAATTGTGATACTGTTGGAACCTGTGAATTTTACTCTCACAGAAGTGGAATGGAAAGGACCGAACTGACACAGTGCTGCCATTTTCAGCAGCAACGTTGTGTTCATCATAATAAGCAGTCCCACCCTAAGCCCAGAAAAGCAAATACAAACAGCCTCCTTCACATACTTCCTTGCACATAGTACTGCGAACCTGTGAGCCTTACATAATCTCTGGCCTCTGCTGCATCCCTTATCTATTCATGAAACATGTGCCACTTGAAAGGGAGTTGGACAAAATGTGCGATAGGACACTGGCAGGCCATTTAGCATCACATCTGGTGCTTAGTGCCACATGGACTGGCTTAATGCAATTTCCACACTTGCAGTCTGCATGCATTAAGGTTTTGAAAACCCCGATTCTGAACGTAGCACAGGTTCAGAAACAAACCAGGTATGCTGGTAGCTACCTATTAGCCAATTCTGCTGAGTGTTGCAGGTGGTTTCAAAAAGCTGGCAATGAAGCTCTTTTAGTACATCCAGTTTTATTGGAGGCAGAGGGGGGAAATGAACCAGTTACATGATTCACTTAAAAAATTAAGCAGGGTCATGCGTGTAATTAAGGAGTAATGCCACAAAAGTAGTTCTGCTAAAAGATTAACTGATTAGTTAGAAAGGGCATATGGATGGTTTATCCAGTTGTTCAAAAGTAGCTATTTTGAAACCTTAATCCCAGGATAATATTTCAGTCTCATATAGGTCAGGTTTAGAATTTCCGTATTTTCCGCATTAACTGTTTTATAAGAGCATGAACATAATTCTCTGACATTTAGCACCTAAATAGCTCTTTGCAGTTCTGTGGGCATATGTCTTAGTTGGTCTCAGTGAAAAGGCAATATGAAACAACACTTGCCCTATGCAAGAGAACTTCTAATCCAAGATGACGTCTGATCCAGTTGACCATTTTCACAGCACACGCATAGCACAAGAGTATTGCTGCAGCCTGAACTTCCTGTTTTGTTGAGTAAGTCAGGTACAGACTAGGAAAAAAACGTTGTGGAATTAACACAGACCAGTTTGATGTAGGGAATCTGTACATAGCATTGTCTTTCAGTTGCAGAGTTGAGGAACAAAAGCAATATCAAACAGCTAGAAATTTTCTAAGGTTTTCGTAATTAAAAGTCAATGCACTTAGGCTGATATTCAGGGTACATTTATATGAGCATTTACTGAGGTGCCAGCCCACTTGCCATGACAAGGGGGATGATCAGAATTGTTTCGAGGTACCACTCGAATGCTAACCACTTGAGAATGGGGCAAACGTGTAGTCCTATTGAAGCCGTATGCCATAGGAGTTTTCTCCTGTGTCACGAGTTTTCTCTGGAACAAGTGTGATGGCAGCATACAGCCCTTTCCCACAGTCACAAAATGTGACTCACCAGAGTGCACAGGCTGGCTGCCACCGCAAGCAACTGGTCTTGCCTATCAGCAGCCTCCAGGTGCCCCCCAGTCCCAGTAAATAAGCCTAGGGATAAGAGGGAGCAGGAGGGTGGAACTGTACGGTGGGCAGGGAGAATGGGTGGTGATAGGGGCAGGGAGGAGGCTGGATCGGGCCCAAGAAGGATGTGGGTTTGGCAGCAGCTGTGCCCACCAAGTATAATCCCCTTCCTGAGCCTGGTCCATACGAACTTGAGCTGGTGCAGGTCTGCGTTAGACCCACTGGGGGCTCCCCGGGCATACAACAAGTGTTCCTTTGCCCCAGGGAGGCCTCCGGAGGCCAAGACTCCCCTGCAAGATGTAGCGGAAGCCACATTGATGTCCCTGCATTGCTGTGCAGGGTCTGTTAGGCTTGGCCTGTAGGTGATGGGTTGTATGACTGGGGCTTTATTAAAAGGGTCAGTAGAATCCATGGAATGGGCAATCCAGGCTGAGGCTATGATGTGTGGCAAGGGGCACTTTAACACTTCGCTTTAAACACACTTCTTGTCTGGATTGTAATAAAGCACAGGCTTCCTTTATATGTACCTTTACTAGTCCAGTGGTTGCTGCCTTCAAAGTTGCAGCCATATCCTTGCAGGTGTGCAGCTGCAACCTAAGCGGTGTCCATTTCTTGGACCTGGGCTAGCAAAGCTACGCTGGCTGCATTTACTGTTGGCTCAGGAGCACCCTGAAAGCATCTTATGGGCAAACTGGCTGTGACCACGGCACAGCCTGTGTCTTAGAACGTGCTACATCCAGCGTCGTCATTCAGCCGGAATGCTGGGCGGGGGGAACGGGTGAGCGGCAGCTCGCCCGTCGTGTTCCGGTCCGTTTTGCCGTCTTCCCCGCCCCCGCGGGGACCGGAACACGGACCGGAACACGACGGGCGAGCTGCCGCTCACCCGTTCCCCCCGCCCAGTGTTCCGGCTGAATGACGACGCTGGCTACGTCTGTACATCGTGGTCCATGATAAGAGACATGAGAGAGTTGCTGAACCTTTCGTCCACCTGCTGCTCCTGCCTCCTCGAAACTGCTTCCCCTCCCCACAAGAGTGTTTGCCATGGCTGATGTAAGTCCAGTGTAGTCAATGACACTGAAATAGCATAAAATTAAAAGAGAGAGAGAGAGGTTTTCTCAAGGCAGCATAGAAATTGGAAACCTTGTGAGAATACAGTGTTGCCGTCATTAGTGATAATGGCAATTACGTGCTTGCAGGCAGAGGAGCCGATGTGTGTGTTCGAAGGTTGTATTTCCTGGCTCTGTAAGGTTAACGTCAACTGAGTGTGATGCAGTTCAAGCCAGCACGCGGTGCGTCGTTGCCTTTTCGTTTCTGAAGAGATGCTAAAAATGTCATCCAAATGAATGAAATACAAACCCCTTGATTAGATACAATCACAACTATTTGGGGTTAATATTCTAAATGCGGAGGGGAAATGTCTTGACTTCAAAGACGTTAGACGGCAATCATTTTGATGCAGTGTGTATACTAAAAATTAAGCGGGTTTTATTTTTTTCCTCCATGTCTGTAAACAGTGTTGATTTCTGAGGTCAAAACTTCACAGCTTCATTTATTTGTAACCCTGGCCTTGTTTGTACACTGGTGACGCAAAGGACAGAGTGGCTGTGTGAAAATCTTCATGGAATTTATGTTAGGAAACATTATTGCATAAGAATAGCAGCTGACTCTTAAGGAAAAAAACACACATACACAATGTCAGTATCTTGACTTTCATTTGTTTGTTTAATGCCTGTGTGCTTTAATAAAGGAAATACCAAAAGCAACGAGCTAATTCCGAACTACAAATTCCAATTTAGAACATCAAAACTATAGAAATTGTGGAAGACCAAGAAAAGCAGAGCAAGAGCTCACTGAAGTTTCCTTAACTCTTGATTCCAGTCCAGTTGGTTGAGTCAAGTTAGTCAATTAACTGTGAGTTGGCCGTGGTGAACCGGGGTAGATGGGCAGCCCGATCCACCACAACTCCCCACGCAGTGATGCATCAGCACCAACGCAGCATCCACTGAATGCCGTGAAGGAGTTTCAGCCTGGGGAGGTTTTCCCCAGGGTAAGGGAACACTTGTTGCCTCAGGATAAGCCCTTGTGGACCCAGAGGCTCAACTCAGACCTGCATCGGTGATATCCTGCGTACAAATCTGCATGGATCAGTGAAGGCCTGAGAAGGGAGTTAGGACTGGGTAGGCATCACTGCTGCTGAACCCACCCCCTCCCTGGGTCCAATGAGCCTGTTACCGCCCCATTCCGCCTCCTCCCGGCCCCTGCACAGCCTAACCTGAGACGCCAGGCATCCAGCATCCGTGGCTGTGCAGACCTGGCTGCTCATTGCTTCCAGTGGAGCAGCATTGAAGTTACTGAAAATGGACATGGAATGTTACATGGGCATTCCTCACTTTGGAAGCCAATTGCAGCTTCTATTTTAAACAGAACATGGCAAAAGGGGAAAGACTGTCCTTCCCTTGGTCTCAGCGGAGGTCTCCCCTGCAGCTCTCTTTGGCTTTTAAAAAAGTGCCTTCAGTTTGACCTATTCCTTTATAATATGCATTTGCATGTATGTGTGCGTGTATTGTAATAATTGTATGCGTGTATTGTAATAATCTTTTAAAAATCAGACTTTCCAAGTCTCGCAACAAGAAGGCATGTTTAAAAACTGTAAACCTAATACTGTATTTAATTTTTCAAATGTTTTTTTTTTAAATCAAGGATAACTGAATTAGTTGGCTACCATCCTGAGGAGCTGTTGGGCCGTTCTGCATATGAATTCTATCATGCATTGGACTCTGAGAGTATGATCAAAAGTCATCAAAATCGTAAGTGACACTCTAAAGCTGTTTTTTCAATTGGTGGAAGCACAAGAGAGGCACTTATTTTAGGCCGCAATGAATCCATGTGACACTTGAGCCCACTTCTCACAAACAAATTATTGTATGGGGCTCACTAGAAAGTGCATTTCAGAGAGAGTTGCAAGGACTGGATCTGCCCCATGATCTGTCTCAATACCACTGCAATTTGCTTCATAGTGGTTTGCAGTGGCAATGAGAGAAATTCATGGCGGGAGCAAATCTGCAGGGCCACCTGCTGGCTATCAGTGGCTTGCTGCCATACAGCTGTAAATCCAGATGGCCTCTGCACCACTTGTTTTGCGGCAAGTAGGCATTAAAAAGCATCTTGATGAAAGCAGAGTAATTTCTGGTGTTCAATCTGAAGTCACAAGGGCTCTGAGACCCACAGGAGGGGGCTTTCCCCAGGGCAAGGAAATTTTTTGTTCCCTTGCCCTGAAAAGACCACCACCACCACCACTACCATAGTGCACCGTGTGCACCTCCTTGGCCTGCAAGCATCAACAGGAGTGGGATTTAGTTAGGATTGAAACCTAATGCTGACATCCTATGCAGATCTTCTTGGCTTTGGTTCTCAAACTCCTCAAGAGTTCGAGAAGCAAGGTGAGTGCTTGCTGGGAGAGGGGAAGGCATCAATGCATTCCCCAGTTTTCGATCACAAAACCGGAAGTGGTTTCCAGTCGCATTTTGTAAAGAAACAAAGTCTGCAGGGCTCCCTGCACCTCTTGCAGGCTGGCACTGGCTGCAGGAAGTTGCAACCACTCCGATCAGCCCTGCAGTGGCGCGATCCTGGGGATCGCATCACTACCTTCCCCCATCCCTTAAGGGACCAGAGACAGGGCTTCTCAGGCTGGGGTGTCCTGATGCCCTGGTTTGGGAACCTCTGCCTTCTTGGGTTTAAGCCCCACTGAACACAAAAGGACTTCTGAGTAAACATGCATTGGATTATGCTGCAAGTACAGTATAGGAAAAAAAACTACTATTATTTTAAATACCTATATACAGTGGAGAATTACACAGTGTGACACAAAAATTTGTTGATTTTTTAATGTCTTATACAATTTAGAGGCACTGATTCCAACAGTAATCTTAGTTTATTTGTATCATCAAAACGTTTTGGTCATCTTAAATGTTGTGTTGGTATCTAACTTATTGCCTAACGCATTGCAATACACGCTTGTATTATGCAATTGCAAAGCATAAATTGTGGCTAAACTATTGATGCTGTGCCAAAAACAGCTTTGAAATACATGCACCAACATAGATGTAAAAATATCAAAATATTCAGATAAACACAAAATTATTCAAATTTTGTTTTACAGTGCTGGTCTCTCAACTCTGCGCAAAAGATAAAGTAACCATTTACAGCTGTACAACCATTACAGATGTATTTTTGTTTTTAATTAAAGAAATATGTCTCTGAAATAGACAGAAATATAAAAGGATTCGTGAAGTGCCTACAGTGTTAAAACTGCTCTGCTCTGCCCCTACTGCCTAGCTACAGCTAACTGCTGTATTACAGTGCTGTTGCATTGTCTTGTGATAGGGCAACAACATGTGTTAAAATAAACCACAGCATTGTTTGAGATCTTGGCTCCAAGTATAAAAATGCTATAGAGTTTGAGAGACTTAATTGGTAGTCATCAAATGCTAGAATAGAATTTAATTTGGCAGAGTTGGCATGCATCACTCCTTGCAACTTATAGAGTGAGTGAGTGAGCGAGCGAGCCAGAGAGAGAGAGATGAAGTCTTTGTCTTATTACATAATGTGCACTGACGATGTGCTGTAGAATTATACTAAACATTTAATTATATTCCATAATTAATATTCTATAATGATTCCCCGTTTGGATCTGTTCCTGTTCCCACTGAATCTTGCTATTCATCTCAACCAGGCAATTGAATGTCCTTGACGAACATTTTCTAAACAAATATGTTGCATTGTAATGTTCAACTATTTAAAATGTCAGCATTTTTGAAAAAGCGTGGGTTAAAGGTCCATGGTTATTAATTGGGGGACTTGTTTTAGGGGCATTCAGAATGCATAGGCCAGGGGTGTCTAGCTGGTAGCCTGCAAGCTGGATCTCATCTTTGAGGCTGTTTGTTGATCTGGCTCCCGGTAGGCCTACCAAATGTCAAACAAGATAAAGTAGGAAGACAAGATCCATAAGCTGGTTAAGAGTGCGGGACTAGATACAGGGAAATCCAGGTTCAAATTCTAGTGCAGTCATGCTGCTATTTAATTCAGATGTGGGTAACCTCAGACCAACCACCACCTCTCAGTCTAACCTACCTTGCAGGGTTGCTGTGAAGATAAAATCCAGCAGAAAGAACCCTGAGCTTCTTAGAGCTCAGGACAGAATAATGGATAGAATAATAAATAGCTGCAGAGTTGTGAGGAAAACGATTGTCAAACAAGGCAACATTATGACTTTTGTGTGCCCCAGGCACTTTTGCCTTCGTGAACCCCTCCCACCATACAAATATCAATATTAAAAATATTTTTGATATGACTTTAAATACCTTAACATTTTTGTTTTGGTTTTCGGCAACATATAATAATAATAATAATAATAATAATAATACATTTATTTATATACCGCCTTTCTTAATATCACTAGATTTCTCTAATGATTGAACTCAAGGCGGTTTACATAGGCAGACTTTCTCACAAACCCGAAGGTTTTTACAATTTACAGAATGTTCTGTCTTCCAAGAACAGCACTCCTACAGATCTTTCTTTCTGGATTTAGCCTTCTTTCTTTAGCCACCCGTCTGTCGTCTGCTGGCTGATGAGGCTTCCCTGCTGCCACCAGAGATGCAGCTGATTTCAGCACACTCCTCCTCCCATGAGGCAGCTGAAACTCAGCTTGTAATCAGCCGCAGTTTCCAAGGTCTGCTGCTCGCAGAGACTTCCGGCAGTCCCGAGCTCACGACCTTGAGATCTTCAGGTGTTATCTTCGGGCAAACGGAGGCATTAACCCTCTCGGCTAAATCTTAATAGATGTTCATGGGCCGTAAGAGTTGCCTTGTTTATAGATGTGAGGGTTAAAAACGTTTTCTTTGCTCCTAGAAGTTCTTTTTTCCTCCCTTCTGATTTTAAAAGAAATCAGCACATTTTTGTGGACTCCTAAAAAGTCTTGTGGCAGTGTGCCTAATGGGTACGTTGGCCCTGCAAATAAGGATGAGTGCGCACATCCTAGCTGCCGAAGCAGGACCTCCCGGCCCATGAGGTGGCAAGCCAAATGCTGCCCCCCCCTTAACTTGGTGATGTGCAGCCTCTCTTCCTTGCATTCCCTGGATTACAACAGGAAGAGAGGGAAGAGTGGAAAAGGAAGTGTGGAGGAGAGGAGAGTGATGGGATAGAGTGTTAGAAACTCATTCTTCCCTCCTCCAGGGATTCTCTTCTTCTCCATCGACTTCTTCCTTTTCCTTTTTTTATTATATAAAATATTGTATCAAATCATATCCAGAAAGTGGAACATCAGCCGTGGAGAAGAGTGTGCAGATAGAAGTGGGCACCTCTCGTCAATCTGTTCCCTGAGGCAATTGCCTTATTTGACTCATGGATGGGCCAGCCCTACTAGCAACCGGTGGTATCCAGTGGCTAAATAAACAGAAGTTGCTGGGGGGAGAGGTCTGTTGCCTTCGTGTCTGCTTATGAGCTTCTAAGGAGCAGCTACTTGTCTGCTTGGGATGAGGGACTACATGGACCTTTATTCTGATCCAGCAGGGCTGCTCTTATATTTAGAGTGTGTGCATCTGTGTGTCCCACTCAGCAGCATGTTGTACCCACAGTGCACCTAGCTCAGTGACAGAGCACCTGCTTTGCAAACAGAGTCCTAGGTTCGATCACTGGCGTCTCCAAGTAGACCTGGGGAAAGACCACCTGCCTGAAACCCTGGAGAGGTACAGTACTCAGCTAGATGGACCAATGGTTCTCTCTATGTACAGCCAGTCCAGACACAGAAACCGGCTTCTGCTATCACTAGACAAAGACATCTACACATACCTGCATGACTTAAAAGAAGAGCACAGCCACTTATAACAGAACATAATGTGTAACAGAACATTTTGTGTGTGTGTGTGTGTGTGTGTGTGTGTGTGTGTGTGTGTGTGTGTGTGTGTGTGTGTGT
>JAJKFI010000008.1:21185428-21206882 GCA_029204185.1 Lerista edwardsae
TGTGTGTGTGTGTGTGTGTGTGTGTGTGTGTGTGTGTGTGTGTGTGTTTATTAAAAAGATGAAAGCAGTAAAAAGCTTTTTGGTCGTGAAACAGGCAACTCTGATTATGACGCTTTCTTGACAAGTTGATTATTAGGCAGCCAATGTAATAATGTTTCACAGACACAGCAGAACCCATTTGCTAGAAGACACTTCAGACAAACCTGTTTGATTTTCCTCCTCAAGCAAATCATCTGGCAATCAGAAAGTAATCTCCTAACATAAATTAAGAGCAGGACAATTTTAAAATGCAAAACTTCAGCGATGGAAGACTACAGATGTAGGTTAAGGTGCTAGAGAAGCGCTTAACAGATTACTCGTGCACAAAGGGCTTTGTAAGATTCTCGAGTCTGCTCAGTTCTGTTGAAGTTTCTCCCAGATAGAGTTCCAGCTTGAGCTCTGCCGTTTCTGTAGCCGCACCACGCAAAAGGGAGAGCTTTCCTGTGCAGGATCTGTGTGAAGCCATCCAAGACCAGGTGCCTGTGGATGCATCCAAAGAGATGTGGAGACTGTGGCTTAAATGAAGCAACTTCTCTGCAACCTTCTTCATGGGATGTCAGCATTCTTGTTTTTAAAAGAAAGCAGATTTTCAGGAAGCAGATTCATTCTGCATTTTTCTTGCATTTCTGCAGAATCACAATATACCATAATCTATATTTGTGGGAGGGGGAAGGTTAGTGAAATGGTAGAGAGACAGCTGTGTTAGCTGCCGTAAAAACAACTAAAAATCTTGTAATATCGTATCAACTCATGGATTTATTGTGACACAAAAGCTTGAGACGCAATAAATCTGTCAAACTTGACCCCTTTTTCTTGGAGGGTTTCCTTGGATTTTAGAACTATTTCTAGTGAAAAATGCTATCGGTGTCAGTCTTTTTTCTTCTTCTTTGTAATGCATGCTGTATTTTCCCTACTGTTTGTATAAAAATAGTTCCTCCATGTATGTGCTTTTCTTTCTTAAGTGTGCGCCAAAGGACAAGTGGTCACTGGACAGTACCGCATGCTTGCCAAGCATGGGGGATATGTGTGGCTGGAGACCCAAGGAACAGTCATCTACAATACACGCAACCTGCAGCCTCAGTGCATCATCTGCGTCAACTATGTTCTGAGGTAAGTAAGCTGGAATCTTGATTGCTCCCTGGAAGGACAAATCCTGAAGCTGAAGCTCAAGTACTTTGGCCATCTCATGAGAAAAGAGGACTCTTTAGAAAAGACCCTCATGCTGGGAAAGATTGAAGGCAAAACGAGAAGAGGGTGGCAGAGGATGAGATGGTTAGATAGTGTCACCGAAGCAATAAACATGAGATTGGGTTAGTGGAGGACAGGGAGGCCTGGCGTGCTGTGGTCCATGCGGTCGCAAAGAGTCGGACACGACTTAGCGACTGAACAACAACAATAATTTCCTGGTCATCCAGTTTCTCTTGGAGGCCTGGAATATGAGTTCCTCAAAGTGTATCATAGCAAACTTCCTTAAGTAAACAAAGATTTACTTCAGCTTTCTGTAGGTATAACTGAGCTCAGACCCCACGCAGACTGTGGAGCTACTAGCTTGTGCTCTTGGATCGTCTGTGAGCTAGCAAAGCAACAGGAAGAGATCCTGTAGGGAGGGAGGTTTCTGTGGAAGTCCACAGAAATAAGGTGTTCGTTTATAAGGTGTTCCATTGGTTTATACCATTGGTGATTTGTGGTAACACCACAAATAAGGTGTTCCATTGGTTTGTGAAACTGCTAATTGCCGTAAGTAGGCATGCAATCGTTCCTGTTGTTCCTAGCAGATTCCTCACAATTCCTATTGTTCCTAGCAGAGCATGAAAATATTCTGCTCTCCTTTCCAATCAATGAAGTGGAAATGGAGAAATTAGTCTGTCTATAGTTGTGGATAAGCCTGCATGTGGATATTTTATTATAGCTTTACAGTTTTGCTGTGCTAATCCAGCAGAGGAACCGGCTAAAGCAGATACAGTGCAGTTACTCTTTGTTCCAAGTGACGTGTGGTATGCCCGTCATCTCAACCTAGTCAGCCAAAATCAGATGCCAATAAAATTACACTTTTCCCTTTGACTAATTGCCTGCTTGTTGATTAAACTGATAAGAACAGATACTACGCTTGTTGATGCACACTGTCCTTCGGAATACAAAATATCTAAATCGTGTAATTCTCTTGCTAGTGAAATTGAGAACAATGATATCGTGTTCTCCATGGATCAGACAGAATCGTTGTTTAAGCCTCGCATGATGGCGGTGAATCCTCTCTTTGACAATGGTGTCCCAGTGGTGGAGAAGAGCAACTTCCTGTTCACAAAGTTGAAAGAGGAACCAGAAGAACTGGCCCAGTTGGCACCAACACCAGGCGATGCTATTATATCTCTTGATTTTGGTTAGTCACATATTGGGAAAGGGGGAGGTGTGCTGTTTGTATTTGCTCAGTAATTAACCAGTAGAGCTCTGGTAGATTATTATTATTATTATTATTATTATTATTATTATTATTATTATTATTGCAGTTTCTGAGAGACATAACAAATAAAAAACAACTTTCAAGACATTACTGTATTGCAACAGCGACAAAGTACTTCTTGATTTAACTAATGAAGTCTTAGCAGTCACTGATAGCACAATCCTAGGCATATCTATTCAGAAGTAAGTCCCATTATATTCAGTGGGGTGAACTCCCAGGAAAGTGTGTGTCTAGGAGTGGTTCTCAAACATTTTAGCACTGGACCCACTTTTTAGAAGGGCAGTCTGGGACTCATGAAGTGATGGCTGGAAGTGCCATCATTGTGACACCAGAGACCGCTTTCCTGTGAATGCTGCAATAAGTTGGGTTATTCCTCAGCCATTTTCCAACAGCAAAGTGAACCAGAACCCAAAGAAAGCCAATTTACAACCTTGACACAAGCAAAACAACCACGCAGCCCTCCCCCTTTCTAGCATCCCATCTTCCCATATTGCTTGTTGCTTGTTTAATTCACAGCACAATCTTAACTTGGGCTGGAGCAGGCCGGCCGGCCAGACTGTGCTGCATCCTAACCCAAGTAAGGGGTGGCTCACCTGCTGCTTCCTCCAGTCTCCATGGGCCAGCGCTGCCACCTGCATCAGCCCAGGGCCTGTTTGTGCAGCGTAGATGTGCCTTACGGTACGTTTGCAACTGCATTGGGCCAAAGCAGGTGACATGCATCGGCCCAACAAGCCTTTTGAATTGCACCCTCATTGATACGGCCACAAGAACACGCAACTTTGCATGTGGTCATCCATTCGTGATAAGTCACATGTTGTGATCAGCTTTCCCCTAAGCTGTGAGGCCACGCAGCTCAAATGGGATCTTCATGCAGTGCCTGTCAACGGTTCTCCCGAGCTCAGCATTGAAGACTTCGTCATCGCCAAGCGCTCCAGAGCTGCTTCCTTGAAGCTCCATGTGGGCTCCGCACACTCTCTGGAAAAATTGCATGAAGCATTGGTTGTGATCTTCAGCATCCACTGCACTTGGCAAACATTTTATTTCCACCCATGCACAGGTGCTTTCTGGTTCATCTTTGCATCAGACAGGCCCCTGAACCACATCACCCCTTCCAAAGATCACCAGTTTTGTCATGCAGCCAATCACAGGCATTATTGGTTCAGAGTGTGGCCATCGGGGGGGGGGAAGGTTATGTGAATAATAAGAGCCATCATTTAGGGATCCTGGACAGAACCATGAGGACAGTCCGTTTGTTTGCGTAGGGTTACAGGAGAAGCATGAAGGGCAATAGGATTAGGCATGGCACATATTTATCCTAAAACAAGGTTTAGCTGTTCCTCTTCAAAGAGCACAAGGACACACACACCCCCTCCTAAGTGTTTCGTCTTGTTTTTCTGTCCTGGGACTATGGGATTACAAGGGTGAACTGATCGTGTTTACCTCCATTTCAGGGACACAAAAGTTTGAGGAAATCCCTACCTACAACAAAGCTGTGATAACCCCAAACAAGCAGTGGCCTCCGGAAGTGAAGAGCCAGGCTCCCCAGCCGGAGAAGCTGAGCGTGCCTTCGTTCACCTTGCCCCAGGTCGCCCCTGGCAGCAGCACCCCCAGCGCCAGCAGCAACAGCAGCTGTTCCACCGTAAGAGGGGCCTTTGCATGGAGTGTTGACCCTCAACATGGAGTGTTGAGCCTGGAGAAAAGGCGCCTGATTGAGACGTTTTCCCTCTCTCAAAACACCAGGACCAGGGGGCATCCGCTAAAACTGAGGGTTGGGAGAGTTAAAACAGATAAAAGGAAACACTTTTTTACCCAGCGCGTAGTTAATCTGTGGAACTCTTTGCCACAGGAGGTGGTGATGGCATCTGGTCTAGATGCCTTTAAGAGGGGATTGGACAGATTTCTGGAAGAAAAGTCCATTGTGGGCTATAGGCAATGATGGGTTGTAACCTCCTTACATCAGTAGTAGGCTACTTCAGAGTACCGGGTGCAAGGGAGTGGCAACAGGATGCAAGCATCTTGTGTCTCATGCCTCCCTGGGGCACCTGGTGGGGCTGCTGTGAGATACAGGAAGCTGGACTAGATGGGCCTTTGGCCTGATCCAGCAGGGTTCTTCTTATGTTCTCCTCTTCCAATGGAAACACTGCACATTGGAGCATGACGACTCCTATGAGTACTAACCCAAGCTGCAAAACAAGCCTTTAAAGAGAGGTTTAATTCAGGAAGAGTAGATGTGTTAATTTGTTACAGCCAAATGTGACAGCAGATGTGACCGTTGTCATTTACTTGGCAAGAATTTACTTCATTTAGTCCATGAAACGGTGATGGTGGTGGGCAGGGGTGGGCAGTTTCCTGAGTCTGGGAGGGAGATTCTCCATGACTGAGCTGCCCAAGGTCTAAATCAAACTGGAGACTGCTGTGCGCTGAAGAAGTCGACCCCATCCCAGACAGCGCTAACTGTTCCGCCACTCCATTCTTCACCTGATCCGGGCACAGGGACACTCTGGGCAGTGGCATCTATTGCCCAACATCCCAGCAGGCTTTGTGGCTGGATGTCCAGTCAAGACACGACTTCCCACAGCATCTCTGTGTCTGCATCAGGTGAAGAATGAAACACCATTACAGAGGAACGGTATGTTCTGCTCATGGCGGGGGGGGGGGGAGGCTCTCGCCAATCACCAGATCTGGCCAGAGTCTGGAGAGGGCTGGTCTAGATTCATCTTCAATCATTATATTTTAGCACCCTTCCTGCAGCAGTTTTGTAGGGGAGTTCCTTCCCTTAAAGCCTAAGGAGGCCAACACGGAGGGTTGCCAACAAGGTTAGAAATGGGGCCAGGAGAGAGCCGTGTTGCTTCTTCGCTTGCAGATGCTCCTTCTGCCAAGAAATGATGTTATCCCAAAAGCTCCTGTGATGACACAAGGAAATGAGGTCATCTTGCTCCTCTCCCTCTTGCTTTCAGAAACCCGCCACCACCACATTACCAGCATCAGCATCATGTCCAGCTGATGCTTCCAGGTGTGCAGGGCCTCCAGCCATTAATGCAGGTGGCCCCAAAGTGCAAATCAGCAGCGCGCATTTTACAATGCCACAGGTGCACTTACGGCAGCAGACTGGAAGTTCTGCCGCCAAGTGCAGCCCAAAGGATTGAGTTGTCAGGACTGAGTGGCTATTTGCAAGTTGGTGATTGGTTTTTTTTCACATTTGCATATTCCTCTGCAGCCAAGTAGCCCTGGAGACTATTACACTTCCTTAGATGAAGACCTGAAGATTGAAATGATTGAGAAACTTTTTGCCATGGACACGGATGCCAAGAATCAGTGCAACTCACAGGTGAGGAACTCCATAGGGCAGATGCAGCCGGCAGGACATCATTCCTCTCTCTTCCTAATACCGCTGCACTTGTTTGGAACCAGCAGTTGCAGAGCCTGAACATCCACATATAATGGACGTCATGCAGATATGTGCGGTTTTGAAAAGTGTACGAGAAGCTTGGGGCTTATAAACCTATTCTATACCAAACTTCTTCCAAAGCGTTCAGTGCAGCACATAATGTTATGTAATCACAACCACCCTGTGAGGTAGGTTAGATAGAGGCAATAGTGATTGGCCCAGCTCAGACAGTGAATGTTGTAGATAAGCAGTGATTTTTATCTTGGGTCTTCCCTAGTCTAAGCCCCATGCAGAGATGAACGGAGCCCCGAGTGCGCCCATGGCAGGGTGACAAAACCGTGCCCCCAGCACGTCACCCCGCCCCCGTGCATCGCCCTGCCATGCCTCCCTGCACCCGGAATAGCTCCATAATGGAGTGATACAGACGCAAGGGAGGGAGGGCCAAAAGCGCGCGGGTTCTTCCGCACAATGGCGCCTCGCTGCTGCCGGCGCGGCGGCGCCCATGGCTCCCGCCAACGCTGGCTACACCCTTCCTCCACCCCTGGCCCCATGCCCCAACCATGACATTAAACTGGCACTTAGTGAAATATGCAATGACACCTATCCCTTTGGGGTGTAATCAGCGTTGTCATGCAGCCGGAACGCTGGGCGGGAGGAACGGGTGAGCGGGGGTGGGGAAGACGGTGAAACGGACCGGAACACAACGGGCGGGCTGCCGCTCACCCGTTCCTCCCGCCCAGCGTTCCGGCTGCATGACAACGCTGGGTATAATGTGGTGAGAATGGTATAAGAGTCCATTAGGAAGCTGCGGTGAGAGCTGGCAATACTAATATGAACTGATCCATACTGTGAGGCTTACGTTGTAGCATATCTCTGACTTGTGCTGCACCTTCCTTCAACTGTACTTACACAGATCTGCAGACGTGCTCTACTGCAGTACTCCCTTTCCAGGAGCAGATTTGGCCAAAAGACCACTTTGAAGAGGCCCTTTCGGGACACTTTCTCTCCCCAATGTCCACTGCATGATCACAGCTGTTTTCCTTTGTGTAAAAGAAAAAGTAATAGTGAATAGCAAACAGAAAAGGGAAAATGTAGGAAAATGTCTGGGCTGCAGTCTTGCTCCCTGATGAACTAGCTTTCTATTGGCAGAGGTTGTTATACAGTGGAGTTTTCAAAAAGTACTACCCCTCCCCTGTGGCCTGCAGTCATCCAGTTTGTGCTGCCAGTGTTCTGCTGCTGCTGCTTTCCCCACTTGATCTTGCTGTAGGAGGAGGGTTGAGTACAGAAGGTCCCAGGTTCAGTGCTGAGTGTGATGGAGCAGGAGACTGGCTCAAGAGAAGCTAGATTCACAGGCTTGCATAGAGATCCACCCCCAAGAGTGTGAAAAAGCATTGGAAGGTGATTGCTTAGCCACACATGCTTAGCCTTGTCTTGCACCCAAGTAGATCAAAAAATGATGTTGTGTGTAAAGCTGTGGCTTCACAGTGACCTGCCTGCCTGTGCATCCTCCTCTCCCTCCTTGATGGAGCTTTGACTGTCCTCCACCCCCTTCCTCACTTCTTTTCTTCTCTCCCAGTCTTCCTGCTTGCCTCTCTCTGTAAACTGGTGCTTAGGCTGCACTCCTTCAGGGTGCAAGTGGAGGCTCATGTGATGGATGGGTGCTCCTTCAAGCAGTCACGGGTTTTTGCCTACTTGTAACACTGCAAAACAAACACTTCCACTTGAAAATGCCATGCCTCAAAAAAATGACCTGCTCCACTCCAGGCCGCTTACACAATAGATGTCAAAACAATGTCTAAAAAGGGAAACGGACTTGAAACAGAAAAGACTGCTGTGGCTTTTGAGGCTCTCGGTGGAACTCTGAATGACCTCACTTAAAGCTGCACCCCGTTGCACTGTTGCAGAGATACTGGCCTGCAACATATGCGTGGCTGCAGTTCTGTCCATTATAACCAAAAGTTCCAAAGTGGGTCCCAGCCTCTAAACATTTCAGGAGTGCAGCCGTGATGATTGTGTTGGGATTGAGGTGAGAGCCAATCTCTTGTTGGAGGAGATTTTCATGCTTCAAGGTTCTAATTGAAGGTTCTAATTCTCTTTGACCAGACTGATTTCAACGAGCTGGACCTTGAAACCTTGGCTCCTTACATTCCCATGGATGGAGAAGACTTTCAGCTCAGTCCAATCTGCCAAGAGGAGCGCCCTCTCTCCGAAAGTGCCCAGCTCACCCAGCGGAGCTTAAGTAACATGAGCAACCTCTTCCAGCCCCTTGCTCCTCCCGCGCAGAGCCAGCTCCTCCCGGAGAAGTACTGCCAGCCGATGTCTAACAAAAACATGAACGTGGGCCAGGGGACCCTGCCACCAGCATTCTTTGGCAACGGGAGCCAGTCGGCATCCTTGCGGCCCTACTATGCACAAGCCAGCACGCCACTGTCTTCAATGGGGGGAAGACCCAACACGCAGTGGCCACCTGACCCACCATTACAGTACGTCCCTGCGAAGTGGAGAGTGGTGGGCAATAAGTGCTCTGCAGCCATAGCTAGCTCTCCAGGAGGGTCACCACTTCATTTACCAAACATAAACTTATATAAGAAAAGGTAACTTGAAACAAAAACTTGGTATAAACATTGTTGTGAGAACAGTAGAGATGACAATTATTTTCACTTACAAGGTTCATCTGCACATGGGAGCAATGTGCAACATCAGCTGGCCATACATAAAGGTGTGATTTTTTTCATGGATTCATTTTTGGACAAAAATTAGAAGTGCAGAAATGGGTGTTAGGCAGTAGTGTCATCTTACCGGTACGCTGGGCGGGTCTTCTGGGTGATCGGCAGCGCGCTTGCTGCGTTCCGTTGCGTAATGGCAAAAGCCCACCCGCTGCAGGCGGGCTTTCGCCATTACACAACGGAACGCAGCGAGCATGCTGCCGATCACTCGGAAGACCCGCCCAGCATACAGGTAAGATGACACTACTGGTGTTAGGTGTTTCAGTATCATCAAAAGATCACACCTCTAGCTATGGGTCTCAGCAATAGCAATTCCCATTTTGTACAAGACGCTCCAATGTAGCTAAAGACATTTAGCCTCATGTTCATGTTTTTCCAAACGTGTACATTGAATGTGCCAAGGAGGAGCAGGATCCTGGCCATTGGCCATATCCCCTGCAACTATGTATGCATGCGTACAGAGACCAGGTGTGTTGGCTAGTGGATATGATCCCTCTTTCTCTCCACACATTTGGTGTTCATATGTGGGAACAATTGTGTCAGCATGTGTGATGCACATTGTTTCAAGGAGAGTCAGAGACTATCAATGTTTTTATAAAAACAGTCCTGAGGTCTGCATGAACTGACTGAAAACCTGAACATTTCTCTTCATCAGTTCCAAAAATTGCATATTTTCCTACCTAATTGCAAAGGGTAGTAATGGTAAGGGAAGAACTATTCAGTTATTTCTGAAATCTGCGACTTGTGTTCCTTGATATCTGTTGGATTTCAGCTGTGGTTTTAAAAGTGTTTCACAATTAGCCTCCCCAGACCCAGCAAAAATTAATTTTCAGGGCAATAAGTAGACACAATTAGATAAGGCAAAGCAATAGCTCAACTTTTCACTCCCAGACAGAGATAGTTGAAACAAGAAGTAGGAAGTAAGACCACAATCTAAGGCTCCACAGGTAGAAGTTCTACAGAGAAGTTTATTGTCCCATAAAAAATGGAAGGTTCCCAGCGAATATGTCAACCAAGGGATGTTGAAGGTGTCAGCAAGAGGTCAGAGTTGTGTTCATTCCTTAGAGATACTCATATTTTAAAATGTGAGACTAGTATGGCTGGAATGTTTAAAAGTTGTAGGCATACCCCCAAGAGCCATATACATGCTTGTTCATGCATTTTTAATAACAGTATTAATTTAGAGGCCTGATGCATTATTGGAATAGTTCAACAGCTGTTTTTCCATGAACAGAATTTCATAAGTGGGGCCAATTGCATGGCTCCTTCCCGCTACCAGTAGTGCCTGAGCCAGGAAGAGTGGGTGGCTATTACATGGGAAGGAGCTGCGAAATTGGCCCCACCTATGTAGTTCCAGCTTCCCAAATATTATTGCACTGTTTTCAAATGATGCTATGGAAAAATGGTGCCCACACTGTTAAACGACAACTTAACTTTATGCAACAGTTTACCTCCAAGGAGAATAAAAGGAAAACCAGATTGCTTCTGCTAGTGTAGTCCTTCTGATAACAATAGGACAACATTGGTGGTGTGAACAAGTGACTTATCAACGGTACGCAAGATCAACATTTCCATGGCTAGAGATACTGTTAGCAGAAAGCAACTGTGGCTTTCACAAATGATGAAATAGTTCTTCATTACTATTTCTTGCAGTTCCGTCAAGCCTAAAAGCATGTTTTAAAAGTTTAAAATGATATTGAAGAAAATACATATGGGTGAAACTTTCTCATCCCTTAGTGCAGCAGCAGAAGGGTTCTTTGTTAAATAAACAGGTGCAGTTAATAAAACATTTTTAAAAAGCTTTTCTTACCATGAAATCTGCAGCCAATCTCATTAGTTCTGAGATAAGACCTCCTCCCTCTTATCTCGTGTGATAAGGAAGTGCGAGGGAAGAGGTCTGATCTCAGCTAAGGGAAACTAATTGCTCTAAGCCCCTAGAGAATGGCTGCAGCCATAGTAAGTGAAGCTTTTTTAAAGGCTGACTGCTAATTAACAGTTCCTGGATAAAAAGGATGAAAATCTACCTGTATTTTCAGTATGAATTAACCCTGCAGGTTGTTGACACTTCACATGTTGTCATTTGTGAGTCCTGCAGCAGTTTTCTATAGCCAGTGAATTCTGCCATGAATGCAAGAATGAGGTTTCTGGTGTTTTGGCCAACCATGCTGTGAGTGTCTGTATTTCAGATAAGAGACTATTGCAGCTCAGCTTGTTAGTACTTTGGAACAGAATGAAATGACCTATGGTCCAAATGCATCCTCCTCCAGCAGCATAATAGTTCTGCTTAATCAAAGAGAAATGTCGTGTCTTTGTAGGTCACTGGAGAGCTTTGGACAGCGGGGTATAGATGTAAATCCTGCCCGGATTGCCCTTGCCAACAGCTTGAAGCTGAAGCGGCAGCTGGAGCACGAGGAGCAGGCGTTTCAGCACTTGAGTGGGGTAAGCAAGGCCTGTTTTTGCCTTTTGTGAATTAAAACCAACCAGAAGGTCAAGCCATGCCGTAATTCCTGACAGCCTATATGTTTTCTTGGGTTTGTTTCTCCCCAGGCACAGGGAGACACAGCAGGCATTAATCCGACGCACCTAATGTGGAAACGGATGAAAATCCTCAGAGGTGAAAATTGCGCGTTGCTCACCGAGAAGAAATCGCTCAGCACAAGTGTCCTTAATGGTACAACGCTTACAAAATTCTAATTAAATATGGCAAAATTGGAAGCTACAGTCTGATATGTTGCCGTCGCGTGCAAACATTGTGTAGGAAAGCTGCCTCCATGTACATGCACTTCCATTTTTTTTATTTTTGCCACATGCTTACCGGCCTTTTTTTTTTTTTTTGCCACATGCTTATGCTTACTGGCCATGCTCTGTGCCAACCTCCAGCTTCTTGACTTATTTTAATTTCTTATTACATTTTATATCTCGGCATTCTTCCATGATAGACCTTAACAATGGTGTCATACATATAGTTTTCAGATTTACCCAGGCACTGAGTGGATTCAGACTAACTTAGCTTTTTCAGCGCATGCCTTCAGACAATACCTTATCTCAGAGGTGTACATATACGTCACTTGACCACTCAATAGTCAAGTCTCATTCACACAGGCATGTCCATCACTTGATGACTGGCCTGTGTGAAGACAGCCAACACTATGGACAGGACTTTCATATAGCCTCGAGCACACTTTCTCAGTGTCATTGGTTCACACATTCAGCTACTTGCCATCAAATGTAATCAAATAAACATACATGCATGGATGAAAAATGACTTTAAACCAAATTTACAAATGGGTGTCTGTTGATAAGTACTGTGTTAGAATTGGCATTGGGTGTAAGAAAGTCTTGTCAATCGCATTTAACCTTTTGTCTATTTCCACATGCAAGTCAACCCCTGATACTGAAGTCTGAGGAATGTAAATTTGCTCACTCTTTTAAAGCTTCCTGTATCTTATCTCACTTTAAAGTTGTGGCTGATACCCACAAACGAACAACTGTGTAGTAGTAGCTGGCTTAAACCTGTTCTCATTGCCTCTATGTGGGGCATAGAGGCAATCTAGGATGCCTCTATGTGGGAAGGCAAACATCCCGCGTGACTCATCATTCTTAGAGTTGCAGCCTTAGAAAATCACGGGAAAAAGTGTTTCTTTTTCCTAAAAAGATGTATGTGTCACCTTGGGAAGTTAGTTGGAAGAGCTTTTGGATCAGACCACAGTTGATTCATTAAAGATTTGTGGTTTCCAACAGTAGGCAGCCAGATGTATGTTTACTATATTTTTGCCAACATTTCCCCCACTTCTGTGGATTGTCAAGGCAGCTTATATAAAATCAAGATATAGATAACAACATCACACTTAAGAGCAACCTTTAAACATCAGCATGTCTAATCTAATGCCAAGCTGCACCCAAAAAAAGCATAAGAAACTGAACAGCATTTCTCAAACCAGCATCTGCTTTCCATTGTAGACGAGTGTTTCTGTAACCCACAAAGAGGTCCGGGTCAGCCAATGAACATGGTGCAGCAGCAGCAGCAGCCCCAGCAGCCACCACCCTCCTCCGGAAGCCCTGCAGATAATCCCAAAGTTGTGTTCTCTCCCCATTTTTACGGTCCCTCTTATCAGGAGTTCAGTGTGCCGCAAGCTCATAGGATGTCAGGTAAGGGTCTGAGGGGCGAGCAGACGTGGGGAATGCCTTCCAGCATGGTGGGAAATGAGGCTGCTTTGAATCAAGCTCTGCGGTGGCTGATAAAGCCTTGTGATGAGTCATTTGCTAGTGGTGGCTCCCCATGAGAATTTGCCAAAGTTTTTTCTTTTGGGGGGGGGGAGCACCACCCATGATGTATTCCCAATTTTTCTAGCCTGCTGAGGAGCTGCTGAGCGCGAGCTACTCACCAAGGTATTTCAACCTGCGTCCTGTGGACCACGTCCATCTGTGCTGGTTTAGTTGCTCTGGTCAGCCCTCCGACATGTGCAGGAAAGCTCTTACCTTTCCACCAGAGCTCTAGCAGGGCATGCCCTAGTGGAATGCTAGGTTGGAGATAGGGGACAGGCGAGCCATTTATTTATTTGGCTTTCTCTGTAGACTGCTTTGAACTTTTTGTTGGAAAGGTGGACCTGCATTTTCTGTGGGTTCAACGTCCACAAATTTGAAAATCTGTGGAGGCCGATCCCCCCCACCCCACCCTGGGCCCACCTGGACCCTCCAAACCAAACTGGAGCTGAGCTTAGGTCAGGTTCGGAAGGTTTTCCAAGACCAGCAGAGGCTGTGTCTGACTTGGAAGTGACTTTTTTTGGTCGAAAAGGCAATTCTGAGGCCTGCAGAGGAAAAGCCGCTGAACCTGACCACAGCACCATTTACAGAGCTGCAGTTGGTGGTCATGTGGGTTGGGGCTGCCTTGGTTGAAGCACCCAGCCTACAGAGCTCTTCCTCTTTTCTGGTGTTCATCAGGCTTCTTTCCAGTTTCCTTCCATTACCTGGGAGAACTGTCCCTTTTCAGCCCCTCCAGTGTTGGTTAGTTGTTCCCCTTGATTCTGTGGTGTTAATGCCTGGTTTTGCTGCTCATTTTGCTCTTGGGTTTTGTGCTCCTCAAGATGTTGTTTTTTTTATTGTTTACCTTTTCCATGGGATTTTTTTTAAAGATGTCTCTTGCATGCCACCTTGATTGTCCTTCTGGTGCAGAAAAGTGGCTTCTGCTCTTTCGTTGTGTTGCATACACCCGTGCAAATCCGACTCTGAATCTTCTTCTTTCAGGAATGACGAGTCGTCTGCTTGGCCCATCTTTTGAATCTTACTTGTTGCCAGAATTGACCCGACATGACTGTGAGGTGAACGTCCCGGTGCTGGGCAGTTCAACACTTCTGCAGGGCAGTGAATTGCTTCGAGCTCTTGACCAGGCGACCTGATTCCATCCCTGGTCCATACTGTTGGAACAGCCGCAGTTTTTAATCTATTTTTGCAAGTAGACTATTTCTAATACTGATTACACTTTTACAAGATTTTACTTACCTATTTGAACTTGCCCACGTTACCAAATAGTGGCCTTCTTGTGAAGTTACTCACTTTCTTATTCCTATTAAAAAAAATTATGCATCTACTGTATTTTTTTCTTGTTTCGATAAAGTGTTCCTTAGAAAGTTTATATGATGTGATTCCCCGTCACTGTGTGTAATTTATACGTTCTGAAATGTCGTCAATATTCATGCTAATAACAAGCTGTGGTGTGCCGATGCCTCTATGTCATACTTTGGCTCCGTCCTTGCAAAGATTTTATTTTTATTGCCAAAGATAAGCGAAATAAACAAATCTTTTCCCTAACCACAGTCAGCACTGGGTTATTCAGATAAAATCTGCACTGCCTGTCCCTAGCTTTTCCACACTTCCCGTATTTTCTAACAACGGAAAACATTGCAAGTTTTGACCACTTCACCTATTTAAAAAAGCATGAGACAAAGAGACAAAACCACTCACTCCCACCCACCCATACATGCAATGCGATGTGCTAATTAGCTGCCCTGTCAGTCCCTGTGCAAGTGGCAGATTGCAACTTTTTTCCAACCAGTTTGGTCACCCGCCTAAGCTTGTGCCTTTGTTTGAGACAGGGCCAGCCCAACTGCACAAGTCAGCCAAGCTGTAACCTGGAGGGGGGCAGTGAGTTTAGGGTGGCAGGTGAAGCAAGTATGTTGTGCTCCAGCATCCTTTGACACCATGAGAGATCACACAGTACCGCCTTGTCTTTAGAAATGTCTTGGGCTGGCCAAATGGGAGGACTGGGTTTTTAGTTTGGGAGTTTTTGTCTGTGAATGAGCCAAAGCTATCCGGCAAATATCTGCCATGAGTTTTAGCAATGACAAGGTGCCTTCCCCACCACACTTCACCCAACTTCTAGAATAAGCTCAGTGTTCCCTTGATTGAATAGAAGAGCAATGAATGGGTGCTTATCACCTTAGATTCTTTGGAGCATGGTATAAAAAAAGGATTCAAAACGATGGAACTCCCATTGCCTGTCTCATTAGGGCCAATGTTGCCTTCCTCAGAACTGGTTACATCAGAAATTCGAGACCGAATCAGAATTCGGGGCAAGGGGGAGAAAAGAGGAATACTGCACAATTAGAGGCAAGTCTCAACAAGAGGGAATTGAGCCAGTTTCTGGTTTTTAATTCTCCATTTTTTTTTTACACAAACCATAACTGACTTTTCTCCGGGTTAAATGTTAATCATATATTGGTACTTTGTTATCCTTGTCAAGACATAGATACAGAGCCATGAACCCTTCTTATAGGAGCTCTTTTAGTTAGATCCAGTGGCAGAGTGTTACGTTGTTGCTGGTGTCACTGGATTTGTCCAAAGGCCGTTACTAACACTGCTAATTTTGCCAGTGAAGCTGATTTGTTTTTCCAACTAATGTAGTCATATCCTCTGCACAGCTGAATTGCTGAGAAAGCAACATTAATATATTTGCTTGCTTACTTACTACCATATTAAACAGGGGAAATGAAATATTATGGGCTTTAGTGCAGCTGAGTGGGAAGCTGTTTGTTGTCTTTTTTAGCTTATCTTTTAATTGTTGATAGCCTTTCAAGTACAAATAATCTTTTAGTAGGTCATCAAAAGGGCAATCTGAACTTTCAGAAATGCCATTCTAAAAAAAAAAAAATGATGGTGCTCAGGAATTTATTTAAAAGGAAGGATTCTGTTTCATTCCATGCAATCCCTGTTGCCTTTGCTGGCCAAATAGGCACAGTCAGTCGTATCTTTTTAATCCAGCAATAATATAAGCTCAAGGAACTGACGGAGTTCAGATTTTAAAATATTTATTAAAGAATTTCAGTGGGAAAATTAAGATTGGGAGGGCCAAAGGAAATGTGGCAATAAAACCTGCTTGAGGCGAAAGGCTGGTGCAAATCTGCATAGCTTTATAGAAGGCAGCAGATTCCCTTTAGGAACTAGAGCTATTGCCCACCATATGTGCCACTGCAGCATCACAAAGGCCATCATGCACTTCAGGACTATCAGTGCAAACAGCTGGTGGCTCCCAGATGCAACCCCTGGGCAGGTAAGGTGGCAGGGCAGCTTGAGGATGGGAGGGGGAGGATCAGAGCAGGGCAGGCAGGGGCCAGTTTGTGCATGGTAGGGGTGGATCTCAGCACACGTCAGATCCTATCCCCGTTTTCCTGGCCCGGTGCTCTCCCTCTTCTTGGACGTATGGCAGCTACGTAGCCGGCATAGATCTGGAGAGGCCCATTGACAGCCAGCTGGCCTATGGAGAGGTAAGTAGAAGGTATTTTAATGTATCTCTCCAGGGCCACCTGGTCGCCTACCACCATAGCATGCAGTACATGCTTTGGCAGCATAGCAGCATCATGTAGGATGGTGGGGGTAGTGCCAAAAGTTACTTGCACTTAAGGCCCATTGAAATCAAGGTTCAACAAAACTCATACAGTACAATCCTATGCTGTTTTACTTGGAAGTAAGTCCCACTGTATTCAGAGTGTTCAATAATCCCCTAATAAATACAGTATGTTTAGGTTCCACCCTTAGCAACAAACGTGGTTCTCCCCCCCCCCCACCCCCGAATTCCTCTGGATTGGAAGCTTACCAATTCAAGAGCTTTGTATATTTTGCAATATATGTATGAATCTCTTGCACAACGGGGCTCCCCATTTGCTTCAGTGGAGGAGCGCAAACCTGCACACATCCATCCCTTGGCAAACATGAAGCAGCTCCCACACTGAAGTGTGCAGGGAGCCTCCTGTAGGCAGTGGGGTTCCACTTATGCCCTGGAGCTCCCACAATCCTCAAAGAATTGCAGAGTTGTGGCATGGGCTTTATTCATTTATCCCTTCATTTGAGTTCACTCTTGAGATGCTGAGAGTTTTTCTTATATGCCAATTTTGCCTACTTGTATATGATCCAGCCAAAGCAAAGCACTTTCAATTTTGCAATTTATTTCAGTGAGATGGTAGAAAGCAGGTGCTTGAAATGGGCCCACTGAAAAAGTGGGAATTAAAAGTTTTGTTTATTAATCTATACCTGGCCTTTTTGTTTTTTCTCACAGAAGTGCACTTTGTGGTTTACATTCAAATAGTGGTGTTTACATTACACCTTGCATTAATCAAACTGACATAACAAAACCATAGCAGAAGAAACACTCCAGTGTTTAACTTTAAGTGGATTGTGCCCACTTTGGTTGGCTTTCCACTGCTTAGAGAAGATCCCATGAAAGCTATTACAGAGGGAACGTTTTGTGAGCAGAGGTGCTCAGGAATCTCTCTGGTTCTGGGCTCTTTCCAGCAAAATGCATGTAGTTTTGTTTTTCACATTTTGGCTTAATGTCATAATGATTATTTCTCCATAGAGGAAAAACAGTACACTGGAATTGACATGAAGTCTGTTTCTTTAGCATCCCTTTCAGCTTGATCTTCCTTGTTCTGGGGCAAAATTCTCTGATGCCTTAAATCTTGCCTGCAGAGAGATGCCATTTCCAGCATTAGATTGGTAATAGTTTTCCTAACAGCCTTCAAACATCATACAAGTGGAAAGCCCTTCTCTAAAAAGGGGTCTTGTTGAAGATCTTATCTAAGATCTCTTAAGTCCTTCCCTATAGTCCATTCCACCACTGGGAAGATCAGCCTCAATGGGGGAATGGTACAGCTATTGAGGGCAGGCCCTCCTGGAAATCTGCACAATCTCAAGCCACATGATCCTAAGCACGTTTGCTCAGAAGTCAGCCTAATGGGAAAGTCCTGCTGAGCTCTTCTCGGTGTGTTTAGGATGGCAGCCTTAACCTTAGATGACTGTGTAGATAACTCCACTGGGGCATGTATGCATTTGCCAGTACTATACAGTATTGTGAGCCATAATGATGATGCTTTTAAAATTAGGAAGCACTGTATTGATTGAGTACATCCAAGTTCACTGTCTGGAGCATCTGTGAATGAATGCAGCAAACACAGCATTGCCATACCAATGATACGGATCATTCAGATAACACTTATCAGGGCAGTGTGAATAGCTGCACTTCCCTGTTGCATGTTCGGTCAATGACAAATAAGAGTTATTCTGCATTACATGGTCTGAATTGGCCTTTCAGTGTGTTTAGCTTTGCCTGGATCATGCCTTGAGTTATTTTGATAGCCAAGCTTTAGGTGAGAAAGCAAACATGTGAAATAATAGTGTCAACATTTGGCTGTTAGTCTTAACCACTTCACTCTAAAGTAATCCCATCAAGTCCCTGTGTCAACTCTGGAGTAAGTCATCTGAAACTTGTAGCTGTAGTGAAGCAGATCTAACAAACCTATTGTGTTACTGGCTTGTGTGCTTGAAGGGTTAATGACACTTAAATACTGCTGTTTTAATTTTTATCCTCTGTAGTTTCAGCATTAAAGACATTGTACCTTAACCATTTTACTAAACACACTGGGAAAGGGGGTGGGAAAGGGTAAGAAAAATCCATGCTTAAAATATTAACCATAACTATTGTGATAATTATTTCATGCTTTCTATATTGTTGAATTTCTTATTGATAATATTGTAACTGTATGGGAACTTTTAACTTGATAAGGAAATGTATTTTGACACTGATACCTTATTAAAGTATACTGATCCTTACATGTCTTATGACTCTTGTTTCTGACAAAAAAAATGTCACTTTGGATGTATCTTTGTAAAGCAAAGTATTTATTAAATTATTTATAGAAAATAAAGGTTTGCATTGATCTTTAAATGCATGGGACCAGGACCAAAAATTGGGTTGTATTTGAGTGGGCTGCACAAGGCGTGGGGCGGTATCAACAGTGCAATCCTATGCATATCTACTCAGAAGTAAGTCCCGCTGGGTTCAATGGAACTTATTCCTAAGTAAGTATGTATAAAACTGCAGCCTAGAAGTAGTACTAATCATTCATGTAGTCATGTTGTTACGGTGGTTTTTAAATCACACATTTCCATTACACCTCCACTATCTGAGCAAGTCTTTGTTTAATGCGTTTATTTTAAAATGTTATGCTTTTTTACCAAGGTTTCCAAAGTGGCTTACAAAAGAATAAAACAGCAGCATTATTCCTATCTACTTGCATTTAGGTGCTTTCAAACTGCTAGGTTGGCAGGAGCTGGGACAAGCAACAGGAGCTCACTCCGTCACGCAGTCTTGAACTCCCAACCTTCCAGTTGGAAAGCCCAGCAGCAGCAGTTTAACCTGCTGTGCCACCACGTCCCTAACAGCTTCCAACACGCTGCTAAAAAATAAAAGCTAAAATCAAGGGAATGCTTGGCTGAATACAAATCTTTAGACACATTCTTCAGTAAAGGATATTGGGTGGGGGAGAAGGATGGGGCTGTAGCTTAATGCCAGAGCAGCTGCTTTGCATGCAGGAGGGAGGCTCCCCAGTTCAATCCCAAGTAGGGCTTGGCAAAACCTTTATCTGAAATTCTAGAGAGCTGCTCTGTCACATAGACAGTATTGAGCTTGCTGGACCAATGGTCTGGCTCCGTTGGAGTCAGTTTCATGTGGCTTGGACTAGTGTTTAAACTAGACAGCAAGTGAGTAGTCCTGGAGAGAATATTGCAGAACCAGGGCACACCCACCAAAAAGGGCCCACCTCTAATTGTCACCACTGCATCTCAGATTAAGTCAGGAAAAGCATCTCTGATGCATAATCAATCAATATGTGCATAATGCACATATAAAAACAATAATGCTTTTTCATATTTATTTCCTCCAAAGAGCTCGAAGCGACTTGTATGAGACTGTTGTATTTTCTCTTCACAATAGCCCTCTGAAGTTGGGTAGTCCAAAAGTTGCCACTTGCACAGAACCAGTGGATTTGCGCTGTCTGTTCTAGGTGCAGCAGAGCCACCCATCAGCTCTTGGAATTATCCCCATCTAGCAATGTGGGGCTGGAGCAGTGAAAACAAATAATGGCCTAAGGCTATCTGATGTGTTCATGGCTGAGATGGTATTTGAACCTGGACTTCCAGACCAGTGCAATGGACTTAGGCTAGCAGAGGGGCCATCTGGAGAGCTTTCAATATAGATATTATTACCAGTTTTTATACCACGCTTCCTTCAAGGAGTCCAGGATTGCTGTGCATAGTTGCTCCCTCCATTTGTCCTCACAACAGCCCTGTGAGGTAGGTGGAGGCTGAGAGATGGTGACAGGCCCAATATCGCCCAAGAAGCTTTATGTCCGAGCGGGGATATGAACCTGGATCCTCCGTCCACCTGGATCTTCCTGGATTTGAACCTGGATCTTCCATTAGGGGATGTGGTTGCGCTGTGGGTTAAACCACTGCTGCTGGGCTTTCTGGCTGGAAGGTTGGGAGTTCAAGACTGCGCAACGGAGTGAGCTCTCAGCTCCTGCCAACCTAGCAGTTCAAAAGCACCTAAATGCAAGTAGATAAATAGGGACCACTTCGGTGGGAAGGGAACGGCATTCCGTGCGCTACGGCATAGAGTCATGCTGGCCACATGACCATGGAAGCTTGTCCTCAAACAAAACGCCGGCTCTACAGGCTTTGAAACGGAGATGAGCACTGCCCCCTACAGTCGGTCAAGACTAGACCATCCGATTGTGGGGAAACCTTTACCTTCCATCTACAAAACCCCTACACCAGCCTGGCTCCTCCCAATAGGGTTTCCATACCATTTCAGCTTTGTTATTGTTAGAAAACATATGCCATGTGTTACCAAACAGAAGCTCTGTTCCTCTAAGGCAGGGATCTCCAAACTACAGCCGGGGGCCAAGTCCAGTCCACCGCAAGATTTTATCTGGCCCGCAGCAACTTTTAATATTTGAGATTTTTACTGATTTTATATCAGTTTAATGATAATGAAATGTTCAGTTTAACCACAACACTGTTTCTTTGTAAATGTCACATTTCTCTTTTGTTCTGAATCATACCATGCTGATTACAAAAAAAAAAAATCCAAGTAAAACATATTCATTTGTTTAAATTTCATTCATTCATAAAACTGATTTTTTTCGGCCTGTGAGAATCTGTAAAATATACAATGTGGCACTCATATTGAAAAGTCTGGAGACCCCAGCTCTGAAGGAAAGATAATAATATTAAGCATTCTCCTAAGCAACAGAAGGGGCCACCTATTTCCATCCCTTACCAGCACAAGGTGGTATTAACCCCATTGATTTTACCAGTTTATGCCATGTGAAATAGTGCTTTAGTTTCCCAGTGTTTTGCAGTGCTACCACTATCAATGTCCAACTAGTGCAGCCAACTCATTTTTATCCAGTAACACTGCTAAGGGATCAATCAAACACAAAGTTCACAAAATGGTTTACAGGCTAATAATAATAATAATAATAATAATAATAATAATAATAATAATAATAA
>JAJKFI010000008.1:21206892-21264893 GCA_029204185.1 Lerista edwardsae
AATAATAATAATAATAATAATAATAATAATAATAATAATAATAATAAAGTTAAATGGCTCCCTGTCCCAAAAAGGGTTCACAGTCTAAAAATTGTGTTGGGATCAAGTCACAACATGCTCTACTGTTGTCTTTCCAGAATCATTAACAAGCGGGCATTCCCAGCATGAGTGCACATAGAGCTCACAGCCACAGTGTGACGCCTCCAACGATTTGATGTGCTTAGTGCCAGGTTCCATATCTGTGGTGTTCTTTTTTGTCATCACTGTATCCCGCCCTTCCTCACAGGCACCTGGTGTGGCATGCTACTGCCTGCGCCCCATGTTTTGAAGTTATGAAATGGTTCATAATGATTTTAAGGTGTGAACTGCCAGTACTCAGAGTTACCTGCTTTCACTTTTTGATTAGCAGAGCATTCAGCATTAATTATCTACCTGCCTGGCAGATTTAGTGCCGGCAATGAAAGTGTTGTGACTCCTGGCCTGTTTTTGCTCCTACAATTCTTGCATAGCAACTGCCAGTCTTTCCTTCCAGGCCTTCACCATTGGATAGCGTTACTTCCCCAGTTCCTGCCACTTCTCCGCACGTCCACTTGTGCAAACTAGTTCCTTTCTGCCAATGCACTCTTGGGAATGAAAACGGAACACACTCCACGTGCAGGTTCATTGCCTCTCTGCCCCAGCTGGAGTTGGTTCAGCTGAACAAGTGTCAATGGGAATTTTTCTCCCTGGGGAAATGGCAGCTGGATTTGGCCCAAATCCAAATCAGGGCCATGCGGGAAAGTTTTAAGTCTGCCAATAATCCCAGCATACACCTGAATAGTTTTGTCAGCCAAAAACTAGCTATTAGGCAACCTACTTTCATATTCAGCCGTTTGTCAGCTGCACGGGGAGAAGGCAAACCTCTCTGTTGTACATTTTGCTTGGATACCCTTGCTTGCTAACTGGGCAAGAGGCACTTTTCATGTGGTGGTCCTCTTATATTTAGCAGGGGGAGAGTAATTGTCCCTCTTCACCCCTGCGCAGTGTCTTTTCTAGTGGCTGTTGCTGGTGGTGTTTTGCATATTTTTAGATTGTGAGCCCTTTTGGGACAGGGAGCCATTTAACTTTATTATTACTGTTTGCCTGTAAACCGCTTTGTGAACTTTGTGTTGAAAAGCGGTATATAAATACTATTTGAATGAATGAATTTGATACCGAAAATGAGACCATTTGCTAGAACTAGACCATTCTAAGAATTAGCACCATTACTGCCTTCAGTATGTGCCATGTGTAAGGATGTGTTTTTTTCGGTGATCAACACAGAAAGCTAAATAATGGGAATTTCTACTGAAAATGCTACATAAAATGAAATTTAGGTCAAAACGTGAAAAAACACCGCTGTTGCTTATTCTTGACAGAGTTTGACACAAATTTAGATCAATTTCACAAAAATAACACCACTTTTGTTTATTTTTGACATAGTTTTGAGGAATCCACCAATAGTTTTCAGTAGGGGATCAGGAGGAGGCGTGGCAGAAACAGGAGGAAGTTTGCTTCAATTTGTATGAACAAGCATGTTCATAGTTCACAGTGCACACTGCGGTGACTTTAATGGAATGTGGAAGTAGTAAGTAGAAGTTGCTTGATGCTCCAATTAGCAATCATAGTGCAGCTTGGGAATTTTTGAGCAGGTTATTTCAGGCTGGGATGTGTGTGCCGGTAATTGTTTGCCTTTGCAGGGCCATTCACCCTTATTTAGTGCGCTGTTTGTACAATTTGCATTAAAAATTTGGATAAAAACACATAACACCGCAATTTGCTATTTTAATCAAGAAATTTTGGAACAAATGTCACACACACAAAAACCCGCCCTGAGCCATGTGGCTACACATGTTGGGTCTTAATTTTAAACACTCCCCAACTGATTTCCACAGCGTCAAGGGTGACAGCAGCATAGCAAGCAAGTTCACGGGCACAGTAGGAATCCAGTTCATTGCTTCCCATTAATCAGCACCCTGTTGTCTGAGATCAACCATTCACTAAGTCCATTGACAATCTCATCCCTCTCATTACAAGCTTGTGAAGCTTCCTATAGTTTGCAACTTTCAACCCCAGAAAACAAAGGATTTTCAAAGCAGAATAGACACCGGCTCAGGACAGGACAGCAAAATTGATGCAGCCCCTTCTCCCGTCCTTCCATCAGCCCCACAGCTGCCTTTCGTTTCCTTTCCCATTTGTATGCTAGTATTGTGACATCACCCACATCCATTGATTCGGGGGGGGGTCTGAACCGGGGGGGGGGGAGAATTGGCTCATAGATCACAGTTACCCTTATCTCTGTTCATTGTTGCCCTTTTCTGTTATAAGAGGCACTGTTTATTGCAAGGAGCCCATCTGCCGCAAAGCACCATAGGAAGCGTCCAACTGGCACGTGCCCAATTGTGCTGGGATGGTGTTAAAATCACCCACATCTTCACCATCAGCTACTGCAACTGGCAAAGTACATTGCCACAAAAATGTCCATAGACATTCTGGGAAATCTGGTTTTACAGACGGAATGGTGCAGACTCTGCACCATTCCTTCTGTAACACCAGATTTGCAGACATGCCGCCTCATAAGCAAAGCAGCCACAACACTATTTAAGTGTATTTATTTATTTTTAGAACTTCTATCCCAACCTTTCAGTATTGCTAATTCCAGGGCGCTGGCAATCACATTCACAGTTCAAAGAGTCACAATAGTAAAAAGGGGAAAACATAAACATAGAATCCACCACAACTGGGACTCCACATTGACAATGTCTAGTGATGTCTCGGTGGCATGTGTTGGGGCTGGTTTGTGGGATTCTTCTCAGCTTGTGGAATCTGAGGATGAGGACAGAATATTTTGGAGTGTGAGGCCATCTGCCTTCCCACTGGATCCATGCCCAGTATGGCTGATTAGATCTTCCTGAGAGGGACTGGCTAAGTGGACAGAGAGGGTAGTAAACTCATCTTTGAGGGACGGAACGCTGCCAGCACTGTTAAAACGGGCAGTGGTCCATCCCCTTCTTAAACATTCCTCTCTGGATCCAACTATATCAGACAACTATCGGCCAGTCTCGAACATTCCATTTCTGAACAAAGCAGTCGAATGGGTGGTGGCATCTCAACTCTTGGACCTGTCAGTGGATTTTGACACCGTTGACCATGGTGTCCTTCTGGGATGGTTGGTAGGGTTGTTTAATGTTCCCTTATCTTTTTAGTAGGTGACCCAGTATCCATCATATCTGTGGATAACTGAAACAGGAGGTACTGAATCAGTGGCTATAGGGGCACACACCTGTATATGCAAATGTACCAAATTCAAATATCCCCTCAGTCATCTCTGGGAGACCTTGGGGCAGTCATTCCTCCTCTCCCAGCCTAACCTATCTCATGAGGTTGTTGGATATGATAAAATAGGTAGGGATGAAAAATCCATACCACCTTGAGCTCTTTGGAGGAAAAGAGATATTAAAACATCGTCATCATCCTGGCAACAGAAAAAAAAGAGAGAATGTGACACGTGCAACATAAAGAGTGCTCACCAAGCCAAACTCAGTCCAACAACTTCCTGGATTGTACAAAAACACTGCCCGAACTGGAGGGTTTACCGAGCCCTTGGTGGCCCACCATACAGGCCCACTGAGCCACATTCAGGCTAGTCATCTTGTACAAGCCTGTCATATGCATCCACTTTGGATTTATTCAAATTTACAATGCCCCAATTCCTAGAGTCTTGACAGAGATCGTTCTACATACCATTTATAATTTTATAAACCTGGACCACATCCCACACTCACCACTGAGTAACCGCAACTAGGCTCTGGATTTTTGAGGATAATGCTTTTTCCAGGCTTAAGTTTTGCTTGCAGCTTCATTTGTGATGGGCACTCTCTTGCTTACACTTTTATAGTTCTTTTTCCACCAATTGTTTCTGAAAGCTTAATTTTTTATCACGTGTTGGTGTTTTCAGAAAAATAGCCAAGCACCTACAACAACCATCATAATAGCAACCTATTTATGGAAAGTGCTGGCAAGTAAGTGTGTATAGGATTGTAGCCAGAAGCTGCAATCCTATGCACACCTTCCTGAGAGTATGACCCATTGATTGTAATAAGACTTACTTCGGAATAGACATGCATAGGATTAAGAAGAGCCCCGCTGCATCAGGCCAAAGGCCCATCTAGTCCAGCTTCCTGTATCTCACAGTGGCCCACCAGGTGCTTCAGGGAGCACACAAGACAACAAGAAGCCTACATATTATTGCCACTCCCCTGCATCTGGCATTCTGAAGTAGCCTATTACTTACATAAGGAAGTTGCACAACCCATTATGGCCTATAGCCCACGATGAACTTTTTCTCCAGATACCTGTCCAATCCATCTTTAAAGGTGCCTAGGCCAGATGCCATCGCCATCACCACCTCCTGTGGCAAGGAGTTCCACAGATTAACTACCCGCTGGGTAAAAAAAATTTCCTTTTATCTGTTCTCCCAACGCTCAATTTTAGTGGATGTCCTCTTGTTCTGGTGCTGTGAGAGAGGGAAAAGAACATCCCTTTATCCACTCTATCCATCCCATGCATAATTTTGTACATCTCAATCATGTCCCCCCTCAGGTGCCTTTTTTCTAGACTGAATAGCCCCAAACGCTGCAGGCTTTCTTCATAAGGGAGGTGCCCCAGCCCAGTAATCATTTTTATCACTCTCTTCTGCACCTTTTCCAGTTCCACTATGTCCTTTTTGAGATGTGGCAACCAGAACCAGGCCATTTTATTCTCAACCCCTTTTTTAATTACCCCAAGTATGGATTGTAGATTTTGCTGTTAGTTAATATAACCAATTAGATGGGGCTATATTCTGGTTGGCATTTTCAGTGAAGGAGATGGAGGGCAGGGCTCCACCTATTGTTTCTGCTTTAATTTATTTGTAACCTTCAGATTGCTTTGTGTTTTTCATTCTCTTAAATTACACACCTACAGGCAGACCTTTGTCTCTCAGCAATTGTGCCACCTAGCTATTTAAGCACTTAACAGTTTATTAATAACAAAGCTGATTATTATTGCCACGCAAGGAGAGAAAACTAGGCTGTTCTTAAAGGAATTACTTCCCTGTATGAGAACATACATACAGTACATACACTAATCTTGTCATCATCAAGAGGTGTGGACTGATGGTTAAGCTGCTGGCACTGCCTGAAGCTAAGCAGGAGAATCGGTAGTTTGCTTTTGGATGGGAGACCAATGCCAGGCAGGGACAAGCTGCAGTACCTGTGGTGGCAGAACAGAGTCGCTGTGGAGCTGATAACTCACCGCAAGTGAGAGAAGGCCAGCCGGCATAAGAACGGAATACCACCTTGAGGACTTGTCCAGGCTTGACTTGCGACTGCCTGCTGAGGCTTGATGGCAGGCAGCCAAAAAGGAGAGAACCACACTGTGAAGGTGACACTTGGGACTGAGGACTGGCAGATCACAAGAATACTATATATTTGTAAAAAAAACAAACAAACAAAAACATTGAAAAAATGGTGGTTTAGACTAGCCTGCTCATGTAAGCCACCTTGGGCATTTGCTTCAGCATGGGAAAGGCAGGGTATAAATTCTTCAAATAAATAAATAAATAAATCTCTGATCACAGGTTTTACCAGGCTTATGCAGTATTTCAAAGACTTCCTCAACCGAGACAACAAACAGCAAGGCAACAACAATGAAGAGCAAACAACGCTTGTATCATGGCAGTAACACGTTCACCTCTCTGAAAAACAAGGGTCCCTCGGCCTCTGATTCCCGCATATTGCCACTTCCACTCCTGCAGCTTGCAAAGCCCAGCACATGAGCGCTGTCTGCATTCAAACTTGTGGCCTTTTCCTCTCGCAATAAAACTCTTCACTCAATGTGCAAGAGAGACCCTACAGTTAGGGCAACCCAAAGGTTTCAACACAAGGGTGCCCAAGCCACTGCTAATGTCATTTTTCATTTTTCATGCTTCACTTTCCCAAAGAATTTAATCAGACTAATGAGATCTGGTCTGAAGAAATCTCTTTGTTTCATGCTAAACTGTCCTTCATAGTGGATTTATAATGGCCTTCATTTAGATTTTCGTTACAGAAGAACAGCATCGTAGTTCTGTTGCCCAGACTTCAAAGAAAACTATATTTACGACATGCATGTACTTGATTATATTTGCAAACACTAGAATGAGCCATTAATACAGCAGTGCCCTCCTGATGCAGCAACCCGTCATAGTTACCAACATTAACAGTGGCGTTTCTATGCCGAGAAGGAAAAAGGGGCAAGTTTGCAAATGGGATATGATCAGACCGCACATTTTAAACTCTACACAAAGATATTTCCAGCTAACCACAAATGAGATGTCCTCCAGTAAAAGTCAAGTATTTTAAATTCCATTGATTTCAATGAAAGAGCATGAGGGATGTGACTGAAGTAAATGGGAGGGACTTAAAAAATGATGTCATTTAGTGCATGCTCCACTGGCATATCTGAGGTAAACCCCCTCAGGTAAACCCCCGGGGGGGGCAAATACCCTGGGCACCACCCAGTGGGGGGTTGTGATTCCCCTGCCTTCACTCTTTTTTGTGTGTGTTTTTGTGCTTTTTTTAAACATGGCCTTTTACATGGCCTTAGAAAGTCTTATTATATGGAGAAAGCTTTCTGGGGCCGCCGGAAAGCCTAAAAACATCATATTTGGTTTTTGGTGGCCCCAGAAGTCCTCCCTGACCCCCAGAAGGCCTAAAAATGTCACTCCTGGTTTTCACTGAAAACCAGAAGTGATGTTTTTTTTACCATTGGGAAGGCAGCATTTTGTGGTCTTGGACCTAGGACCAAACAATGAGTTTGGCTCACATTCTTATTTCACAATAACAAGGAGAGCTGGAGCTGGGCATCTACATTATTTCTAAGAAACATAGCTCAGAAGCTGCTTTTGGCAAAAGCGTTGCTCCAAACATCACTGATTAGCCAGAAGTCAGACAAGTGACTGTGGAGAGAAGGAAAGCACAGCATATCTGTCCCCAACCATCCCACAAAAGGCACAGGTGCTCTTCCTCAAAATGTGGATAACTTTGCAGGAATCTTAACCCTTTTCAATACAGGAAGAGGTTAATTCATTCAGGGCCAAATCAATTGTGACAGTGGGAGATCTGCGATTTGGTCTTCCAAGGTTTTTGAAAAAGTGTAAGTGCAAGGCTTTCTACTCAGAAATAAGTCTCACTAAGTTCAAGGAAGCTTACTCCCAGGTAAAGGTGTATATAAGATTGCAATCTCAGTATAACTGCTGTCAAGATCTAGACAGTAAGACTTGTGTACTGGGGGGGGAGGACTCTCTCCCATGCTGTTTTGTTGAATCAATTTCCTCTGTGGTGTCTGTATGTTTTGCTTTGTGAGGTAAATAGCACCTGGGGAAGATCAGTTTGGAAAATGAGACAAGAGCTAACCCTTCCCTCCCCCACTATGTTTTACTATTTAGATAGAACCATCAAAGTGCATAGTGCTTTTCAAGAGGCTGGGCTTCCACCCCAAGGAACTTACACTCCAAAATTTGAGAGCTGGAGACAACAGAGAAAGGGGAGGGAAATGGAAGAAAGGACAAAACAGGGGAAGAATATGCATGTCAATCGCACACTGAGGCATGGAGACTAAGGGGTTATGGTAAGTTTTGGGGCTGTATTCCTCAAACAAGGGTGCATCAATCTCTCAGTTATGAGATGAAAGCCTTGTCCAGCCAAAGCATCAAATCTGATATGACAGAACTGACGCCACACCATCAAATTTACAAATCAAAATTCAGAGAGAGCCTTCACACTTCTACAGCCCAATCTTGCGCACAAACACGGAGAAGTCCCATTGAGTTCAGTGAGGCATCCTCCCAAGCAAACCTTCATCAAACCCGAGCTCATCATTTCTTTCCTGAAATGTTCCTGAGCCTTGGGAAGAAACTTGACGATCAACACTTTTGCCATCACTGAAAGAAGAAGCTGCACCAATTGAATTTCAACCTGGTCACGCAGCTGTCACGAGCTTTCCAACGAGGGCTCACATCAGGCTGCACCAAATGTATCCCACTTGCTGCATCTGTGTGCCCAGCTACCACATCAGTGTGTCCAGAACTGGGCTTTGTTGGGTGAGCAGAAGGGAAAATAGCCACGGCCATCTCCCCCTGTGATGGCATGAATGGCCCCAGTGTTCCTGGCCTTCTCTTGCATTGTCTCTGGAATCAAAAACATCCCCTGGAGTCAGGAAGGCAATGTGGGGTCATATGGCCTCTTCCGCACAGCTGCAAGGCCAATGAGTGTCATGTGCAGCCACCTCACCAGGCACCACGTTCCATGCACAGCTTGGGGGCGGGAATGGCAACGCAGAATGGCACAGCTGGCATGGAATACTGCTGTGCCATTCTTCCCAACAACATAGCCAGCCCAGCTGAGAAGAGCAGATGGACAGGAAGACGGAGGAGAAAGCCCGCGCCCAGCCGTGGGAAGCAGGCACGCATAGTCACGGGGACCGGGGGCCCAGTGGAAGACAGAGGGCAAGCAGTGTTCTTCCACACACACCAAATACCTTTGACAGCAACCCAGCTGCCTCAGTCCGCCTGGAAGGATTGCTCATGGGCGCATCTGGTCACAGATTGGTTGGAAATTCTAGAATGAGGAAGGTGGGATGAAGAGGGCACATGATGCAGTAAAGAAGGGCCTCCTCCCCCAGTTTGCCCGCCCCTCGGTGGACAGTTGTTTACTAAGCAACTGACTCTAGAGTGGCTCCATCGCTGCAGTCCTCAGAAGCAGCAGTGGGGTTAATCAGGAACACGCCAACCATGCCAACATCCCAACTGTGCCAATGGGGCATGTGCTGCATCCTGCAGTTGCGGGGGGGGCAGTCATGGAGGCCGAGGTAAGGGAATGTTTGTTTGCCCTTACCCCGGTGCTGGATCATTGGTTAGGATTGCGCCCTCAGTTAATCCGAATAGGACAGATATGGTGGCAACATGCAATGCGGGTATATTTTGTTTCATTCATAATGCAATCATTGTAAGGACTTCCATGGCTGGATACGGCTTGTAAGGCTTTCTGCTCAATGGGCAAAAATTTGACCATTTTTGCCAATGAATTTGGTGGATGCATTGAGTTGATGCGTCCCAGCCTAGGGACACTAGTTGTATGAAACAACACGCAACTAGGTCTAGGTGCATTTCACAAGCATGTCACTTGCGTCTAGGAGTGTTTATTTCTGTTAGAAACACATAAAAACACAAAACACTGCCTTTTTAGTGTGAAAAATATCTGAATAAAAACACAAAACACCCCATCTTGGTGTTCAAGATATTTTCCAAAAATTAAATAACTTTTCCAATTAGAAATAATGCTGTGGCTGCACCTGCTGACACTAGATCACCTAGATCACCTACCTACTATACCTTGAAGACATTTAAAATTACTAAAAATGAGAACTTGGAATGAGAATAAAAACACACTAACACCGCTTTCTGCCTTTCAAATGACAAAATCTGCAAAAAACCCTTACAATTTCCCCTGCTAACTCACAATTTAACCCCTGCTAACTGGGCAAGAGGCACTTTTTCAAGTGGTATCCTCTTATATTTAGGAGGGGAAGAGCAATTGTCCCTCTTCACCCCAGCACAGTGTCTTTCTCGTGGCTGTTGCTGGTGGTGTTCTCCATTCTTTTAGCTTGTGAGTCCTTTTGGGACAGGGAGCCATTTAATGTTATTATTTGCCTGTAAACCACTTTGTGAACTTTGTGTTGAAAAGCGGTATATACATACTAGTGATTGATTGATTGAATTTTCAAACACCCCTGCTTATGTCATCATTCAGAGAAGACGTACGTAACGCATTATGAATGAGGCAGTATGACCTGGTGTATGACCTGCAATGGCAGTTTCACATAAGTAACTGTTTCATACATACAACATCACTTGATGCTGTAGTCACTGGAGACAGGTCCACCCTAGAACCCATTGAACTGTCCTGGCTTCCTCCAAAGAGTCCTGGGCATTGTAGTTCAGGGATAGTGCTGGATATTCTGTGTTATGGTTCCCTAGCCTTGTTAATAAGAACTGTGTTTCCTAGGCTATTGTAGAGAACTGGAATGGGTGCTAAATCTGGGCTGTAGACAGGCCTTAGAAATGAATACCTATGTATGGATAAACCCTTTGGCTGAAAGGAGAAACTATGGCTCCATAAACTCACAGATCTGAACAAGAATTAGAGAGTAAAATATGAGGCTGCGTTTGACTGGGAGCACAATCCTAACCTGGAGTTAGGCCGGCAGAGTTAGGCCAGCAAAGTTTGGCTGGCACAAGGGACACAGTAAAGTATGTTTGGACCGCTCTCGGAGTCAGAGAGGCCAGCACACAGATGTGCGCCATCCTCCCTGACTCCAAGAGTGGTCTAAACATGCTTTATGGTGGCTCTTGTGGTGGCCAAACTTTGCTGGCCTAACTTGTGCTGGTGTAATTCCAGGTTAGGATTGTGCTCCGGGTCAATAACGGTAAAATGTCTCCTCATTATTGGCAAAAATGCCAAAAATATTGGCAAAACCTTTGCTTCAATTCCTAGCCGCAACTCAACGCTACAATCAAGATTTTGTCTGAGCTTTATTGTTGACAAAGAACAATAATCACAATGCCAATCAGAGCGGGAGGATTTGTTGACATAACATGGGATATGTGTCAGAAGTGCACATATACTGTGTTACATTTATTTATTTAAAATATTTGTATCCTGCTGTTCCTTTGCTTTTCCTGCTTTTTCCTTTGCTTTCCTTTGCTCAAGGAGGCTCACAATGTAAGATTTAAAATGTACAATATATAAAATAGTTTAAAAAAATAATAGGCCAATAACAACTTGGAATAGGACAACTACCTAAGCCAAAGTACCACTATAGAGACACAGGGGACAGACAACGACACATCGCACAAACACAAGATGGAATAAAAGTGTTTTGAGCCTTTGCTGAAAGGCTAGGAAGAGTAGAGGGGAAAGTTCTTGATTCCCCCAGAAGGGAATTCAATAGTTGAGTCGCCACTACAGAGAAGGCTCACTCCTGTGCCTCCATTCCTCTAACTTGGGATAAAGGCGGCACTTGAAGGAGAACCCCCACAGAGGATCTAAGAGGGTATACCAGAATGTATGAAGAAGGTGGTCCTTCAGATAATCTGGACCCAAACTGTGACGAGCTTTAAAGGCCAATACCTGTGCCTTGAATTGGGCCCAGAAATGAATAGGCAACCAGTGCAGTCGCCAAAGCAGGAGTCCAACAGAGACAAACCGCCTAGCTCCAGTAACCATCTGGGCCACTGCATTCTGCACTAATTGCAGTTTCTGAACCATCTTCAAGGACAGCCCCAGGTAGAGTGTGTATAGTAATCCAGTCTTGAAGTCACTAAGGCATGGACCACCATCGTCAATTACATGCACTTCCACACTTCATTGGGTGCGCCTACTCTTCATTGTGGGAATGCTGTGGATCTGAATGGCCCTCCGATTGCAGTCCTACCCATGAAAGTGGGCATAAGCTGAAGTCAGTGGGATTTACTTTCAAATCAATACAGCAACCCCTAGATTTAACAAACCTCAGTTAAGATGTTTCAAAAACAGCGGACATTTTTTGCTTCATCAAATGCTAGTCATGTGCCTTTTGATGAGTCATACTAGTCATGCTAGTCATCCCTTTCATGGATCACTGCCTTGTCGTGGCGAAGGGGCTTGAGTAGCTCAATGAAGCTGTGAGCTATGCCATGTAGGGCTACCCAAGATGGACAGGTCACAGCAGAGAGTTCTGACTAAACGTGGTCCGCTGGAGAAGGAAGTGGCAACGCACTCCAGTACTCTTGCCAAGAAAACCCCATGGATTACAGAACAAAAAGGCTAAACGATATGACACTGGAAGATGAGACCCTCAGGTCGGAAGGTGTCCATTATGCTACTGGGGAAGAGCAGAACACGAGTACTAGTAGCTCCAGAAAGAGTGAAGTAGCTGGGCCAAAACTGAAAGGAAGCTCAGCTGTGGATGTGTCTGGAAGTGAAAGGAAAGTGCGATGCTGCAAAGAACAATACTACATAGGAACCTGGAACGTCAGATCTATACTATGAATCAAGGCAAGCTAGATGTGGTCAAACGTGAGATGTCAAGGCTGAACATCGACATCCTGGGAGTTAGTGAACTAAAGTAGACAGGAATGGGAGAATTTAATTCAGATGACCATTATATTTGCTACTGTGGGCAGGAATCCCTTAGAAGAAATGGAGTAGCCTTCATCGTGAACAAGAGAGTGAGAACAGCAGTACTGGGGTATAACCTCAAAAATGATAGAATGATTTCCATTCGGATCCAAGGCAAACCTTTCAACATCACAGTAATCCAAGTCTACGCCCCAACCACTGGTGCTGATGAGGAAGAAGTTGACCGCTTCTATGAAGACCTAGAACAGCTTCTAGAATTAACACCCAAAAAAGATGTCCTTCTCATCATAGGGGATTGGAATGCTAAAGTAGGCAGTCAAGAGGTAAGAGGAATAACAGGCAAGTTTGGTCTTGGAGTACAAAATGAAGGAGGGCAAAGACTGATAGAGTTCTGTCAGGAGAACACATTAGTCATAGCAAACACCCTTTTCCAGCAACACAAACGGCGACTGTACACATGGACTTCACCAGATGGTCTACATCAAAATCAGATTGATTACATTCTTTGCAGCCAAAGATGGAAAAGTTCCATACAGGCAGTCAAAACAAGACCTGGAGCTGACTGTGGCTCAGATCATCAGCTTCTTCTTGCCAAATTCAGGCTTAAACTGAAAAAAGTAGGGAAAACCGCTAGGCCCTCCACGTATGACCTAAATCAGATCCCCTACGAATATACAGTGGAGGTGACAAATAGATTTAGGGGCTTAGATTTGGTAGACAGAGTGCCTGAAGAACTTTGGATGGAGGTCTGTAACATTGTACAGGAGGCAGCAACTAAAACCATCCCAAAGAGGAAGAAATGCAAGAAGGCAAAGTGGCTGTCTGACGAGGCTTTACAAATAGCTGAGGAAAGGAGAGAAGCCAAAAGCAAGGGAGAAAGGAAAAGATATACCCAACTGAATGCAGATTTCCAGAGAACAGCAAGGAGAGATAGGAAGGCCTTTCTAAATGAGCAATGCAAAGAAATAGAGGAAAACAACAGAATGGGGAGGACTAGAGATCTTTTCAAGAAAATTGGAGATGTCAAAGGACAATTTCATGCTAAGGTAGGCACAATAAAGGTCAAAAATGGCAAGGACCTAACAGAAGCAGATGAGATTCAGAAGAGGTGGCAAGAATACACAGAGGAACTCTATAAGGCCGATCTAAATGTTCCTGATAACCACAGTGGTACAGTCACTGAGCTCGAACCTGCCATCCTGGAGAGTGAAGTCAAGTGGGCTTTAGAAAGCCTTACTAACAACAAAGCTAGTGGAGGTGACAGCATTCCAGCGGAATTACTCAAAATCTTAAAAGATGATGCTGTCCAAGTGCTGCTCTCCATATGCCAGCAAATTTGGAAAACCCAACAGTGGCCACAAGACTGGAAAAGATCAGTTTACATTCCAATCCCAAAGAAGGGCAATGCCAAAGATTGCTCGAATTACCGCACCATTGCACTCATTTCACATGCTAGCAAGGTCATGCTCAAAATCCTACAAGCTCGGCTTCAGCAGTATGTGAATCGAGAACTACCAGATGTACAAGCTGGTTTCCGAAGAGGCAGAGGAACTAGAGATCAAATTGCCAACCTTCGCTGGATCATGGAGAAAGCAAGAGAGTTCCAGAAAAACATCTACCTCTGCTTCATTGATTATGCTAAAGCCTTTGATTGTGTGGATCACAACAAACTGTGGCAAGTTCTTGAAGAGATGGGAGTTCCAGACCACCTGATCTGCCTTCTGAGAAACCTTTATGCGGGTCAGGAAGCAACAGTTAGAACTGGACATGGAACAACCGACTGGTTTAAAATTGGGAAAGGAGTACGACAAGGCTGTATATTGTCACCCTGCTTATTTAACTTATACGCAGAGTACATCATGAGGAAGGCAGGGCTGGATGACTCACAAGCTGGAATCAAGATTGCTGGGAGAAACATCAACAACCTCAGATATGCAGACGATACCACTCTACTGGCAGAAAGTGAGGAAGACCTAAAGAACCTTTTGATGAGGGTGAAAGAGGAAAGTGCCAAAATTGGTTTGAAGCTCAACATTAAAAAGACTAAGATCATGGCAACCACTCCCATCACTTCCTGGCAAATAGGAGGGGAAGAAATGGAAGCAGTGACAGACTTTATTTTCCTGGGCTCCAAGATCACCACAGATGGTGACTGCAGCCATGAAATTAAAAGACGTTTACTTCTTGGGAAGAAAGCTATGGTGAACCTAGATAGCTTAATCAAAAGCCGAGACATCACCCTGCCAACAAAGGTTCGCATAGTCAAAGCGATGGTTTTCCCAGTAGCCATGTATGGCTGTGAGAGCTGGACCATAAGAAAGGCAGAGCGTCGAAGAATCAATGCTTTTGAATTATGGTGTTGGAGAAGACACTTGAGAGTCCCCTGGACTGCAAAGAGATCCAATCGGTCAATTCTCCAGGAAGTCAAGCCTGATTGCTCCCTGGAAGGACAAATGCTGAAGCTGAAGCTCCAATACTTTGGCCACCTGATGAGAAGAGAGGACTCTTTAGAAAAGACCCTCATGCTGGGAAAGATTGAAGGCAAAAGGAGAAGGGGGCGACAGAGGATGAGATGGTTAGATAGTGTCACCGAAGCAATGAATATGAAATTGGGCGAACTCAGGAAGCTAGTGGAGGACAGGGAGGCCTGGCGTGCTGTGGTCCATGGGGTCGCGAAGAGTCGGACACAACTTAGCGACTGAACAACAACAACAACAACAACAACAACAACAACTAGTCATGCACATCTCTGCTGACTTAAATTTGGATTTAATGTACTTTTGGACTGTATGGACACTTTTTTCCCCTATGAGTCCATCAAATCAGGGGTTCTCTGTATGCACATAATCACACTACATGTTGGATTTTTTCAGAGTCTTTCCCCACCAAGGCCAGCAGGGTCTAGGAGATTTGTGTTCAAGTCCCAACTTCAATGGATCCATCGTGTGGTCTTTGGTGAGCTATTTTTCCAAGAACTGAGGATTGTGCCAAGAAAAAGACCTCCAGCACTGACATTATTCCACAAGAGCATAGGTTTTCCATAACATTTACGTTAAAGATTGCCTTCCACACCAACTTATCTATTGAAGAAACCCCTGAGCATCTGTCAAAGAACTTCTGCAAGTTGCAGATGATTCTGAGGTACAATCTAAACTGTCCACAAATTCACGTTGGCCAGGCTGCCTGTGTCTCCCATGTTAAGAGACAGTACACCCTAAGAGCCCAATCATAAGTAAACCTCCCTGCACCCCCAACACAGCCACACTAATAGATTGCACACTGTATCCTGCAAGAGTGGGGGGGGGGGAGTCCAAAGAGCTTCTTGAGGGAACTTACTTTTGTTCCCTAACCCTGGCCAAGCCTGCTATTTTGCTGGTGCAAATCCTAGGAGAGTAGGGGCAAGGGAATGGGACAGGGAATAGAGTTAGGATGTGGTGCACACCAATGCTGCCGAGATCCCCCTCCCTCTATACTTCCTGCCCACCGCCTACCTAGAAACTCGCCCCATTCTGTCCCACTTGCCACTCTCTACCCCTGCCATTTGCAGTGGCTGACTCAAAAGGGCCAACAACAGCATGCTGTGCATGCCAATGTATGGCCATTTACAGAGTGGTGTCTTACACCCAGCATTCTCCAGTGGCTGCACATTGCTGAAGAAGACTGGTAATAGGGCCAACTCCAGATGCCAGATCTACCTAAGCATGTGCCAAGGACTCAAAGCTTCCATAGAGCCCCTATAGCCCCATCTGACCCCTTCATTGGCTGCCGTCAGAGTCATAGCAGCCTCTAAATTCCCTTCAGAAAACCTAAAGGTAAAGGTTTCCCTACGACCGAATTGTCTAGTCATGACCAACTTTGGGGGCAGTGCAGTGGTGTCATTCAAATGATTTAGGAACAGGAACTCACTTTTGATTGGCACTTGTCGGGAACTCGGAACCAGCCACGGAGCCCGTTAGGATCCAGAACGCCTGTTCTGGTCCGTTCCCCCTGAATGACATCACTGCCTTCGCCCCCCTAGGAATCTGGAGTCACTCCCTTTAACCCTCTGAATGCCGGCCAACCAAGAAGAAAAGCTCTTTGCAGAGGAATTGGGAGGGGGGAGGAGGGAGAGTGAAGTGGGCGGAGTCAGCCCTAATTTTAACTAGTGGAACTGAGTTCCCCCACGTTCCCCCTGCATGACATCACTGGGGCAGTGCCCATTTCCGTTTCTAAGCCGAACAGCCGGCGCTAGTCCGAGGACAAGCTTCCGTGGTGATGTGGCCGGCATGACTCTATGCCGTAGTGTACCGAACGCCGTCACCTTCCCACCGAAGTGGTACCTATTTATCTACTCGCATTTTTACATGCTTTCGAACTGCTAGGTTGGCAGGAGCTGGGACAAGCAACGGGAGATCACTGCCAACCTTCCGGCCAGCAAGTTCAGCAACAGTGGTTTAACCCGCAGCGCCACCACATCCCTTCAGAAAACCTAGGGTCATACAATCACTCTGCCTTTTCTACCCACAATTCCATATAGTCACTGAATCTCAAGGTTACAAGGAATGACAGCTATTTTCTATTCACTGCCGCCAGTGCTGGGGTGCAGCTTATGTTTAGGCATATATTACTTAAGTGCCCTGAAGCCAGGTATTAGATTGTACTCCAAAGAGTTCTAGTCTAGCTGATCCCTTGACCTCACCTGACTACCTCACTTGAAATTCTGCAGGCTTAGGAGGACATGCTAGCTGAGTGAGACACACATTAAGTGCAGATTGATTGGAAGCCTAGAAGGGTGTGTAGGTGTTCTGCTCCTTGCTGCCTATTGTGTCACTGTCTCTTGAAAGCCAGGAAAATGACAAGAGCAAGTAGAAGCGTTGGCTTTTTCTATTCCAGAGCTGACAGTACATGACACCAGTGTGAACCTGGGGGTGGAAGACAGAGACAGCAGTGCGCCTGCAGCTGATAAAACCCGATGCAGTGAAAAGCATATTTTTAGTAACGTGGCACCAAACATTTCGTGTTTCAAATACATTAAAAATGCATCTTTTGTTCAAAAAAAGGTAGCCTACCTTTAACACAAAGTGATTAACCCACATAATAATGATTAATTAATAAAATTATTAATAGTTTAAATTCATAATTAGCATTTTGAAAAACGTCTGCCTAAATACTCAGAGAACTTCACAGACATAATCTCAATGCTCAGTGCTCCTTCTGGCACCCCCACAAGGTAGCTCAGAATTATGAAACTCATATTACAGATGGCCTAAGCCAAGGCTTAGGGTGCAATCCTAACCTGGAGTTAGGCTGGCACAGTTAGGCCAGCAAAATTTGGCTGGCACAAGGGCCACTGAAAAGCATGTTTGGACCACTCTCAGAGACAGGGAGGATGGCGCATGTCTATGTGCTGGCCTCTCTGACTCTGAGACTGGCCCAAACATACTTTACAATGTCCCTTGTGCCAGCCAAATTTTGCCAGCCTAACTGTGCCGGCCTAGCTCCAGGTTAGGATTTTACTAACAATCGTGTTTATGTAACATGTTAGAGATTGTGCTTATGTCATCAGGTATTCTGAAATAAACAATATTTGAACTTTCCTTCCACCCCTGATCTGCTGATTTATCACCTGAGGTTAGCAGCGTGATTCAGCTTACACAGGAACCATACACAGAGCTCTGCTTGGTAAGAAGTCTCTGAATGACTGTAGCAACTAGCAAGGGCATCAGCCCGTCACACAGAGCCAGAGCCCAGGCCCCACTCAGCATCCACACACACCAGCCTGCTCATTTTTTTCTTCGTCTAGTCACAGTGTCAGAAACGAGCAAGGCAGATATACATTGTCAGACATACAAAATTATGCACAGGAGGGATAGAGTTGATAGAGGGATATTCTTTTCCCTCTTTCACAATTCCAGAACCAGAGGACTGAAATCCACTGAAATTGAGTGTTGGGAGAGTTAAAACTTTTTTGTTCACGGGGTAATTAAGCTATGGAACTCCTTGCCACAGGAGGTGGTGATGGCATGTGGCCTAGGTGGACTAGGTGCCTTTAAAAGGGGACAATGGATTTCTGGAGGAAAAGTCCATCATGGGCTATAGGCCATGATGGGTAGTGCAACCTCCTTAGTTAGTAGTAGGCTATGGATGCCAGGTGCAAGGGAGTGGCCACAGAATGCAAGCATCTTGTTGTCTCATGTGCTCCCTGAGACACCTGGTGGGCCACTGTGAGATACAGAAAGCTGGACTAGATGGGCCCTTGGCCTGATCCAGCAGGGCTCTTCTCAGGACCTTATGTTCTTGAGGAAGTCATAGCAAAATGTTTCTCTTTAATGCTACTAGCAGGAGGAAACCTGAGAAGCCCCATTTCAAATTTACTAAAACATATACAGGACCATGTGATGGGGTGAGTGGGTGATGCACTCGGAAGTCCCACCCCTTTCAATCTCACCACAGACAGCATCTTTCTCCAGTGTCTCACTATGTCCCATAACAAGCCCTTACAAGAACCTACCCAAATTAGGAGACAAAATTTGAAACCTCAATTAATCTGATTGGTTAATTGCTATCATTGGGGGAAAGTCCAGGAGCGTCATTTGAGATTCCTACCTAAGGATGCCTGTTAGTTTAGATAGGCTTTTGTGTTCATATATGCCCATCTGATGTTTTGGGAGTTGTGAACACCTCCAAACTACTTCCATATAAGGTCAAAAGATGATGACCTCTGAATGAACACCAGCTGCTGAAGCTTTCTATCCTTGTAAAGTGGCCTCAGTAATTTAGCGCATTCGTCTAGCAGTAACTATGGCTGTGCATTTTTCAGAAGACATTCTCCTCCAGGTACCTTTATCAATAAAGCCACCTCGCCTATCCAGGGGATGCAATTGCACCGGGCAACAACCTTTAGGGGTGCAACAAGCTGAGCTTGATACTAGGAGCCAAAATTGTAAAAACCTTGGTAAGCGTGAATATTACCATCATGTAATATATAATTAGAAAGGTAATTTAATGATGAATGCAGTGAAACAAACCACATTGGAATATCTGTATTCTATCAAATGTTATGGCCAAAAAACCCAAGAAAATGAGAATACGACTGTGATGTCACTTCCTGTTGTGATGTCACTTCTGGGGCATTATTTTGCCCTCTGCACCATGCTACACTTTCATTAGCTATGCCATCTATGCTGAACTAAAAAAGATTCCATCAGAAGCCCCAGCACAATGTATTGGTACACTAGCGGTGGTACACTGTATTCATATCAAAATAACTCTTGCAAACTACGACCAAGGCCAAACTACTGCCTGGGGACCAAATCCAGCCCACCACAAGATTGTATCCAGCCCACAGCAACTTATACATCAGTTTAAGCATGGCATTGTTTCTTTGCAACAGTCACATTTCTCTTTTGTTCTGAGGCATATCATGCTGATTACAGAAAAGATCCAAGTACAACTTAGTCATTCGTTTAAATTTCATTCATATATAAAACTGATTTTATTTTATTTTTTGGCCTGTGAAAATCTGTAAAATATATATGTGACCCTCGTTCTGAAAAGTCAGGAAACTGCATTCAAACTGCACTTTAGCAATTATGCATCAGGACCCTGGGATGGTTGAAACCTCCAACCCACTTCTAACACCATCCTAATCTATGGCTGGGCCTAATCTGGAAGCTCTTCCATGTTTTAAAACAAGCGCTTGCTTCAAATGCTGCGTAATTTAACTCTATACTTGCCAATACAGAGGAAAACTGCCTTTTGGCACAGATCTGCTCATTACTCCATATCAAAAGAAAGATTAGCCCCAATAATGCAGCAAGACAATAAGCAACATTAAAATCTTATTAGCCACAGAATAACACTGAAACTCAAAAAGATGTCTGAAGTCAGTCTGAAACTGCTAGACATTAAAATAATGGAGCACCACAAAAAGGTTATATTATCTGTGTAACCCATCTCTGATCTGAGCACTATGGTTTGTAGGTTTCCTGTTGGGCATAATGGGAGCAAACAGAGTTCATACCTGTGAACACGCTTGAACTATACTTTGGTGTCAATGGCTGGTCAGCTGTCTAAGTAAAAACACACACACACACGCACACCACCCTCCACCACTTCATCTTACATTGCTGAAGTCAACTTCCTCAAGCAACCACGAAGCAGAAGGTTCTCGTGGGAAAAACTATGACAGGCCTCATCTTTCACTTTTGACAATCCCAAAGAAAGTTGTGAACTTCGTATTACCTGAGGAAGAGAAACAGAGCCTCAAAAGGGGGAACCCGCTCTGTGCAGTTAGGATGAGTCTCTGTGCAGTCCTGCTCCACCGGTCAATTATCTTCCCCAAAGCTTTCTGAAGCGACGGTTAAGGTGGGGGGGGGGGAATCAGAAACAATGATGAGCTGGGATCCCCCTGACTCCCCTGCAAATCTAGCTCTGGATCAAACTATCCTTTATGAAGATCTCTGATTGGCTCTCCCATCATTTTTCTCTTTATTTCAAAGGAATCAAGTAGGAGTTCCAATTTTACTCGAACAACACTACCAGGGGAAGGGCGATTACACTTCTCTCCCTCACACACACCTACACATGGCTCCTGGACAAAACCATCTCATCCCAGTTGCTATTATAACAGCCCAATTCTATGAGCTGGAACTGCCAGCAAGGCCTGCGTTTCAAAGCTGAAAAAAGTGCCCTAAAGTGCTTTCTGGCAATGCACTGATTAGCATCCTGCCAAGGTGCTGGCAGGAAAGCCAGAGTCTTCCCACACATGTCGTTGGCTCTCCTTCACCTACAAGAGCAGGTAAGCCAGCAGAAGAGCTAGGAGCGTGGGGGAGGGCGGAACAGGGCCAGGTAGGGAGATAGAAGATGGGGAGACTGCAGGAGGGGTAGATCTGGCAGCAATGCAATGCACCATATCCTATCCTCCTTTCCTGCAGCCACCCAGCCACCCTTCTCTCCTCAGAACTGGGCTAGCAGACTTACTAGTGCAGGTCCAAGGAGACCCATCGCAGAGCAGGAGGCTTACGCAGGGCAGGGGTATTTAAATCCCCTTTCCATGATGAAGGGGAACCCCCCCACCCCACCCCTCTGGATACAGAACACCCATTTTTGACACAGCTGCACCACCAGGGAGGGGAAAAGGATAGGATTGCGTAGTGAGTCTTGTAGGAGAAAACATTCAAGTACAGGTTTGAACTAGATTTCTGTGCTGGTTTGGTCTGTGGACCAGTATCTGAGAGGACATGATGCAGCCATTTTGCTGAAGCTAAGCTGTTCTGTGTCTGACTAGTGGCTGACTGGGAATCCTGTGTGCACTGCCATGAGTTCTACCATGAAAGCAAGTCAGGAAAGAAGTCCAGTGAGTAATACAAGAACGAGGATACGCAGTGACCATAGTTTGCCTGATTGTCACAGGAAACTGAAGTTCTCAGGAAGTGAGGAAGAGGAAGTATGTGAGTCCCAAGCACTGCCCCAACTGTCATACTACTACCTCTCAGCTAACCTTCTTCACAGGGTGGTTCAACTTCTGAGGATAAAAAGTGGGGAGTTGTGCCCTCCCCAGCCCTCCTGCCCTTGAAAGAAGAGCAGGACTTCAATGGAATAATTAAACAGAAGCCAGTAGCCACAAGAACAGCAATTTTCAACATTTTTCTTCTCATGGCACACTGACTTCTATGGTCTTCTCTATGGTCTTCACCTCTTGTGATGTCACTTCCAGCTTCCGGGACACTTCCAGGTTCTGCGGCTCTATTTTTAGGGCAACTGTCTGTAGTAACACATTCTTACTATAGAGTTACAGAGCAGGCAGAGAAAGAGGGATGGACAATTTGTTAATACAGACAGTTGCCCTAAAACAGAGCTGCAGAAGAGTTGTTCAGCAATTTTCAACTGCTGTGCTCCAAAGTCCTGTAGACTGTTGGCGGCACACCAATAATAATCCTGAAAGGCAGGATACAAATAAACTGGATAAAGAAACTACTCCATAAGAACCAAGGGTTTCAGAGAATGCTAGAGGAACTGAGCTCAGCATTAATTGGTGGAAGTCCAAAATATATAGGAGGAGACATTTCTGAGAGCAAAAGACTACCCCAGGAATCCTGTCTTTGATTTTTAACATTGGAATGTACCTTTGGGACGCTGAGTCAACATCGTAACCAAACAATCATTTGTGATAACATTAATCTGCCTTGCTCATCAAGCCAGGAATAACAGCCACCTTCTTGATGCTCATTATGCAAAATAAAATACGGGGGAAACAGACGCAAGCATGCCACAGCGCAATTTTACCCCTCTCCCAGATGTAGCACTTCAAAATGAAATAATTGTTTCAAAGAATGCTGCTTGTGGGAACTGCTAAGAAGGTATCCTTTTTTTCTGTCATTTGTCCAGACTACAAAACAGGTGTGGGAGCCTCTGGCAAACGCTAGCTATTCAGACTGCTGGCAGAAAATGGAAAAGAAAAAGGTGGGAATGCCCCTCTTGCTGTAATAATTTAATATTGCTTTGCAGAAATAGCAATATACACCCATGGAACATGGGGTATAAGCCAGTTACCATGCAACTGAATTCCAAATATGTTTACTCAGAAGTACAATCCACTCTGGTAGCTCATAAATGTACCAACTTAAGAGGGGCAGATTAAAATGGGTTTTCTTTGAGAAATAGTGAGCATTTGTTACATATTTGGAATTCTATGTTTGGATGTGTGAGGTTGATTCAAATACTCTTTACAGGCAATGAATTGATTTTGTATTGTAATAAAAATTTTTAAAAGTAGCAAGATGCATTTATTCCAGTGGGGCTTCTTCTTGCATGTGTGCGCATAGGATTGCAGCCTTAATTCTCCTGATTTCAAGGAAAGAGTAAAGCACATTCATGATGCTTTCGATCACCAGTCAACAGGGGTGGGTCTTTTGTTTAAAACATATAAAAACACAAAAACCATATTTTGGTTTTTTTATATTCAGATATTTTTATATTCAGATATATTTATATTCAGATATTTTTATCTTTTTATTTATATCAGCGCCTTTTGGTGTTTCCCCAGCCTGCCATCATGTTGATTCCAATCAGCTGCCGCCTTCTCAACATGTGCACTCAGTTGCCTCCTTGGAACGTGACTGACCACAAGAATGCTGGGAGTGTTCCATGCATTCTTCACATGGAACCTCACCTGCACGAGAAGGTGGAAGACAAAGACGGTGATACGAGTGTGAGACGGAGAGAGTATGCTACAGAATTTGCATTTCCACTGAGGAGGAACGTTATCGAGGAAATTGAGTCCATACTTTCAGTGGAGTAGCTAATGAAAGTGTAGCCTGGTGCCAAGAGCAAAATGATGCCCCGAAAGTGACACCACCACTTCCAGAAGTGACATCATGCCCAGGCTTTTTTTAAAAAGGTGAAAAATGGGGGAGCCCACATACTCCCCCCATTAGTGTGCTCCCTTCTGCTGCCCCCAAGCCCCCACTCACCCCCCAACAGTGGCGTAGCTAGGTCATGTGATATTCAGTGCCCATACATTTTTAACATCCCCCATATGACAAAATCAATTCATTCTTTTCACATTTTATACTACCCTTCTTCCAAGGAGCTCAAGGTGATGTGTATAGTTCCTCCCTTTCTTTTGTCCACTTGAAAAGGTATCTAAGCCTGCATGACTGTTGTAGTGTGTGTGTGTGTGTGTGTGTGTGTGTGTGTGTGTGGTTTTGGCCATAACCTTTGATAGAATGAAGATATTACAGTCTGGTTTGTTTCATTGCATTCTGCATGAATCAAATGGTATATAACATGACAGTATTATTCCTGAAAACTGCTATTTTAACAAACTGCAATTTTTACATGACAATTATATTGTCATTTTCTGCTTTTTTGGCCATAGCTTTTAATAGAGTAAAGATATTACACTCAGGTTTGTTTCACTGCATTCTGCATTAAGTTACCTTTCCAATGATATATAACATGATGGTATTATTAACATGGTAACATGATGGGAACATGGTGGTATTATTCATAATTACCAACGTTTTCACTATTTTAGCCACTACTGTCAAGTTCAGCTTGTTGCCACCCAAGAAAGCTTGTTCCTGGTGCCATTGCACCCCCTGCACTTCTTTAGCGTGCCCCTGCATCCGTTTTCCCATCCACAGCTGAAAGCAGCTTGAGAGCAAGGGCACTTTAAATCAGAGAAGGCTTACCCTCTATCCCCCAGGCCGTATCCAAGTATATTATTTAATGCATTTACACCCTGCTTTTGCCCCTCACTGTGGACACCCAAAGTTGCCCCTCAAGGCTGTTTCTTGGGAAAGTCAACCCGTCAGGCATCTGCATATGCCCTCAGTTTTGCCTGGGAGCTCCACATTGCATTCCAAAGGCAAACTTTGGGCTTCACTGCATCACATTTTTGGCAACCGCCAACCCAGCCACCCACCTTTCTTCTGACCATATTGTGAAGAAAGGATCTGTAATCAACTTCAAATGAGGTTCCTCACTTTCACCCATCTAATGTTGAACCATACTCCAAAATCAGTTGGGCTTGAAACCCCTGGAGGGCTTGGAAAGCTCCTGTTTGTTTGGCATTTGCATTTCAATATAAAATGTTAATCTGGAAGTATTGTTTGATATTGTAATCAAGACAGAAGCACCTTGATGTCATTCCCAGCTATCGCTGGGGCAGATCTACACTGCAGGCTTAGCCTGCAATCCTAAACATGTGCTGCTAGGAAGGAATGAAAGGGGATTTACTTCTGCATAAACATACATGTGTAAGATAATAGAGCAAAACTGGCTTCATGGTGCTTCTCTCTCTTCAAGAAAATGTAGTTTAGAAGTGGAGGCCAAATATCTCTAACAGAAAATTTCTCAGGGCTCACTAAACTAGTTTTCAGATTCTTGGGAAGGAAGCCATTACCATTTATTTTTATTAAAATATGTATACTTTTTCAGCCAAAAATTGACATATGAACATAATATCATCAGAACCCCACTGTATCGGGGCCCATCTAGCCCAGCTTCCTGTATCTCACAGCTGCTCGGAGTTGCGCTGCCAATTTTGACGGTTCAGCTCTGAGTAGCCCCATCCAGACCACTGCACACTACCCTGGGGAACAGGAATATTTTCCCCTTTCCCCGGGTACTGCAGCAGCACATCCAAGCCTGCCTATTGTCAGCCTGCCTATTCCAACCCAGGGTTTAGATTGCAGTCTGAAGCAGCTATCCAAGGAAGTTGAGGGATGAGCTGGTCAAAGGGCCTGTCAAACAGCGCTAGCCATTAGAACAATCACATCTACGGATCTTAAATTGCCACTGATTCAGCCAAAAATATTTTGAGTCTATTGGACACCACTATACCTTTATTATAAGGGGTCTGCTAAATAATCTAACTGATCAACCTGAAGCATCACTGAGGCTTATGTTGTGGTCTTTTATAGTGATTATTCAACCCTTTTTGCATGGAGGTTATTTGCCGTAATAATAGCACACAACAGCAATCACTGTTATTTGTGAACACTTCTTTTGAATTATTCACCCATTCTGTGGAAGTTATATGTAGGACAAACAGAAATGGACTCTTTGTGCCTTTACTCAAAGACTGAAGTGTTGGAAAGATTCAGTGCCCTCCACTATTCTCTAGTGAACTCAGAGCACAATCCTAATCTGAAGTTAGGCTGGCACAATTTGGCTGGCACAAGGGACACTGTAAAGTATGTTTGGACCACTCTTGGAGTCAGAGAGGCCAGCACATAGCCATGTGCCATCTCCCTGACTCCAAGAGTGGTCCAAATGGTTTGGCCTTTGTGCTGGCCAAACTTTGCTGGCCTAACTGTGCCTGCCTAACTCCAGGTTCAGATTGCACCCTGAGGGACTTTTAAATCTCTCAGTATTTGAAAACAACTGTGCATAAAAATTTTGAAGTCCTTTTTAGAAGCTTATGCATACATTGTCAATGACTATTTTATACGCTGCTGTTTTTATTTGTATATTATATACTTACCCCTCTTCCCTCTATTTTCCTTTTTTAAAGATTTGCTGCTTTTATTGGTATCAGTGGCATTCCTACAAGGGGGGGGCAAAACATTAAGTGTTGCAGGAGCCTGAGCTCCTGTGTAAGGCAGCCCCTCCCCCTCGCCTCCAGAGTCATTCATGGCTTGGAGAGCAAAGAACAAAGCTGTGCGGAGGCCTCACCTGCCTCTAATGACCACACATCCCTGGCAGGCAGGTTTTTCATGTTTCCAGACTGTGGGCCATTTCTAAGGTAGGCTGACAATGACAACACTAAGCTACATGACAACACTTGAATACAAGGAAGAAAAGGGGGCTGGCTTTTACCTTTTGTGACAGCCTCCTTAGCTACTGTTTTTAGAAAGTGATGGGGGGCTGATTTGGCTAAAATCAGGGGGTCAAGGGATTGGGCTTATCGATTTCATTAACTGCCTCTCTGTCATTCCCTCTTAAGCAATAGTTATTATATGAAATGATCACATTTGATCCCTTTCATTTGTAACAGCAGATTACAAATCAAACTCACACCCATGCAAATATTTTATTACCAATTCAATGAAATAATGCATACATTTATATTTTAAAAGAGGCTTCCAAACCAGGCCTACTTGTGTTTACTCAGAAGTAAGCCATGCCAAATTCAGTGGTGCTCATTCTCAAATAACTGTACATTGCCATCCTAAGTGTATTACTTCTGTTCAGAAGTAAGCCCCATTCAGTTCAATGGGCCTTACTCTCAAGTAAGGCCTTGGATGCCAAAAGCTAATCCTGAAACACTTGTAGAAGATCCTAATCATTTCCAGAGAGAGCAGGGGCACAATACTTGGCAGGAAATAATGCTGCAGTCCCAATTGTTGGCAAAATTCCCAGAATCAGATTCCGCTTTTGGCATTCAAAGGTTATCTAATTGCACTCCTTACATGCAAGTGTGAATATCACGTTTTTAAGAACCTGAGAGTGCAACTCTGCCATTCGTGGCTGATGGGTAAATTTCATGGGCTGACACGAGATTTTTGCTACAGTAATAAGGCACAAGACTGAATGATTAGATCTCACATTTCAATTCATCTCAACCACCTAATAATGTTAGGCAGCAGCTTGCCAGACTCAAAACTCTTGCCCCTCACCAGGCATACGAGAGAAGAAACCTCATCATACCCAGACAATTTGCTGGTGGCAGGAGCATCAACCCCTGCAATGTTGATTTGGCTTAGAAAAATGGCACAGGGTGGTAAAGGATTAAACAGTCTCTTTGCAAAAGGGACACATTGGGGACACTCTGCAGAAACAGCACACCTGTGGCTTCATTGCAGGTGGGGGATCAGGTGACAAAGTCCCCTTGCTTGCACACAAAAATTTCCAGCACCTCGAAAACTCCACATCAAGCAGCTAGTGTCCAGTCCAGACCAGGCCCAAAACTACTGATGCCTGAGGTGGGGGGCCAAACACTACCCCCTCCCACACAAGGACATGCCAGCCTCTGCTCCGACCACTCTCCAATGTCCCAGCGCAGCACGCCCCTCCCCTCCACATGTCTCTTCCTCTTTGCCCCCCTCTTCTTTGTGCAATCCAGGAAGTGGAAAGAGAAGGAAGAGCAGTGGAGGCAAGCCCATGGACACAGATGGACACCCCCTCCAACCTGCCACCTGAGGTACCTGCTTCAGTTGGCCTCATGGTGGGCCGGCGCTGGTCTCGATCCAGCTTGCTAATGAAGCAGCCACTTCAACCTTTCCCACTCTCTGAATTGAGACTGCATGCATGCTTTTCCAGACGGGAGCCTGTTTTCATTCACACATTAGTCAGTACAATTCTATCTGTAATGATAATTCTCTCTATATTAACTCAGGGGGCTCAAACTCCATCCCACGGGCCAAATCTGGAGCCTCTCTGGCGTGAGCAGCAGCTTGCGTTCCACTGGGGAAGGTGCAAAAGCCCCTGACTACAGCTCCCAGGGGTCTTTGCGGCCAGCCCTTCCGGGGTCTGCTGCCCAGCAAGCCACGTTCCTCTCTTTCCTCACGTGTGCACCTCATGGAGTTATAATACACAGGAGAAGGCATGACGTCATTTTCTTGAAGCCATGGGTATACTAATATGGCTGACTCAGCTCATTGCCGCCAAGGAGGAGGATTGCCGCGAATTCACGAATAAAAATCTCCCTGCACGTGTGTAAAAGTTAATATCAACCTTTTTAATCATGCCTGCGTGTTCTGCATACGGGTGTGCGAATCGCTGTACGAAAAATGGGATTTAATTTCCACGGAAAGATTCATGTATTCGCATTACATCAGTTCAATAAAACTACAATTCACTGAAATAGTGAGTGCATTATTTTTGAAGCTGTGTAATTTCTTGTTGTTCCTAGCAGTCTTATTCACCATTTTCTGACACCCACTGTTAATGGTCTAGAAGGAAAAAATATATATATTTCCCCCCCTCCTTTTTTCCCCCTTCCCGTTTACACCGTTTTTCCCACCTTCCATTTTCTACTGTAATATTTTCAAAATTCTGAACATTAACAGAATTTGTTTTTGGGGGGGGGGAGTGTAGAAGTTTTTAAAAAAAACTCTTAATAGTCTAGAAGTAAAAAAGAATTACTCTCATATTGACAACTACTTGTGTTATGAAGAGATTTTAATGTAATTTTCCTATATATTTATCTAATTTTTGCCCACCCTCCCCTTTTTTTTCTTTCCTTCCCATTCACACTTTATTTCTGCTTGTGTAGATTTAAATAAAGTCTGTCAAAATAGTGCAATCTGAGTTTAAATAGACAGCATTTCGTCAGGTATGTTCAGTAATATAATTATGAGGAATTTAACCTTGTAATTGCATATTACATCATAATAAGGTTACCAATAATGTTTCTACACGATCACACGTTTTTATTTTCGTAAGTTTTTATTTCAGGAGTAAACTATTCAGTCCTAAACAATACGAGCAAAGCAATCTGAAATGCTTGGAATGGGGATTGTTTTGAGTCAACCAACATGGCTGCTAAGCCCGCCCCCTGGCTTCAATTCGCTCCTATTAATTCTTAAGGCAGGGCGCCTCCTGTTTCTTATAATACCTCCATGGTGCACCTGGTTTTCCCCGCTGCATTGACGAATTAACTATTAACTAATAAGAAAGGTGCCTTCCCAGTCATCCCCCTCCACAACCCTTATGATTGTTAATAACGGTGTATTGCTAATAACTTTAAACATGTATTTTAAAAAGTTAGAAAAGTTTAGTGTAAAACCTAGATGGATCTGCAGTGTACAAATATCTGCCAATCATGCAGGCTACTGGGCTCCTTCTGAAAGATGATGGTTAAAAGAAAATGGGGGGGGGCAAAAATCACAGAACTGGAGGAAATAGGAATTATTTTTTGCTGGGAAAGACTGCCACCTTGTGGGTGAGTTGGTTTTAGTTTTTATTAATGAATAGTATTTATTATGTCTTAATCCTAAAAAGAGCCCCGCTGAAACAGGCCAAAGGCCCATCTAGTCCAGCTTCCTGTATCTCACAGTAGCCCACCAGATGCTACTTGCATCTCATTGCCACTCCCCCGCATCCTGTCTATCTCTAAAATAAACCTACCCCTACAATTGCACCACCCATCATGGCCTGTAACCTGCAATGGACTTTTCCTCCAGAAATCTGTCTAATCCCCTTTTAAGGGCACCTAGGCCGGACACCAAGACCATCTCCTGTGGCAAGGAGTTCCACAGATTAATTACCCACTGGGTAAAAAAATATTTGTTCTCTCTCCCCTAACATTCAGTTTTAGTGGATGTCCCCTGATGTTGTGAGAGAGGATGTTAGATATAGATACTTATGAGGTATACCAAAAAGACCTTGTAGCTTCAATCAGATTTATTGTAAACCCTGACCACAAGTCCCGTAGAAATTTTGAGATGGACAAGTTTTCACCTCAGATCCTGTTAGGGCTTAAATAGACAGTTTAAATAGACAGGGTAAAAATCTTGGGTAGAAGGGTAAAATCTTGGGTAGACATTTGGCAACTCGGCAGCACTCCTAAAGGCATAAGGCAGCAATCCTATACACACTGTCCTGGGAGTAAACCCCATTGGACACAATGGTACTTACTTCCGAGTAGACATGCATTAGGTTGTGCCATAGGACGGCATCCTATACAACGAATTAGGTCTAAGATTATTCTGAAACAGACTGCATCTCAGCAGAGCAGACAGGAAGCTTGGAATAGGAGACTTCCTGCTGCCGCTGTTCCTGTCAGGAAACAGCCTGCCTGGCCAGGAAACAACCAGTATCTTCCCTGCTTGGATGTAGACATCCAGGAAAGTCCCTACTTGCTGTAATAAACTCCATTTACACGGCTTCTTGGGATTGGTTCACACTTCCATGTGCATCATGACTACTCAGGAAGTACATCCTTACTCCCAGGTCAGTGTGCATTAGATTACAACCTAAATCTGCAATTCTAAACATACCCACTAAGGAGTCAGACAGCTTTAACACAACGTCATTCATTTCTGACTAAACACCATGGCGGTAGGTGACACCGCAAGAGGTATATTTAGAGCGCATATATGCATATCAAGAGCGCAAATACCTTTGCTTTGAAAAAAGTGAAGTGACTCTTCTACATGGGTAATGTTATTCTAGTAATAATGGGATATAAAATAGCAATTTTTTATAATATGCCATTTCTACCCTTGGTGGCACTAAGGTTGATATCTTTTTTTTTCCTGTCTGTAATCTGGCACAGAAAGAGTAGGATCAAAATTGCCTACATATCCAATCTGCCATCCTCCTCCCTTCTGAAATGACTCTTGAATCCCAGCAGGAATCCAGACATAAATTATCTCATTCATAAACTGACTCGTTCATTCATTAATCTATTCAATGTCTGATTAGGAGATGCATTGGAAATCATGTTTGAACGAAAGCTGGCCTCGTTAAAAGAATAAACCACAGAATACAAATAAAAAATATGCAAAAACCAGAAAGCATGACACCTGAATCAAAGTTTTGTATTTTTTTTTCAAAGCAGAAAAGTGACTGCAACATTTGGTCAAGACAAAATTATGTTCATCAAGTGTCTGATCTAAATATCTTTAATGAGTTGAAGTAAGCAAGAGGGGAAATTGATCTAAATTCTTTCCATTGGGCAATTAAAAAAAAAACAGCACTTCCAAAAACAACCTCCAAACCAGATTTTAGGATATAGATAATAAACATACCTGACCATGGGTGATGCAATAGCCCTCTGAAAATGGGTCATTTTGTAAATGAAAGCATGGAAGGAAAAATCAGGACTGCACCTTCCAGCCAGCCTTCTACTCTACACATGCGAAGGATCCTGTTTGCTTATGGATTTAAAGGGTGCATTCACCCAGGGCTGGATCCATCCTTTGTACTCTTAGTCAAGTCTGCAGAGGACTAATGTAGTAATCCATCAGTGTCAGAAGGGGGCGCACTTGGACAGTTCTGGTCCTGCCAACAGTCTCTGTAAACTGTCCCCCTACCCCCCTTTTCACAGAAGTAGGCTCTGTGCCTTTATCAGCTATACAAGAGGTAGAAACTAACAGCTGAAGCTTTACTCTTAACTGCAGCTCCCAGCCAGGAAAAAATGTCATTCGTTGATTTTTTTTAATTTATTTTTTTAATTTTTGCCTCTCATGCAGCTGGAAAGGCATAGAACGTCAGTTCCTTAGCAAGGCAGAAGCCATATTCACAACGCAACAACATAGAGCTTTGGGTCTGCTAAACCCCAAACAGAGAACTTAAGTGGACCCGCGTAGATAATCCCCCATTATTATTTCATATGTAGCACAGTTATACTTAATAATTGTCAGAGCAACCCTGCGAGCTAAGCCATACCATGATTCTCATTGTTCTCACTGATCCCATACTACAGATGGAGGCAGGGAAGACTGAGGCTGAGCTAGCAAGGCCTTGTCTACAGCCACCTAGTGAGGTCATGCCAGAAAGTGAGATTTGCACCAGCTCCCCCTCTTGGTAGTCAATACACTATACCGGTAGTGGAGGTTGCCAGACAGATAACCAAAACCCTGTCCCCCAGATGCTGTTGCCTGGCTTCTTTGCCTCTCCTCTTTGCCTGCTTCTTCTTCAAAAAGCATCATGCGACATACCTTTGCATCCTGAGAAATTCTCCAGAGGCAGCAGCAAGCATCCTGCTGTTTCCCCTTCCCCCGCCTCCTCTGGGAGCTGTTTTCCTTCAGCCCTGCATGTAGCCTAGTTGTCTTTCCTCTCCCTCTCATTCTTCTTTAAAGTGTGGCTGCTGCCTCTGCCTTGGAAGGGGTGGAGTTTCTTGCTAGATCCCTGATGCTCAAGGCTAACAATGCAGTCGGAGGCAGCCCTTCTTCCTAAGATGGTCTCCCTCAGTCAGAGGAACGTTCACCTCGTAAGCTCGTCCGCAGCAGCACAGCTATAGAGGTTGCGGAGGAGCTTTGCTGGAGGGTTCTTCCGCCTCCACTTCCACCTCCATAAGGGGATCGATCGTTAGCTACTTGAAGCAAGTCATCAATGAGGAAGCGCCTTGAAGAAATACAGGCACTAGAATTGTGTTGTCTGTTTAAGAATGTGTATCTCCTGTGCTGGAGAATCTGTACAGTGTAGAGAAGCCACAATCTAACTGTGCGCCAGATCTCTAGACCTCAATATCCTGAATACATCATGTACTGTGATACAGCATTGTTTAGTCAGTGTTCATTAACCCTGGTGACTTTTTGGAAAGGATTATTTTTACTATCAAAGCCTGGGACCTGTGTTGGGCCATCTCTCTCTCTCTCTCTCTCTCTCTCTCTCTCTCTCTCTCTCTCTCAATAATTTTGGCCACTAGTGTCAAGCTCAGCTTATTGCCCCCCCCAAGTTTGTTGCTCAAGACAACTGCACCCCCTTGCAGTTCTTTAGCTACACCCAGTGGTGTCATTCAAATGATTTAGGAACAGGAACTCACTTTTGATTGGCACTTGTCGGGAACCCAGAACCAGACATGGAGCCCATTAGGATCCGGACAGTGGCATAGGGAGGGTATGGGGCGCCATAATGCGGGGGGCGCCCTTGTGTCTCCGAATAACGATACTGAACTTTAGTGCTTTTGAATGCGCCAAGTGCTTCAGAAGTGTTATCAGGATTAGATGTAATCTTCACCCCAATCCTGTACAACAGGTCAGTAGTATTATTCTCCCCATATTACAGTTAGGAAGGCTGAGGCTGAGAGAGAATGGCTTGCCTGAAGTCACCTAATGAGGTCACTGACTCAATTCTTGCCTCTGCTATGGAGTCTCGATTGGCAGCTTGGTCTCTTAGGGGCCAACGAAGCATGGTTTTCAGTGTACATCATGGCTTTCAATGTGTTTTCAGTGCGTATATGTGAAAGGTTTTCAGTGTGTATCTAGAAGCTTGATTTTATTCATGACTAGCTTTTTGTGACCCGGCGTTGCCCGGGGGCAGAAATAATCCCCAGGCTCTATTAGGAGGAGGAATGAGTTTGTTCTGTAGTGCACCCCCACCTCTGGGGGCCTACCCCCACAGTATATCTGTCCAGATCGTAAGGAATAAGTGTACCACGTGTGGCGCACAGCGTTCCAGGCGTCCCAGAGTAATGGTGGAACATACACACAAATATACAAACATCCCTCAAAAGTATGACATAGTGAGATCCATATATAGAAATATAGAACCCGTCCCTGAAATAAAACAGTATTGATGACCTGGAACCCAAAATGCACAGTATCACTGTGAAATGAATGAGGAAACAGGGACACAATCCCCTAAGAGAGGAACATGAAGGTCCCACTTACTGTCTGCAGGTCCTGTGGCAGGATAGCCTTGATGTATGAGAAACAGGCAGAGGTGGCCAGTTAGCTCTCTGGAAATAGGGCCCTCTCAGATCTGACTGGGTGCTGGAACTCTCTGGATCATTTGCAACTCTTTGCAACTCCGGCTGTGCAAATTGCTTTCGGTTTCGCTTTCCCTGTGTATCACAGACCCTGCAGAATCGTCTGTGACCACAGGGTGGCAGCAGACCTGTAGTCCAATGCAATCCCTTTGGTTCCTGACAATCTGGCCCCCCTCCCCAAAAAACGGGGGGCTGTAGGGGGGCCTGACCCCCGCAGTGACCCTCTCCAGGCTGCAAGGTACCTGTGTGCCAAGTTTCGTGGCCGTGGGTCAAGGCACGGAGACGTGTATAAATAACATACATACATACGTCCATTTTTTTATATATAGATTAGTAGCACTTTGGCTTGGGATCACAGCAGGGAATTAGGGGTGCTTAGCCCTTTACCACCCACTGAGACAGCCTAGCTGACCGAAATGCTCACCTTGAGGTCACCATCTCAGGGTGGTGACAAGCTGGCAGGGGTGATTTGCACCCTGAGCCTGCCCAGCACCTTTCCCAGCCTGCCAGCTGCTCAGTCATGCCACCCAGTTGCAATCACATCCTCTTTGCACTTGCTTTTCTTGGAAAGTACGCAGACAGGGGAATTTATCTTCTGGTAGTGCTGCCAAGCACTGCAGCCTCAAACCTGGAAGAGAAGGTAGCCGTTTCTGCAGTTCTCTTCCTGATTATGCTCCTTCCAGGACAGAAATTATCTGCTGCCTACCTCCTCTACTGCAGGTGCTTGTTCAGAGCAGGCCCTTAACTTGTGGGCCATAAGAGGATTATCTTTCCCATGATCCTCTGTCCCATACAGGCCAGTCATACCGGTGGAGAGGTGCTGAGGAGAGTGCCAACACAAGTGGCATGAGTGCTCATGCAGCAACATGTATGGGGAAAGCATGGGGGATGGTAGAATTGGTCTGCCTCAAGCAGCCTGCAAGCCTCATCTAGGCCTGACTCCCCCGCTCATTTTACTGCTGAAAATCCACTCCCCCCCTCCATAACACAAGTAACCAATGTGCCACTGTGAAAATAGGGATGTGAATTTTGGTAAGGAAACAGCACAGAGACGCTATCCCAGCTTGCATTGTGACTTTGCGCAGCTGTTACACATGAGTAAATTTAGCCCTCCAACTATGCATCAATGCATTTAATTCTGCATGTAGTGTAGCCCTTGGCTGTTATGCTACAATATCTCATGGGCTTCTTACTCTCATGATCTGGAGTCCAGACCAACCCCCTCTGTGGATTCTCCCTGGGTCAGATTGGGCAATCACTCCCTTTTCCAAACACCACCACATTTTTTTTTATTTCATGTCATTTTATTTCATGTCATTTTTTAATTAACAATGGTAACTATGGCAGGCTCAGGTGTAGGGTTGCATTGGAAGAGCCTGTAACTGAATAACAACAAGAATAACAACACTTGTCAGGGGATTGCGAGACCCTTGGTCAGCCAAGAACTTTTGTGCATGTTAGAAATGGGGAAACAGTAAAGAGGAGGGAAGAAGAGACAACAGAACTTGGAAAATCAAAAGAGGGTCTCCTTTGCTCTGCTGTCTGTGGAGTCTGCCGCCGTTTCAGTCTCACTTCTTTCGATTTTTGTAGTCCAGGAAGATCTTCTTGAAAATGAAATACAGGAAAATGGCAAAGCAGAATACGTGGTGTTTCATAATAAAATAGAAAGCCAGCTCCCGGGCAGTGTAAATGACATGAACAAAGATGAAGCAGAAAAAAAATAAGGCATATTGGTTCTGGGGCTGGAGTAATTCGTGCAGTTTTTGCCCAAACTGTGGAGGAGAAACAAAAGGAAACGTGTCATTCCAAGGAAGCGATTCACTGCAAAACTAACATTTCAGGTGTCATCTGGAGGAAGCCAAATACGCTTCATTCTCATTTATGGATCTTCTCTGGATTGTGGCTTTGGCCATAGTTAAAATCAGTGGTGTCATCCTACCGGTACGCTGGTCGGGACGTCCGGGTGATCGGCAGCCGCATACCGCAGCGTTACGCTGTTTGTGTAACGTACGCAAGCGGCGTAACTGGTTACGCAAACGGTGTAACGCTGCGGTACATGACGGGCGGGCTGCCAGTCACCCAGACATCCCACCCAGCGTACCGGTAGGATGACACCACTGGTTAAAATGGAAAATCGATGTACCCTGAGCTTTCACGTTTTAATTTCAAATTGTGTGTTTTGCAGTGCAAGTTTAGTAAAGTAGGATGAAATCAGGTTAGAGGAGAAAAAAAAATTTCAACCATCTTGGGCAAAACTTAAGGGTGTGACAAGGCTGATATAACCAGTCAGCCAATCAGCAGCTTCCTCTCTATGCAGCCTCCCAAATTCTACCATAAAGATATAAAGTCTATAATAAATTTTACTTATATCTCTAAGAGTCTACTGACCTTGGTTGTAAGACCTTCAAATGGTCCATATGAGCATATCTATCCCACACACGTAGGGCCCAATCCTATGCTGCTTGCCTGCCCCACAGTATAGCAGCACCAAAACAGCCGCCGCTGTATCCTGCGGGGCAGCTGAAGCAGCCGAAGGTCTCCTCAGCGTAAGCGGACATTGATTCCCATATGCCATGTAGCTCCCCCTATTGGTCTACTCAGATCCGCACCCGCTATTTAGCAGGCCCAGAACCAAGGAGACCCGTGTTGGACTTTGAAGCTTGGGGATAGGATCCAGCAGCAGATTCTGCCGCCATCCCCTCCCCCTTCCCAGGTCTGATCCTTCTCCTGTTCCACCATCCCCTTGCTCAGTTTTGCCTCTCCACGCCTTTCCCCCCACCCTCCTCGTCCCAGAAAACGCTTCTCTGCTGCTTGGCAGGGAGCTTACTGTTCACCACTCCTGCTGCTCCTGCCGCCAGTGGAGAGGTTCAGTGCAGAATGGTGTGAGCCTCTCCATTGGCAGCACTTATCTGGTGCCCGCCGCAATACACCTTATGGCATGTTGGCAACGCTTAGGAAGTGTGCAAGTAAGCAATAGTGCCTCCGCGGAGGATTGGGCTACCAACTGTATTCAATCTTCATTCAATCTTCTCTAAGAAATCTCAAAAAATTCCTTGAGGACTCTTAAGAAATAATTCTCCAAACTGCAAAATTTCCCAAGAGATTTAAAGGAAGACAGGACCATTAAGGTGGTCAAAAACTGACATAGGTTTCGGCTTGACATAGGTCCCACTGAACTCAGTGAGAATTACTTCTAAGTAGGTATGCCTAGGATTGAGCTGTAAGTATGTATTGAGCCTAGGTCTAATGGAATCAAGCTATTGAGAGGTTTTAGAAGCCAAAACTAGCATCTTGAACTAGGCCAGTAGTTCCCAAACTTTGGGTCACGAGCCAATTTCATCTGGGTCACAAAGCACCTAGAGCAGCCATATTGAAAATATGGGGATGCTGGAAAAGGGGAGGGCTGTGTGGTTGTATTGCTTGTGCAGAGGTTGTAAATAGGCTTTTTTCTGGGTCATTTTGCTACTGTAAAATGACTGAGAAATAACCCAACTTATTGCTGGATTCTCAGAAAAGCAGCAGGCTCTGGCGTCACAATGACGGTACTTCCAGCCATGACATCACTTCCTGTGGGTTCCAGACAGACTCATTCTAAAAAGTGGGTCCTGGTTCTAAAAAGTTTAATAATCACTGAACTAGACTATGCAGAGCCCGGGCTCCATTTAATCCAATAGTTATGTTTGCCCGTCATTTCACACCTACTTACAGAACGAGAAACTGTCAGTTGACGCAGCTGTTCCATTTTCTCCTCATGCTGCCGCCTCTTTTCATTATCTTCATGCCTGTACCTCAGCCTGGTCATGGCCCCATCCAACCTCATCTTCTCCAAGTCCAGGTCAGCTGCTGTGATCTGCCGACGGTTCAGCTGGGCTATTCCCTCCAGACTGCTGACTTTCTCTATCCTGGAGTACACCTCTGGCTGCAAAGCACTGGTCCCTCTCTGAGTGCTGGCTGCCAGGTGTTCTGCTTGACTCTTATTCTCCAAGGTCTCTGTCATATCATCGGGGATGTAGGAAGAGGCTGGGGTGTCCCTTGCGATGTCCTGAAACAACAATTGGCAGAGGAAGCAATTCATTCACAAATTCAATTCAGTCTCACTCCATACAGCTGTTTTAAGGCAGATGAAGTTGTTGTTTAAGACAAGGAGGTTGGTTTTCTGTAGGGAGTCTTCTCAGTGGATATCTCAAGAACATCTGGATCAGACCAAAGATCCACCTACCCAGCAACCTGTTTCTCTTCCAGATGTTCCTGGGAACCTCACGAACAGGGCTCTACTAATCCTCACGTACAATTCATCTCAGCAGCTGGTATTCAAGAGGCATTCCAGAATAGTTCTATCAGAGCATTTAGGAATCCCTTAAAGACTTATTCTGCCAACCATTTGTGAGCTTGAGGGTGCAGTTCTAACCTGGACTTATGCCGGCACAGTTAGGCCAGCAAAGTTTGGCCGGCACAAGGGACACCATAAAGTATGTTTGGACCATGGTGCATGTCTGTGCCCTGGCCTCTCTGACTCCGAGAATGATCCAAACATACTTGTGTCCCTTGTGCTGCCCAAACTTTGCTAGCCTGTGTCAGCCTAACTCCAGGTTAGGATTGCACTCTTCCTGAGTGATCATTGGTCAGTCATTCTCACTCTAGGCCTTACCTCAGCCTCACATCTGAGGATAAAAGAGGGGACCATGTACAGTATATTGTTCTGTGCTCCTTGGAAGAAGAGAGGGAGGGATACAAACATAATTAGTACTAGGATTTTAAATATAGATACCTAGTTCCAGTACAAAGTGAGCTGGAAGGGCGGGCCAGTTGCTAGGTGCTGCATCTATTTGCCTAATACACAATCTTTATACTTTACTGCAATAATGTAGCTATGAGGAGGCGGCAGCACAGTAAGTATTACAGATGCCACAATGCACCCCTCCCTCTCACCATCAGAGCCATTACACAAGAACATAAGAAAAGCCTTGCTGGATCAGGCCAAGGGCCCATCTAGTCCAGCTTCCTATATTGCACAGGGGCCCGCCAGATGCCTCGGGGAGCACATAATAAAACAAGGTGCCTGTATCCTGCTGCCACTCCCTTGCAACTGTGTTGCAGTCGCTGTCCAGAATGGCTTGTGGGAGGGGCTGCTTACACAGCACTTTGTGGCACTTGCAGTACTTGCTGTGCCACCCCTGTAGCTACGCTAATGCCATATTGTACAAATCTGTCTTCTAGAGTAGAAGGTAAGTGGCAATCCCAGAGCAAAAGGATGTCCCTTTTCCACATGTCACTTCCACCACCACTTACCATCTTTTTTCTGTGCTTTTTGGAATCTTCAATTAGAGTTAACTGCGTAGCAAATTCAATCCCTTCGTGCATTCCCTTGAACTCTACAGTGCCTCCTTGAAAAGAGTATTCAGATCCCTCCATGTTGCTGGTATGATCCAGGTCTGCTTGAATCTCCTTGTCTGTATGATGCACAGACTCGGTCTCAAAGTTGGAGAAGTCTGATGATGAATGGGGATCGCGGGATGGTTCCTGGGACAGATCAGAAGGAAGGAAGGTGCTTGCGGCTCAGCAGATGGCACAGCAATCAAGCAGTGTCTTTTCAGGAACAATCCAGGAATGTGGCAAGGCAGGCTACAAAGGCTCCCAAGTGGCAGGACCACAATGGCTAGGGGTGGGGTTTTGGGTGGTTTTTTTTTAAATTTCCCCCAAAATTTCTTGATTAAAATAGCAAATTACCGTGTTGTGTGTTCTCATTCCAAGTTCTCATGTTTGTTAATTTTAAATGCTTTAAAAGTGTACTAGATAGATGACGTAGGTAATATAGTGTCAGTAGATGCAGCCACAGTATTATTTATAATTGGAAAAGTAATCTCTGGAAATTTCTGAAATTTCTGGAAAATATCTCAATTTTTAATTTCTGGAAAATATCTCAAACACCAAAATGTGATGTTTTGTGAATATATTCAAATATTCCTCAAAAAGGTGGTGTTTTATGTTTTTATGCAGTGTTTAACAACAAAAAACTAGCCCTAGTCATGGCTTTGTTAGCTTCTTTTTCTGGCAAATTTTCACCCAAAAACGTTTGCCATAAAAAAAAAATCACAATAAGCTGTGACTTTCAGAGCTCAATCCTAACCTGGAGTTAGTCCAGCACTGTTAGGCCAGCAAAGGTTGGCCAGCACAACTGACACCATAAAATATGTTTGTACCATCCTTGGAGTCAGAGAGGCCAGCACACAGACGTGCACCATCCTCCCTGACTCCAAGAGTGGTCCAAACATGCTTTACGGAGGCCCTTGCTTTGTTGGCCTAACTCCAGGTTAGGATTGCAGTGAAGTAATAGAAGCAAATTTGCCAACTTGGTCTGAGTTCAAGCGAAAAACAGGGCATGATCTAGCCAACGTTAAGCGCTTTCTAAAGTTCAGGCATTTCTGTAGGAGATGAACTTAATCACTAAGCACAAACTTAATCACTAACATCATTGATAACAAAACTACTTAATAGTGCTTTACACTGGTTGGGTCTTGCTCCACTTAGCCCCCCCCCCCCCGTTTTTTTGGCCCATCTCAAGTTTGTAAATGAACATGTGTACATTGGACACTGAAGACTCCATAACACTGCCACCAAGCCTTGGAACTTCGTTGTTAAAATTTATGAGCTGCCTGACCAGGGCTCTCAAAGCATTTTACTGTACTTAAAATGTATTTTTAAAATGGCCCAGTTCAACAAGGCAGTCTTCATCACACTATGAAGTGCCAAATGAAGCAAACTTACCCCTGCTACCTGGGCAAGAGGCACTTTTTCCAAGTGGTGCTCCTCTTATATTTAGCAGGGGGAGAGTAATTGTCCCTCTTCACCCCAGCACAGTCTTTCTAGTGGCTGTTGCTGGTGGTCTGCCTTTTTTTTTTTTTTTTTTTTTTAAGATTGTGAGCCCTTTGGGACAGGGAGCCATTTAATTTTATTATTATTACTACTATTTACCTGTAAACCGCTTTGTGAACTTTGTGTTGAAAAGCGGTATATAAGTACCTGTTGATTGACTGATTGACTGATTGATTGATTGATTGATTGATTGAAAATGGGCCAGGCAGGCCTTTCAAATGAGGCCAAGGTTGGGGAACCACCAAGAAGACTCTGTCCCGTGAACCCACCAACTGCACCCCGAATGGATGCAGAGCCTGGCCTCCACCAAGGACTTTGGTGCCGGCAGCTACACACAGTTTCAAAGAGAAGAACCTTTGGGCGTTCCTTACCATAGCAGACTGGGCCATGGGAAGAGACTGTGCAGCAGCTTTGGACTCCGAGGCTGAAGCCTCTATTACCCCATCTGCCCCATGTAGCAAACCTGAAGCCAGCTGCCCCAGTTTGAAGCAGATACGTGCAGTTCAAACACAAACCACACTCCTTTCCCTAAACTGCCACAGTGATGTCAAGAAGTTCCACACTGTGGTGATGTCATAATTTTCCTGTTACTACAACAGTTAAGGCAAGTGTTGCTAAGAGTCCTTTGTGAACTGTCAATAAAGTACAGCAGCTAGTCTGTAACGTTTAAGGGTAAATTTAAAAAAATTATTTTAGAAAAAAACAGTACTAAAAACATAAAGGAAACACAAATTCCACATGCATAAGAGGCCCATCTAGTCCAGCAGAATCTCACAGTGGCCCACCAGGTGCCTCAGGGAGCACACAAGACAACAGGATACCTACTTCCTGTTGCCACTCCCTTGCATCTGGCTTTCCGAGGTAGCCTGCTTCTAAAATAAGGAGATTGCACTACCCATCATGACCTGTAGCATGTGATGGACTTTTCCTAAAATGGGATCTTTCCAATCCCATTTTAAAGGCATCTAGACCAGGTTCCATCACCATATCCTGTGGCAAGGAGTTCCTTTTTTTTAAAGGGGGAGAGGAGGCGGCAACCTATACCCCTGCCAATGCAGGGAATAATTGTATAAAATCCTATGCTTGCCTTCTCAAAAGTGAGCCCCATATCGAGTTAGGTAGAACGTACTCCTGGGTAAGTATAGCAGCCCAAAGGACCCCCAGCAGAAAAAAAGGCTGATACCTATATGTTTTCCCCAGCAGGGTAAAAAGCAGTTTGTGCAAGAGCCTTTTTAATCAGGGAAACAGCCCACCCAAAAAAAGTATTCACACCCCCTGCCCCGTCTGTAGCACCACTGTCTCTGTTCAACGCCTCCTAAAAACAGGAGCACCAGGAGATCCACCAATCTTTGATGTCATCTGTTCTGGATCGCACACAGATCTTACTCAGCCCCAGGCCTGCTACCCTTCTTGTTGCTGGCCTCAATTCCTGCCATTGTTTCAAATGTTCAGGGGGTGCTTTGCCACAGGAGATCTGTGCAGAGTTTCCAACATTTCACAGGCAAAAACTGGGACACTCTTGTATACAGTATTTGGGACACTCTTATTCTCACATCAAAGGGAAATGTCTGAGAGGCTTTCCCTTCTCCCCACATTATGCACTGTGCAATGCTCTCTACTGTCTACTGTATAATATCTGCTTGGTTACTCTGGAATTTTTTTTTATATGTTCGATTGAGATAATTGCTCCTACTTCTCCATATATTACATTCTAAGCAATTTACAACCTCTTTATTACACCTGCCATCTCTGGCGGGGATAGGAGATCACAAAAATCACTTAAATATTGCAGTTAAAATTTACATAGTAAAACAGACATGATAACAACAAACCCATGGGCAGCATCAATGACGGTGCGAGCCTATGCATATCTACTCAGATGTAATTCCCATTAAGTTCAATGGAACTTACTCCATGGTAAGTGTGAATAGGATTGTAGCTTGAATCAGTTAAAGTAGGAGTTCAAACACAGCAATAATCAATTCCAAGAGTTTGCTAGAACAGGTGGGCATTCCACAGTTTAGGGGCCAACATAGAAAAGGCCTTGTCTCTCATGCTTGCCTGTGTGCTTCCTATCCCTAACATAGAAGAAGCCCTTTGAATGGGACATAGAGCAGTGCTTCCTAAAGTATGGGTTGTGTCCCACCTTTGGGAAGCAAAACTGGGCCATTCATCAATATGCTGATGACACCCAACTCTATCTCTCCTTTCCCCCTGACTCTGAGGAGGCGGTCGAGGTCCTGGGTCATTGTCTGGAGGCAATTGGGGGCTGGATGTGGGCAAACAAACTGAAATTAAATCCGGATAAGACAGAGGTGCTCCTGGTCTGGAAATCCACAGCTCGGGTACTGGACTATTGTCCTGCTCTGAATGGGGTTGCACTCCCTCTGAAGGAGCAGGTCCACAGTTTGGGGGTTCTCCTGGATCCGCAGCTGCACCTGGATTCCCAGGTGTCGGTGGTGGCCAGGGGAGCCTTTGCTCAGCTTCGGCTGATTCACCAGCTGCGACTGTACCTGAGCTGTGTGGACCTGGCCACAGTGACCCACGCCCTAGTGACATCCAGATTAGATTATTTCAATGCGCTCTACGTGGGGCTGCCTTTGAAGACAGTCCGGAAATTACAACTAGTACAGAATGCGGGCTGCTTGGGTGGTTGCTGGGGCACATCGGTTTGACTCTGTCAAGCCGTTGCTTCGGTGACTACACTGGCTGCCGGTTCTGTTCCGGGCCCGATTCAAAGTGCTAGTTTTGACTTTTAAAGGCCTTTTACAGCTCAGTTTACAACTGAGCTTACAACTGAGCTCAGCTTACAACTACATATTTGAGGGACCGCCTCCTTCCATACAATCCTGCCCATACTCTTAGATCATTCGGGGGGGCGGGGCCCTTTTGACTCTGCTGCTACCAGGAGAGGTGAGAGGGATGGCAGCCAGGAATAGGGCCTTGTCAGCGGTGGCCCCCCGACTTTGGAATACCCTCCCCTTAGAACTGAGAACTGCTCCCTCTTTGGTAATATTTCGGCGAGGACTGAAGACCTTTTTATTCCAACAAGCTTTTAATTGTTGACAGGCTGCTGGCTGGCTGGTTTGTTGGACTCTTTATATTTTAGGATCCACAGGGCTTGTTTTAAATTTTAATTATTTTAATATTGTTTTTAATTATTGTTTTTAATTGTAAACTGTGATTTTATTGTATTTTATTGTTGTAAACCGTCTTGGGTGCCTAGGGGCAGAAAGGCGGGATATAAATTAATTAATTAATTAATTAATTAATTAATTAAATACATACATACATACATACATACATACATACATACATACAGGGGGAAGAGCATGGAGATAAGGATTATCCTCTTCTGAGGCCTTCGGATCAAGCTTCTGTTAAGGATCCAGAATTAGAACATCATTGTGTCGGCACTACGTAGTTAGCACCAACACAGGGACACCAAGTGGCACCCCCATGTCAGCACTAAGGCTCCCAGACTGGCACTACCTTTAGCACCCTTCTGGGAGCACAGGCAGCAAGCAACCCGTGTGCCAACCAAACTCAGCTGGCACAGGGGCAGCTTTGGGCGGGAGAGAGGGCAGAACTGGGCTGGGGGTGGGCAGGCCAACCCAGGGAGGAGGTAGGTTTGGGACACAGCTGTTGGGCTGCATCCTAGACCTTTTATCCAAACTATGGGGGCCCCGATTGGGGCCATGTTGTCAAAAACTTTCTGACTTCCATGGGTTCTCTTGAGCAAAGCCTTCACCATTCCCCTGACACACAGACACACACACACACACACACACACACACACACATATTAAAGTAAAACATTTTATTAAAGAGACAAACTACAGGCTACAAAAAAACCACAATCATTCTCTCACCACTAAAATAGTAGTGAGGATAAAAATTTACTCTTCAAGGAGACAGCTTGCATGAATATAAAACAAATAGCCTTTCTCAACTGCACTGACACTATATCCTAGGTCAGCTGTTGACACTTGCTAAGCAATTCTAATCCAATATGCGGCACCTCACTCGGGCTACTCCATCGTTCTTCTTAGGTTGGATTCTATTCTCATTTTTATAAGAAGCTTAACCTTAACCCACCTGGATCCTTCAACTAACCATCCACTCATAATCTCTACCATACATAGCTGATGTAACGATCCCCACAGGTGTCATTCATCTATTTTCATTCTTTCTCCTTCTTACCAAAAACCATGAAAGCCAACTTCCCCATTTACTGTAACCTTCTGTTTAACCCCTTCTTCTCCAACCATATCCATGACATGCATGGTCTCCTTGGGTTCTGCGCTCACAACTTGGTATGTGCCCTTGTGCAGGGGAGGCTCCAGTCTCCCTGCACGCTGTGCTGGACACAGCACAGGCCCGCCGGCCTGCATGCTCCAGCGCAGCATTGGATTGTGCAACCTCCTTACATTGGTGGTGGGCTACTGGTACCGGGTGCAAGGGAGTGGCAACAGGATGCAAGCATCTTGTTGTCTCATGCCTCCCTGGGGCACCTGGTGGGCCGCTGTGAGATACAGGAAGCTGGACTAGATGGGCCTTTGGCCTGATCCAGCAGGGCTGTTCTTATGTTCTTATTGTGCTCTAAGAGTGAGGAGAAAAAAAGAAAAGAAAAAAGGTGGCAGCTCTCAAGATAGAGTGGTGGATGTTTGTTCTGACCCAGCATAGCAATAATAATAGAATTGCTTAACATTTGCATAATGATTTCTGAGTGAGCAAAACACTTCACACATATCCCTGGATGTAATCCGCATTACAATCCTGTCAGGTAAATATTGTGAGCCCCTTCTTGCAGCTGGGACTGAGAAGCTTGCTGAAGAAGTCCAGGGCAAAGGCAGTATTTGAACCAGGCACTTCCTGTTTCACAACTCGGTCTCTTAGCCACGATGCTACCCCAGCTCACGGGTTCTCCCAACTACTGCAAAAGTCCTCTCTGCTTTTCAGCAAAGGCCTCCCAGCAAGCACTTCTGTTCCGCTAAAGAACAGAGAATGAGGTGCTTCGGCAGAAGCCTTAGCAACAGAATGTGTTTGTTCCTTGCCTGAGGAGCGGGAAGAGGGTGAAGGCAGCTGAGTGCGGAACCTTGTGACATCACCAAGGCAGTTGGCCTAGAATGTCAATTATTTGAATGGTCTGAGTTTGCAAACTGGGGCTGCTGGCACCTGACAGAGGGAAAGGGGGCTGGCTGACACACTGTGTCCCCGACCGCACTGCCAAGTGGCCTCTCTGACTCTCTGCCCACGTTCTCCATGGTATGAGCTGAGCCTTCACTTTTCTGTCTTGGTCTTCTCTTGTACATAGAGATTGGGAACTTTTCAGCCACTTGGCACCAACGTTTGGAATTGGCAAGAGCTGGTGGCATCCTGGAAAATGACACTGGCCACAAATTCAGGCCCCAGTCAAACTGACCCTTTCCCCCTAACATCCCATAAGGATGAGGCCATGGCCAAAAGAGCAAGTCCATTACATTTGGTTCTTTCTTGGTCTTCAAGACCAAAAAAAGGTGGCCAGAGGATTACCTGGAGCACCTATTTCTATGATGGAAGAGCATATAGGTGATATAATATGTAAGGCAGGTGTTCTATGCAGAAGCCCATACGCAGAGAGGACCAAATAATGTGACCACCCCTTCCCTTTCAAATGGGATCAAGCTACTTAAGCCTCTTTGTACACAGAGTGTCCACATGGAGTGGCCATGTCACGTTATGTCCTGCATGTGGGAGATGGGGAAGCTCCTGCCTGCTCCTCCTCCACAGGAACAGAAACTTCAGCCCAAGTAAGCATCTGATCTGTGCCTGTCCACCAAGATATACCCACAACCTTATGTTGTCACCGTGCTCCTTGGCTGGAAAGGGAAGTGTGTCAACATCATATCACCAGTGTTTCTAGAGTACATCCATGCTGCTGTTGCTGCTGTTATTGATGATGATGATGATGATGATGATGTTCTTGGAATAGTAATGAGTTATTATTATTATACTGCTTTTCAGCAAAAGCTCACAAAGTGCTTCACAGAGAAAAACCAACTGACCAAGGACCCAATCCTATGCAATTTTCCAGCGCTGGTGCTACCACAGTGCAGCCCCGAGGTATGGAAACATACCTTGAGGAGGCCTCTGTGGCCTCTTCCCCCACCACAAGATGCAGCTCAGATCCCATTGGCATGGCTGCACCAACAGCCATGAATAGGATTGGATAGGATTGGGCCCTAAATGGTTAATCAACTAATATTCTGGCTCCATTGCATTTTACTTTGCAGATGACATGGCGTGGTTCAGACGCATTGACCCCTGTCCTGTACACCCTGGTCTGCAGACTAGAATGGGTCTTGTGCCCTTTTCCCTTCCTCAGCAGACTGGGATGGCCTTTGCCTGATGCCTAAGCAACAGTAAGACAGGCACCTGGCAAACATCCTCAGAGAGGCAATTTGGCGACTGCCACTGAAAAGGGCCCCCAATTAACCAGCCAGCCAGCCTCAAAAAGTAGGGGTACATGAAGAACTTCCAGTGAGAGGTAGACTCACGCAGGAGAAGGCTGTCCAACTTCCCTGAGCCCTTTCCTTCTTGCCTGCCCCGTCATTCTCCTTCCATCTTGTCTGTTTGCTTTTGACAACTGTTCTGCCGTGCGTTCCATCGTAATGGCGTTTCTCACATAGCAATGCTATTACTCACATTGGATTCTAGCAGGACAACTTCTTTTCTGAATCCAGCCATCTTGGCTTGGCCTGCTGAAGCCACTTGAAAAACCACATGTTGAAAAAAAAACGTTGCTCCCAGGCAGACCTTTGTTCATGATCCGCTCTCAGAAATGCATGCCTGCATTTTTCCCCTCCATACGTTTCAGGATGCCTGTGCAGAAGCTCCAGTGGTTGCCGCCATCCCCGCCATTGTGGCCGATGCTTTGGCTAATGGAGACCAGCGGATACCCTTAGAGACCAGGCGGCAGTTAGAAGCCATCAACAACCCTCTGCAACTAGAAGGCACCGCCCGAGATGAAAAGAATGACCCCGTCAAAGAGCAGGAACAGAAGAGCAACAAGCAGGCCTCTGGCGCCAACACCGAAATGGAGAAGATGCGCATAGACTTTGAGCTGACCGTGCTGAAGCGGCAGCACGATGAGAATGACCGGCAGCGGCAGCACGAGGAGAAGATGGAGCGGATACGCCAGCAGGTGCCCTCCCGGACCACCACTAGAGCGGAAGAAGAACAGCTGGGCGCCAAGTTGGACCCCATCACTGAAATTGAGCTGGAGAAAATGCGGATGGAGTTTGAGCTGGCCAAGCTGAAGCACATCTCTGAGGAGAACGAGAGGCAGAGGCAGCACGAGCAGAAGATGTGTGAGGACAAGGAGAAGCAGCGGCTGCATGAAGAAAAGATGGAACAAATGCACCAGCGGAGGGGACCTTTCCTGGCAGGCAGCCAGAAGGCTCCAGGCGACCCCCTGGCAGATACATCTTCCGTGGTCTTTGCTGAAGCAGGAAAGGTGAGGATAGAGCTCCAACTGGCCATGCAAGTCTACCTGCCCGAGATGAATGACAAAAAGCTGCCCTGTGAGCCGAGTGGGCAGCAGGAAACCCCAAAGCGGGAGCCGCCAATGGAGACCACCCCAGAGGCGGGGAAACTGCAGCCACTGCCGGCACAGAAGGAGAATGATGGGGTGACAGAGCACCTGGGCCTGCAGGTGCCCCGCATTGTGGTCAGCGGGGCGGAGCCAGAGTGGTCGAGCAGCAGGTTGGACTTGGCCATTGAGACCGAGCTGGAGAAGAGGCGGATGGAGTTTGAACTGACCAGGCTGAAATTTGAGCATGACGAGAACGAACAGCAGCGTCAGCATGAGGAGAAGATGGAGCGGCTGCGTCAACAGGCAGCCCTCAAAGAGGTAAAGCAGGTTGCACCAGGGTAAGAAGGAACTTGGGTCCCCTAGCGCTCAACCCCTTGTGTGGGAATGCCCAGACACACTGAGAAAGGTGAGGGGCTTCGGGAAACGTCTGCCCTTCCTTGTGCTCCTTGAATGAAGGGCAAGATTACCCCTGTTAGCCAAGCCCCCAACGTAAAGCCATGCCCATTGATCCTCCTGGATAGTCACATATTCAACATTTGTTTGGAAGAGACCAAGCTATCTGCAGAGGGCTTCTCCATTCAATTTGGCACTCTGGCCAATCAGATAATATATATAATAGCTCTATAAAGACATAGCCTTGTCCCTTTTGGACAACGCTGAGGGAGAAATCCCAACCTGGAGTTAGGCCGGCATAGTTCGGCCAGCAAAGTTTGGCTGGCACAAGGGACACCGTAAAGTATGTTTGGACCACTCTTGGCGTCAGAGAGGCCAGCACACAGACATGCGCCACCCTCCCTGACTCTGAGAATGATCCAAATGCGCTTTACAGTGGATTGTGTGGCCATCAGGACCCAGACCCTCGGTGCCAGGAGCATGGCCACCAGGCACAACCCTGCATGTCCCTAGACATCCATAGAACATCAGTAGTGTAGCCAGAGGGGGACAGTGTGGTAAGTATGGCAGGTGCCACAACATGCCGTGTAAGCAGCCCCTCCCCCTCACTGTTGGAGCCATTCAGAGCAGCGAGGGCAGTGCTCAGGCGCTGCTGTCACTGCCCCAAATGACTCTGATGTCAAGGGGCAGGGGCTGCTTACATGGCAAGTGAAACACCAGGATGTGTTTTCTAAACAGAGCTAAGACAGAACATGAATCTAAAATCTCATTCAGCAAGATTTATTCCGCTTTTTCTTTTATGCTTATCTGTACCTTTAACAGCTTCCAAGAGTGCAAAGAGATTGGCTAAAAGTGGCTTGAGGCTGCATTCACAATGATTTTTGTCTCCCCTCAGGCAGCTCTCTGAGCACATGGTATTCACAAACTCTCGGAAGTGGTCTGACAGAATTCATAACTCCAAGCCCAAAATTGTCCCCAAACTGGAAATGAAGCTAACAGGCCTTGCAATTAATGACCAGGAATGGTTGGGAGCGTTCGATTTCCAACATGACATTTTTAAGAAATGAAAACAGAAAAAACTGAACATAATGACATGAAAACATAAACCAAGGACATTGAAACAAATTCATTTAAGCATTTAACACACAAACACAATGTTTTCAAAGATGTGACGCTCTTAACATGAGGCAAACAGTTCCAGCAGACATTTCAGATTTTTTTTTTTTCAGAGTGGCAGGTTAACTACCTCAGTTTTCAACTTCCCTGGAATAAAAGTGGGCTCTTTGAAGAATGTAGACATTTTTGGTAGTTATGCCCCACTGTGTTTAATAAACATCTATTCGTTCATACACTTCATTGAGCTTTTGTGCAAGGGCTGTGACCATTTCACTTATTAATTACAGTTATACCGCAGCTTTCCTCAGGGAAGCATACATGGCACTCACGCCCACTTTTATCCTTACAAGAACCCTGTAAGGTAGGCCATGCTGAGAGATGGTGACTCAGAACACAATCCTAAACTGGAGTTAGGCTGGCATAAACTAAGCCAGCAAAATTTGGCCTGCACAAGCTGCCACCATAAAGCATGTTTGGACTACCCTTGGAGTCAGGGAGGGTGGCTCACGTGTGTGTGCCGGCCTCTCTAACTCCAAGAGTGGTCCAAACATACGTGACGGTGGCCCTTGTGCTGGCCTAATTTTGCTGGCTTAGTTTATGTAGGCCTAATCATTTTAGGATTGCGCCCTCAGCCTCAATCCTCAATCCTAACCCAGGCTGCAATCCTTTACCCACTTATCTGGGAGCAGGTCCTATTGAACTCAGAGGGACTTACTTCTTGGTAGACAGGCATTGGCTTGTGTTGTTTAATGGGTGAATGGAGATTTGAATTCAGGTCACCCTGCTCCTAGTCCAGACCCCTAAGCACTATACCACACTAACCCTCACTGAGGGACATAAGCAGTATCGTCATTCAGAAACGAGCTGCCGGAACGCGAGGCGGGACTTACCGCTTGATTGACAGGCAGTCCGTGATGCATCGCCGCCTGCCCGCCCGCCGCGGGGGCTCCCTCCGGGTGGCGCGCCCCTCCGCGGCTCGCCTAGGCACCCAGCGTGCCCCCCAGGCAAGCGGGCACCCCCTCCGAAGCCAGGGGTGCCCGCGCGGCGGTCGGGCAGGCAGCGACGCGTCACAAACGGGCAGCCAATCAGGCGGTAAGTCCCGCCTCGCGTTCCAGCAGCTCGTTTCTGAATGACGATACTGGACATAAGGTTTCTATTGGTCTGGCAGAATCCTCATCCACACCTGCAATATTTAGTCCAAAGTTCCTCCACAGGTTCCATCTGCCCTGGGTCTTTCTGTTGAAATAAATGCCAAGATTTTTCTTCTCTTCTCTGCAAAGAAGCCAGTAAAGAACTGAGCTATACTTCAAATAGCTTTGCCAGTTGGAGCTGGATCCTAAATGGCTCCATATATTAAATCAGGTACATCAAGAGACAAGCACAATCACATGAACATTTACAAACAGGAGTTAAACTGGTGGTGTTCCACTGATGTTGTTGTCACTCCCATTCATGTGTTTTGAACTCCCACTTTCTCATTGAGGGGCATTGCAAGTTTTACCACTGAATGTTAAGACTAAAGGAGATTTAACCCATTCTCTGGTAACCATCTAATGCATTTCTTTTTCTTCTTTCACAGTCGGAATGAGGGATCCATGAAGACCCATGGCTGCCTTCCTTTAATACGTTGGGTCATCAGCAGATGCACACAGAGTGTCTCTTCCACAGATCTTTGAACTTCTCCAAATTACCAAGAGTCTATTATACTTTATTGTAATGCTCTCAAGTCTCTGCCTTGTGTTTTTCTTCATGAGACAGGTATTACTATAGGGCCAATATATTGCGTATTGGACTCACACTTGAGCAGCCCTGGTTCATTCCCAGCTCAAACACAACATGAATTGTATGGGAGAATGTTCCTGAGGGCGCAATCCTAAACTGGAGTTAAGCCGGCACAGTTAGGCCAGCAAAGTTTGGCTGGCACAAGGACCACTATAAAGCGCATTTGGACCACTCTTAGGCTGCAATTCTATACTCACTTTCATAGGAGTCACCTGCATTGAACACAGTGAGACTTACTTCCAAGTAGATATGCATAGGATTGTGCTGTCAGTCAGGGGGAATCAGGGAGGGTGGCTCACATCTGTGTGCTGGTCTCTCTGACTCCGAGAGTGGTCCAAACATACTTTACAGTGTCCCTTGTGCCACTCAGATTTTGCAGGCCTAACTGTGCCCACCTAACTCCAGGTTAGGATTGCGCCATGAGATTCACATACCAGAATACTGTGCTTCAGGAATAATTAAAAAAAGGTAAAGGTTTCCCCATGACTGTATGATCTAGTCATGACTGTCTGTAGGGGGGCAGTGTTCATCTCCATTTCTAAGCCTGTAGAGCTGGCGTTTGTCCGAGGACAAGCTTCCGTGATCATGACTATACACCGTAGCACACGGAGCACCGTTACCTTCCCACCAAAGTGGTACCTATTTACTACTTGCATTTTTAGTTGCTTTTGAACTGCTAGATTGGCAGGAGCTGAGACAAGCAACAGGAGCTCACTCTGTTGCACAGTCTCGAACTCCCAACCTTCCAGTCAGAAAGCCCAGCAGCAGCGGTTTAACCTTCAGCGCCACCACGTCATTCATGCAGCGCCATTCACGTCAGGAATAATAAATGCTGTGCAAAACAATATAAAGCTTATCAGACTTCATCTGGTGAGATGTCACAATTGGTGAGATGTGACAATCCACCCTACGCTTACAACACTCAACAATTCCACTGCCATGTCTTGTTGATTAAACAAGTTTAAACATTTTGTTGACTAAGGTGGAGCTCCCCATTGATTAATGACTCAGCAGGTTGCAGAAATCTGAATGTTAAAAGTCAATCACCGCCTCCAGAAGACCCCTTGACTTGGGCTTTACAAAGTCTGCCGGGAAAGAGGATTGCAGGGCTGGGGGACAGCCCCGAGAACATGGTGAAGCCCCTGGGTTCTATGGAGAGTCCTTAGCCCTCTCCTTACCCTAACATCAATGAAAGACCTAGCCAAGTCCAATGATTGGCACCCCCTGCACTGGCTCCCCCCCCCCGGGCCCACCCCAGCCACGCCCCCCCCCCGCCCCCGGCTCCGTTTTTTGAGCCATAGGAGAACAAGGGCAGGCAAGAAGGTTGAGCTCTGTGCTGGTGGCTCACTTCTGCAAGAGAAGAGCCGCCTCATCGCCGCCCTCTCCCGCTCCACCAGCGCAGTGCTTGGGGCATTTGCCCCCCCCCCCTCGACAACGATAGAACCACAACTGAATTTAACACAAGTTAGAAGAGTCAAAGAAATAAATGGGAAACAAAGTGGCTTCTAATTTCATATATTTGATCTGATATTCTCTGTGGCTGTCTCTCTACATGCCTTTGTAATCCTGATGGTGCATACTAGTCAGTACGATTGTGAACTCAATTTATCTTAAAGGTAAAAGATGGACGTGAATGGGGTTTGCTAGAAATCCTGGGCCTATGAGAAACATTTCATAAATGCTGAGCAATATCCCCAATTAGCTACCAGAGTTCAAGCAATTCAGGAGCCTGGCCTCAGAGTTATGGATCCATGGAACGATGGCCAGCATCTAAGCAGGAGGTCTTGGGCCAGTCCTGGTGCTGACTTACAACTATCATTTCTGAGGAGCAACATGAGTGATTCACAGTGCAATCCTACACGTGTCTACTCAGAAGTAAATCCCACTTGTTCAATGGCTCTTACTCCCAGGTGCTGTATAGGGTTATTCGATTGAAGCTGACTCCGATTGAATCGGACAAATGGTCCATCTTCTTCAATATGATCTGTGCTGGTTGACAGCAACTCTTCAGGGTTTGAGGGAGAGAGATCTTCCCCAGCCTTGCCAGGAGATGGCAGGGACTGAAACTGCGACCTTCTGAATGCAAAGGTTGCATCTTAAATACGCTGCCATTGTTCCAACCTTAGGAAGCATCGTTTCTGATGGCAGGTACTTCCCCAAGTCAACAGAATGGCCAGATTGACACAGCTGGTTGCAACATCAATTGCAAGCAACTTCCAGCATTAAAAAAATAGTGCATAACCTTTGCTTCTCCCATTCCCTTTTACGGAACTAAATGTGTGGATCCATGTTCACACACATACATAGGCTCAAAGGGTGCTCCTAGGAGCCCAGAGGCCCCTGAGACCCCTTCAGGGGCTCCAAAGGCACACCATAAGTGCCTGCCATCTGCCCACTGCCCAGTTTGTCTTTCTCCCCTGTTTGTGGCTCTCCTTCCTTATTCCCTCATGTTCTGGTTCTTTGCCTGTATTTAGCATTGGGCTTGGCGCAATGCCACTCTGCGCCTGTGCTGGTATTCTGGGGTTCCCTGAGACTCTGTGCATGTGCCAGTGGGGCTGTCTAAGACTCCTTTTAGAAGTGTAATGGGCTCCGAAACAGAAAGGTTTGAGAGCTGCTGGCATAAAAACGTCCTTTTGGATGTTTAAATGTTGCGGGCACATATTTGATAGCATCCATGGCTTGTGCTACTCTCCTCCAAAGCATTGCCCAGAGCAACTGTGGAACACATTTTGATGTTTTTCATTAATTTTTTTTAATATTCCAAAGGGGAGTGCTTATCTACACATCTGTGTTTTTTAGTATAAAACACCACTATACCAGAATGCAAGATTGACTCAACCTTTCCATATTTCCCTGTCATTCAAAAACTCCTTCCTTCCTTCCTTCCTTCCTTCCTTCCTTCCTTCCTTCCTTCCTTACTTACTTACTTACTTACTTACTTACTTACTTAGAAAAGCAGGACATAGTAGGGTTAAATATACAAGCAAATATTGACTGAGGCCCTGGCAAGAGGAAGAAAAGAAAATTTGCCCATGGCTCTGAAATAAAGCAAACAATTGTTAACTTGCAGTAGCAGGAGAAGACCAGATAAATATGAAGTAATCAGAAGCTGTGTCTGTGTCTCCTGACAAGGGGAACTTTTGTCTTCGGGACAGTCTGTCTACAGTGAATGAAAAAGACAACAATTCCTTTCAAGGCACAGACCCTGCGCATAGCACATACAGCTGGTCACTTTGTGCCCACAGATCACAAAGATAATAAGGGATAAGAAAGGGGACGTTGGGGTCATTAGGAAGGGAAGAAAAGTGAAGAGGAAACATATACAGAATACCCAAGAGCAATCATTCACATTGGTGGAAGCAAAGAAACATAAGACTCCAAATCAGAACCAAGGGGAGAGACTCAACTCCCCAAGATGATTTGGCTTCAGCTCTCTCTCTCTCTCTCTCTCTCTCTCTCTCTCTCTCTCTCTCTCTCTCAGCCTTTTCCAAATTGGTTGGAGCAATGTCACCTTCACAACACCCACACCTCCTGCCAAAACAAAGAGCTCCCACTGATGAGACATCAATCAGCCATTCTGGACCATTAACCAGCAATCGGCCTACCAAAAGTATTGTTGGCCAGCAGCCCTAGATGTAGGTTTGCCCTGCACATTGGCTTGGTAGGCTTCCCCCCACCCCACCCCACCCCCCCACCCCCGTGAAACTGCTGTTTGTGAGTTTGAAAAATGTGGAGCTTCGAAATGAGGAGCAGTGTGAGGGAACCAGACAGTTCAGGACAGAGGGCAGGTATGTAGGCTTGAAGAACATGACCGTAGGCAACTTGTGGAGAGGGGGGGAGGCTGTGACAGGTGGTCCTGGTCTGAGCCTTGGAGCTGAACTTCTAGCCAGGTCCATTTAGCAGCACCTCGCCCCCCAGACACAAATAGTAGATAAAGGTGCCTCTGAGCACATAGTGAGTAGTACCCTTCCTTCACCAGTGAACAAGCCCCACTTCATCCTACAAAGTAGGAACATGGCATAACTCCCTCCCAGATCCTGGCATTTCTCTTTTAGAAAATAAGCACTGCCTGGTTCTGGCTTACGGAAAGTATTCCCATCCCACTGCTGAATTTTACGTCCATACCAACCTGACTACGTGTGCCCATTTTTATCACTGCTATAAGCCACAAAGGTATTGCATGTGGTCTTCTATATGAATATGGGAGGTTTTTGCAGACAGAATCCACATTTATGGACCAATCGATATGAACATGAGAACTGGTTTCTTCCCTAACCCTTTTTTTTTCAGAACTGCTTTGTAAGGAGCCAGGAGCAAGTTCCATTTGCCAACAATTCTCCAGAATTCCAGACAGAACATTTTTCCAGGCCTGGTTCCATAGTATAGTTTAACTTGAGGAGCCAGGGACTAAACCTAAGACCTCTGGACTTTGGTTTTAAAATTTCATTGTAATCCAGCCCATCTCCAAATTGCTGAGGGCAGCATGCATGGCTCCCACTCCCTGCAAAAATATGGGGGGGGGCAGTGATGTCATTCAGGGGGAACAGACCAGAACAGGCGTTCCGGATCCTAACGGGCTCCGTGGCTGGTTCGGGGTTCCCAACAAGTGCCAATCAAAAGTGAGTTCCTGTTCCTAAATCATTTCAATGACACCACTGGGGGGGGGAGCCACTAGACGTAGACAGGTTATGTTGGGCTTCCAGGACCTAGTAAAAAGCCACTCCCACTTCCTCTAGCCTGAGAAAACGGAATTCTTACCTGAGAATCTCCTGTTCTGGGGATAGGAAGGTGGGGCATTCGATACCACATGGGTATGCCCTTCCCTTGGTAGAGGCAGGGCCAGACTTCACAGATGTCTCCTCCTCTTCCTGCGGAAGGGCATCCCATCGCCCCAGTCCGGCTCTGTCTCTGGCAGAGCAGGTCGCCTTCCTTGGAGCTCTGTAGAGCTCAACGTCTCTTCCTTTATTCTCTCACCTTTTCTTCCCCAATTCCCTATCCGTCCCCGTTCTACCGTCCTCCCTCCTTAGCGAGCGACAGTGATCAGCAGGGACAGTGAAGATCAGGGACAGGGGAAGCGATCCGCAGCAGCCTTTCCAGCCCAGCTCCACTGCGAGCGGGAGGCTTCCAGCCGCGAGGGTGTGCTCCGCACGCCTCTTCACCTCCTTCAATGAACTGCAGCAGCCTCACCAGCCCAGCCCTGCCTGTACCTTCCAATTGGGGAAGCCTTCATGCAAGGGAGCACTTTCGGGCACACAGCTGGCACTCCAGCCCCACTGGGTTTAGCAAAAGGGCCAGAAGGTACTTTTCCACTGGTGGGAGACACACAGAGCCAGTTGGCGCTGGGGTTCAGCACCAGTAAGACCCAGGACAGGAGCTGGCAGTGAGGAGGCGTTTTGGGTGGGAGGGGGGCAGGGAAGGTGGGGAGGGGCAGAACTGGGCAGAGGGAGGGTGGACTGAGGGGAAGCTAGGCCCAGGAGGGGGGGGGGGGGGGCAGCCGCCACCAAATCCTATGCCCCTTCTGAGTCATGGAGGCCGACATGACCCTCCTCGGTTCTGCGCCAGCTCAGGAAATGGCACTGACCCACTGGGGCCAGCAATGTGCTACACAGGGTAAAGGAACAAGTGTTCCCCAAGGAGATTCCAGCAGCTGCTCTGGCCCCAGAGGATACAGTGGCAGGCATTTTGGCACATCTGTTCCATGCAGCGCCAGGGCAGCATAGGATTGGGTTGCCTGTTGGTTTGGAAAGCACAGAGTCGTCCACTTGAGGTTGTAAGCAATCTTGAAACGTCCCTTCCATTCCTTCACAACAGCCTTTTTAGATGAATTAGGCAGATAGTGAGTGGGCTGGCCAAAGACCCCTCGCTGAGCTTCATGACTAAGTGAGGATTGGAATTCAGGTCTCCTCAGTGCTACAGTAATTCAGCCCTCTATCCACTAGAAAGACCATTAACATGATATTGTCTCTAAACAAGTCGCTGGTGAGGCCACATTGGGAATGCTGAGTCCAGTTCAAGCTGCTATAGCTCAAGAAGGATATTATGAAACTGGAGAAGGAGTAAAAGATGGCACCCAAAATGACTGATGATGCGGCCAATCGTACGAGGAAAGCCTCCAACATTTATGTCTTTTTGTTGTTCAGTCGCTAAGTCGTGTCCGACTCTTCGCGACCCCATGG
>JAJKFI010000008.1:21269893-21284815 GCA_029204185.1 Lerista edwardsae
GCTTGCCTTGATTCATCGATCTGACGTTCCAGGTTCCTATGTAGTATGTCTTTTAGCTTGGGAAAAACATGATTAAGGGGAGACATGACTGAGGGAGCAATCCTAACCTGGAGTTAGACCGGCACAGTTAGGCCAGCAAAGTTTGGCCAGCACAAGGGACACCGTAAAGTATGTTTGGACCAGTGTTGGAGTCAGAAAGGCCAGCACACAGAGGTGTGCCATCCTCCCTGACTCCGAGGGTGGTCCAAACGCGCTTTATGGTGGCCCTTGTGCCAGCCAAACTTTGCTGACCTAACTGTGCAGGCCTGACTCCAGGTTAGGATTGCGCTCTTATGAGGGACTTATAAAATCATGCATGGTTTGGAGAAAATGGATAAATAGAAGCATTTTTCCCCTCTTTCACAATATTAGATCATTCAATGTACCGTAACTAGTTGATGGATGAAAGGAGGTGCTTCTTTACACAGTGCATAATTAGTCAGTGCATAATTCATTGTCACAAGATGTGGTGACAGCCATTAGCTTGGATGGCTTTACAGTAAAAGGGGACTGGACAAAGTCATGGAGGCCCAGTCCCTCAAGGGCTATGTGCAACCTCCAGATTCAGCGGCAGAATGCCCCTGAATACCAGAAGCGGGGGACAAATGGCAGGAGAGAAGAGCCTTTCTTTCCTGCTTGTGGCCTTCCCAGAGGCAGCTGGTGAGCCACTGCGGAAAACATAAGGCTAGATGGAACTTTGGCCTGATCCAGGAGGGCCTTGTAGCAACTGGCAGTCTATGATGTCACAGTGTTGACTCTGTTACATCAGTCTGACAGTTGGCTTTGCTGTTTACAGGGAGATTGTGTCTCTGTTGGGTATTCTACAGGACAACAGGTTTAGAAGTGCATCATGAGAAAGTGAGAGGCTGGGGAAACCAACGGCTGCCTTGTGTGGTGTCTCGCCTCATTTCTGCTTTGAGCCTAAATTTCCTATGGTAAGAATTCTTTATGGATTATATTTCTGTCCCACTCACAGAGTTCAGAGCAACTTACATGGCCTCTCATCCAATACCCTAGGCACTGATTAAGCGCATAATCTTACCTTGGTCTTTTGCCAGCACAAGTCTCTTGTGCCAGCTCAGGAGTGTCGCAAAACATGCCATAAAGTACGTTTGCACCTCCTTTCGAGTAGGCTGAGCCAGTGCAAGGATGTGCACTGGCTCTCAGAGGCTGAATCCAGCAGCGGAGGAGGTAAATTCATGCTGCCCGAGGCAGACTCGCTCAGGGGATTAAAGAGGGTGGCGGGAGGACAGATCAGAAGCAGGAAGAGGGTGTTTTGGGTGGAGGGAGGGTGGTCTAGGAGGCGGATCAGTCCTAGGAAAGGGATGGGACCAGCCATGGCACCTTAGGCCAGATCCTAACCCCCAACCCTGGCCCAAGCAGACTTATATGGGCTATTTGGATCTGCACTAGCAAAATTGCTGGCGCAAATCCAACTAGCCCCATATGGGTGGCTAGTGTGTGCTACAGGGTGAGAGGTAAAGCATCCCCTTACTCAAAGTTGTACTCCAGCCTGCATCTAACCTGTGTTGGTTAGATGTCAGCCTGCCTAACTGTTCCGTCAGCCTGCCTTTTTTAGTACAAGTTAGGATTAGGCTGGCTGTTTACAGTAAGTTAACAGTATCCTGGGTCCTTCACACTACATCTTTATGTTCTTAATTTTTCTCCAGGGTGGTAGAAACCACAGCAGAAGGCTCTGCATTAGTTTTGCTTTTCAACATGCAGACTTGTCTAGGCCAACCCAGGGGCAGTACTGTATTGGAAAAGGCAGGAGATACCCCAAGGAGAGAGGAAATGGTATCAGCAATGGCCCCTTGTCCAAGTAAACCAAGGATTATGGGGTTAATCCCAGAACACCTGCAGCAGGAACACAGCTGCAGGCTGATAAAGGCTCTGGCTCTGAAGGGAGGTTAGCACAGGTGCAGATGGGTGTGGCTGATGAATTAAAGCCTGCCCACTCATTGGCTGGCCTCAGTATAAAGCTGGAGGCAGGAGCTGGAGAAAAGGACCTGGGAAGGTGCTGGATGGATGGAATGCTGGCTGGACTGCCTGCCTGAAGGACTTCTGGATGGACTGTGACTGAAGGACTGGAGAAGATAAGGTTATTGTGGGGAATAACCATTGGGAATTGTTGTATGTCTATCATGCCCCTGGAGCCACCAAGTGGAGGAGGCAGTTGTGGCTTGGGCAAGCTGACTGCCTATTGTTTGGTGGTGGGGTTTGTTGGTGCTAGACTTAGGATAGTTTGGAGCTAAGCCAGTGATGAGGGCAGTCTGGAGGAGGTTGGCCAGCCAGTGATCCCAAACAAAGCTGCTGGAAGAGAGGAGGCCCAGTGGGTGACTGAACCCCCTCCCTCTTGCCTATCTCTGAGGCCATTCTGTGGGGAAACTAGCTAGCCTAGTGTGGGCATTAGGGCCCTTGGGGTGGCCCGGCAGGGAATTTGGCAGAACAAGTACACAAGTCAATCAAATTATGAGCTTCTGAGATCAAATCCCTCTTTCCAAAAGTGACAAAGCATAAATGCACAATCTCTCTTAAATCCGAGAAGTCACAGTGAATTCTTCATCTGTGGTAGAGCCTGACTTCCTGCCAACTTAGAAAGCTGCATGACAGATGTCTATTTAAATGTGAAACAAACTCTGGTTAGCCATCAATTTTGCCCCTCCCCTATGCTTCGGAGGATGTGTCTACTCTTTAGAAAGATTAACAGCCAGATTCTATTGCCAAATTCTATTGGGCTTCTCCATTGCATTCAGAACTAGTGTTCTGGCAGTGGATCATGCCTTATGGCAGTCCTGAAACACACTCTGGCAGTGCAGGAAGTGCATACTACCAGAACACCAGTGGAGAGGCCACCCCATGCATGGGGACAAAAGAAGGAGCACCTACCGAAGTGGGTGGCTGGGGATGACAGAACAAGGTCAGAGACGGTGGAACAGGGGAGAGTGGGGTGTGATGGAGGCAGGAGTGGGTGACTTGCACCAGATGCTATCCCCAGCAATAGCAGCTGGCACTCCCCCCCTTTCTCTCTCTGGACATGCATCAGCTAAAAGCTGGCACAGGTCCAAGGAGACCCATTGGCGAGTGGGAGGCTTAAGGGGTTGTTTCCAGTGATGTCATGCAGGGGGTACGCGGGGGTACGCGAGTACCAGTTCCTAGGATTACGGCTGGCCCTGCCCATTCGCCCGCCCCCTCGTCGACTCCGCCCCCTGCAACGTTTGAATTTCCAGCACGTTTGAGTTGCCTGCACGTTCTCAGAGCCAGGCAGTAAGGCAGGCAGCGAGCGGAGCCTTGCCTTGCCACTGAAAAATGAGCTGCTCTGGGGTTTTGGAACTGTTGGGTCACTTTAACATGATGCCAGGCCTCCTTAACATGTTCTGGGGGTGCTGTGGAATACTGTTGCAACTGTTGGGTCAGTTTAACATGATGCCAGGCCTCCTTAACATGTTCTGGGGGGTGCTGTGGAATACTGTTGCAACTGTTGGGTCAGTTTAAAATTGTCTGAGGCCTCAAAAAGGGCTTTTTTCATGTCACTTTCTGCCACAACATCACTTCCGGCTTATGACGTCACTTCCGGCGGGCGGGTCCCGACATGTGCCAATCAAAAGTGAGTACCTGTTCTTAAATCATTTAGATGACACCACTGGTTGTTTCCCTTACAACTTCCTAGACTCCTGACCTGCTCCCCTGGGGGATGCAGTGTGATCCTCCTTGACACAACTGTATCAGTGGTGGTGGGGGGGAAGAGAATAGGATCGGGCTGTTAATCACCTAACCATTTGTATATTTATGTATGCACTTAAATGTAGCCGTAACCTTTAAAAAAATGCATACTTTTTAAAAAGCTGCAATATTTCTTTGAAGATTCATGACCAGCCAATAGACATGCTCCACAAGCTGATCCCCACCACCCTGAAATCTTGAACTATCCAAGATGGGGGGGGGTACATTTGACTAAGATATTTGGGTGGTTACCCTTTACAGCCACCTGCACTGCAGCATACACTGCAGCAAACACTTAGCTCAAGGCACATTTTCCCTCAAGGCTCATCAGCATCAGGTATGAATGGCAGCCATAGAAAGAAAAAGCAGGTCTCCACAGCTTGTGCCACACAACACCAAGGGAAGTGCAATAGTCACATATTTTGCCCCACTCTGTGGAGTTTGATATACCTTCTGCTTTCATGCTCTGGCACTGCAAAACAGAATGATTGTCTAGCAGCTGGCAGGATACCAGGCACAATTGGTAGGCCGCATTTAGCATGAATTCTATAGGCAAGGAGTAAGGCAATACCAATGAGAATGTAGGGGGGGGGGGAATCCGGAACTTCACATGCTGGCACTCTTGTTATCTAAGAGCCCAATCTTATGTGTATCTACTCAGAAATAAGCCTCATTATGGTGAATGGGGCTTACTTCCAGGAAAGGATGGAAAGGATTTCAGCCTAAATCACCTTTATTCTTATAAAAGTTCTTATGACCAGAGTAGGATTTCAGATCAACTGGTAGGAAAATGAAGACATTTGCTTTGCATTGTGCTTACTAATTCATGCTGCAAAAGGGACATATTGGCTAGGGATGGGCTGGAGTCATTTAGTACGAGTCAGAGTTGCCAACCCCACAATTTGACTCGACCCTGAGTCATACTGCATGTCAGTCGCAACTCACCCCCCCCCTCCTGAAAATTCAGAGTCATTTTTGACTCAAGTATTTTTGAGAATTGAGTCACGGTGACAGGCATGATTCCTTGGAAAAAAGGGGGTACTGTTGGTGGAGTGTCGGAGTTGTTGTTTTACAGTCCCCTGATGTTCCCATCTCATCTGCTGAAGTCCTTCAACCACCATGTTATTTGTGCAAATAAAAGCTGTGCTGTTGTTCCAGCAAGTATAGCAGTGCAGGAAAAAACTATTGGTTCCATGTGAACCCCAGCAACAACAACCCCACCCTCTTATCTATGGTCTTTAAGAACATAAGAAGAGCCCCACTGGATCAGGCCAAAGGCCCATTTAGTCCAGCTTCCTGTATCTCACAGTAGCCCACCAGGTGCCTAAGGGAGTTCAGTAGACAACAAGATGCTTGCATCCTGTTGCCACTCCCTTGCACCTGGCATTCTGAAGTAGCCTACTATTAATGTAAGGAGGTTGCCCAACCCATCATGGCTATAGCCCACGATGGACTTTTCCTCCAGAAACCCATCCAGTCCCCTTTTAAAGGCATCTAGGCCAGATGCCATCACCACCTCCTGTGGCAAAGAGTTCCACAGATTAACTACTCGCTGGGTAAAAACGTATTTCCTTTTATCTGTTTTAACTATCCCAACACTTAATTTCAGTGGATGCCCCCTGGTTCTGGTATTGTGAGAGAGGGAAAAGAACATCCCTCTATTGACTCTATCCCTTTCGTGCATAATTCTGTATGTCTCAATCATGTCCCCCCTCAGGTGCCTTTTTTCCAGACTGAAGAGCCCCAAACGCTGCAGTCTTTCTTCATAAGAGAGGTGCCCCAGCCCCATAATCATTTTCGTTGCTCTCTTCTGCACCTTTTCCAGCTCCACTATGTCCTTTTTGAGATGTGGTGACCAGAACTGTACACAATACTTTAGATGTGGCCTTACTATTGATTTGCACAATGGTATAATAATTTTGGCTGTTTTATTCTCAACCCCTTTTTTAATTACCCCAAGCATGGAATTGGCCTTCTTAATAGCTGCCGCACACTGGGTCGACACCTTCATTGAACTGTCCACCAGCACCCCAAGATCTCTCTCCTGAGCTGTCACAGACAGCTCAGAACCCATTAGCCTATAGGTGAAGTTTTGGGTTTTTGCTCCAATGTGCATCACTTTAAACTTGTTTACATTGAAACGCATCTGCCATTTTGCTGCCCATTCCCCCAACTTGGAGAGGTCCTTCTGGAGCTCTTCACAATCCCTTCTGATTTTCACCACCCGGAAAAGTTTTGTGTCATCCGCAAACTCGGCCACCTCGCTACTTATGCCAGTCTACAGGTTATTTATGAACAAAGTCTTTGCTTCTTGTGAACTCTTTGCCACTGGAGGTGGTGATGGCATCTGGTCTTGATGCCTTTAAGAGGGGATTGGACAGATTTCTGGAGGAAAGGTCCATCGTGGGCTATAGGCAATGATGGATTGTGCAACCTCCTTACAAAGGTGGTGGGCTACTGGTACCGGGTGCAAGGGAGTGGCAACAGGATGCAAGCATCTTCTTGTTTCATGCCTCCCTGGGGCACCTGGTGGGCCGCTGTGAGATACAGGAAGCTGGACTAGATGGGCCTTTGGCCTGATCCAGCAGGGCTCTTCTTATGTTCTTATGTTCTTATGTTATGTGATGTCACTTCCAGCTTCTGGGAGACTCTGCCAGGTTCTGCAGCTCTGTTTCTAGAGCAACTGTCTATAGTAACAAATTGTCAGTTCCTCCATCTCTCTTACAGACAGTTGTCTGAGAAACAGCCACATAACCTGGAAGAGTTTTTGTGGACTGATGGTTGAGCTGCTGGTACTGCCTGAAACTGAGCAGGAAAATCTGTGGTTTGCTTTTGGATGGGAGACGAATGCCAGGCTGTGACAAGCTGCAGTGCCTGTGGTGGCAGAACAGAATCGCTGTGGAGCTGATTAGCTCACCACAAGTGAGAGTTGCGGTGGAGTATGTGAATAGGCCAGCTGCCAAAGAAGGGAATGCGACCTTGAGGACCTGTCCAGGCTTGACTTGTGATTGCCTGCTGAGGCTTGATGGCAGGCAGCCAAAGGAGAGAACCACACTGGGATGGCAACGTCTGGGCCTGAGGATTGGCAGATCACAAGAATACTGTAGATTTGTAAAAACCCCATTGAAAAAAATGGTGGTTTAGACTAGCCTGCTCATGTAAGCCGCCTTGGGCATTTGCTTCAGCATGGGAAAGGCGGGGTAGAAATTCTTCAAATAAATAAATAAATATTTTCAACTGTTGTGCTCCGAACTCCTGCAGCACACCTGCAGACTTTTCACAGCACACCAGTATGCTGTGGCAGACTGGTTGAAAATCACTGATGTATTAACAATCAAACAAAACCCTTAGTTTTCTTTAAAAACTAGTAGGGTATTGTTTGTCTGATGTTTCCTCACAGCAGCATAAATATCCCCACCCACATCTTTTGCTAGGAGGACAACCCTGAAAATGCCTCATCTGCTGCTGACAATGTGACCGAGCCAACATCAGCCCTCGATGATCTGACGGAGCCACCTTGCACCCCCAATGATGCCACAGACCCACTAGACAGAGATGAAGAGACCCACCTGAGGACAAAGCCACGGGTGGAACGGGACGGTCTGCATCCCAGCCTGGCTGCAGCAGAGGGCGAGATGATCGATGGCTGGGTTCAAATCGAGCAGCCGAACCACAAGCAGGGATGTGCCCTGGCCAAGCAGCTGGAGAAGATGCGCCTCGACATGGCACTGACCATGACGAGATTCCGATATGAAGACAAGGAGAAGCAGCGGCAGCATGAAGAGAAGATGGAAGAGATGCGCCTGCAGAATCCGTCAATACAGGTAAGTGTTGGCAGGTGGAGACAGGAAATTATGGAAAGCAAAAGAGCACAGCTATAGGCTGAAGTATTATACCAATGGTATTCCTTTATAAAAACCATTTCAGCTCTGTGATGATACCCCAAAGTGGCCAACAACTTCTATTAAAAACGCAATTCTTAAGAAAGCAATTATAGAAATCAAAGGAAATGGGAGAAAACGCAGTACTATAGGAACAACAATTTTAAACATATGTTAATAATTCTTCTTAGGGAACCCTGGCAACTGTAGTTCTGAGAGGATTAGAGTGGTTAGTCTATTTGGGATACCACCAACATTTTTCTGGGTAGTACAATTTTGGTAAGAGTTCTAAGAGCTCCATGTCAGAATTCTCAGCACCCTCATCAAACTATAATATCCAGAATCCTTTTGGGGGGGAACCATGACAGCTGATATAAAACCAAAACAGGCTTGCAGATTTAAATTATCATTTCAGGCTCAGTATTCTAGCCACTGAAACACCCTGACTTCAAGCTTAAGCCAGAGGAAGGTTTAGAATGGAACCCAAATTAAACATGGCTGAACCTGAGGTTGAACCTCTAAGCATAATCTACCCTCTTTGCTTACACAAACTGCACTAGCCTTCCGTTTGGCAGGCAAGCGCATGAAGGTTTTTATGTGCAGTGATGTCCAGCTTGCTAGTGCATAAGAGAATTGGCAGACTTGGATGAAGGGATTATGAGAGAGTTTTGGAAGATGTCCTTTCTTCTTTTACCTCACCCATCCCCCAGGCTGCTCCAGGCCTAGACTTGAAGAACTGGCAGCCGAACTACATCTTATTGTTGTTTTTAAAGAAAAAATTATGTTTTATATCCAATTTGGTTTGATATGCTGGCTTATCAACTAATTAGTTCAGACGTAACAAGAAACCATGATTTCTACTACAGGCAAGAGCTTCCACACGCACACTTTACATATGACTGGAAGCTTCTGCTTTCAGATGGAATTAAACCACAGTTCTCTGTGGTTATCAACACAGAGAACTATCATTTAGTTGAGCAATGGTTATTATATGCAACAAACTAGGATAAAAACCTAATTCCTCAAGTGTGTAAAGTATAGCAATTAGTGTAAAGTGTGTATATAATGGGAAATGTTGCCTTATTACCAATCAAAATGGATGCTTTCAATCATACAGAGTGGGGAGCCCACGACTCACTTCTGGGTTTCTGTTATATCTAGACTGGGCCATGATGACTTGACACAATGGAAAAATGTGGGTTATTTGGACTGCAAGTGGAAGCTTTAAAATTTCTCCCCTTGCACTCAGGGAATAGAGAAGGGGAGAAAAAACTCAAGAGAACCTGGTTATAGAATTCCAACATTTATCACAACCCCACCCAGGATGGTCCCAATTCACAATTTGAAAATCTGCTGCCTGACTGGAGAGCGAACCTGGCAAGCAAGAACAAATCCGTCCAATGTCTTTCACAAATGAACTGTCCTATTCCACCAAACCCGCCAAAGGAGAGCTTCAGAGGCTAATCCCTGTATCAGCTCACAGAACAGCTGCCAACTGCTTAATATAATTAAAACTTTCCAAATATGACTAATAGAAGAGTGATTCCACTGGCATTAGGAACCATGTTTGAAAATGTATAATCAAATAGCCAAGAGATGTCCTGAATTTGGAAAAAATGGAAGGACATCCGTGTCTTGCAGTGCTCTCTGGAAAAGTCATCCATAATGCTAGAGAGCGATGATACACTCTTTTCCCAGAGAAATTAAGTTTGATATGATACAGGAATCATTGCCTTGGATGTCCAAACATCTTACCATAGTCTCTGAGTCAAACTAGACAGGACATGCCAATGTATTTAATATGCTTCCTATAACAGCAACCTGGAGAGGAGGAATGGAAGAGGCACTTAACTCTGTAAAAACAAAACTGTATTTCTGCTAAAAAAAATCAAGGTTGAACTGGATGTTATTTTAAGGGCATGTTTTGCAAACGCTTGCTTTTTAAAAATGTCAGCAGCCGAAGTGGGGAGGGCCACAGATCGGGGCTAAAGCAGAGGGAGGGGCATTAATTGTGTCTCTGCCCACACTATGTTCCCAGGTTGTAGTGTATCAGGACCTTCCCTCCCTTTTCAAAGCAAAATTTCTCCTTGGCACCAACCGGACTAGTTTTTTGATGGCAAAAAGCAGCTGTGGGTAAACCCCTCCCCCCTTGCAGCATTCCAGATCCAGCTGCAACTTAACATTTTTAACTAGCAGAAGCATGTGCTTAAAGTACAGTTTTGTTTGACTTCAGATATACATATGCCTAGCTGTTTCTTCTCCCTTTCAGAGGGCAAGATAGCAGGGACAAGGTCAAGCCCAACCCCAACCTTTGCCTCCTCCCCACTCTTCCACTCTTCTGGACATCAGGAGAATGTTACGGGTATCTGTGTCAACTGTCTAGTTTGAGCACAAACATGAAGCATTTCTCTTCTGGAGTATAACGTGGAAATAAGCCATTGCTGTTTGCAAAGATTCATGGGAACACAGCCTTTGCTGTGTGAGTTTTTTGGGGACCTTTTGTGTGTGAAATGTGATTGTAACTACCCATTATTCCCCCCCCCCACTTTCTCCACAGGCACCTGGAGGAGGCCACAACCTCCTTCTGCCTCAGGACCAGTTCACCTTGTTCCTGTACTGCTTCATCTTCATACACATCATCTACATAGCAAGAGAGCTGATGTTCTTTTTCATTAAGAAGCATGAGATGTTTGCCATTGGGGCCATTCTCATGTGTGCAATTAAGACATTCTGGAAGTAGGGCTGTGGGCATGCCACACTGAGATGGCTGGACCCAGTATCGGAACCCAGGAGCAGAGCACTTCTTCGACTTTACGGAATGCAACCCTCTTCTTCACTGCCCTATTCCCTGCTTGCAGCAAAGAATGTGAAACCTAACCCTCCCTGGCTCCACAACAATTCAGCTGATCCTGCCCCCTATTCCACAAACCTGTAGAACACAATAAAGCATGTAAGTTGAGCATGTTGATGTACCCTTCACTGAGTTTGAATAAATTATTTCAATAACAAAATTATAATTTTTTTCTGATTGCTGGATTTGGTTAGCCTCCTAGGCGATATATACATCTACAAAAAGGGCAGCCCCTTTCTGTTAGTGAACCAGCTTTATACCTGGCCTGACCTGTGTACAGTAATAGCACACTCCTATACATGTCAGAAATAAGCTCCACGGAGTTCAATGGGGCTTAGTCCCAAGTAAGTGTGTATAGCAGTCTCAACTCCAGAAAAAAACTTCACCAGCTAAATTCACTTAGCTGGTGAAGTTTTTTCTGGAGTTGAGAGAAAGCAATAAGAAAAGTCTCACCTGTTAAAAAGTTTCTGAGCACAGATATACCTCCAAGAGACTTCAAGAGGTGTGTCATTAACACCATGGAAACATTCTTTTTCAAGACAGCCCCAAATTGGAAGCACATTTAAGAAAAGCCTTGCTGGTGTGTAGACCAAATCCAGCATCTTTTCCCTCCACAGTAATCAGTTAGATAAGAACATAAGAAAAGCCCTGCTGGATCAGGCCAAAGGCCCATCTAGGCCAGCTTCCTGTATCTCACAGCAGCCCCACCAGGTGCCCCAGGGAGGCATGAGACAACAAGATGATTGCATCCTGTTGCCACTCCCTTGCACCCAGTACTCTGAAGTAGCCTACTACTAACGTAAGGAGGTTGCACAATCCATCATGGCCTATAGCCCACAATGGACTTTTCTTCCAGAAATCCGTCCAATCCCCTCTTAAAGGCATCTAGGCCAGATACCATCACTACCTCCTGTGGCAAAGAGTTCCACAGATTAACTACCCGCTGGGTAAAAAAGTATTTCCTTTTATCTGTTTTAACTCTCCCAACCCTCAGTTTTAGCGGATGCCCCCTGGTTCTGGTGTTTGGAGAGAGGGAAAAGAATATCCCTCAATCGACTCTATCCCTTCCGTGCATTATTTTGTATGTCTCAATCATGTCCCCCCTCAGGTGCCTTTTTTCTAGATGGAAGAGCCCCAAACGCTGCAGTCTTTCTTCATAAGGGAGGTGCCCCAGCCCCGTAATCATTTTCGTCACTCTCTTCTGCACCTTTTCCAGCTCCACTATGTCCTTTTTGAGATGTGGTGACCAGAACTGTACACAATACTCTAGATGTGGCCTTACTATTGATTTGCACAATGGTATAATAATTTTATCGGATCATCCAGAACTTCATGGAGAGAGGTTCAATTGTTGTAAAGAAGGCGTCAGGGAACCCAAGCAAGTCCAGCAAGCGCCAGGACCATCTCCTAAAGGTGATTCAGGTATGGGATCAGGGCACCACCAGTGCAGAGCTTGCTCAGGAATGGCAGCAGGCAGGTGTGAGTGCATCTGCATGCACAGTGAGGTGAAGGCTTGTGGAGGATGGCCTCTTGTCAAGAAAGGCAGCAAAGAAGCCACTTCTCTCCAGGAAAAACATCAGGGACAGACTGGCATTCTGCAAAAGGTACAGGGATTGGACTGCTGAGGACTGGGGTAGAGTCATGTTCTCTGATGAATCCCCTTTCCGATTGTTTGGGGCATCCAGAACAAACCTTGTCCGTAGAAGAAAAGGTGAGCGCTACCATCGGTCCTGTGTCATGCCAAGAGTAAAGCATCCTGAGACCATTCATGTGTGGGGTTGCTTCTCAGCCAAGGGAGTGGGCTCACTCACAATTTTGCCTAGGAACACAGCCATGAATAAAGCATGGTCCAACAACATCCTCCTTCTCCCAACCATCCAGGAACAGTTTGGTGATGAACAATGCCTTTTCCAGCATGATGGAGCACCTTGCCATAAGGCAAAAGTGATAATTAAGTGGCTTGGGGACCAAAACATTGAGATTTTGGGTCCATGGCTAGGAAATTCCCCAGACCTTAATCCCATTGAGAACTTGTGGTCAATCCTCAAGAGGCGGGTGAACAAACAAAAGCCCACGAATTCTGACAAACTCCAAGCATTGATTATGCAAGAATGGGCTGCCATCAGTCAGGATGTGGCCCAGAAGTTGATTGACAGCATGCCAGGGCGAATTGCAGAGGTCTTGAAAAAGAAGGGTCAACACTGCAAATATTGACTCTTTGCATAAACTTAATGTAATTGTCAATAAAAAGCCTTTAATGTACTTCAGTACACCATTGTAACATCTGCACGAAGATCTTCCAACACTGGAGCAGCAGACTTCGTGAGAATTAATCTTTGTGTCATTATCAAAACTTTTGGCCAGGACTGTAGACCCATTTAGCTATGCCAATCTCCTTTGAAAACCAGCTAGGCAGTGGTGTCATTCAAATGATTTAGGAACAGGAACTCACTTTTGATTGGCACTTGTTGGGAACGCGAAACCAGCCACGGAGCCCGTTAGGATCCAGAACGCCCATTCTGGTCCATTCCCCCTGAATGACATCACTGCCTTCGCCCCCCTAGGAACCCCCTAAAGTCGCTCCCTTTAACCCTCTGAGTGCAGGCCAACCAAGAAGAAAAGCTCTTAGCAGAGGAATTGGGAGGAAGAGGGAGAGTGAAGTGGGCGGAGTCAGCCCTAATTTTAACTAGTGGAACTGAGTTCCCCTGCGTTCCCCCTGCATGACATCACTGCAGCTAGGTCAGTGGCCATTACTACATCCTATGGCCTTAGCAAATGCCACCTTTCTCCCCACCCTTCCTCCAGAGCACTCAGGGCACTTTATGTGGTCCTCTCCACAACCATGTGAAATGTATTAAATACACAGTGCACCCCCGGGGATTGGCGGGAGAAAGGCAGAAAGTGGCTGGGACGAGGGCGGGACATGGGCGGGCCTCAGATTTGGCCATAAGGCCGAAACCTAGGCCCCTTGGAGAGGTTGCACGGTCCCGATGAAGGCCACACAGTCTCCTTGGATCTGTGCCAGCTAAATAGCTGACGCAGATCCTAATGGCCCCATTGGGCAGGTTAGGGCATTACTTGGGGTAAGGAGAAAAAATCCCCTTACCTTAAGGAGACCTCCAGCTTGCTCCTAAGCTGTTCCCTTGCCGCAGAGAGGCTCTAGCCTCCCCAACCCTGCGTTGGATATGGCGCTGGCCGGCCGACTTTGCCATTCCAGATCCAAGGAGACTGCCCACTGGGGCCATTTGGATCTGCGTCAACTATTTAGCTGGCACAAATCCAAGCAACCCCCTGTAGGGCGCTAAGGTTCGGGAGGGAGAATAGAATATGGTGGAGGCCTGCTCTGCCAATGCCGCCCCCTCAGGCCTGATCCGCCTCCCATTCTGTCCTCCCCCCAGCCTAGAAATGCACCTTCCCCATCTCCTGGATGCGGTGTTTGTGGGGCAGCAGAGGCTCTTTGTGCTGCAAATTCGCTTTGTGGCATGTTTGTGACACCCTCAGCTGGTGCAGCGGCCACTCCGCCTGCAGAGGGGCTAGTTTGGATTGGGCTGCCCACCTCTTTTATAGGTCTCTGTAAACATGCATTGACCAGATGCAAAAGAGAACCAGGCTCCTGAATCTTTAACAGTTTTATAACAGGGAATTTTGACAGGAGCAGTTTGCTAGATAGGGAGGAGAAAAGATGTACTTGCAGGGATATTCTCTCCTGTAGTCCATGACAAAGGAAACGAAGTTCCATGCTCCTTTGTATCTGATCACCCTAAGCAAACATGTGGGCCGATTAAGCACAGCAAGGGCTCTCCTCATCCAGGCTCAGAAGGAAATGTTCACAAAAGATCTCATTTCCTGTGGCTGCAAAATACATGTCCTAATCCTCCTCTTGGGGAACAGCCAGCGGAACAGCTGGACAGGCGGGAGAATACGAGAAAATGACAAGTAACTTAACCAGGGAAGTCACAAAGGACCAGTGCAAACCTCCAGTGTGGCAGATACAAACTTACTATGGAAGCAACGAAAACATTGGACAACATGCTCTCCAGCCCCACAAACCTAGAGTAAAAACTGCTCCACTTCCAATAACCAAATTAATTTTACATTCTGTACTGTCCATGCTTTGAATGGCCAAAGCATCCAACCTACAGCCAAATCCATTATGAATCCAATGCAATTCCATTTCCTGGCTCATTCTGCTCATTTGATGTTCTAGTGATATTGGCTTCTATAAGAGCTTTCTTCACCATGGGGAGAGGGTGATCTAGTTTTGGGTGGAGCCAAAAGCCTCTTTAAAGGTAAAGCCTAAAAAGGTAAAGCCCCCTTGCTGTCAGAACAGCATCCTGTAGTGCTGCTACTTACACACACACACACACACACACACACACACAGAGAGAGAGAGAGAGAGAGAGAGAGAGAGAGAGAGAGAGAGAGAGA